>OY720644.1:103944541-105144541 GCA_963169105.1 Ceriagrion tenellum | reverse complement strand
GAATACGGCCCTTAGTCTTTCATCCCTTGCACCTCCATTCTTTCATCTAGGTTTATCGTACTTCTCTGAAGTGTTAGAGTATCTTCAGCCTTTACAGTCATATTAGCAGCAAATCTTATGTAATTAACCTGTCTTTCCTCAATATTTAAATACTATTCACTGTGTAAGATGTTGCGTATCATATCTTTGGTGTAGATACTCATTAATTGAATAATATTAAAGAGTGGCCACATCATGGTCTTACTTTTATACCATTCTGAAACCGTCTTTACAATTTTTTTTTATTTTTACTGATTTTTATGCTTCTTTAAGGATTCCTCGACTGGACTTTAGTTCTCTCCGTCTTCTTGCTACTTCTGAGAATCTTTAGCAACTTTTCCGACCGTAGTCTATGAAGTATTTTTCCCCATCTATGAAATATAAGCTCATTCCTTGAGAATGTTTTTTGTCGCAACGCCATAATTCCCATAATTCTTCATCAAAATTAATGATTCAAACATCGTTTTTAAAGCTTACGTTCCCCGCTATTGATGACAAATTGATAAATGGTTTAAAATTAAAGTTTTTGTTAAAAACTTGATACAACGCCATCTGCTGACAATGTAATCAACAAATATGTTGGCTATGGTTATGTGCTTAAAAGACTGTAGGAGGCGCCATCTATAAACACATCGTTTAGTTAGATTGTTTACATTCCTCATGCAATCAGTGTGACCGTTACGTTGTGTTATACGTTATGTATCTTTAATATATGTTATACGTTATGTATCTTATATATATGTTATACGTTATGTATCTTTAACATAAACGTAAATAACATATAATTGTCCTTGGGAAGAAACGTAGAAAACCAGGAAAAAAGAAGGAAGAAACGTGAAGAAGCTGCCATCTGTGCGAAATATTCGCACGGGTCATCTAGTATTATATTAATCTTATGATTTCTAAATCAATCTTTACCACCGCTAAATCCCCTCCGACCTCGTGCAATCGCCCGCGATGCAAAACTGAATACACTGTTTTTTTAATAGTGTTCTTTCACGCCTGCTCTTGGAATTCGCTTACAAGCTACTTCCACAGCTACTGTCACGGAAGTGACATGAATAATATTATCGATAGTAATGTTAAAATGCCCCATCATGTAAACCCACAACACTATTTCTTGGAATATCAAAGGTTTATTAGTTCAAGAAATATTATTTTGCAATAGGTTTTAGTAAATGCTTACATTTATTTGTTCTATGTAGCCATAATATCATTATATACATCATCCTGATGGTCTTCGCGGTACCCTGAGTACCAGCTCTAAATATTATTTATGTGCCCGACTCTTGCTAGGAAGTAATTCATGTTGACTTGGGAGTACTTTAATGGAAATTAACTGTCATAATCTAGTTTTCAACTATAAATTTTTCATATTTCAAATCGTCAGCGCAACTTATGCATCCGCTATCGATTACATGACGGCGATACTTCTCCCTCCGGCCTTCAATGCAAGAGGCTTGCCAAAATTATATTGCGGTCCAAGGAGGAACTCATCATGACCGAAAAAATATGCAAAACTTGTCATACAGATGTATGAAATACTTCCTTGACGAAGGAAGTTGATGGTTACGCCCTCTTTGAAGCATTTTGCGAATTAACAAATTGACGGCAATTCTTCCGGAATTTCTGCATTCCGGATGAACAAAAAGAGACAACTCCTGTTAGTTTTCAATATTGAATTGTGATACAAATTTTGATCGCAAATTACGTTTCTTGACGCACATTGTGCAATGGGGAACTAAGTAGCTCATGGCATTGTAATTTAATGAGGAAAATAGCAGAAATTTGGCAATAATTGCGTTCGTACATCGAGTCCCATAGACATTCGTGGGTATAATAAACTAGGGATGAGTCGATTCCACCTTTTTTCAATTCCGAATACGATTCTTTCAAATCGATTCCCGATTCCGATTCCATCGATTCTAATTCCTAATAACAGGTGGGATATTAATATACTAGTATCGTACGGCTGGAATTGATCAAACATTGGCTGGAATAAAATAACAAAGACAAATAAATCGCTCCATAAGTATATTTATTAACAAATAGCAAATATATCCTCAGCTTATAGAGGTGGTAGATAAAAAGTACAAATTGATAGCCTACACCCAAAATTAATGAGACAAATATGATGTGATAAATGAAATTTGATTTGAATATTTATCTATCTGGAATCGATTCTCGATACCGATTCTAATCCAGAGAATCGGTGGAATCGAGAATCGACATTTGGATTCGACTCATTCTTATAATAAACATCCATTACATTCATCGTGCATTATTATATCGTATCAGGTGTGATAATTGTGGCAAAGTTATTATTATAAAAAGGGATAAGTCATAAAACTTACATTAGGGGCTCTTTCACATTTTAAATATTTTCAAGTACAAATAAATATTTGCATTACAAGCAATTAGTCCTCCTCCTTCTAAGCTATTCGCTAATTACATTTTAAATATGTATTTGTTGTCATGTGACCACGATTCCTACGGTTGCGATGCAATGTTATCGCAGAAGCGATATATCTACCACTAATAACTACGCATATGTGGCTACTCGTAGGCTAAATAGAAGCCGCTATATTTTATCTGCAAGTGCGAACTCGGTCGAATGCTACCAATTACGACCCCTACTGCCATGAGAGTGCATGCTTACACACCAAAGTATCAATTACAAACGACTATAAAGGCTACTGTCATGGAAGTAACTTCCATGTATAAATCCCCCCTTACAAATCGACTCTTCGATGAGTAGGCACGGACTACCATGAAATTAGAGGTCCCTAGAGGTAGTAATAATCGACCTAAATTCGCTTTTGCAAGGAAAATAGACTAACTTGTATTTTGTCTGCGAGTAGCAGGAGTCCATTATGCCTCGCATTTTTGCAAGTTGCATCGCATCCGATGAAATCTTGGTCACATCACAGCAAAAGCGTTGTAACAAGTATTTTCTTTGTTGTTTTTCTACTTTGTATTATTCCCCACGTTATGGGAGCCAAAAATGTAAAAGGTATTATTACAAATTAATACGCGAAATGCCACATGTTGTGGATAAACATGGAACACGAAAAACTATTGATTCTTTTACCTGGAAAGAAACGACGATTGCGATATCTTCTCGTACCTTATATTTGAATTACTTTGCCCCAGCTTGCTCGTCGGAAAAGAAAATACATGAAACATTGCAGGTTTAGAGATACGGTTGCAATTTACTTGACAAAATGAAAAATTCAATTTACAGACAATTTAAATAATCAAAATAATTCCTTATACCCTTAGGTCATGGCCAACTGTATATTCTAATTTAGACACAAATTTTGTATATGAATAATTATTCCTTCTTTTAAGTATATTGTCTAATTATTTGCCACACTTCATCACTTAAACTTTTCACAAAATCCAATTACTTGATACAAAAGGATACCAGTCACAAACTTAATTCTTGGCCAATTAAAACCTCTTGCCTTATGGCTTCTTGTATCTTATATGAAAATAAAAGTTTATAGTTACAACCCAATTATTCGACGACACAGGTTGGCTTGTCCCTCTGTGGTCTGGAGAATCCTCTCAGCCTGCGTGGTGTTCGTCCTTGGCGGGCCTTCAGCTTTTTGGGTCTCGTCCTGTTGTAAAATCTCCCGTTCCTCTCCTTAATTCCAGCTCCTTTGTCAATTCCCCTTTTCTACGTGGGCTATGTCTCGCACGATGCCACACTCTGGAACTTCCCTCTACCAAAAACTTGCGTGCTCTCTCTTTGCACGTCCGTTCACTGCCAGGGTTTGATCTACACTCCAATTTGCGTGCTGTCTTTGCACGACCGTACACTCCGACGGTTTCCTCTACAATCCTCTTTTGTTGCCGAGGCTTCCACTCCTTAGGTCTATTGTTTATTCTCAAAATTCACAATATGGTGGGTCCCTTATTGTTATTATAAACCATGAGGTGGTAAAAGAAAAAATGGCGAGGCCAGCGTTATGTTACAGCGTACATTCCAAATGTAAACATAGAGTAGATTAGAAGGTGGAGGACAAATTTCACTTCGTTTACCAATCGAACTCAGATCGATTTGGCCGGTTCAGCTCTGTATGGTAAACGCAACGGGCTGGTGGGATCGATATGAGAAGCGGGCTACCTCGGCCCGCTTTCTCTGCCCGTCTGAGATTTCAAATCGATATTAACCGATTCAAATCAATATTTCAATCGATTTCGCATTGATAAACCAGGCGATCCGAGTCGGCTGGCTTGGAAGGTTTAGATCGTTCGGAGTTCATATCGGTCTGAGTTCGATTGGTAATCGTAGTGTTTGTTGGCACATGTAAATATCAATTTGTTCTTGAATAAATTTCAAATGCTAAAGAACCCCTAAGGTAAGCATTATGACTTATCTCTTACCAGATAATAGTAATTAATGTAAGAATTCGCATTCTCGATACGATGTAATAATGCCCAATTAATATAATTATTGCGAATCTAATTAACTCACGAATACCAATGAAACTCAAAGAGCAATATACGAATGCCATTATTACCAAATTCCGTCGATTTTCGTACTTAATATAATCATTGTTTATTTCCGCCATCCATTTGCTAGGGAGAAGCCGGAAGTTACGAGTAAATATAACGATGCCCTGTAAGCCGGCGATTCGAGAAATTGCTACATTCGCTGCTTCCATAGACGTCAACTTCCATGTGTTTAGCCGCTTTAACTAAAAATATCGTAGTTCATTGTAATGCAATATATTGCACAGCCTGAACGGCACAAAAACGTATCACCAAACTAATTTCCCTCTCTTATTCGATATATTTTTTCCATATAATTAACGATTCTTCGATATAATTCGATATAATAATTCGATATAATTCTTTGATATAATTAACTTATTATATCGATGTTCATTGTAATGAAATATATTGCACAATATGAACGATACAAAAACATATCACCATACTTATTTTCCTCTTATTCGATATAATTCTTCCATATAATTAACGATTCTTCGATATAAGTCGATATAATAACTCTATATAATTCTTCGATATAATTAAATAATTATATCGAAGTTCATTGTAATGCAATATATTGCACAACCTGAGCGATGCAAAAATGTATCACCATACTAATTTCCCCGTCTGATAACAGCGCGTCGCATTTCAGCGGCGCCGCTCCTGAAAGGACGCGAGAGCTGCAGCACCGTGGAATCAAATGAGAGACGTGAATGGCTCTCACGCGGCCTTGCATTTTATATTCGCGGCGTTCACATAATCCGCTCATTTGTATTATCAGCCGCTAGGGACTCGGGGGCTGCACGCTGGGCTCGGCTTGCTAGAAAAATTCAGAACATTCGTGTTTCAGTCGCTACGTTTACCAATCGATCTCAGATCAATCTGAACTCGGACCTATCTGAAAATTCCAGGCGAGCCGACTCAGATCGCCTGCTTTGCCAACATGGACTGGTAATATCGATAGTGACCAATCAAGTGCATCAGTTGAAGTACGATTGACCTGCTGCATAAACAAGTGCAGAAATGGAAATTATCAGTGCATTCCGAGTGAATAAAATTGCCGATTTGGAGCTAAAATGTCGATGTGCTACGATATCATCAATGTCGCATCAATCGCCATTACTGTTCTATTGTCACAACTGGTGATAACACACGCCTTGAATAAAAACGATTTTATATTGTCTCCCAATGACAACCAAAAGAATGACGAGGACCGCCACAGACCCGCTGGTTCAGAACGATTTGAAATCTCAAACTGGCTGGGCAAGCGGGCATACTCGGCCCGCTTATCAGATCGATTCCACTAGCCCGTTGCATTTACCATACCCAGCTGATCCGGTAGGATCGATCTGAGATCGATTGGTAAACGTAGTGAGTGTAGCACAGAGAAAATCATAGATCGTTACATGTCTAGGTCTGACAGAAGCGAGAAAATATGAGAGATACATTGACGAACAGATAGGCACAAAATTCGTTCTTACCAAGCACAATAAACAACCTTAATTAAGACTGTTTTTCATTCAATACACTCCCGTAACACACTTCACTATTTCACTTGCCAATGACCATTTCCTTTACAACTTTAGGTGGCTGGTGTCCTTAAGCTACGTCCACACAGGACGATAATCGCTGGATACCGGCGACGTCGTCCGCGACAACATCGCTGCTGGATACACCGATTTGTGTCTGGATACACGTATCCGACGATGTTGCCTGTCCAGTGTCCACACAGCCGCCAGCGAACCGGCAACTTATTTCAGCGGGAAATACGGTGTTCCTTCTGGTTCGTAGCGCCTTGAGTTAAAATACATATACGCGTTGCTGCCGGCGTCGCAGCTGCTTTTATTGTAGTGAATAGTGGGAGGCAAAGAAAGAGGAGATGGCGGAAAAAACAGTTTTAATAGGAGGTAAAAATAAGGGTGAATCGATTATGAATGAATTACTTCTAAACGATGGTACCTCCTTCAAAAACTTGCTTGCCGTAACTGCGGATTCCGGAACTCTCCCAGATAGCAAAGCAAGCCTTAATCAAGCTTGATTTGATCTTGACAATACAAGTCACCAAGCTTGAATCCAGCTTGACAGACCTAGCTATTAGGCTTATTTCAAGCTGGAATCAAACAAGCTAGTTTCCATCGGTCAAGCTTTCTGCGACCTAAACAGTGTAGCTTAAATCATGCTTGATTTTTTAGTTTGATTCAAGCATAAGTTTCATTTTGAATAAGGTTGACTATTCCCTCGCCAGCAAGTCTGAATCAAGCTGCTCAGATTCTATACAAGAAATGACTAATTTCATCTTCCTACAAGGTGTGATCCACACAACTATTTTACAAAGGCAAAATTCTGAAAATGAACAAGAGTAGGTACATGAAGAAAGAGATCCAAAACTAATTTTTTGAGGAAAATGGAATATCTCTTCTCTTTCACCACTTTAAATTGCAAATATTGCAGGCCTTTAAAAATTTCTCACACAATTTTAATGCGGTGTATGACTTCATTCGACATAAGACGAACTTTATTTATGCCTGTGCATGCATCAAGGTGTTGGTAAGCTGGAAATTAGCTTGGTTTAAGTGCTCCGTTCAAGGCTTGGCATGGACTGCTTGAGGCAAGCTTGAATCAAGCTTGCGAAAATCAAACTTGATGTGGCAGGGGCAAATCGAGCTTAGCAAAAGCTAACATGCTAACTGGGCTCTCTGAGCCCATGCACAGCAGCTCTGACGACCTTCAACTGGTTGACTTTGTGAAGACGCGAGAATCTACCTATCATTGTAAAAATTTCCACGAAAAAGTGGCCATCAGTGCTACGTTGTCATCCATACGGTTCAACATCCATCCAGGCTGTTGAACTGGCCGCCTCAAATTACCCGCCAAATTCGCCTCTGTTCGGCCCGTAATGTATCCGGGCGGAGCGATGTTTTCCATTACGAGTGGGAAACACGGCAACAGCAACACTCCATTGAAATTTGTCGCCAGGCAACACGGCGATGTTTCTTTGTATCCAGACACTCCGTCAACATCGACGGGCAACATCGTTCGGCAACATGTTGCCAGCGATAATCGCCCTGTGTGGACGTAGCTTTACACACTGCCGCGCGCCCATTAGGCGACTCGCAGGGTAGGCTGTAGATGTAGAACCGTTTCCAACAACGGCCTAGAGGCCGATCAATCCATGTGAAACATCCTGGCCGTATGGCTCTACATTTTCGTTTTTCTGATATTTTTCCAATCTGTTCTTCAATGTATTGTGAGCTCATTATGCAGTATGGAAAAGTTATCAAGTCATTAGACTTTTTGGCGGCCATTTTTAAATTGTACCGCGAATTTTTATTGACGAAAATAATGTTTTTGGGATTGCATAGGTTTTTTATTTACGAAAAAACCAAATAAATTCAAAGTAATTCTATTTCAATGAGTGTGATCTTAATTTTTTGTTGTGTTATTCAGTTAACCATTAATAGTTGCTTAAAATTTATAACAAAAACTATACAAAACTTCTTCATGAACCATATTTAAGCACATAATTTTCTATTGAAGGAAGTTATTCTGTTCTTCAATTTTTTTTCTCAGGCGCTTGTCGTCCAAATCTGTTCCCTAGGAAAGTATAAAATAGCCTAAGAACCATGTTTTTGTTTATACATAGTCCGTCAATAATGGCGCCTCGGACTAAGTTGACAAAATTAAAACTTAAGTAATTAAAAAGGGATTCAATTAAAAATGCTGAAATTTTCACTGCGCGATTTCCTTAGAAATACAAACGTGTGGTATAAACTTGATGACAGAGACTTTAGTGGTTCAAAATCTGTAGGCTCTCAAAAATGGTTAAAAAATATGCATTTTTAAGTTTAATACAGTGAGTTATACAGCGTGTTGTGTTGTTTTCTTATGATTTTGTTAGCTGTTTAAAAAAAATTTATTGACACCAAAACTAAGTAAAGTACTTGTAACTTTATGTGGTTCTGAGGATACGCAGTGCCCAGATTACTAGAGCGTCATCGCTTTGTCGGAGCGGTCCATTAATATCCCCCTCCCTCTGTCTCCCCTCTCTTCCCACTGTTAATATCTGTTCCAATCTGTTTTCGCGCGCGCAAAGGCGACAGAGTGATGGTGAGCAGGCGCGCGCCGCTGAAAGATTTGCGCGTTTAAAAATAAGAGGCCTCTTTCTCTCTCACACAAAGGCTCACGGTCTGCGCGAAAGGAATCCGAGGCACTCAAGGAAGGATTCACGAGAGCTCTCGAAAGAATGGAGGGTTGAGGCGCTCGACTCACGGACTTAAAACCGCTTTAGCTTTCAAGTTTTCGTCTTTATTAAAAAACATATCTAATTATATTTGCCAACCATTTGTTTTCTTCAATATTATCTGTCAATTATGCTTAAGTACTATGAAAAATATTCTACAAATTTGATGATTAACTTCAAGTTGATATGCACCCTGCATTGCACATTATTTTAAATGGAATCAGTTGCATAAGATTGAGAACATCGTCTGTGTTTTGAGCGCTATGATCAGGTCTCCATGGTTATATATTGCAGCTATCATTAATCAAACAACTCACATGATAGTCGTCGACGATTTGTTCTCCATTAATTAACTTCACCAGGGCCTCGGCGTTGAATATGTATTCACATATCTATCCTGCCAACTATCTATCCCCCCAACAATTTAACGTCATAATTTTTAATCTTCAGTAATAACATAATCTGCAGTAATGTTTTTTGTTAAAGTGAATTTTAGTGTTTCATCTGCATTCAAATTTCGCCGAAGCCCTGGTGAAGTTTATTATAGTTAACAAATCGTCGTTAGCGGTCTTTGGAGTTGTTTCACTATTGAAGGTGGAAATGTATTGCTCGTGTGACTTTATCATTGTGTGATAAATACAGAAGAAGTTCTAAATTTTTACACATTAACTAATTTTGCAAACATAATCGTGATGGAGGCCGCGTATCCAAGTGATTGCAGTCATTTAACTTATTGAGCATTTAAATGAAAAAACACCTTTACGAGACTCGTATAGTCGAGACAGAGAAATTCATCGTCCATTCAAACGTTTTCATCGTTGAATAATGATATAATATTGAGAATGGGATGATGGAACCAGGGGCGACTTATAGCACTGGAGACGCAGACGACATTTCGCTTGGCAAAGACGCTATATTAAGGTATAACCGTGAAATTCGTTCATTTAAAATACTTTTTCCAGCGAAATGATAGATTTTCTCATGATATTCACACCACTTGTTAAGAAGAAACATCTCTGTATGTGTTTACAAGGAAGCTTCTTAAGAGTGTTGGCTCGGACTTGTACGCACGAAAGTGAGTTTTGTTAAACCCCCGAGGGTACAGTGGACGGATTAGCTATCCAATCGGTCAATGTAATAAAACGAGATTTTTATGAAAATACATCGATACCATAACTTACCGAATTCAAGGTTTGCCAGTATTGACAGTGCTAATTTTGTAATGAGATATCCGTTTCTTGGCTTTTATTTAGTGACACCCTAATTGATTCTACCTTCATTCCCATTATCATTGATTACTTGAAATTAAATGCATCTTCTCAGTATCTCTATTGCTACACCAACCCCAATACCCCATGCTACACCAATCCCACTCATAGACTCACAGCAGACTTAAAATTTATTTATAAAATTCTTAATTCCACCATCGACTGCCCTGAATTGCTCTCTTTTATCAATTTCAAAATTCCCTCCCGCCCCACCCGTTGTCACCCTTTACTCCACATGCTTCCCATTCCTAGACTTTTGATCACTAAACGTTCTCTTTTCTTCCGCCTCTCCTCTCTCCATTGAATTCCCTCCCTCCCTTCCCACATCGATCCTTTTGCACGTTCATCTAAATCCTTTATAAGCCTTTCTCTTTTGTATCTTTCACCTAAGTAGTTATTCCCCCATTTTTCTTTTTTAATATATTTCCATAATTTCTGCTTGCAACCAGTTGTTAAGTTTGCTTGTATATGTCCTTAAGTGTGCGTATTGTTACATGGCCACTATAAAATGGCGACATAGCTGTATGTGGTTTTCTTACTTTAAATAAATAAATAAACATCAATTCGACACACCACTAAGGTGTATTCAAAATGCCCGTCGGTTGTAGTACATGTTCACCTCATAATATATACTAAAGTTATCCTTATTTTTAGGAAACTATTTTCTTTAAGAGACGGAAGATATTGCAGAAGAAGCGACGCATTTCCAGAAGAATAGAATGAAGAGCAATGGATGTATTAGTCAATAAAATTATATGACGATTGGTTTGAAACTGCTGACTTATTTTGAAAGGTTTCGTTAACTCTCGCCCATTTTCATATTTTTGAGAATTATTGAACCTCTCAGCATATCAGCGAAATTTATATGCTTAGGTACCATCAACGTATCCATTGAGACCCTGCTGATGAGAAGCAATGTTTAACTAAGAGAAATGATTCGCGAATTGGAAATTCCCGAAACAGATGGAAATCCCATTTCGCGTCTCATTGTGTTCTCACATGTGTCCTTTAGTTTAGTTGCTTGTTGTCCCTTATCGTTCCCTAAAATACACGTTCCACTCACCCGAGAAAGGAATAGGTTACCTTATTATGTCCTCCATTGAAAGGGCTAAATGATAATTCACTTGCCGAATAAATATATACCATTGGAACACAAGTATAGAAGTAATTAATAAAAGTCCATAGACTTTTCAGTTGATTTTTCACCCAAACGCTGTCCTTAACACGTTATCTATAAAAGTTATTAATCCGGAGAGACTGATGCCCGTATTCATAGTCGTATTCCTAGAGGTTACCTGGGTATCCCCCAGCCAGGTAACACCTTGGGGTCCCCTACGCTGAGGCGATTCATAAACCTGGGTAACACCCAGCCAGAGGACGCCGGGGTGAGAGATTTGGCAACAATCCCACGGAAAAATACATATGAACGGTTCCGCTGAATGGTTCTCGAAGTTTTCGATGAACATTTTTCACCGTAACCAAGCACGCTATAAACAATAATATAGTATACTGTTACACGATGTTGATGAAAAATGGTTGAAGGAATATGAGAGAATGATTACAATATTACTTGAATATTTATATAATATGAATGGTGAGGAATATTAGGGCGGTCAATAAGTACTCGTGTTTGTAAACAGAAGGCGTTGCTATGGAAAGTTGTTGATATTATCGTGTAATGCCATTAGTACAGTAGTATCAATTCGTCCCACGCGTGGGCAGCAGTACTGCGTTAGGGGAGCTTTGGGTAAGCTTCATGCCTTACCCAGGAAATTGACGGCCTGGGGGAGGGTTAGTCCCCTGGGTAACGACTATGAATACCATTGCTGAGCCAATGGGTTCCCCCCCCCACACCTGGGGGACACCCAGATAACGACTATGAATACGGCCCTTAGATTATCGAATTAGAAATGTACGAATCGTTAATGATCCGCTGCGGAAGAGTAGGACGCCCGCGACCTGTTCACCCATCGTCTCAATGTTGCATCGTAAAACACGTTCACTGACGTCACCCTTTCTTCCCCCCTCCCCCTCCGAATACCCTCCGAATGCTCTGAATTCTTCACATAACCCCCCTCCCCCCTCTGTTCTCCAAGTGACGTCATCGTCGACAGCTGATGGCGTGCCGCGCTCAAAATACAAAACCACTCTTCAGCCGCTTCTCCGAGTGTACATATACATATATCCCCACGCTTCAGATGATGAGGAGCAGGAGATAGCGTAAACAAGCCGATGACGGAATGACTGTACACCCCCCATATAAGGATGCATCTTGGGTTGGAAATTTTTAAAATGAGAACAGTCGAGCATTATCGCATGAAGATTTTTTAACAAGGCAACGATTGGATGAAAGCGAAAAGATGAAATAAAATGTATATAAAAAGTCCCTTTTTACATTTAATAGGAAGTAATATTTGTTCAAAAGGAGATGTGACTTGGTTGGAAAATTGGTTTTTAAATGGTTTATATTGTTTGAGCGAGATTTTTTCCCTGGTCATAATAGAGACCATTATCATTTTTTTTGTTTCAGCAGCCGTAAGAAGAATAATGTAAATATTTTTATATTAATGGCGTAAAAATAATGTTACGTATGTTTTGTAATTTTCGGGTTCTCCCCGCTTGGGACCATTTCTTTTCCGACAAATATGTTGTTTTGTCCACAAAAATGCTGCAACGCGGGGAGAATGCGGAAATTTCCGATTCCAAAGAAAATGGCTTAAGCCTTCGTAAAAATTGTTATATATGATTGGAATTTACAGTAATTTACTAAACATTCATGCAAAAGTCTTATATTTGACTAATCATTTCGCACCTTACGGAGAAATGCCTTCATATCCGAAAATTTTACTGCGATTTCGTATACTTTTCTACTGCGACTAAATATCTGTTTTTGAAAATAGTACATAAAATATCCCAACTATTTAACTTCTGACGAGATTTAGGTGTTGTAAATTCCTCCTTTTTCAATAAATTCACTCTGGAGAGCGTGACCGCACCATTTCCACGTAAAATTGCCGGTATTTGTTGGCAAATATCTCGCGGAGTAGCGCTGTAAGGAGATAATAATTTGATGCTATCAAAAGGTGAAATCATATATCGCTCAACCCACCTGTATGCTTGAGAATCAACTCATCTAAGGGACCAAGTTAGGGATTATAATTGGAAAAAGAGGTCAACAAGGCTAACATAAGCTACATTGTTTCGTAAAAGATAATATTAAAGAAAGAATTGGAGCCGTAAGAGAGTTGGTATATCTGAATAAAGTAAGAATGAATTGCTTGAAGAGATGGGAGGGGAAACCTCAACGAGTGGAAGGAAGATGAATAGGACATGGCTGAAGCTGTAACTGCAGGAGCCACGGGTGGAGAGCAATTAGGGTTAGGATGAAAAGACCAGGCACAAATGAAACAAAGTACCATGGGAGGAAGATTTATGCCCGTATTCATAGTCGATTTCCTAGGGGTTACCTGGGTATCCCCTTGCCAGGTAACACCTAGGGGCCCCCTACGCTTAGCGATTCATAAACCTTACCTGGGTAACACCCAGCCAGGGGACGCCTGGGTAAGAGATTTGGCAACAATTCCACGCAAAAATATAGATGAACGGTTCCGCTGAATGGTTCTCGATGTTTTCGATGCTCATTTTTCACCGTAACCAAGCACGCTATAAACAATAATACAGTATACTTTTACAAAATGTTGATGAAAAATGATTGAAGGAATATGAGATAATTATTTCAATAATACTTAAATTTTTACGTAATTTGAATGATGAGGAATACGAGGGTGATTCAATATGTACTTGTGTTTGTAAACAGAAGACGTTACTATGGAAAGATGTTGATATTATCGTGTACTGCCATTAGTACAGTAGTATCCATTCGTCCCACGCGTGGGCAGCAGTACTGCGTTAGGGGAGCTTTGGGTAAGCTTCATGCCTTACCCAGGAAATCGACGGCCTGGGGGAGGGTTAGTCCCTTGGGTAACGACTATGAATACTATTTCTGAGCCAAGGGGCTCCCCCACACCTGGGGAACACCCAGGTAACGACTATGAATACGGATCTTAATCAACACGCCTGAGTAGAAATACAAATAAGAACTAACTTGCGAATGGAGTTTGTAAAAATAATAATACCTAAACATCCATACTGTAGCTGGGAAAACATTTTTGTTAAAGATTGAAGAATGTTTCTTAAAAAATATTTGCAACACTCAAAAAGCTCTCGAGTACCTACAGCGAGATATAAAGGTTTTATCATTTATATACTCTTTTTGCATAGGAAAAGTGAGGGCAGACAGAAATCTCGGACTCATTTCATCACTTCGCGTACATTCCTACTCTATCTTCATGAATAAATTGCCATTAGAAATATTCGGCCTGGACCGGGAAGGTCCGTGGTTCGATTCCCGGTCCAGGCCGAATTTTTCTAATGGCAATTTATTAAAAAAATTCACCCGTCATCATGTATGAATTTCTATCTTCATGGCCTGTTATTCAATATAAGAGTATTCCAAATAAAGATACGTGGCGGCTGCGTTTCTCTTCCTTCCATCAGGAAAACGTAGTGCATCGCTTTGGTGAAATGCTTGTGAGAAGTTATCAGCCTCAGAAGAATAAAATCGAAGAATTTTTGAAAACGACAGTATTTCCTGAAGATAATATTGAAAACACACTGTAATGCATGATTATTCACCGAGAAATTAGATTTATACAAAAACAATAATATATACCCTAGATGGCATGAAATTGTTCCGGATTTACAAAACAATGCGAAGTGTTGGAAGAGTTTGGAGCAGAGGGTATTATCACAAAAAATATGGGGTGACGAATTTCACATGCATTGACAGGAAAAAATATTAGACATCGTAAAAAGATTAAAATATAGCTATGATGTTCTTGGAAGAAGGAAAGTGTATATGATTAATGGTCATCTAAAACTCTTTCGGGGAGTACAAACTGTAAGCATATGAACCAGCCTCTTGAAAAATTACGACGTTCCTTGGACGATGATAGCTATGTATAGCTCTTTTTTGCATTGATAAAAGAAACGATGCAGCTGGTGCATTTTCCCCATGTCTTAGCAGTGCTCATGGAATGTAATATGTACAAAAATGTTTAGACGTATGCGGAAGAGAATCATGTCCTCATAGACGGCATTGCGCTTCGTAAACCAGGAGCCTTTTTTACGGATGTGCTCGACCTTGATGATGTTTGTAACCTTGATCTGGGTTGAATATTAATGTTAAATTTGTTAATAATCGTTTAGCGGTTTAGATAGTTTCCTTTCCTTCGTTAAAGTGCTGATGATGGCTCAGAGGGAGTGGCCTTTTACGTGAAGAAGCCAGATCATTGTTTATTCAGGGGAGATCCTAGTCTAGCCTATTTCATCGATGGTTTGGTGGCTCTAAAATAGGGAATGCGTCGACGCGGCCGGCATCTGTTTGCCTCGCCGGCAATCATTCATCCTTCCGCATGACTCTCGAGCGTGTGCGGCGGCGCCACACGCGTCCATTCAATGATTCAATCCGCCCGGAATACTTCCCGCGACACCGCCATTTCAAAATCGCGCACCACGTGACTCCCCCGACCACGGCAATGACCGCGTCGCGGGAGGAGGAAGTGGGTTGGCGCTCACGGAGCGGACCCCTTCTATCTCCTATAATAAGGGTGCGGGTGGGATGGATCCTCTTCAGTATCGCCCTAGTCTCGCCCACCTCAACATCTCTTCATAAAGGGATCCGTGTTGTGAAGATCGCTAGATTCCTTATCGAGTAGGTAGGTGCTCTACCTTCAGTAATAGGCAATCGGACGGATACCGCTGAAATTTTTTATCCCATATTTTTGTGGAGGTATTGGTCCGAAATTAATTATTTACTTAATTCCTCACCGACGTTTTTCACAGTGACTTATACTTCTTCAAGGCTGCAAAAAAAGTAATTTTATGTATTATTAAGCAAATCATCTAACTTCACATCGCAGTTTTTAAGGAATCATTGACAATTTTTTTACAGTTAACCCAAGTCTGTCTTAAAACATTCCCCATTTTACATTCCATCCTCAGTAGAACATTTCTGCAAAAACATTAGCATGGGAAAGCATTCATGGTTTTAGTTCCAAATATAATTCACTTGTTCTTCAATTTACGGTTGATGTGAGTATAGTGTTTTCTTCTTCTATGGTAGTCATTATCGTAAGTGCTGCACCAATATTATAAAAATTTAGGACACATCCTCACTCGCTTTACATCCCCAAAATTCAAAGGTCGAATCATTATGACCTCAGTATTAAAATTCACAGCCCCCTCACCCTCACGCCTTCCAAAATCTTTGTTATTTTCCAATGTATAAGTTATGGGCAATTACACTTCGGTAGAGAGAGTGTACATCACCGAATATCTTCCCTTTCCTTCCTATTGTAGAATTTAACTGCGTCCATAAACTCTTTAAAACAGGGAAAAAGTTTACAACACATATCGGACAATGAAAAAAATGAAACTACATAATATTATCAGAATTTACATTTGCTGCATTCTTAAAATGCTCAAATGAGCCTACTCTTCGATTATCTCCTATTTTTTAGCCATGTAATTCCGAATTGTTGTACCCACCCATTAATGGTTGATTGTTGTTGCGTCCCATTACGCGCACGGTTATATGATCCGTGACTCTGTCGTCCAGAGAGATTTGTACGTAACTTTTGATCCTCTAAAAAAAAATCGTCTCGATTGCTATTGAGCATGCTTTTGGAAAGTCAGCCATAAATAAAGGAAAATATCGGTAATTGGTCGCGTAATAGTAAGTCTCGCACTATCCATTCGGCTCTGACGTAGATTTCGATGTGTTAAAACTTAATAGCATATATATATATATATATATATATATATATATATATATATATATACTCATATAAATGTATATACAGAAAGATAGAAAGAAAGTGGATAGGAACACGTAAAATTTACAGACACAATGGTGGTGTGAAGATGAAATGATGGCCGATTCCAAGCAGAAAAAATTCGACTGGACCGGGAATCGAACCACTCCAAAGGTCCGTGGTTCGATTCCCGGTCCAGTCGAATTTTTTCTGCTTGGAATCGGCCATCATTTCATCTTCACACCACCATTGTGTCTGTAAATTTTACGTGTTCCTATCCACTTTCTTTCTATCTTTCTGTATATACATTTATATGAGTATATTTGCCGCTGAGCGGTCTGAGTGAATGGATGAACGATTATATATATATATATATATATATATATATATATATATATATATATATATATATATATATATATATATACACACACATACACTTTTATGTAATCATTATCGTCTATATCACACATTTTAAATGTGGCTTTCAATGTAGAAGCATATATGGTGATTAGTTTAAGTAAATTAGACATTATAAGATTTTTCGGTTTCTTTCACCTACCTCGGAAGTACCATCATCTAAGATTGAAGAAGTACGACGGACATCGACCGAAGAATAGCGCAAGCTATGAAAGCGCTCAGAATGATATGGCGACTAAGAAGATTAGACTTCGATCGAGAAAATAGTACGTGAAAACATCCAGATGGAGCGTAGCACTCTATCAATCGGAAGGTGTACCAATATCAGAGTAGGCCAGCAAAAGCTAGGATCTTTTGAAATATGGTTTTGGAGGAGGATGCTTAAGATACAATGGACGGTTAATCAATGAGAAAAGAAGTATACAGAAGAGTAGAAAAGGAAAGGACCCTATGAGGAAGTAGGGCTGATGGATTGGGTACTTTCAGAGGTTCAGTGGGTTTGTGAAGGAAAAATAGATGGAAAAGTCCCTAGGGAAAGGCCAAAGGATGAATACATTGGATAAATGAGCGGAAAAGTAAATTAAATCTACTAGGAAGTAAGCAAAGTATCGCTAAATGGGAAAAGATGGAGAGTTATAATCAATAATGTTAATTGTCGAAAGTGTCGAAACCCGGGTCGTGTTATTAAACCTATAGTGGAGTATACAAAGTTTTATTTAAGTTACAATAATGTTAAGATTGATCAACCAATGATCTACATCTACATAATACCCCACGAGCCGCCGCATGGGCGTGTGGCAGGGGATGTCAGGTCACCAGCCGTGTAAAGGTTTAAGTTTTTGGGAGATGAAATGGTGACGTGTATTATAGGAGTGTATTTAGTGGAGCTCAATTTTTATTGTGGTCACTTATTGTGCACGGAAATAACGAGTTTTTGTACCTATCTGTTCGACAGTGTATCTTTGTTATTTTATCACATCCGTCAGACCTAGAGATGTTGTGAGGAGTCATGATAATATACTCTGTGCCGCTGTGAAAAATATCGGTTCCGAATTTCTCGAGCAACCTAAGCCTTGCATGTAGCCTCCGAGTCTCTAGGGACTCCCACCTTAACCCCTCTAAAAGATGAGAGACGCTGTATATACGCTCGTAGCAGTTTTTAACGAAGCGCGCTGCTATCCTTTGTATTTTATTGATTTTTTTGGTTAAATTTATTTGACCCGGGTTCCAAATGCTCGCGGCGTATTCGAGGTGTGGCCTAACCAAAGCGAAGTAGCATCTACCTTTGACTTTTTCATCCGAGGACCTTCCTATTATACGTTTAACAAAACCTAGTTTCTTTAATGCCGCACCACATATGTTCTGTATGTGTGTTCATCACGATATATCATATATGATGATGATATGTGCATTTTTTTAATTTGTTGAAACAATCGGTTGAGTAATTAACCTCACATAACCGTTCGTATTCGCCTTCCCTATTTGTTCACCCTATTTTCATTGCCTCTCTCTCTTTCGTTTCTCTTTCGCAGGATGCCGTCTGCTCTGCTGTTCTCCTCCTCCTGCCACCCCTTCTTCCTCCTCCTCCTCCTCCTCTGCCCCTCCACCCCCGCCTCTCCGCCCCCTCCCGCCCCCGAGTGGCGCTGCCCCATCCCCGACGACACTGGCCACTCGCCCCCCGTATCCTGCGCCTGCGACACGCCGCACACGCTTCGCTGCTCGGGCGGCGGAGGTGACCGCACGGCCCTTGCAGCCATCGCGCGGGCCCTCAGGGCCCTGCCCAGGGCCTCTTCCGTCTCGCTGCTCGACTGCTCCGTGGCCAACGTGACGTGGCTGCCTCCCCGGCTGCTGCAAGGGGTGGCGCTGCACGGGCTGGTCGTGTCGTCGGGCGAGGTGCGACGCGTGTCCGAGGGGGCGTTCGAGGGCCTCGCCACGCCCCTCCTCGCCCTCGGACTGCCCAACAACGCACTCGCGGCCGTTCCCGGCCCCGCCCTCGCCCCGCTCTCGCACCTCGAGAGGCTCGACCTCTCGCGGAACCACATCAAGACGCTCGACGCCAAGTCCTTCCGGGTGAGTGCGTCATCTATGGCCGATTGCCGGGACATTTTATATCATACGGGTTACTGGGGATCCGGTTGGTGTATTGGCTAGAGTACTGGGGTCTTATTCAGTAAGGAATCGACGCGGTTGAACCTCGGAAATTCCGTGGATGTGACGTCGAATTCCCCGAAAAATCTCAACATTCGAATGCTCCCCTTTGAATTTCACGTGGCTCTGACGTCTAAATTTCGTCGCTGTTGAGACTCGGAAATTCCGAGGTTATACAGAATAGACCCCCTGGCTTGGATATATGGGGAGGCGACCAACGGCTAAGGTCATTAGCGCCATATAGGATAGGTAAGGTAGGAAGGGTGGATAGAAGCCCGGCGTCGGCATTAGCCTGATCTTAACGATAGGCACCAAGGGGACCACGGTTTAACGTCTCATCCGACGGACGGATTACTGTACTTGGAGTGCCCTCCACAAGACACTCAAGTAGGGATCGGGTTTCCTCTGAAAAACATCCTCCTCTGCAGGGATTTGAACCCTGGCCGTCCGTTGGTTAACCAGTACTCGGGGATTTGGTTGGTGTGGTGACTAGAGTACTGGCTAACCATACGGGCGGCCAGGGTTCAAATCCCTGCAGAGGAGGATGTTTTTCAGAGGAAACCCGATCCCTACTTAAGTGTCTTGTGGAGGGCACTTCAAGTGCAGTACTCCGTCTGTCTGATGAGACGTTAATCCTTGGTCCCCTTGGCGCCTTTCGTTAGGAGTAGGCAAATGCCGACGCCGGGTTTCTCTCTACCCTTCCTCCTTTACCTATCCCCTATGGCGCAAATGAACTTAGCTGTCGGTCGCCTCCCCAAAAAACCCAATCCAATCTGAATCTGCTTACTGGTGCACATTTACCAGTTGCTCGACTTATGTAGCAATATCCATTCCATATCTAGCATTAGTTTATTATAACTTTACTGTGCATTTGATACAAACCAATTCCAAGCCTCAATCTACACAAAATTTAAAAAAGTTGACCAAATTCTGTGTGAATATGCTGTGTATGTCATTATGTTACCCATGGCCTTATTATTCGGTATGGGGATCGTGTTGGTGTGGTGGCTAGAGTACTCGCCTACCACACGGGCGGCCAGGGTTCAAATCCCTGCAGAGGAGGATGTATTTCAGAGGAACCCGATCCCTACTTGAGTGTCTTGTGGAGGGCACTTCAAGTACAGTACTCCGTCTGTCGAATGAGACGTTAAACCGTGATCCCTTGGCGCCTTTTGTTAAGAGCAGGCTAATGCCGACGCAATGTTTCCATCCACCCTTCCTCCCTTACCTATCCCCTATGGCGCAAATGACCATAGCCGTCGGTCGCCTCCCCAAATATCTAACATAAAATACGGGCATAGGTAATCTGTAAGGCGGCTTTACTTTTCCCTCGTACTCTTCTGATAATCATTTCTCATACCACCTTAGGGCCTCGGCAACCTGACTTTCCTAGACCTGAGCGACAACCCCATCTCTCGGGTGTCCCCTGGGACCTTCTCGGTGTCACTGCCGGCCCTGAGGACCCTGCGGCTGCGAGGGACGAGACTCGACGCCGTGGCCGTATCGACCGCCTTCAGGGGCGCGAGGGCCCTCCAAGAGCTGGACCTCTCGGCGTCGGCCGTCAAGGGTCCGTTGGGGCCAGACTCTCTGCCGCCCCTGCCCGCCCTGCAGACCCTCTCCCTGGCGCGCAACAATCTCACCTCGGTGCGGCGAGGGGCCCTTGAAGCCCTGCCGGCCCTCACGACGCTCTCCCTCTCGCACAACCAGATAGACGTGCTGGAGGACCACGCCTTCCTTCACCTAGGGGCCCTGCTTCGTCTGGACTTGTCGCACAACCGCGTGGTCACCGTGTCAGGGGCCTCGCTCGCGCACCTCGGGGCCCTGGCGCACCTCGACCTCGCGCACAACTTCCTGCGGGCCCTGACGGGCGACGTGGTGGCGCCCCTGCGGAGCCTCGAGGAACTTCGGCTGGACGACAATGACATTTCGATGGTGGCGGCAGGGGCGATGGGTGTCGCGGCCAACACGCTCAGGCGGCTTACGCTGTCCGGTATGTTGGCAACAGTGTCGTTTCAAACACGACATCATATTCTTCAGTGTTCCAACTCTTACTAAAATGTGCGAAATCTGAAAAAGTCCTTTAAAATAGTCAGAGCGAATACATATGTATCTACATCTAAATAATTCCCCACGAGCCGCCGCATGGGCATGTGGCAGAGGGTGTTATGTCACCAGCCGTGTAAAGGTGTAAGTTTTTTGGAGATGAAATGTTAACATGTACAATGACAGTGTATTCAGTGGAGCTTAGTTTTTATTATGGCCGCTTATTGTTCGCAGAAAGAATGAGTTTTTGTACCTATCTGTTCGACAGTGTATCTCTCTTATTTTATCACATCCTTCAGACCTAGAGATGTAGTGAGGAGTAATGATAATATTCTCTATGTCGCTCTGAATAATATCTGTTCTGAATTTCTCAAGCAACCTAAGCTCAGCGTGTAGCCTCCGAGTATCTAGGGGCTCCCACCTTAACCCCTCTATAAGTTGTGACACGCTATATATACGCTCATAGCAGTTTTTAACGAAGCGGGCTGCTTTCCTTTGTATTTTACCAATTTTTTTGGCTAAATCTTTATGACCGGGGTCCCAAGTGCTCGCGGCGTATTCGAGGTGCGGCCTAACCAGAGCTAAGTACCATCTCTCTTTCACTTTTTCATCCGAAGACCTTCCTCATATAAGTTTAACAATATCTAGTTCCTAGTGCATTATTTTGTGCAGTGTATTATTTTGGACAAAAAATCGAATTTTTACACAGTCGATTTTTAAAACCGAAACCGAAAGTCGATTAATCGAAAATCGATTCTGGATTTAAATTTCCAATCCCTAGTATAGTGTCAAAGTTACGTGTTTTTCCATTCGTCCGATCCTTCCGCCTCCCCGAGTCCGCTCAAGAGCGGTTGGCACATGTAGGCATCCCCGCACATCATCCAAGACGAGCGGGTTGCATAGCCAGTTTGGCGCCGCGAAAATCGACGTTTCACTTAAACATTATTAGAGCGAGATTTTTATCCAGAGTGACCGCATTTAAATTTTGTTTTTCATTTAAACAACTATAAGAAGCATGACGTAACTGTTTTAACATTAATGGCACAAAAATATTATTTCCATCACTGAAATTGTCAGTTATTAATGAAATATATATGTATAATGCGTAAAGTCATTTTCTTCCCGCCCTACGCTGAAAACGCCTCCGCAACCGAAGATTCTTCAGCGATTGAGTAAATATCACTGAAATTAGTTAAAGATTTATTTTTTAAAGTAGATGAGAAGGCATAAAAACAGACATTCCTCATGTTTTTAAATACAGCATCTCTGTAGTGCGTACCCCTACCTTTTCGTGAGGAAAATGTTTGGTGTTTTTTAGAAAAAAAGTGTAGAGATAAGAGGCTGATACTTTTCCTTCATTGAAAATATGAGATTTTTTTCCCTATAATGAGGAAAATTTCATCGATTTTTACGTGAAGTGATATATCCCTCATACTACCTTCAGACCCGGAGTTGTTCGTTCAACATTATTTTATGAAATTTATACTGGCGTGCGTGAGCTCATTCTGGAAAAAGAATAAAAGTGGAGAGGAACCCGGCGTTGAAATCAGTCTGAGGTCAAAGAAAGGTTTCCGAGCATTACAATTTGACGCCGAACTGACGGAGCACTTTTCTTGAAATGCTTTCCACGTGGCTCAAATGAGGGATTTAGGAGTTCACAGAAGACTCTTCACTACTCCCAGGTTTCGAAACCGAGGTCTTAAGGATGAGAATTCAATAATATAGCCTGATTAATTGCTCGCGATTCATTAGGAATATGGATCCCGTCGCAAGAGACGAAGACATTTTTTCTGGAATTGGTTGACGAAGGGCATTAATTATGACTTGTGCAATACGGAAACCCATTTTTCAGTGGAAAATGATCAACTCAGCAAGACTGTCGCGTTAAAGTAAGGAAGTATATAATGAAATGTTTTTGAGAATAGTTTACGATTAACGTAATTTCATTAATATCACCATAAAATGCCACGGCTATTCATTCGTTAATTTCTAGGCGTATAGAAATTTGCCTAACTTTTTGACTAATCTCATTCAACACATTTTCCATTAAATACAAATGCAAATCGAGTGTGCATTTTAATGATTTCGAGACGACCGGTACAGTCGTGCCTTATAGTTTCGAGTAATCTCTTTTTTAAATCTACAGTAGTAACATTATACTAATTACTAATTACCTTGTCTGCCTCATCAATTATTATTAACAGACCTTATTTTCATTATTAGTGGACATATCTTACCGTAAGTCTGTCAATTTAACAGCTAAAATCATGAAAGTATTGCCATAATAGTCAAATGTCTAGTACGGTGACTTTCACCGAAGTCTGGTTTGGCTCGTGGTCCGATTTGTACTTAAGATGTATTATTTCCAAATTTTTCCCACTTGTTATTGCCTCGTAACAACTAATTTTTCTTCTATGAGAAAGGGTGATGAATATGTTTTAAAATGAGGGATGAAAAACGTTGCATCTTTCCATTGATTCTTGTAAGATATTTATTCCCAGACAGAACTACTTTTAACCTAAAGGTATCATTATTCATGTAAGTTGTAGTTAGTTGTGCATTGGAACATATATTACTATGTATAAAAACTATTGGAAAGATATCACTTTTTTGTCTCTCAGTTACAAGTTTCTCATTCTGAAGCCTGACTCCAACTTTGTTTTTATTTATTACACCACATTTAGTCTTACATCAAAGGTTACAATAAATTGAAGTTTACAATGGGAAAACAATTTTTGAGTCCTCCTGAACCATAATAGGCTCACCAGGATGTGCTCATTTTTTCACCTGCAATCGATTGCACATCAGATATTCAACCCATTTTCTCTGTGGCAGTCCTATCATGTGTAAACCATGCAATTGATTATAATATCATTTTTCCACCAAGTGCACTTTCAACATTTTTTGAACTTACCCGAATGATTTCAAATAGTGCATATTATTTGGTCATTATTCAGCAGTTTTAGTATATTTACTATCATTCTATTCTCAATGTAACTATTAAAATCCAGCAAAATTCGATAATCCGGCATTATCACTGAAAAAGCTGCAGGAAGTTCTCTTTTAAGGTGCTATAATCAATGAGTTGTTGAGTATGAGGATAACAAATATTCATATACCATAAAATTTTCAACGTAAAAATATTTAAAATCATCGCCAGCGAATGCATTAACAGCAAGACATGATTCTCTTCTTTGGATCGATAATGCGATTTCCTTTCCTTGGTTGGCACCCATGGGGTTGAGAAAAACAATTCTTTTTTTTATGTATTTACCATCATTCTATTCTCATTGTAATTATTAAAATAGAGCTAAGATCGATAATCCGGCATTATGACTTAAAAAGCTGCGGGAAGTTCTCTTTTAAGGTGCTATAATCAATGAGTTTTTGAGTAAGAGGATAACAAATATTCATAATACCATAAAATTTTCAACATAAAAATATTTAAATCTTCACCAGCAAATGCATTGATAGCAAGATGTGATTCTCTTGTTTGGATCTAAAATGCGATTTCCTTTCCTTGGTTGACATCCATGGGGTTGAGCGAAACATTTCTTTTCGGTGGCTTTTTTAACCTCTAATCGGCCGTCATTGCCATGGAGCAGTATAAAAATTAAAGTTCCTGAAAACCCCCCTTCTATCGATACTTACGCAGTTTAGAATCAGGGATTGTCGAACGTACAGGTGTTTCGGGTCTCCCCGCGGGCTAAAAACCTCCCTCTCGGCCTCAAACTCTCGCTTATTACCAAGTAGGGGAGGTAGTGGGAAAAGGGTAAAGGAAAGGGAAGGGTTAGCGAAGGACAACCACTGAGAGGCCGACACCATGAGGAGGATTGACGTCAAAAGGACGAAAATGGGTCCCCCCGGTCGATCGTACACTGCATTTTGGAGCTTTAATGAGTTTTTATTTTTTTGCAATTCGCAGATAACCCTCTGAACTGCGACTGCAACATGGCGGAGTTCGCCTCGTGGCTGTCGGCGGCGGCGGGAATCCCAACGTCGGATCGGGCGACCGCGCTGTGCGCGACGCCGCCATCTTTGGAGAACGGTTTGCTGGTCGAAGTGCCGCCCACGCAGCTGCTCTGCGGGGACGGCGAGGCCCCTCCCGGGATGCCCTTGCCCCTCCTGCCCCCGCCGCCCTCTTCCTCCTCTTCTTCCGCCTCCGGAGAGGGGGCGGTTGCGGTTGGCGACGCTGGCGGCCTCCACCCCCCGCCCTTCCCGCCGTCATCTTCCGTCAGCTCCCGGCTGCGCCTCCTCCGGTTCGCCTTCGACGGGTTCCGCGTGTCGCTGCTGTGGGCCGTCGAGGCGGGCGCCGCGGCGCCTTACGCCTGCGACGCCCTCTTCGTCTACGAGGAGGTGGGTGCTCACGAGGTGCTCCTGCAGTCCAGCCCGCTGCACTGCAACTCTTCGGCGCTTCCCGACGCATCGCGGTTGGCCGTCGCGCTTCCCAGCGTCGACCTGCAAATCGGCCACAAGTATCGGTGAGTGTCGTACGTATTTGGGAGGGCGACCTCCTCGGTCAACTTATCTCCAGCTCGGCCCACGCTCAGTTAAGTGGACATCTCCAATGCAATCATGCATGTAACCAAGGCCCATTGTCGTCCTTTTGACGTCAATCCGCCTCATGGTGTCGGCCACGCAGGGGTTGCGGTTCGCTAACCTTCCCTTCCCTTTCCCTTACCCTTTTCCCACTACCCCCCATGCTTGGCGATAAGCGAGAGCTTCCGGCCGAGAGGGGTGGTTTTTAGCCCGCGGGGAGACCCGAAATACCTGGACATCTCCAATGCAACTATTTGTAGAGTAGGGATGAGCATCGAAAGGAAACCATCGATATTTGCCATCGATGGTCCATCGGAGTTGCACCATAGATGTTGAGAAAATTTCGATTATTAGTTGATTATCGATGGTTAAGCCATCCATAATATGGAAGATATTCTTAGATTGATATCGTGGTCAATGTTGTACTAAATTACACATCAAAACCATCTACTTTCACACCAAAAAATCTTTATTTAAGTTAACCATTAACACATCATTTAAAATTGATTCATAAATGCTGATACAATGTCTGTGAGCCAGAAATACTTACAACATCAGATGTTCCACTAATCATATTTGAAAGTTTTGAGGAGACAAGATTAATATCTAGGGAAATACGCTATTACCCAAGATTAATCAGGGAGGCAATAGAAATTACGAAGAGACCGGAGAACGTCAACCGAGAAGACGGTTACAAGTCGTAGGGAATTCCGTAAAATGGCGTTTCAATACTTTAAGGAATATCTACAGAACTTTTGAAGAAATTCTGTAGAAGTATTTGTAAGGAAACTATACAGAATTTTTTAGCAGAGAGGTCATCTGAAGATGATGCTTAAGCGTTGAAACTTGAGGAACGTGTGTTTTTTAAGTATGTGGTGTTGTAAATGTTATCATTAAATTCTCTCCTCATTTTAATGGTTTCTGTTTTCGTGGTTGGGAGGGCGATAGAGTTCACATCCTCTACCCGATTCGAGCGAGAAAACCAGCTCCCTAAGAATAATACCAACAACTAGCACATACATATTATATGGAACACTTTATAGACTGTGGGAGGGTATTCATTTTCTGTTGTAAATACGGCTATTTATAACGTATAAATTGTCATGAGACATAAGCGGCCGAGATCGACCTAGGTTGCTGGGCGGACGCGCTGGCTCAGTATCTAATCCCTGTGGTACAAAGTTGTCCGCGGCGCTTAGTCTGTTGAAAGTCAGCTCTCGGGTGTTCCTCCGCGAGGTATCTTTTGTCAACAACAGGTTCTCCAAAAATCCTGCTGGCGTATTCAGATCGGAAATGTCGATGCAGCTCATGGTCCGTCCTTAAGGTAGATTGAGCTAAATATCATTTAACCCAGAAATCAATTAATTTTGTCTCATTTTAAAGAAAAATATATCACCCTTCAATTGACACAAAAAATTCAACCCCTTACCACATTAATTTCCGAGATATTTTCCAGAATATACCAGCCCTTTTACATTGGAAATGGTACTTGTATGCATTCCAGAGAGAGGTGATATTAAAAATGAGGCATTTCCTACCCTTAGATATCGTCAGGAAATCAACAGTTTGTAGTTTGTATGCTTTATCAACTATTTTTGAAAATTAATTATATTTTCACCGCAGTAAATTCTTCGGGATAACAATAAACCTTCCGTTTTGTTGTAGTTTCAAACGTACCGCGTGAAAAAAATGAGTCAAGTAAAAGACTTTTTTGCTGCCGGACGATTCTGTTGGCCCGTATGTCCCCGGAATCCCGATAGGCTTCTGAGCCTGTCATCAGGTTTTCCAGGGACCGGACCAACAAAACTTGACATACACCCATGCCCTGTGTGGCGAAAAACCCACACCAGGAAAAACCCACTTGTTTAGGTACCTTCATTTGATTACTTACAATTTCTGTCGTGTAAAAATATATTATTGCACCATTAATAATGCAATATTTAATTTGTGTGTCTCTTAGCTGGTGAAAATGAAACGTATAATTCGAAGGTGGTCTCTATTATGGTTAGGGAACTATTTCGCTCGGACTACCGTAGGAGTCATATTCCGTCCAGTGGATCTTCCTGATTGTACGCCTGGTTTCCCCTTGCTTTTCGGCGTGAAGACTCTTCCAGCCGCTCGATAGGTTGTTGTCACCTTCTCGGTTGTAATTTTTCGAGATCTTAACGATGTCGATGGCCTCCCAAATCTCGAGAGCCTCGGGAAGTAGCGTCATTCGCTGCCGGTGACCACTGGTCCATTGCAGTTCATACTGTGGCCTGGCTCCAACCATATGGGTTCGGCGACGGCAGAGAACGGGAAGTGTTTCTTTTCAATTCGTGTTCCCATATTCTACATCCGACGGATCGACCTGTCTGCCCGGCGTGAAATTCTCCGCAGGTGCTTAAGTTCACTTCCTCGAAAAGATTTCGTGGGAGTCTGTCCCTGGCTTTTGGCAAAAGGCCGACTGTCTTTCTGCAACACGTGAATCTGGATTTTATGTTTACTTTTTTTATTGAATCCTCGCGATTCTTTCGGATTGCCGGCAATATACGGAGGATTGGCATTTGGGGATGGATTTTTCCTTTCAGATTGCATCCTTTTGGTAAAAGGAAACAGGAAGTTTGCAGAAAGGAGCAATCAGAGCTGACTATCGAAAACCTAGTTCCCTTGTATGCACCAAATAACCATATACGTTGACATTCAGTAGAGTATGAATGACATCCTACACATTAGGGTAACTCTCCCAAGATACTACCCATCAAAATTATACGAGTTCAAATGCCGATGCTGAAAAAAAAATATTAATTCTGAAGATTGAAGGACTGAATTTTAAGTGAAATTTGAAAACAGTGTAGGTTAATTACGGAGGCAATTTAGTAGTGTTCACCATTGACTACAGATGGGAGCACAAGTTCAATTTTGAGGAATGGCTTTAAAGCTATGAAGCCGTGAACTTGGCCTGGGGTCTTTTGGATCCCAGGTGACCACTAAGGGTTAAGTAATGAAGAGCATGACTGCTATTGCGATTATCTTAAATCGCTTGAAATTGGATTTGTATGATTTTTGTGTTTGTTGAGTTTTCATAACTTTGATGCAATAAATAGTTAAAATTTCAATTCATTAATTACATTTGAAGTTTCTAAGTCATTTTATTTGCTGTTTTAAGTGGGCGGAGTGTTCTGATTTCTCTAGTCTATAGATTCATACATACATACATACCAATCACGCCATTCCCTTCCGGGGTATGCATAGTCTCAAAGTTACACTCATAAATACATATTTTTACACCTAACTCTGCTTCAATAATTTCCTCCATACTGACCTATCCTTGCAAACCTCTTTTGCCTCATGTCCCCCAATACACTGTGCTTCATACACGCCCTCCTGTTTTTAAAACTCCTAATATTCCTCCTTCTAAGAATTTCCACAACCACATCCAACCACATGATGATGAAATACGGACGTGGGCGTAATTTTGAACATTTTGACTGGAGGCGGAGTTTAACGGGTGGTCAGGGTAGGATATGTAGATTTGAAATCCTTTCGAGAGCAATTTGCGATCACGAAACTATTGCTAATACTCTATATTTTCCCTTGAATTCTATGCTATAATCAGCTTAATTTATTATGTTCAGTGAGCTAAATTGAGTTCTCCGAGTTAGTTATATAAGGGAAATTCAAATTTCCGAGAGATGGAGGGGGGGCGCAAATACCATCCCTTGCTTCCCTCGAATTACTTTAATGTATGTAAAAAAATGGGATCGGATAAGTAGCTCATATACCCGCTCAAACTGGTTGAAATATAAGCAACGTCGCCTGTATCACCTCACTTGCCTTACTTTTAAGATACTATCCTCTGGTAACCCATCTTATCTGTTCCAAAGATTCACTTGGAAAAGATATATCCACTCAGTATCTTCCAGAAATCACTATGTTGACATTCATATCCCCCAACACAGAACTCCTCACCTCAATAAATCTTTTATGGTGACAGCTGCTAGAAATATGGAACTCATTACCATTAGAAATAAGAAACTAACGATCAATAAGTGTGTTCAAATCAAAAGTGTACAAGTTACTTCTAAATGACGCATGGCAGTTCCCTGCATAACTGATAACGCTGCTCTATTAACTTGCGTGAAGTGGGGAAGAATGTTTATATTTAATTTTGTTCTTTGATACATTTTCGAACTGAGATCTCTGTTATGGTTATAAATGTAATAACATGTACCGAACAAGGATTTTTTCAACATTTCTGAGATGTATATACATTGTGAAACTGAAAACCGGCGAATTAGCATTTAATGGGATCGTAATGTATATATATATTTTTTAATTATTACTTCATATCTTCTTTTTTCTCTTTATTCATTATTATACTTTTCTTACTTTTGTAATAACTATATAAAATATCTCATGGGCCAGAAAGGCCCACGATAATAAATGAATTGAATGTATAGGGATTTTAAGGTTAAAATGCCTTATCGTTGAAGATTAATCGGGATTTCCACCGGGTCAGGGGACCTGATGGAAATCCCGATTAATCTTCAACGACGTAGTTCGCCGGGAAAACCTTCGATCATTTTAAAATGCCTTACTCTAAATCAGGGGCGATCCCAGGAATTTATTTCGGTGGTGGGGGGGGGACTACCATTAAATTATATAATCCTAAAAAAAAACTATAAAACTGTTACATCATTATATCTATATAATAATGAGCATAAAAATAACAAGGCGTTCACCACGATCTTGAGCGACCTTATCCTCCGGCAGATCCAGCCTGTGTGGGAGGAGGTGTACGAGCAAAGGGGGTGCAAACGAGGAATCGCGGGATGCAAGGACAACCTGCTCATTGACAGGTGCATATGTCAGGATGCCGCCCGACATAAGCGAAACCTATCAATGGCCTGGGTGGACTATCGCAAGGCTTTCGACACCACTTCGCATGAGCTTCTCATTGCCCTGCTGAAGTTGATGAAAGTCCACCCAGAGGTTGTGTCCTGCATCCAACGCCTGTTACCACTGTGGAGAACGCGCTTCGTCTTGACATCGGGCAAACGGACCGTCTCCACTGAGTAGGTAACATACCACTGTGGCGTTTTTCAAGGCGACAGTTTGAGCCCCCTCCTGTTATGTATTTCCCTCCTCCCCCTCTCCTTCAACCTTCAAGCAGAGACGAGGGCGAGGATACATGTGCGGTGTTCCTGGTGACAGGAAGCACAAGGTCACCCATTTGTTTTACATGGATGACCTTAAACTCTACGCTTCCAATGCCAAAGACCTGCGCGTTGCACTGGACACCGTGCATCAATACAGTGATAGGCCATAGGGATGGAATTCGGATTGGACAAGTGTGCATCCATCCACCTGGCGAAAGGAAGAATATCGGAGGACAATGAAGACTCACAACTCGTTGACTCGTCGTTCGTCATCTGCAAGATGACGAATGCTACGAATACCTCGGCGTCCCCCAGCGTCGAATGCAGGAGGTAGCAGCAGTGAAGGAAAGACTCACCGCCAAGTACAGACAGACTCTCAGAAAAATCTGGAGTTCTGGGCTGACTAGCAAGAACAAGGTTCTTGCCACGAACATGTTCGCGGTTCCGACACTGCTGTACACCTTCGGATGCATGAAATGGAATGTCAACGAGTTGCAAAACCTCGATCGGGGAACGAGGAAGATGCTGACCATCTATAGAAGTCGTCATCCGAAATCTTCCGTCGCCAGATTGTATCTCCCTCGCAGTGTAGGCAGTAGAGGTCTGTTGAGCCTGGAGTGTCTACATAACAGAGTTGTTTTTGGTACAGCTTGCCGTGTGTTCAACAGCACGAACCCCCTGCTCACTCTCGTAAGGGAGCACGAAGGTGCCGGGGTGGGGGCGTTCCTCTTCCAGGCGGCGAAGAGGGCAGCGGACGAAATCGGTCTGGACTTTGACCTGTCATCCGACGGTAACGACAGTAGCACGTCAATCGTGTCACTGAGGGCAGACGTCTTAAAGCTCGAGGTCAAAAAGGCTGAGCAGAAGACCTTGCTCAAGACACACACCGATAAGCCCATGCATGGAGGTTTCTACCGAAACATGGAAAAACATGGGCTATCGAAGGAGCTGACGTTTGCCTTCCTTGTTCCGCGGGTCTCAGGTCCGAAACAGAGGGTTTCGTTCTCGCGTGCCAGGATGGTGTCATCAATACTCTCGTGTACCGCCGAATGATATTCAAGGCGGAGGTGGCGGACACGAGATTCAGAGCGTGCCGAGCCAAGCCGGAGACTTTGAGTCACCTTCTCTCCGGCTGCAGTTATTACGCGCAGTTAGCGTATTTAACTAGGCATAATGCAGCTCTGCGGGTGTTGTATTTCCACCTCCGACATCATTACGGCATCGACGAAGTTTATGTGCTGCCCTATGCCCCTGGAGATATTGAGTCCGTCGTGGAGAACGACAAAATAAAAATCTGGTGGAATTACTCATTCCCCACCACCAGGCAGTTGGAGGCGAACAAGCCTGACATCGTTCTCCTCGACCGCCAATCTCGTTCCATGTTCGTAATTGAGTTTTCGGCTCCGGCCGATACGAACTTGGACTCGAAAGAGGCGGAAAAACGGACGAAATATCAAGAGCTGCTGTTCGAACTTCGGCAGATGTACCCGGGACACTCTGTAAAACTAGTAGTCCTAGTCATAGGTGTGCTCGGTGGAATCAAGGGCTCGCTGATACAGAGCATCAAGTGTATTCCTGCTTGCGTGGCACAGGCGGAATCACTTGCAGCCCGCATGCAGAAGGGTGTCCTCTTGGGGTCGCTCCGTCTGCTTCGTGCGCACGACCCGAACGCAGCGTAGCCACTGATCCGATGGGTTAATCGGAAGCGGCTACGAACTCTGCACCGCCCCTCTCGAGTTCTCGGCCATTATGACGGCAACGAAATCCGATGTTAGCCGGGGACTCGGAGGGGAAAGTTACAGAAGTAACAAAAAAAACTATTATACTTTTCAGTTCAGTGATCGAAATGTTGCATTTGATAACTAGGTACGTCTAGTTGTTAAAATTGTTTTGTAAAACCCAAAATTTTTGGGGGTGATGTATCCCCTTATTCCCCCCCCCCTGGGATCGCCCCTACTCTAATTTGATAGTTAAGTGAATTCTTATGGTGTTTATTTAATGGGTCAAATACAATTTTTGACCACCCGCCGCCCCTGAGTACTGCGCACGGGAGGTATGGGTGAGGTAACAAGTTCGGCGAGACCGGCTAATGACATGTATCTTTTTATTATAAGGTGCGAGTATTAGGAATTAGTGGTAATATAATTATACATTTCATGCAGTTGTATTTAAGCTTGAAGATATTTTTATTTAGTTATTTTAGCTACTGTTTTGAGCGGGCGGTGAATGCCAAATTTTCAGGTTATTATTCATTGTCTTCTAACTACCGCAGGTACTGCGTGGTGCTCTTGGAGAGCGACGGGCCTACCCGAGGCGAGGCCGCAGACGAAGTGTCCCTGGCCATCGGGTGCAGTGACATCATCCCGCTGGTGCCGACGGGCGACCCGGCGTCGCCACCGCAGCCTCCCACGCGACAGGCGTCCCCCGACAATGTCCTCGTCATCGAGGCCGTGGACGCCAATGCGACGGCCGCCGGGTCAGTCAGCGTCTTCGCCCGGATGACGTCCCCTCGGTCGGAGGAAGAGGACGCCATGTCTTCGCGCGAAGAGGACTGCCACCTGACGGTCGTGGTGTTCGTGGAGGGCGTGTCCGTGGCGAGTCGGCGTTTGGCGTGCCCGTCCGGGCGGGCGTCGTTCGCCGGCCTCCCCGCCGGGCCGTACCGCGTCTGCGCGGGCGTCGGCGCCGACGTGACGCCGTCGGGACGCTGCGTGACGGTTAGGGAGGGCAGCGAGGGCTCGGAGGGCCTGGACGGCGGACGCCGGAAGGCGCGCGAGGAGGAGGCGGTGGTCGCTCTGGCGGTGGGCGCCGTGGTGCTGGCGGGTGCGCTGGCGGCGCTGCTGTACGCCCTGGTGCGGCGGGTGATGGTGCATCACCACAAAGGAGGGCAGGGCGCCCGGGAGGACCCGAGGTACGTCAAGCTGCAGGCGACCACCAAAGTGTGAAGTTGGTGTTTCAGCGAGTGTGAGAATGGACCTGCCTTTGGGAGCGAAGGAAAACTTGGGAGACTTGAGTGAACGTGGTGGATTTATAACTTCTAGCTTCACACCTCCAAGGCCAGGGTTCGAATTCTGGAGAAAATGCAATGGAATCCTGATCCCTACTCGTTTACACTGTGGAGAGTCATTCAGAAACCATGGACAGTCCATCAAATTGGGTGTTGAACTGTGAATCTTTTGGAGCATTTGTTAATTGTAAGCTAATGCTGATACAGGGTTTTTCTCTCCACACTTCCTCCCTCTTCCAAACAGAGCTTGTCTTTGGAGTTTCCTTGTGTCCCACCAACTCACCTGCAATGGTGCAAATGGTCGCAGTTGTCATTTACCTCTTGAAATCTCCCAGCAACCAATGATATATTATCTGTGAATAAAATATGCAGTGTACCTCAGCTGCAGTGTGAGGGGATAAATCCCTAATGCTTTTATTTTCAAGAACAGGATGGCAAGATTCGTGGCCATAGGATCCTGCGTTCAAATTTGCAGATTGGGATGGTCTTCCTTACTGTATGAAAGGTGTTATGCCCTGTGTGTATATACTACATGGAAACATAGATGGTGCTTAATGCATTCTTATCACAATGCATTTTTTGTGAAGTGAGGCAAAATGAAGACACTATCCGAGTGTGTTCGGGGATTTATATTTAATTTACTTTTTCCTAAACTTTGAGTGCTAAGTCGGCAAGAATATGGTTTGCTTTTTGGAGAAATCCAAACAAAATCAGCCATGCACCATGAAATGATGAATTTGCACTTTAGGACATGTAGAAGTGTACTTAAAGGCAGGTGCAACATGGTGCAGATCAGTGCTCTGTGAGTGAACTGTGCTAATGTGCTCTCAGCAATGCTGAGTAAGCCTTAGGAGGCCATAATTTTTTTAATTTTTGAACAATCACACTGTCACAGTTCTGTTATAATGGGAAACCAAGGGTCAAGAGAAGCACCTCATTGGTTGAAGGTGGAAAAGGAAATGGGGGGTCAGAACATCTCAAACTGTTGCTGAACCCTCCCATTTCTCATTGTCATGTGAAAACTGTTTGGATAAGATCCTGCGCACTCCTAATCCCAGCATCTTGTCATTTTTTCATCCTAGACCTATATCTTCCTCCCTTATTCTCAGTTTTTAAGCTTAAATTAAATTTAAGATAGCTTTCCCAGGCATAGGAATGAAACTGTAAACCAGGTAATGCTTTGTTTTCAAAGACAAATGTGCAGTGATTCTGCCAACCTGCAGTGGCTTCTTTAGCGGTTTCGACTTTATCCTAAACATCTTTTTATCTTTAATCTCCTTCCTGCTGTCACTCATTCATTAGATAAGTCATCAATTGAAAGCATTTGCCCATTAATTCTTCATCAGCTGAAAATCTATTTCTTTTGGCGGTCATTGCTTGAACATGAAATTGTTGCTGCAGATGCTTTGCTTGGAATTTCTTTGTTAAGTTGTGGTTAAAAATTTTGTTTTTATTATTTTCCGACTTAGTGTCCTCAGCAGGGCCTGTCATGATCTTTAAAGTTGAAATGAAATACAACATATCAAGCTTGTAAGAGATTCTTTGATAGCTGATATAGTAGTTGAGATACAAATAAGGTTCTTTCCAAACATATTTTATGGCTTTCAGTACTTTCTGTTCCCAAGCCCATTTTGACTGTCTAAAACTTTGAAAACCATACTGTTGTAGCACCTTTCAAATCATTAGTTCTCGCCATTTGATAAACAGGACTCATATTCAAGGCATAGCACGGGTACTAATAAGCACTGCCCATACTTAATTGAGGTCACTTTAAATTCTTTTTGAAGGCTTGAACATCTGTTGGCTTGTGATTAAGTTATTTATATTTATATTCCAGATAAATCCTCAGTAAACTAAGAAATATTAACTCTAATTCTTGGTTGAAAAAGGATCTGATTATTCAATGACTGATTTTCTTCAATTTGCACATGTTCCAAGGATTGGCTGAAAAATACCACTTTCTTTCCTCATGTGTGTTGTTAACCTGAGCATATAGCTGAAAAACTTACCATGTATAAGTTTTATCTTGAAACAGTTTTCAGTTATCCTCTCAAATTGAATTTCACGAAGCATTTTTTTTTAAAGTGCTGTACTGAAATGATTAAATTCCAGAATTCATGGATCAGCAGCAAATAAAATTCCCCATCAAGGGAATGTTTGATCTTATTAATGCCAGGATACCACATCTGCTCATGTCCTTCAGTTCCTCCTCTCTCTATCTTTGTACAATGTGACTGGAAACCTTTTCAAAAGTTATGGAACTTCTTTCCTCTCACTGATGCTTGCAATCACTGCAGGGACTCCCTTCAAATTTAATCTTGTCTGGAAAGATGAACTTGACAGCAGTTATGAACTGATTCTTGAGAGGGGAAAATGTTTCAAACTTATTTTTCCCTGAATAACTATTTCATCTTTTCCCTCGCTGCAGCCACGTCCTCCAAGAACAAGCTCCAACAAAATGCCCCAAAGAAAAGTTCCTATGCTGATTACTTTTACCCTCACTCAAAACTTTATTCCACCTGTCATAATGCTCAGTCCATACATATAGCTGTCCTTAAAAAATGTCTACATTTATAGATTAGGAGTAGAATCAAGCAAAAACCTTTGTTCATATACGCTGGTGATTTCACATACGACTATTTCAAGCGCCAGAGTCAGTGAGGATCAAGTGCTTCATTTAACCTTGTTCACCACTCATGTTTCCAATTGTTCCCTCGGTTATCAATTATGAGTTCACATATCCCATTCTCAGTCTTTCCCTATGCATTGTTCTGGCCTCTGATCATACCATATTTCATACCCATGGTATTCTTTGTGCCGCTGTGTGGAGTGAGAGTGTCCATAGACTCAGAATCTAAGCAGCCAAAACTCAAAGTGCAGAAGTGAATCCCAAAAGAGTGATGAGTGGAGTGACAGCTTGGTTCTGAGGAAGTGTTGTGTTAGTGTGATGGCATTTTTTAGGATATCAACTGACTGCACCAGAAACAGAGAGTGCACTTGCAGAGTGAGACTAATGTAAGGTGATAAATCTTTTAATTTATCTTTTTCGCCATTGACTGGAATAAGATAATGGTGACTGACAGAGAATCTGGTGCATGCACGTATTTTGTGATTTAAAGATTATTGGCATGATGATTTAGCAGTCAATATGTCAGCATGTAAATATTAAGAACAGCTCTTCTGTGATTTTTTCCTGCTTGTAGAAAAGTTTTTTGTGCCAAATGATACTGATTGTCATCCAGAGATGCTCTCTGGGCAACTATTTATTGTTGGATGTACGTATTTTGTGTTTTTCTGAGTTAGAATTCACTTGTTTGTGTACATACTGTATTTAACACGTCACCTTAAATTAATTCACCCATTTTTATGTTTGTGTACAGTAGTTTTCTACACTAATACTGCAAAATAAACTAATCCGAACTTTTGTACATTCAATGGACTACAACAATAAAATTTGTGATACATTCATTCCATTGATATTTAATTTATGCTGAATTGATTACTGATATTGTGGCTGTGAGGGAGACAATTGTGTTGGTAATTAGATATGTATTAGTCCTCTGTATCTTTCATGATGAAATGGTATTAATCTCTCATTTAAGGTAAAATTCTCTTTATCATTATCCATTTCAAATGTCTCTAAGTTTCTGATAGTGAAATAAAGAGGAAGCTCACATTGGAGGAGCCAATAAGAAGCTAGCACAGGAATCACCAGCGTCTGAGTAAGGGATGGGCAGCCATGGGTGCAGGCTGGATTGTCAGGTGCCATTTCTTGGGGGTGGGAGAGGAGAACACATTTTCAAAGAACCACGGAACTGGCCTCGCAGTTACTTCAACAGAGTCACCTGCTAGTGATCACACAATTGTGTGTTATTCACAGTGGAAAAATCATTCGCTTGGACTGGGAATCAAATGGTTTGAGCACTCTGCACAAAATCAAGGGATCTGGGTTCAGTTCCCAGTCCAGGCGAATGATTTTACCACTGTGAATAAAACACAATTGTGTGATCACTAGCAGGTGACTCTGTTGAAGTAACTGCGCAGCCAGTTCCGTGGTTCTGTGAAAATGTCCAAAGTAAACACCTTTGTGTTTCAAATTGGGCTTTGTACTGTGGACAGTGGCGCTTAGCACTCGCATACGGGTACCTCTGGCATCGTATGTACGGTACCTGTGATGACAACTTGCTCCAAATTCACAGTGGAAGAGGATGCCTGGGTAGCTTAATTGGTTTGATCACTCGGCGCGAAATCAAGGGATCTCATGGGTTCAATTCCCAATCCATGAATGATTTTTTCCACTGAGAATAACACACAATTGTGTGATGAGAACACATACCCATAACATCCAATTTTGCTCGAGTTAGCAGATTTGTAAGGAAATGTCTCATCCAGAGGGAGGCAGCTGCCCCCATGCCTCATCCTGACTATGCCCTTGGGAGTACCATAAAATTTTCGGGAGATAGAGCAAAATAGCAGACATAATAAACTAGACAAACTTGTATCAATTACAAGATAATTTATATTTTATTAAATTTTAATTAAGTTTTGACCAGCTTCCTTTTTCATGAAGTTCTCCATTTTTGTTTTCCCTTTCACATGTATCTTTTCATCATTCATATACATAGGAAAGTGCAACTGCTTCTCCTGTGCCCCCCTCTTTAAATTAATAATTCATTCAAGAATTAAAGCGGATATGGCAAAAACAAATCTTTTTAGTAAATTTCTAATAAAATTCAAACAAGAATGAAGGATCCAATTGAAGTTGCATATTCTCTTCAAAAAAGGTACCCTTGATTTAAAAAAGAAACTGAAATGTTATCTTCCACCCCCTGGAATGCTCTTTCACTCCATCAAGGGGTGTGAGCACTCCTGGTTTAGAAACCCTGTGCTGTAGTAAGTAGGTTGTACCTTTACAAAAATTGCAGCCACCCTGAAACCTCAGGGTACTTCATGTTCTAGTTACTATATGATGTTATCACCCCAAAGAGTCGTGACCATGTATCATGTAGGTGTACATACATGCTTGAGGTTCACTCAACTGTAGAGCCATGGGTCATAAACTTTCCCTACCTTCCCTGTCTCCTATCCACAGTGCATTTGTTAAAGTCTAGCTAGAGCTCCCTCCCTGGACTGTATTATTGGACTGTAACAAATATACATGTTGGTGAACTGCCAATCTGTAATGGATTATAGTGTGGCACAAGCCAGGCAGATGTCATCAAAGATGGATAAAGAAAAGAAATTATGAGAAACCTTGATAGGGTAAATGTATATGTCAGCACTAGAGATAATGAATTTTTCGAACAACAAAAATATATAGTACCTATTCATTAATTTTAGATGCTTACTCATATTTCAACAATTTCGTCCTGTGAATATTGTTATGGAAATTGAGTTAAAACTAGCTTGATGCTCAACAAGCTTGATTAGAAATACGCCAAATACCTTTTTAAAATCAATATAATGACTTCATAGCTTCAATTCGCTCTACATTTCCTTCAATGAGTGTTTGTCAATAAAAGCCAATCACTTCAACTGCATCAGGAATTTCCTTCCTCTTCCAACATTTAAAATGACTGCTACCAAAGTAGTCCTTTGCCAATGCATCCAAAAGTCTGTCAATCCTTTTAGGTACAGCCTCTGTTGCATGCAATGTCAACTTGCCATTCATCAATCTTTGAATTACAAATAGATGCAACCAAATATGTATTTCAGTTTAATTTATCACTTTGTATATGAGGGCATATCCCTATAAATCAGTTGTCAAACTGATGTATTGAGCAGTCACATAATGGTCGAATAAGCTCAATTTACCATAGAGGGAGATTTTTTTCATACCATATTCGTTGTTACTGAATGTGCTATTGAGTATATTTGACAGAGTCCTTAGACTGCAGCAGTTAGAAGGGTTTTTCCCCTACATCTCATCAGTCTTCAAACTTCCAATCATTTCCATCCTCTGCACCCATTGCTATCCCTGGATATGAATCACATGGTATATTGCCCAATATCCGGTACTTAAAGCACCAGAGCCAAATCAGTATAAAGCTGATATCAGCTATTTAATATTCCTACCAACGAATTCATGCATTGTTCCCTTCATCTTTCTTTTATGTTTTCTCCATCTTTTTACTCCTCACAATCCTCCTCTTAAGAGCCTCTTCTATCTTATTCACCCATAACTTTATTTGCCTTTACTTTCTAAATTCTTCAGTAGGTAATTTGGGAATTGTGATGTTGCCAGGATTTAGTTCAGAAGATATTCTTGTTGAGTACACCCTGAAATGGGTAAGAAAAGTTAAAAAGGGGGCAAAATGCATTGGGGCGATAAAGAGAGCAATTGCAACAGCAGTATAACAATATTTTAAAAATTTCTCTGCAAATTTCTGAAAGAAAGGTATATCCACTGTTTTGGTTGAATATTACAAATTTATTATTTGAAAGTCATTCAGAAAAAGAATAAATTAAATCAACAATCTTTGATGAAAGAAAAATGCATACAAAATTTCCTCTAGCGCCCATCATTTCAATGAATTCAAAACTTCAGGGTGAGACCAGACCCCTAGGCTACATTACTGATTGTAATGGATGTATCTATTCCCTCTGCTTTTTTTCACCAATATTTCTCTTAGATCTCTCTCTACTTTGCTGTCTAGTAAATCAGAATGGAGAGGGTAATCTTGGGATCAAGGAAGGTTAATAAAAAAATGTTACATTAGGTAATGGTAGAAAGAGTGGCATATAAGGCAATAGAAATTTGATGGAGGAAATATTGAGAGATGCTGTAAATGGTGGAAGGTGATGGGCAATAAATCTAGGTAAATATGGTTGAGGAATGGAATGAAAATGAAGTCTAGATAAGGATTGGAGGATGCAATATGAGGCCCTCGTGTGAGACCTAATGAAGGGAAAATAGCTCAAATGAAAAAGTAACTTGCTGATGATGTCACCTCTGTGTCGAAACATGTTGTACCAAGAAAATAAATCTGTGGAAGAAAACCAAGTTAAGTACTTTTTCATTAGTGAAATTCAACTTCCACATAGTTGAGCCTCAAACTATGGAACGCAATAAGGGAAAATAGATTTAAGGGGGTGTGTTCAGAATCCCAAGGCAAAAGAAATAGGATCAATAATTTTTTAAATCCTGGCAAACGTTTCATATATTAGACAATCAGTGGATGAGCGGATAGTAAGCTCAGAAAATATGATGAGAATTAAGTATGAAAACCCAAACAAACTCAAAATTACCACTATGGTAATTATCACTATAGTGATTTGCAAAGGCTAACATTTGAAGAGTTAAATGGAAAGTTGTCCATTTACCTAGGATTGAAACCAATTTCAGCTCCATACATTCTTTCCATTCAGGCTGTGAACATATATACCACACCCAGCTACCACCATTTGATTCAGCTCTTGAGTTTCATCCATAGGTTTGGCACTCAGGTCAATTGATGTTTGGGTGAAATTTCTACTCTGATAATGCTAATATGCCAGGAAAGCATTTGATACATTCATGTAAACATCTAGAATTTTTTTAAGGTTTTTACTGTACTTGGTATTAGCCTAAGCATCGGAGTGAGATGCGAGTATAATACAGATTGGTACCATCCATATATGTATGTGATTCAGGTACCATACAAAAACATGCAGAAAAGACCAGAGTTCACAATAAGAGAATGCTACTTGCATAAGTCAGAGATGATAGCAATCCTACCCTCAAACCTCAAGGGAAGGTTTGGTTTAAGGTTTCAGAGGCAATCATCGATTAATGAATCATGAAAATATACTTTAGATAATCATGGCTGACAGTGTCGATAGAGTTAATCAATGTTGATGCCATATTCCCCTACATTACACTCGTACTTCTCCTTGTACACTTGCACTGCATTAATCTGAAGTGCCTTTGATGCTCCATTAGCCTAGTCTCAATTTTTCTGCCAGTCTACCCCACATATATTTTACCCAAGTACAATTGTTCTTGATTTTACCACTCACTTACAACAACGAATGTCCATGCAGGAGTGTTTTTTTTTTCAATTTTGAGATACAATGGATTTTGCATGGCTATCCACACAACTGTGGCTCAATGTTGTTTGAATGTCTGACCAGGATATCATACGGATCTCCACAAGCATGAACTTCAGATATCCACACAAGTTTACCTAGATTTTCTGAATACAATATGGACCAATGGATATTGAAAATGTGATGTCCTAACATTACTATGAGTATTTCTATTCATCCAATTAAAAATTAAGAGCATATACAAAAGAAATTGGTGTCCACATCTTGAAATCATGCCCATTGGCATATTTTTACTCTTGATCAGTATAATTTCTGTCGCACACCTAACAGCAATGAATAAAATTGAACAATTATGTTTCATTCACATCATCATGAATAATACTAATATGATGGCAAGTAAATACAATTGGAACATAAAATTTTCATTACGAGCAGATGAAGGAACTACTGTTAGCTAATAGAGCAATGAATTATGATATAGTAAAATGGCTCATGATTTTATAATAATGCACTCTTTTATTAGGAGTACACAGTCAGCTACAAAATTATTATTAACATGACTTACTGGTTAAAGGCTGGTTTCATTGAAAGTCAGACCAAATCCTCTGAATTTTCACACATAAAGGACCTATCTCCCACATTATTTCTTTCTTCATATCTGGATACATCCTACCCATCTTCATCCTGTCTATAACTCCTATTCTCTTTCTTACTCTTCCATGTTAGCATAACATCAATCTCTCTATCATACCAAATCTAGATCAAACCATCACCTCTTCCAGCCACCTATCCTGCCTCCATCTGATCTGATCCAGAAGCTTTCTTTCCCCTCTTCAACAACAATATCCTGTAAGCCTTCAGCCTATTCTTGTCCTCCTTTCTTGGAGTCCACATCTTGGCCCAATATAACATTAACTCCGTGTCAAGCTCCCCCAGCTGGCGCAGAGTATGCTGCTTACTCTTATCTTACTGACGTAAGAAACAGGTAAGCAGCTTACCATGAGGTAAGGCGCTTACGTAAGAAATTGCTCAGAAACAGGTAAGACTGGGGTAAGAAATACCATCAAATATCCTCATAAATGGGTAAGCTACTTACCTACAGTAGCGCAGCTCACGGCAGAACGCTGTACTACCACCTAAGCCATCGCGAAGAGTGCCGACAATAATCTATACAATCTGCCTGCCCCCCTTGAAATTTATTCCAAATATAACTTCGGATTCAAATGCGAAAGGCCTCGATGTTACAGCAACTATCTGATCAAGGATCCAAAAGGACAGGGTCAAAGTGATTTAGTCGGCGGCGTGGTCCGGCGTGGGTAGTCACTCTCGTGGTTTTTGCAATTCTCGCAGTTTCCATCTTTCGTTTCGTTTCCTCCGAAGAGTGGAGCATCGGGGATTATCAGTCTGTTCCTTAATTATCCTTAAGTACCTGTTTTGCCAGCAAGAGGTCATGCAATATGTGTGTATGAAGTAAGTAAGCGACTTACATGTAAGCTGCTTACCTATTTCTTCTTTCAAACTTACCTCCATGACTTACATTGTGCCGGCTGGGTCATGAGCCTCTTCTTCACATCCTCAAGCAATGATGTGAAGACGAGGCTCAGCTCCTTCCTATTACCAAACACTCCTTTTCTAACAATATTGACCTCCTGATGTCCATACTACTTTGACCATTTCCTTTTGGCATATCACCCAAGTAATTGAAATGTCCAATTTGGTGCCCAACCACATATATTACCAGCCTCATTCTCTTAGTCCAAGAAAATCTCATTGATATTTTATCTCATACTTTAACTTCATTCCATACACCACGCACTTCTTCCTAATGCATCCACCAACTCTTGCAATTCCTTCAAAGATTGATCACTCAACACTTGATCATCCACAAATCTAACCAACTTTCTATTACTAAACACTCCTTTGCTAACAATATTCACCTCCTGGTGTCCTTACTACTCTGGCCTCCTGATGTCCTTACTACTATGGCCAACCTCCTACTTTTAATCCCACATTTAGCTCTTCCCATGCATCTCTTACTATTTCCTCAGAATAAAAGTTGGAAAAAAATGAGGTGACAGAGGACTCACTTGGATTACTCTGCAACCAATACCTGCCCATATCTATTCACTGTCAGCTACCTTCACTTGTGCCCACATGTAAGTTTCGGATATGACCCCTATCTCACCAATGCATTCACATTTTCCAGAGTATCTGCATTTCTTTTACTTGATTTACTCTGCCAAATGCCTTTTCAAAATCCTCAAAGCAACCAAAAACATCCCAGTTATAATCCATGTTTCTTTCCATAGGTGTTCTCATCCCTGCAATTATAGTCCAAGTTGCCCTCGGCTTTGTAACCCCAAATTGATCTCTCCCCCTAATAGTTATTTTCTCTACTCTTCAGCCTTTTGTTAATTATCTAAGGAAGAATTTTGCCACATGACAAATAAATCTAATTGTTCTATATTTCATGTATTTTGATGCTTTCATCTTCAGAATAGTTAACGATACTGTTTTCACTAAATCCTCTTCCCATACTCCTTCTTTGTAGATCCAAAGAATCCGATGATAAAAGGGTGGTTTCTCTTATTACTTAAGTTACTCAGTAACTCCAAAGGTATGTTATCTACTATCACTGCTTCCCTTGTCTTAATTTCTCATGAGGCCTCCTGTATTTCACTGAGTTTCAGTTATTAAGTACCTATTACCTGAGGTAATCCTTCACTATTGTTCTCTCATCGTCAATATCTAGGTTCACAAGTCTATTTTTGTCATTATGTAGCCCCTCAATGTACTCTTTCCAAACATTCTGGATATCATCCTGTTTGATTTATGTCTTCTGTGTTTTGTCATTAACCTTAGGAATCATTTTCCCTCCCTTATTGCCTGATACCATTTTCACAGTAGTGTATTGTGCACCACCTTCCCCTTATCCTGTAGCTCTTTCATTTCTTGACATTGTCCTTTCCACCAGTTTCCCTTTGCCCAATTACTCACTTGCCATTGTTCATTATTTAATTTTTTGTAATTACTTTTGCACAGATTTGTTTTGCCATTTTTTCACCTTTTTCTCTCCTTCATTTTCCCAATAATTTCTTTGGACATTTCTTCTGCTTCACCTATGATCCTTTCCATTACCTCATGGTATCCCCACCTTTCCAGCCCTTACAATGTTTCCACGCTCCACCACTTCAACCTCCCACTTTTACTAAGCCTTTAACATCTAACTTAGCAGTGAATTATAGCTAAGTTATGATCTGAGTCTACATCCATCTCTAGATAGCTCCATGTGTTTTTGACAGTTTTTCTCAATCTCCGCCCTGCCATAATGTAATCTATATTATATCTTCCTGTATTCACTGACATTTTCCATGTGTACCTACACTTGGGGTGACGTTTCAACCCAGTGTTTGTGTCTACTTATTAATATCTCCCACAAAATTCAACTGCCTTCTCACCTCAGTCATTTCTTGTCCCCAGCCCATACCCTCCCACTTCACACCCATTCTTCCCCATCCCCAGCACTGCATTCCAGTCGCACATCACCATCAGATTTTTGTTCCTGGGACTTTCTCTAATTATCTGTATAGTTGTTTGGATACCCCATCAACCCCTTCCTCCTTATGGTTACATGTAGGCATGTACATCAGCACCAGTTAGAATTTTATTGAGAAAGCTTTTATTTCTACCAATAGAGTCCTGTCCTTCACCTGTTCAATATTTAGTACTCCCATTTCCAATTTTGCATTCAATACCATAGCTACCCCATATTGACCCTCATTCCCACCAAAATGGATTTCCTAGTAATTATCACTCCCACGGACTCTGCTGTCCTTCCCTATCATCTTGCATAGCTCCAGGGCATCTATTTTCCCTTTCTCCATTTCTTGGTTAAGTTCAAGCTTACCAGTCCTCATCATTGTCCTTAAGTTCCAAGTTCCTATTCTAATTAGTCCTTCACTCTCCATATTCCTTTTTCCTATCTCTGAGACCTTGTATCCTGTTATGACATTGTAGCAAAAGGCTTTCATGTGATGACGATCATAGATGAACAGTTCTTGCCTTCCCACACCCAAATGAGATGGGGAACCATACTAGCCAGGATAATTTTTTCTATATATGACTTTTATATTCTGAGTGTTTGATATTTGAGTGGCCTCCCACCCCCACTTTCCAATGACGTTTCAACAAGATATCATCAATTGAGCAACCTTAGGACTCACCCCCTCTGAATCTCTGGTTTGGATAGCCCTACTGGGAGCAATAATAATTGCTACTGTCAGTCCAGCTTTGGAATTATTGGAACATGCAAACGCTTTTATCAACCTAAGGTTTTCATTCATGGGAAGAGAGTACAACACTGAAGTCATTAAGATCCATAGTATAAACTATCTTCACATCATTGATATGCTATAATCAACATGTCAGATATCATATAATCCTAAATAAAATTGAATCTCGAATGAGACAAATAAGTGATTTGACTTTCACCGAAGGAATTAAGGACCATATTTTATCCGTGTGAATTATTCCCTTCTATATTATGAAACATTATGTGCCTGAGGAATTGATACTTGACTGGTTCACAACCATATTTTAAAAATATTCTTGAATTGTGAGATTTTTCTGATGAAGCTTGTTCCATGACTGCTACTCTGACCACTCTACCGGCAAAAATCTACTCATAATGAAAATTTAACATTTCTGAGGTAATATAGACATCACATCACATATACATCATCGAATTAAGCCTGACGTAGCGAAGAAGTAATTTGTTCAATTTTATTCATATTATTGTAAGGAGTGCAACAGAAATATTAACGCCCGAGGGTCGAAAGATATGCAAATGAGCATGATTTCGAGATGTGTGTATCAATTACTTTCATATATCGTTGTATTTTTCTCGAACTATTGGTCATCACAAGAGAACAGGGCATTAATCATATAATTTTCTTTAATTCTGCAATTCAAATCATGCGTCGGTTTCATTATCGTTACTCTTCTTTTATCCGCGCAGGTTCGTTTCCGAAATTCCCGTACTTGCCTGCCATCTATTGGAGGACTTTCCAACCAAGTGGTGATAGCCTATTTAAAAGAAGTTATGAGTGAGAGACTGTGAGATTGTTTTCCACATTTCTCTGACACACAGCTGATTCTGATAGAAGGAAGTTTGCTTGCATATTAGTGGTGAAGTTCTTGTGTAATCGTGTGCAGATTAATAATGTGTACATGAGGTGAGGATAATGAATTGTGTTGACGTGTAGTCGTAGTAACCTGTTGTAGTCTGACAGCTGACTTCAAAGTTTTCACTGTTTATGTTAACTTACTTGATTTCGCTTCCTCTTGTGAAACATAAAATGAGGCGAAGATCAAAGTTCAGTAGTATAATTTATTTGGGATGGCTAGTGTTATTGAATAATTAATATGGTGACGTATCGTCCTTAGAGCTAAACATCGCATCGCAATGTCAGACGACGCATCAACAGCCCTTATATTTGAGAAGATCAAGTTTTATGCCGCCAAGCCGAATGAAAATCTGGACAGCCTCCGTCATGTCGTGTCGAGGCTAAACTACCAGGCGTTAAATCAAGGTAAAGTGGTCTTTGGGTTAATTTTTTTAATGTTAAGGGATACTCCAGAGGTTTATACTCTGCACAACTATTAGTCTGGATTGATGTGTATGCTCCCGCTTGTTCCTGAGCCCATTTAAGTGTGCTAAGGTTTATCTTATTGTTTTGGATTGCCTGTAAATAGTGTCATCAACATTCTCCTCAACTTATCGAAGCTGCAGTTTTTTTTATCATTCACAAATAATGGCTTGTGCATTGGGAATGGGCATTTTATCAAATTCCAGAAATATTTCATGTGCGTGTTTAAACTATATTTCGTTAATTGTGAGACATGGCATTCTTTGACCAAGCCAGCGTTTTTTTATGCATTGCCCAAGTTTATTCTGACACACCTCAAAAGTTACTAATGAAGACTTGTGTTCTGTACACTGTGGGAGCATTTTACTGTGCCTTCTATGTATGTGAAAGGCACCTTAGTAAAAACCTCGCAGAAAGGAAAAGGGCCGAAGAAATATGTTGAATAAATTGTCCAATATTCTCAAATCTGGGGAAAAATTAAAGGAAATAAAATATCCTTGCTTAACATCATGATATTTTTCATCCTTGTCATTTCCTATCCAGTAATGATCATTGGAAGAAATGGAAGCACAAAGGTCACTCCCAGCTATATCGATGTAGCTGGGTGTGTCCTATGTGCTCCTGTTTTTTGCACACAATTTTGAGCCTTGTGGAGAATCTCTTTCTGAAATTGTGTTTCAGAATTCCATTGTCTTTTCCAATTCACGCGAAATTTAATTAATCATGATGGGAGTAAAATGTCAACTAAATGAAAACCCCTGTGGATATCATCTATGCTCTCCTTACTGAAACTGTCACTTTATCTCCCAAATTATTCTTCTTCAGAATGTCAGTTGATAATGAGAGTTAACATTTTCCAGCTTTCTTGAATGATTATCATCATAGCTCTAGTTAAACGTAACCAAGAGTGGGAAGATGGTGGAGATTTACTTGTTATTACTGTGTTGCCATACTCTTTGCTGGTGTTCTTCGCTTGGAATGCCTATGAACTGTAGATTGTTGTTTTCCTTTCCTATCATCCTCTTATGAATAACTTGTCAGGATTCAAATAGGTACATTGCAAGATTCACATAATGAAATGCTGAGTATTTTTTAAAGCGATGGCTTATTAGTTCAGGTTGCACAAAAGCCGTAATTGAAATTGATAGTCAGAGATGAGGATTAGTTGACAGTTATCAACCCTTTGACTTTGAGGGTAAAGAATCACAAATGTGCCAGCTCAGAATCCATATTGTACTATTTGTTTTTGGGAATAGGATGGAACTTTGGTCATGTTGTGGGACTAAGATTATAAATACATAATTTCATCTGATGTAGGCACACAATTCTGTAGTCTCTAGAACATGTTGCTGAAATAAAAAAAATGTTGGCAACAGCTGTGTTGGTTAACCAATAGATAAAACACATGTGGATGAGCAGGGAAGATGATTGTATGCATGGGTCTGCCGTGTTTGGAAATGTTTTCACCCCTCTGTCCAGCCACATATCCTTACCCTCTTGGACGTCTGTATTTCATCTTCAACCTTTGCCTTAAAAAACAGGGTTATGTAATCATAGTAATTATGAATATGAGCTATAGGATTGCAATTATGCTGGGGTATACTAATTTTCTGAGTGTTCTGATACTTGGGAAAGAGAATTGTGAGCACAATTGTTGGGAATGGGGTAGCTTTTGGAACTTGAATATCATTCCTGGACTTGGTACCTATACGTAGATGCCTTTGGAAAAGGTAGGTGTGGTTAGGATGAAAATATGCGGAGAAATCATGGAATTAATGATACTAAATTATAAGAAAGCAAATTGTTGTTAGGTTGTTAGTCTCAATTGAAATGAACATTTATTTAGTCTGTGATCTGTGACAATGGAAATTAGTCATCTGTTTGTTGTTGCTTTTTGTTGCTGGACTGTTGCAGCATTGTTGCTGGATTTTAAAATGAATTTGTAGAGTAAATAGATACCTATCATTTGATTTGTCTATTGGTAGAGTGCTCAACATTTGTTAGGATATCCGAGGTTCAAATGCAGGTAATTATTTTGAGCGGATCTGTTGAATCCAAGTTTGAGATTTTTTAATCACAGATATTTCTGGGAGTAAGACTCGAAGGAAGCACTGGGAAATGTAGTACCTCCCCTGCCCTCCTTCGTTAACACCGACACTCGCCATGGGGCTTAGAATGTCAGTATCTATACCTTCAAATGACTCAATCTCATTGTTCATGACTGTTGGGCCATTTTTGACAGTTACCCTCATTAGGTCCTCTTGAGTCTGGCAGCCAGATTGTCCGTATTGAAGTGGCTGAGGTTTTCTTGGTGCCAGTTCTATCTAGTTAACCACCAGCATGGCCGTAACATGATCTGGCATCGTGGAATTCACTCTCTGTAAGACTTAGTATTTTTACAAGATCTATCCTTACTGCTCAAACTACCCTCTGGGCTGAGCATTGTGGTATGGCGTTTAGTAATGTATTTACTGTTCTTAAATTGCTGTCATTTCCTTTAGATACGATAGTAACTGCTCAGTCATTCAATCTCATGGGGCATCATCCTTACAGTAAAAAGCAATTTCTGGTTTTGCAGTAATTGTTTATTTTTTAGTTTATAGAAGAGAAAAAATTCAGCGCTTTGTTGATCAGTGGTCGCTTGGTAATAGTGCTCAGGCAGAAAAATTACTGTTTCATTTAGCAATTGAAAATTATGGAATCAATATATAAATAATTTCCCACTGTGGAGTCTTTTGATGAGCAGTTGGTTGCTGCCCTTTCCTTGGTGTTTAGCCAATTTTTAAAGATTATTATTTTCCCCATAAATAATGGGGGTGAATTATTATTGGGTGCTCCACCAGGCTAGGTATTGGGGCTGCCAAAGTTTTGATGACTGGTGCTGCCTTCATTATCAGTGGTCATACCTTAGCATTTTTTAGCTGATTGGTGGCATGGTGGCTTTATGAATAGCTTCTCTTCATTGGACCATGATTCATCTTTTCACTTGATCCCAAAGAATTATTTGAGATTTACCTGTGATTGCTCAAAAAGTACAAAATCAATATTTCAATCTCAATAACTAAGTGTTATAATGTCTTTTTACCAACGGTACATTCGTATATAAAACTATAATGTATTGCATTCTAGCAATAGTATCTATTTAAAAATTTAGTTGGACCTACAACTAATGTAAACTATGCCATTCTCCTCTCATTAGTTTGATGAAAAAAATTCTGACTCATCTATAGGGTTTATCATCTAAAATAAAACCACGAATCAATTAAGTTCCCCAGTAATTAATGAGATATTTTTGTCAGAAAAAGGTATTAATCCTCAGTGAGCTACCCCAATACCCACTTTCTTGTTTTTCTCGTCAGCTGGCATCAGGTTCTTTCTGGAATTCATCAGATTTATTCCAGATTCCTATTCCCTCAATGTACCTTCTTCCCCGTAGGATCCTTTGCAGCGGTTATAATCAACAACTGCTGGCTTTTCAAAGGGAAAGAACGTATTTATGGCGCTTTCCGACCAAAATGTGGAGAAGTTAGATGCAAGCTTTAGGGCCCCAGATATTTTTGGTATTGCGAGTGCCATGACTAATGTATCCTTAGTTGCACTATCGCTGTTGCCGTCGGAAGGAAAATGAACGGCTTGAATTTTTCATGATGAATGCTTCAAGATTCGAACACCCGACTCGTCCATCTAATGAATTTCATGGATTTTCATCACTGTGGAATAGTAAAGTTAAAGATCACTGTTTTCCCCGACGCGCTAGAGTAATTAGGTCTCGAAAAATTGACTGTTAACCAATTTCATTGACTGCTGCGTTAATGGGTGGATTCCAAAGCCCTCCCCCACGGCCTTCAGCATCGCCTCGCCCTTACAAGCCAGCCATCTCCTAATCTTTCCCGGCAGTTTCCTTGACTACTAGGCCGAGCACTCTCGTTCGTCCTTCGCCATGTTGCTCATCCTCGTATTCTTGAAATCTTGAGGAAAGAAGGATGAAGGGGAAGAAGAATCACAGGGAAAACCATCCTATGTGAAAGAGTTTTAAACGTAAGACGTTATAAAAGTTAAATAATGACATAGATATAGTTAAGCCTGAATCACACGATCATTTTTTCCGTCCCTTTTAAGGGATAGCTCCAATGATAGTTTTTCAGGGACCGTCACAATGATAGCTGGAGTTATTTTCTGAATCACACGGTCATTTTGGCCGTCCCTTTTTACATCATTTTTTCCGTCCCTTTTCGCATCATTTCTATGTTAACTACTCTCATTCCATTGAAAGCCGAACGTGGCGTAAGACTCGCTCTTTGCGGCTGAGCGCTCTGATTGGCTAAATTGTGGAGTCAGCGATGCTCCAGGGACGTGTCCAGTGATGGAAAAAGCGATAGGGATCCCTATCGCTGGAGCTATCCCTGACTTTCTTCGAGTCACACAATCATTTTCGAGCGATCATTTGAGCTATCATTGGAGCTATCCCTTAAAAGGGACGGAAAAAATGATCGTGTGATTCAGGTTTTATATAATTACTGAGAATTTCAGTCATATAAGAGTATATGGTTGTGAAATTGATTTTGCAATATTTACTTCATGCTCTCAACAGCTGCTGAAAGTCAAGCGTAAAATTCGAATATGGCCAACATTTCGACCTGGGGAACATCTCGTACAAACTTCCTGAATAGTTATATGCCTACACTAGTCCTTTTTCATCCCCAAATCCTCAAGCAAATATGATTTTCTAAATACTGCTTCATGTGCCATTTTCCTTTATCAGGTCTAGTCAATCCTCGAGTAATTCATGTACTAAAACTTGTCAATATTCAACGTGATGATTGACTACAGTTTGGGTAAGTCGAGTTGAGGGATTGCACTCGTAAAGCCGCCTAACGTGATGCACGTACCCGCGCGAGTAGATGTGTGAACACATTCTTCATTGAAATTGCCTCGAGGTAACTTTATAAAATGTGCATATGCGCGAAACCATGGTCATAAAATTGCCCGTTTTAATTTAAAGAATTTCTTTACGCATCTGTCCAGTCTCGTATTTGCGCGGGTACATGCATCGTGCAAAGGCGCCTCTAGGATCTCTCTAACTTCGCTTTACATATGCATCTACGTCATACCCCGCAAGCCACCCAAAGGGTGTGTGGCAGGGAGTGCTTCCACACCAGGCATGCATGAATTATACGGCAGAACACCGAAACTACATTGAAACCAGCGCACCGCACATGCAACGCGCCAATTAAAAATCTACTAACCAAGAAACATTCCATCGTCAATCGTTCCAACATGAAAGGGATACAAAGACTGTTACTACAGATTCAAAATATCATGTACAAATAAGAACATCAATATTTACATCATGCATAAATAAGAACGTAGATAATATAAAGCGAAAGATCTACTGTCTAGCTATTGTCGCTATTCGCACTATTCATGACGACGATCACAGCTGTTATGGTCCCGAATGGTACGCGGAAAAAAATGACATTTTACACCCATCGGTTCTACAATCTATCTCTCTAATTTTATTGGTGCGAGGGGGTTAATAGTATATTTTTTATGTCGTCAGAGAAATGTTTTTCCTGAAATTTAGTTAAGAGGTTAAGCCTATAATTTAATCTACGCTGTGATAGCGATTCCCATCCCAATTCTTCTTCTAACAATTCAGACACACTAGTAAACTTATCGTAGCATCGTATTACAAACCTAGCTTATCTTCGCTGCACGCCATCTAATTCCGATATCAACCCCGCTTCATATGGATCCCATACACTGGCAGCATATTCCAGATGAGGCAGCATATTTTAAATGCCAACAGTCACCTACACCCACTGCAAAATTCCTCTCTAATTACTTAACCGTGTGATAAATTGATGGTAACAATCTTTATAAACGCCTTAAGAATTGCTGGAAATGTCGAAATGTTTACTGGGATTTGATCGGTTTAAAACTTTTTTCATGGTAAGGCTTTGAAGTGCGGTTAAGAGTCTGTGCCCGAATCATTACTTACTCACCTTTTTTAATCTAACGTGTAGTTTACGTCGATAATACATCCTAGTACATAGTTCTTACATAGTCAGTGCGCAAATTCTGTATTTTATTAAAATTGTAGGATAGTAAATATTTATATTTTATTCTTGCGTTTAATTCGGGCCAGTTCTGGATGCCAACCTTTACCATCAAGAAGCTTGGGCGTCTGGGCGACGAATAGCGCGTAGTCACGCATCTGTGATAATTGAAACCCTTTGCCACGTCTCTTATAATTGTTAAATAAACTGAGTCTTGAAAGCGAAAATTCAGTGTGCGATGCTCGATTTGGATCAGTCGATTCATTTCGTCCATTTCTTCGTGTCTTCGTGCATGAAATTGCATCTCACGCACACTGCCCGGCAAATATCTCTCGATATTTTCAATCGTCGACGGTTATTTACCTCAGCCCCTCTGTTTGAAAACATGCGCAGACTATCAATGTTTGAATACAAACATTAATGGTCTTGAGGCATTTCTTTTTTTTATACTAAATCCACATCGTACTGCCCATGCCAGAATCGAAAAAACAGTCATTTATGTAACACTGCACGTCTCAACTATACAAGTTTTCTATTTGTAAAATGAAACGCATACACGAAATAAATGTTTTCAATATGAATAACAGTAGAGTAAAATATTATAGCATGTAACAGCAAGTAGATATCTCATAATTATCTATTTAATATCTCATGGAAGCCAATTTGTCAGTACACACGTTTCCAAAACCTGAATTCAGTGCTCTAAATTGCAAAAATATAACGTAAAAACTGAAAAACGTACGCAGTAAAAATCTAAGAGCCAAGTTGTGTAACGAATGAATATCAGTGGTACGAAGCCATGTGTGAATTAAAAAAATGTTCTCGGTATCAATCATTCCGTTAGCTTTCCTTTTATGTTCAGATAACAGAACAGCTACACGCGTTTTCTCATCACGCAATCGTCTCGTCAACTTTTACGAGGGTGGTCGGGGTGAATCCGCGCCCATCGGAGCCGTTTTGACGGCTCGAGCACTCAAAAAGAACCCCGTCTCCGCTCACGTGATAACGTGAATGAACCAGGAAAGCGATAATAAAGTAATCACGCCAATCTTTGACTCAGAATTCAGTGGATTATCTATTAATACACCAAGTGGTTAATCTTAAGGTTTCTAACTTCCTTGGCTAAATGGCTGGGGTGGCACATCCTAGTGTCCTCCTTTTGTTCTTGCTTTGCATTCTCTACTCAATAAAATTCCATTCACGGATGTGATTGTTTACTTTAACATCGTCCTTAGGGGAAAAAATTTAAAAGCACTTCTGTGATGACTCCCCTGGCAGGGATCTGCCCCGCCAACTGTTAGGAACGCCATCTGAAAATTATAATTTCTGCCGATGATTGCACGGCTATAAGTGTAATTTTGCGAAGCCAGGAACTGATAGCATTAAAATATTATGCCAAACAATAAACATCCTCATAAACATGAACAATCGTTTTCACCGTTTACTCTTATTTACTTTTATCTCAGCATGCCGATACCAATGGTAAACAGCAAGATATTCCCAAAGGTCAGAGGTCAAGTTGTGATCATCGCCTCTCATCCTCAACAAGTCGCCATTCGTCAGTCATTCTCTCAAAGGCGCCATCTGCTACGCACGCCTGGCCAAGTTCAACACGATTTGTGAATTAGTACGCTGCTCTTCTATCGAGCGAGGAAAAAATTATGCCATCGTACACACTGCTCTGGTGCTGAGGAAATGAGACACTCCCCTAGATTTCAGCTCTGCTACGATAAAATGAGGCAGACAAAGCATTCAGCTTGCGTCTGGAGAGGTGTCATGGTAAAATCACTTTTATGTCCGTGGGTTAGAAGATGTGAGGCGAAGTTGCTTACGTTAAAATTGAAATGTCTGAAATCCCTTTTATGCTCCATTTGTCTAATATGAAAATTTCTGCACGTCTGTCCAACATACCGTCCACCGCAATCACTACATGTATGTCTCATTCTCCCCCCTCTCCTCACCTGGTAATGTCGAATATACAGGGTGTCCCATAAATGTCACGCCACAGTGACACTGGAGCTATAGCAGCCTAAGAGGAACCGAACCAGCCTAATAAGACCTTAGTAAAAGTTGCACGGTTTTCGAGATATTGCCAAATTAAAGCTTTTTCAAAAATTTCACTTTTTTTACATTTCTAGTCCCAGAATTCTCTTGAATAGCTCTCAAATTAAGTTTTTTTTATCGTACGATATCATCAATCGGTTATTAAGCTGACAAAAGGGTTATTTTATTGATAACTAATGTAAAATGAGGAAAAATACTGCATTAATCTTGACTTAACTTAGCAGCAAAAAAACAACTTCGACTTTAACCGCCTGCCGTGAAAAAAATACTAGAAAGTAAATGAGATAGTAACTTCAAAAACTTGCGTATGTTATGCCAATTTTAAAATGGTATGATACATGTATCTTACTAAATAAAATCACGATACTTTTCCTACTCATACCATTTTAAAATCGGCATAACATACGAAAGGTTTTGAAGTTACTATCTCATTTACTTTTTAGTATTTTTTTTCACGGCAGGCGGTTTAAGTCGAAGTTGTTTTTTTTTGCTGCTAAGTTAAGTCAAGATTAATTTAATTAGTTAATTCAAGTGAATTCTGGGACTAGAAATGTAAAAAAAGTGAAATTTTTGAAAAAGCTTTAATTTGGCAATATCTCGAAAATCGTGCAACTTTTACTAAGGTCATATTAGGCTGGTTCGGTTCCTCTTAGGCTGCCCTAGATCCAGTGTCACTGCGGCGTGACATTTATGGGACACCATGTATAAGGCCTGCGCTTTAGCTTTCATTTACCTGAAGATGATGTAAATGCACGTCGAAACTCGTGTCGTTTTGTAATAAAATTAGTGGTTTTAGTAAAAGTTGTCCTCTTTCTCATTTAATGATGGAATACCACCAAGTGATACTGACGAAAGTTAGTGATTTCACAGTTTTATTATTACGCCTGAGGCACCTGATGATGGCGTAGCTGCCGAAGCTTATTGTACTCTGTATGCTAAAACTATGGAAGTTACAAAGTGTGATATATTACCATAATAACCTTCCACTGTGTTGAATCTTCAACTTCTGAATCGATTTCTCCTTTTCGGAGGAACCACCCATAATTTGGTGTCGTCTCAGATAACCGTGCGATTAAGTCGGAGCATGAGGAATTAGCACGATTAAATCGCGTCAGCGAGCAAATTGTCGCGTGCTCACGCGATTGTCACACGCGTTTGCGACACCGGCTCGGGAAGTGGGCGCCCCCTTTGCCCTCTGTAAGGTGGGGGGGGGGGATTGGAGGGGAAGTGTGACACGAGAGTGGGGGGGAGGAGGGCAAACGAATACTTAGGGCTTTGGGGGGGGGGGGGAGGGGGGAGGCGCTCGGCAAAGAACGCCCCAGTCACGCGAGCCATCCACGCGATCGGATTGATGAAGCGACGACGACCACGCCGTGGCTTCCTTGCTTTCAATGCGCTTCTCATTGCGTCACGCGTGCCTCTTGTCGCCCAGCAACACGTACAAGGGTGTCGTGAGACCGCGACTCGTTTTTCCGGCTTCTCTGCTATAGAATCATTATATCTTCTGGAATGAGCTCGAGGTGTTTCTCGATCGGAGCCGCGGAGCTCTCATAAACTTGAGGGTAGAAAGTGAGAAGAAATGGCAGAAGCGATACACTTGCAGCTTTCAAAAAATAAAGGTTTAAGGTAGTCCAAGCGAAATATCATTTTACTTAGATATCAATGAATTTGGTCTCATTTTAAAGAAAAATATCTCACCCTTCTAATGACACCATAAATTCTACCCCTTACCACATTACTTTCGGAGATATTTTCCAAAAAATACTAGCCCTTTTACATGGGAAACGGTACGTGCATGCACTCCAGAGAGATATTATTTACAAAATGAGGCATTTCTAACACTTAGATGTCGTCAAAAAAACTAACAGCGTGTAGTTTGCATGCTTTCTCAACTATTTTTGAAAATTAATCATATTGTCACCGCAGTAGGTTCTTGGGTATCACAAAAAGCCTTCCGTTTTGAGGGAGTTTCAATCGCACCGCGCGAAAAAAATGAGTCAAGTTAAAGACTTATTTAGATATTTTCATTTAATTACTCACAATTTCTGTCGTATAAAACTATATTATTCCGCCATAAATAGTGCAATATTTTATTGATGTGTCCTACTGTTGGTGATAATAAAACTTAATAGTCGACTATGGTCTCTATAATGACTACGGAACTATCACGCTCGGAATACCTTAATGTGACTTTTCGATGTCACTACATCGTATTCAAGTGAAGTCTTTTGTAAGTGGAAAACTGCAGGTTTTTAGTTTCTTTCACCATGGAACGGTTCCACCCCGTCAAACGTGAATCAAGTAATATTTGCTCATGATAAATTACGTGTGCCAAATGTGGCAGATTCCTCTAAAACGATGATAATATTTACTGGAGTGATTGTAGTGGAGAAGAGAACGGTGCTATTGACAGAAATGCAGCCAATTTGTAAACACGTCTAATTCTATAAGACACCGTATCTGGCTTTACTGGGTTATGGACTCTTTCATATTGAATGAAAAAACACCTGGTTATGATTCCACACTTTATTTAAAGCAACACGACCTAGGTTTCGGCATATCATGTCATCGTCAGGTCTGCCACATCATTCCATCATGCCATCACCTGATAATGGCATGATGATGAATCTACTTGGAGATGCGAATCACGTGACCGAAGAATATAAGATAGTAGATTTTATTTATGTCAGAAGATCGTGAAAAAATTGTTTACTTTCCATCTCTTCCTAAGCCAAATCGGTATATTTCAACTGCGCGATTTTTCTTGGACTGGCAGTTTAATGTAGACATTCTCAGTAGCTCTCGTTTATTAATGCAGTACAACATTTTTCTACTGTTACGGGAAATTTGGGTAATTTTGAAAGCGCCCTGGTATGGCCGGTTTCAAATCTTAAAGAACCATCTAGGGTTGACTTTCAAATCTCCCAGGGAGAGTTTAATCTCTTAAGAGCACATTAAAAGTACAACGTGTTAGATATGGACGGATATCCATCATTCTTGAGCGAAGTTCCCGAGATATTCCCATAGTGTTAATGGCGGGGTAAATATTAAGATAATAGGACAAAAACTGAAGCTGGCGAAACAATGAACCGTTTTAAGGGGGTATCCTGGGTGAAAGATGACTTTTTATTGAGTTAAAGGGAATGATTGAGCTAGGAGAAGAAATAAGTTAAGGACAGGAGAAATTATTTAGTGTAATTATTGTAGGTGGGCGAATATATGCAAAATGATAGTTAGACCCGTGTTTCAGAAAACTTGTTTGTACGGATGGAGGTTGAGGTAAGGCACATTTTTAGGAGAAGTGAGTAATATGAGAACAAAGGCCTTCGCGATGCTCTACGTTGATCTCCTTTATTTTTCAGAATCTACCGCGTATTTTGTTGGATAGTGACTACAATTTCGCTGGAACTGCTGTCAGCGTCTTCGACCTGAAGACGCTGACAGTAGTGTCAGCGAAACTGCTGTTACTATACAACAAAATACGCGTTAGAGTAGATCCCGAAAAATGAAGATCAACGAGAAGTGAGTAAGCTGAAGATATGAGGATTAGGTGAAGGAAGAAAAAAAATAGGCTGGTTACAGAGGAGAATAATTGAGTAGGGGCGAGATGTGATAAGAGAGGAAATGGAGAAACCGGAAGGAGGCAATGGAACGTAGGACGTAGTAAGGGATTGACGGCACTTTGGAGAGGTCGATAGTCGGAAGAAATTTGGGTTAGCGTGTGATATAGGGGAATAGGAATTTGGGGCGTTGTGATGGGCGGCTGAGGATGCTTCCGAATGGATTTCTTGCCGGAAAATCAACCCTTTGGATGTCTGCAGTGGCTATCCTAGCGATTCCCTCGGTTTTGATCCCTTTCCCCTTCCCTCTTCTACTCTCTCTCCATTAAGGATTTCGTGACGGAAGGTGAAGCAGGAGTCGGGAGAATATTTCGCCCCCGGCTCGCGTGCTGTCTCAACCGCCGGCCGTTGCCACTGACGTCGGCAATCGAAAAATGTTGACCAGAAGTTCGAATATTGTTCTAAATATACATATTCCCCTGCAAGCCACCTCATGGGTGGGCGGGAGGGGGTGAGTTATCACCAACACGCACTACACTATTGGTATCCTAACTGTGCTACAGAACTACTTGTATAATTTTATATTGCCGCTGGGGAAACGAGACACAAGAGTCCAGGGAGCATGCGAAACTTTATTTCAGTACTACGTTGAAGATTAAGGGCCGTATTCATAGTCTTTACCTGAGTGTCTCCCAGGTGTGGGGGAACCCCTGGGCTCAGAAATAGTAGTCATAGTCGTTAACCATGGGACTGCCGTCCTCTAACCCTCCTTCAGGCCGTCGATTTCCTGGATAAGACATGAAGCTTACCCAAAGCTCCCCTAACGCAGTACTGCTGCCCACGAGTGGGACGAATTGATACTACTGTATTAAAAACAGTACACGATAATATCAATAACTTTCCATGGCAACGTCTTCTGTTTACAAACGCGGGTACGTATGGATCCACCCTCGTATTCCTCACCATTCATATTGCATAAATATTTAAGTATTATTGTAAACATTCTCTCATATTCCTTCTATCATTTTTCATCATCATCGTGAAACAGTATAGTATATAATTGTTTATAGCGTGCTTGGTTACGGTGAAAAATGTTCATCGAAAACTTCGAGAACCATTCAGCGGAACCGTTCATATGTATTTTTCCGCGAGATTGTTGCCAATCTTATACCCAGGCGTCCCCTGGCTGGGTGTTACCCCGGTAAGGTTTATGAATCGCTCAGCGTAGAGGACCCATAGGTGTCACCTGGCAAGGGGATACCCAGATAATCCCTAGGAATACGACTATGTGAAACAAGCCATACGGAGCAAATCAACTGATCACCTACACAACCTGTCACCTACTTCAAAGTCTGATTGGCAGTCATTATGGACTCTTATCATTCGTGGGAAAAACCATATTTAAAAAACCAAATATATAGCAAACATAAAAAAAAACCATGAACCTGTCTTTTTTGAAGTCTATTTCCCTTATTTTGGTCTCATGGTCTGATCTTCTGTAGTATGTTGGACTTCGCAAGATATTTACAACTTTCCGTTAGAAAGTAATTTGATTTTGAATTTACATTAAAGATTGAGCCCAGTTTTGAATTGGCGGCCTGGAGGCGATTCCCATCCCAGATGCTGCTAAAGATCAGTGACACTAATGAGATTCTCATAACAGCCTTTTATGTACTTTTCCGATCATCTCTGCTCGCGTTTTTACTCAGTTGTTAAGCCTACCTCATGAGGGTCCCAGATACTGGGAATGCTTTCTTAACTTCGCAAATGTGAAACTTCTTTCATACTCTCCCAAGTGATTGTTCCATGAGCACTTGAATCCCACCAGTTGTTCGGTCGTCCCACGTCTCTTTGATACAGGTACGTGACAGAATTTCGCATTAAAGAAACACATTCATTTTTTATTTTATTTGCTAAGCAATTGGTGGGCTGTCGTAGTCTTTATATCGGGAGAAATAGTGTACTCGAATGAACTGATGCCCTTCATTTACTGGGCTCTAGAGATAGAATCATTATTTTGAGTGTGACGTTGGAGGACATGAGGAGTGGTGCATCCAAGGTAATACCACAGTTGACAAAATTTCAGCCAATTTGGATACACCTTCGATGCCGTTTTGGGATGTAAATCACGTGAACGAAGGTTCCATGATGGTGGCCTTTGTTTAAATTTTATGCCATTTAAAAAATTGTTTACGTTTCATTTCTTTCGAAGCAAAGTCTGTATATTTCTTCTGCGCTATTATCTTGGAGGGACTAGTGCCCGTATTCATAGTCGTATTCCTAGGGGTTACCTAGGTATCCCCTACCCAGGTAGCACCTAGGGGTCCCCTACGCTGAGCGATTCACAATTCTTACCTGGGTAAGAGATATGGCAACAATCCCGCGGAAAAATACATATGAACGGATCCACTGAATGGTTCTCGATTTTTCCGATGCTCATTTTTCACCGTAACCAAGCACGCTATAAACAGTAATATAGTATACTGTTACACGATGTTGATGAAAAATGAATGAAGGAATATGAGAGAATTTTTACAATATTACTTGAATATTTATGCAATATGAATGGTGAGGAATACGAGGGTGGTTCCATATGTACCCATGTTTTTAAACAGAAGACGTTACTGTGGAAAGTTGTTGATATTATCGTGTACTGTTTTTAATACAGTAGTATCAATTCGTCCCACGCGTGGGCAGCAGTACTGCGTTAGGGGAGCTTTGGGTAAGCTTCATGCCTTATCCAGGAAATCGACGGCCTGGGGGAGGGTTAAGGGACGGCAGTCCCCTGGTTAACGACTATGGATACCATTTCTGAGCCCAGGGGTTCCCCCACTCTTGGGGGATACCCAGGTAACTACTATAATACGGCCCATAATCACTCCATGGTTGATGCAATTTTTTGTCCATAGTGAACATATGTTTATGAACACGAATGGGCTCCGCTCGTAGATCCGCGAAATGGTAAATGTCATCGTATTATTTTACGTTTGTGCGAAGTGAATCTGAAATGGACTTTTACAAATCCGTGAATTAAATCGATTTTTGTTTACATGGTGGAATGTGACTCTAATCCCGGTCAACTGGATATTCTTGGACTCGTATTGGCTGTTCGAGTGGTATGGACTCTTTATGTTTATATCCGCTATCGCTTCTAGCTTCGGTCACCTACTTTTGATCTTGAGCATCCGAAAGCGATTGGCGGGCGACTAAGATGGGCTTATATTCGCTAAAGCTTAACGTTCGCCCTTAGGCATCTCACGCTTGACACTCACAAGGTAATTTTATCATTGAATTTTTACCTAGATTCTTTTCTCTGGTGCCTCGAGGGGAGCATTGGCTGAATTGTGAGTCATTCATCGCTTATTTCAATTTTTTTTTGTGTAAGTCGAAAAAAATTCCTCGACCGCCCTTCACTCATATACATCTGTTTACACGGTTGAAATAAACCCACTTGTAGTATTATATATACCGTATAAACGCGTGTAATAGGCGCACCCATCTTTTTAAGCGTCAAAGTTGAAGAAAAAATTTTGGGCCTTTTTTTCCTCCTATTGTGAGGTTTTGTGGACCTAACTTCGAACTTTCGGCCATTATCAAAGCCTTCCGGACAGACACACTGAGCTTTGATTTTTAATGCCGTTTCCCCCCCACCATTTTCCTAATGCACAAGTCGTAGTCGCTGTGAGTATGGGTCTTTTAAACTGTATTTAACTTTTACATATTATATTTTGCTGTAAGCGAGGACGAGCGGGAATTCGTGTAAGAGGCGCACCCTCATTTTCGGCTGCGATTTCAGGGAAGAAGGCGCGCCTCTTACACGAGTTTATACGGTATTTATGATGCAGTTTTATAATTTTAAAATGATCGTCTTAGTAAAAGTGTCATTATGACTTTGGTTTACGGCGCGGAATCAAAAATTCAAGGGAAAGTCATTAGTAAATACGTGTTTCTTTCTGGGTATGGTACCTAGGTAATCGTTATCAAAATGTAAGTCAATGGCTGTTAAACTAAGTGTTTAAATATCCAAAACCAAATCGGTATGATGCAGTTTTTTCACTTTATCTCTTCATAGCAGTACAAGCTTCAATAGTTTCACGCCCATATGAACTTAAAACGAAAGACGCTCCAACCGCCTTTAGTGCTGTACTCTGTCCATCGAATGGGGTGTGGAACTGTGGAGCCCGTGGAATTGTATGCGAAGGGCAGGCCAATGCTGACGCCTGCTCTTCTCCACCCTAACTCATTTCCAATAACTAGTCTCACCTCTTCTGCCTGCCCATCTCTCCCTAGCGGTGCATGTCACTTCGTTTGTGCGTCGCCTCTCCTGGTCACTGCTACATATGCAAACTACCCAGCGAGCCTCCTTATGGGCGTGTGGCAGGGGTTGTTGGGACATCAGCCGTGTAAAGATGTAATAGATAAGGTTTTGGGAGGTGAAATGGTAACATGTATTATAGGAGTGTATTTAGTGGAACTCATTTTTTATTGTGGTCGCTTATTGTTCGCGGAAAGAAAGAGTTTTTGCACCTATCTGATTGGCAGTGTCTCTCTCTTATTTTATCGCTTCTGTCAGACCTAGAGATGTAATGAGGCATCTTAATAATTATCTCCGTATCGCTTCCACCACTCCAGATTGGCTAGTGAAAATCATTGAGGTAGATAGAGAGGGAATGACGTCATAAAATTGTCGCCCGACTACTGATATATCCGCCACATTGCTTCCCCCCTATTCTTTCCTTGCTTGCTTATGGACCGCATGGAGAAGTGGACGTATCAGAGAATGTACATTCATACATACCAATCACGCCGATCCCTTCCGGGGTGGGCACAGTTGCTAAGTTTCACTCATAAATACATATTTCTACACCTAACTCTGCTTCAGTAATTTCCTCCATACTGACTTATCCTTGAAAATCTCTTTTGCCTCATTTACCCGCATACCCTGCTTCATACACGCCCTACCGTTTTTAAGACTCCTAATATTCCTCCTCCTAAGAATTTCCTCGACCACATTCAACCACAACTTTCTCGGCCTACCTCTACCTCTCGCACCATTCATTTCACTCTTATATATAGGTTCCGTGATTCGACTCTCAACCATTCTCTCAACATGGCCAAACCAACAAAACACACTCCTTTCATTTATGTCCATTACTGGAGCATCTAACTCTCATTCATGTATTGTCCACTCATTCCTGACCCTATACATCCTACTTTTACCGCACTCTCCTCAAATAACTCATACCCACGGCGTTTAGTCTTCTCTTATGTCTATCCTGACATACCCATGTTTCACTACCATACAACTAAGCGAAGATACGTACACTTTTGTTCACGGCGATTTTCGCTTCCTTAGACAGGCAGTCATTCCCTGATATGCTCCACATGCTACCTACCGCTTTCCTTCCATCATTCGCACGTCTCTTTATCTCCTCATCTACCCGTCCATCTTTCGTAAACATCTTACCTAAGTACACAAAATCATCCACTTGTTCAATTAATACACCAATCGCCCTCATAATACAGTTATTTTCCTCATTCTCCTTATCAAAAACTTCTACTCTAGTGTAATGTAATATCAGATTATCTTCCGTATGTTTATAATTTAGTTTGTAAATCTTAAAACATGTATATGTTACTTGAAGGTGATGGTTCTACTCGATTATTACTAGGGTTTTTTGGTGGGAATACGAAATATAATAAGAAGAATGTTTTTCAAAAAATAAATGCTTGGTGATTTTAAGAGGATAATTGAAGGAAAACGTCATAAAATTGCCAAATTTAGGTCGTCACCCTGTAATAGCTGAGGTACATTGGAAGGAACCAAGATGACTTTGCGAATGACCTTAGTCGTCGAAGCACCGTAGTCACCCTCATACTACTACCCCCAAAGATGACTTCCCGTGTTGCAGAGTCAAACATTGGCCAACGCAATTAGTGCCCCTAATCTCCGTGCTCCGTCTACCTCAATGGTGAAAACCGATAAATGCGATGCTTACCTCGCATGCACTGGCGTCTTGCATGAACGTGAAATCGCTGGTATGGTGGAGTCGGAAGCCGTTTATTCCACGATCGCTCATGCCTGCGCATGTAGAGGCTAATGCAATCGACCTAAATGCTGAATTTCGCGTCAACGCCTATTGTGATCTCGTGCACTGAGGAGTCCTTGGCGGGGCTAGGGAGGAAAGGATGCAACTGCTGACAGTGGACCCTTATTCCAACTTATAACTCGCTCATTATTATTCCTTCATTTTCAAACTTATAATAACCTCGTTATTGATAGACGTCGCTTGTCCAAGGAGTTCATTACAACTATTGTGGATATGTCCTTGTAATCCTCTTATTGATTGCTTAGCCAACGAGTCTTATCCTCCGGCACGCTAATGAGTGTATATTTGTTGTGCGCATTATTTCATTTGATTTTAAAAATATCATTTTGATTAAATCATGGAATTGAGTTGTGAATCTTACTCCCTTTCTTAAGATTTTTTCCTTTTCTTCGAGTAATCCTTCATTGCTTGCCTTCCTCTCCCTAGTTTTCTTTCTGTGAGAACAGCCTTCTCATTCTATGTGGTTTCTCTTCAGGTCTGACATCTCTGAAATCTTCCTTTCTAACGCTTTCGGTGTTTAAATCATCTTTCTCCATTTCAGATTTCCTGATCTTGATTTATTTTCTTTAATATAATATAATAATGTAATATATGTATTAATGTTCTGTGGCAAAACCACCTAAGGACAATATTCATTACACAGCGATTATGATAGTCGCAGAGATAGAGCAAGTACTAGAAATTACAAAAAACGCAAAGAAGTAACTTGAAAAATACACATAAAAAGTAGTTGTTGGTCAATATACATTCATTACACACTACACATATATCATATTACTATCCGTTTATGAATACACAAATTACACATATTAAATATTAATCGCATCAAGTTTCAACATAATTTTATTCAACAAAAAAGAATGTCAGAAGAAATTTCATTTGGTCTGGTGTCATATTACATCATACAATTTGTTGATAAATACTCATATAAATACGTTTGTTTTAGTGCGGGAGTATATATGTACAGCAGTTTATAACATCGTTAATTTGGAAGTATATCTAATATTAGCGGGAAGGGAATTCCAGAAACTTATCGCGGTAACAATGAAAGATTTTTGGAAGGTAGTGGTCTGGTGAGAGGGATAATAGAATATCGAGTTTTGGATTCTTTTTGTTGGGCGAGAGTTTGGGGATGGCCGGGTAAGCGAAATAATCAAAGAAATAGCCAGGTCTCTAGCTTGTTAGCATGTCTTTACGCATGTTACTTGAGTTTTACTTTTGCCTATTAAGTGTGAATCTGATTTGCCATCCTCTGTCTCTCTAGTCTTGAGAGCTACACGTGGACACTTATTTGCCATTTGTGCATCGTAGTCGAGATCTCAAAATTAGCACAAAAAGTATTCAACCAACCTTTAATTGCATTCATGCTAATTTTCTGTTTCTATTTTGAGTCGGTTATCTTCTCACAAACTACCTTTCTTTGGAAAAGCAGATTTATTTATATACGTAACTATCGTGAAACACATTTTAATGTTTGAATATCGTTTCATTGTGAAATCCAAAATATTACACTGCAACTACAGGTATACATTGAAATGTGATTTAAATTAAGTCTGGTATGTAATGAGCCGTCCGCAAAATTGGTGAATAAGCTGTAAGTTATCAGTCACTATTCATAAGTACTGTGATGAAAATTTACTACGAGCATATTCCTGTGGTAACGTGGCAGCTGTTCAAGCAGCCATGAGAATATAAAATCCGAATCTTCATGCGAAATTGAATGGAATCATTGCTTAATACAGAAATAAGATGAGCTAATTTCCACATCGCGTGAAAAATGGCCCATTTTATTTCTGTATTCAGCCTTGAGAAATTTCGGTATTCTTCGTGTAAGCTTTTTCTGTAACACATGCTTGCCTTCATCATCATAGTTCTTCGTTCCCTGCTGTAAATTTAAATTTGAACTAGAGACAAAGGATACACTCTTAATAATGTTTGTCATTCAAGTCTTCGTTGCATCATCATGGTCGTCGAATCGTGCTTTCGAATTGGGCGTGCTCCTCCCTGTATCACATCTTGTTGTCTGAGATATTGTTGTTTGACCCTTAATTTATCGACATGTACAAACTACGGACATGTGGCGGAGTATTTTGGCGCTGAGCATGAAAAAATGAGCAATGAGGGAAAATTAATAGGAAGAAGTGAAGGACTAAAAGTTAGTGTCACGTTCAGTACTCGTGGCGGTCATTTTTGGTACTTGTGGAGAGGAGTAAGTTTTTCTGGGTACATTTTTTCGTCTGATGATCTCTCGTCTTTTCTCAATCTTCATGATGCAGGGTTTAAATAATATCCTCCTTGTCATCATGGAAATCTGATTGATATGACAAGTTGAAGCAGTTACTCTTGCGTGTTACTTCCGAATCCTTAAATGCTCCCTAGTTAGTCTTTTCATCAGCGGTGTTACTTGCTTTGTTCGCTCTAACTTTTTTTTCTAGTATTACGTGTGATTTCCCTTTGTGTTTTGTTTGGTTCGACTCGCTCGGGAGTGAAGTAAAGCGAAGTAGCATTTCTTCCGCTTTTTAAAAGGAATTACATTATATTCGTCAGTGCTGATTCCCGGACTCTCGCGGCTGGAACTAAATTTCAATCAATGCACATAAATGACGTTAAATTGGATTTTTATTAGTCGTTTTGTGTCTCAAAAGGTTAGCACCGATAACCATTCGTGAAACTCTACACTTTCAATGGGGAGTCGTCGTTGGGCACGGAACTTCTTGGAAATTCCGAAACGGGCAAAGAATTCTGCAATGCCCCACGGAGTTGGTTTCTCCTAATTTTTCTGTTTATCCTCGGCTTAATAAAATATCGTGTTTTTTTGGCATTGAAATCGCATGGTTTCTCATGTGCTATAGGGGCCAATTCCTATTTTCGGATGTGCTTCAATTTTTCATCGTAGTGTTTATGCAGGCACCTATCTGAAAAAATCGAAGGCAATCTAGGGCCACAGAAATAATAGTACTATGAATATTAGGTAAAAATGCGAGGAACTAGCGTAATTGTTATAGATAATATATGTATATTTGAATAGATATTCCTCGTGACCCAGATTTGCGTGTCTTAAGTTCTCTGGATGCACGCTTAGCCGCAGTGTTTTACGTTTCCGTGATCGGTAGCCATTTGGAAAAAGGAAGGAAACTAGTATGTACCTTGTGCTGTGAGCCGTTGGTAAAGGCCATTTGGCAGGTATGCTTCGATTTCCTCCCAGTAGTGTGAGAACGTACGGGAATAGTTATCTTTCGAGGAGTTGCATACAATAAGATGTCGGAGAGGATATGTAATTAAAAATGTGCCATAGAACATGGGCTTAAAGTTTTATTTATACGGCCATTTTTCATGCAAAAATTCAGAGATAATTTAAGAAATGCGTTCCAATGATAGGAGAATCGATTGCTCAAAGGACGCGAAAAAGGACGAACTCAACGGATGGAAGCCCTGATAGTGATCGCGTCTCAAAGCCCTCCGTTGAACCATTGTTGCTGGTACCCTTGAACTTTGCATTAGAATATACTGTGTGAATCGAATTTAAGGGAGTTAAGTAGCGAAATTACACACCATGGTTAAAATTCGCCATGAAAAAAATCATTTGACTTGACCGGTATTCAAACCCGGATCTCCCAATTGCCGGTCAGGTGTGTTAGCCAGTAAGCCAGGAAGATGGCTTGGTTGTATAACTGACATGCATACATACCAATCACGCCGTTCCCTTCCGGGGTAGGCACAGTCACAAAGTTTCACTCATAAATACATATTTGTTCACCTAACTCTGCATCAATAATTTCCTCCATACTGGCCTATCCTTGCAAACTTCTTTGGCTTCAATTTGCCCCATACATAGCTTCATAGACTCCCTCCTGTTTTATGACTCCAAATATTCCTCCTCCTAAGAATTTTCCCAACCACATTCAACCACAACTTTCTCGGCCTACCTCTACCTCTCGCACCATTCATTTCCCTCTTATATATCTGTTTCGTTATTCGGCTTTCATCCATTCTCTCAAAATGGCCAAACCAACGAAGCATACTCCTTTCATATATGTTCATTACTGGAGCATCTAACCCACACTCATTTATTACCCACTCATTTCTGACCCTATCCATCCAACTTGTGCCACAAACACTCCTCAGGTAACTCACACCCATGGCGTTTAGTCTACTCTTATGTCCATCCTGACATACCCATGTTTCACTGCCATACAACAAAGTGGGGAGAAGTACGCTTTTGTACACGGTGATTTTCGCTTGCTTGAGGCCCAAGCCAAAAGTAATAACATGATTTACGCACACAATCACTCACATAAAATGACGCATTGCACAGTTAAATAATAGGACCCCAGGGAAAAATCTCACTCAAACTACCTTAATTACGAAAACAGGAGATGATTACTCCTGCCAGTTTGCGATTTGAACCCCTCTGAAATTCATGTATTTCGTCGATGTCGCAACCTTCCCCTCGGTGTGACACTTCCGCCGCTGGGTCGCCATGCTCTTCGAGATGAGAGAGGCTGGGATATCGGCGGCTCCTCGCGTAATCGCGGCTCTGCTCCACCGATAATTGGGCGGGCGCCACGCTCACGGAGCTTGGATGTTTGAGGGCGGGAAAGGGGGACTTTTGGCTCGGCTTGGTCCTCGGGAGATCCGTTTTTTTGGCCGCGGGCCATCCCTCGTCTCTTTGACCGCCGGCCAATCTGCACGCAGCACACCCACCCACCCACCCAACCACTAACCGCCCTCGTCTGTGTGTGTCCCCAGTGTCAATGGCGAGGGAGTGAACCCCGCCCTCTCCCTCGCACCCTCTTCCGGTGACTTAAGGAATTAGGACGCGTGATCGACGATTGAGGCGGGTTTATATCTTCTTCCCTTTCAAATTCGATAAGAGGGTCCGAAAAAAGATAAGAGCCCTCCTGTCGGAGATAATTCGTTCTCGCCCGTAAACACCCTTCTTGTTTACCGTGGATGCCGATGTTTACGACGAAAAAATCTGTCAGCGTCGTCTTTCATCGGTCTCTTTTGCGCCGATAAATTTATTTAACTGTGCAATGCGTCATTTTATGTGAGTGATTGCGTGCGTAAATCATGTTAATACTTTTGGCATGGGCCTCAAGCTGTTAAGGCTCATTAACGGGACCTTAACTTGGAGTTACTTGGCTATATCCAACTCGATACACGTGCTAAAGTTCAAGATTTGTGGTCATTCACAACTCGATTCTTGCCTCGATATTGTCATCAGTTTGTTAAGGCATTTCGATGAAAACAAGATGATGTAATGAAAGCGACCCTTCCGTTTTAGTTTAGGTAACTGGTTCAGTTTCGAAATGAACATGATGCGATCCAAAAATATCTTTTTTATGAAATAGGGACACATTTAAGAACTTCGCAGTGTTTATCTTATTCTAATATGACTTTCTCTGACCTAGAGCGTACAGTTATCGACTGTGACGGTCAGCTCCTTCACGATTAAATGTTGATGACTTACGGGAAAGTTTAGCTAGGGCCTGCTTGATTCTGCCGCAAGCCTAGTCACGCTGGCATCAGCTGCTGTGGGCAAGTTAAAGTTTTCTGTTGGCGGTAAGGTTGAATTCTCGTTGTATTAAGACAAGTCAAGACTTCCTAATTTGCTGCGAGCACACCTTTTAATTTCTACTGTTTCTGTCGAGTAATGCGTATTGAATGTTTGTCCACCACCTGCCTACTTGATTAGTAGCTGCACACCTAATTGAGACAGTTGGCCAACATTTTGGAATTCAACTGCGAAATACCGTTATCCAGCAGAATATCGGCATGCATTTATTTGTATTCAATACTCTAGATAGAGATACACGTAACTTATATTACCTGGGTTACCAATTTTTCGTTTCTCAAAGCTGATATTAAGTTCATTCGTCCCTTAGAAGAAATCTAGTGCTATGTAAGGCATGTTCTACAATGTATTTTTTTAATTTTTAAATTGAATTAATTATAATTTTTATTTTATTTTGAGTTAGTCAGTCATAATCATGAGTCGTCATATGAGCAAAGTAAATTATAGGAATATAAATAAATGGGTTTATGAATGGCTAATGATTTAATACGTGAAGTCTATGGCTTCAATAATAATGTAGTAATTAAAAGCCAATTACATCTTTAAAAACCTTATATTTATCCTTAGTTTAGCTAATGGCCTTAAGGTAACATTTCTACCATTAATGTCACATTAAAAGGTTTTTTATTTACTGAATTAACATGCTGCTGGGAGAGTGTTCAAAATAATGACTGAAATAAATTTGCTTGGAATTTATTTTGTCATTAAGGGATAATTATATTGCCTTTTAAATAATAATCGCGTGATTGGTGGATCTTTCATTATATACTTGATAGAGGTTGATTAAAGACTGCCAGACTTGTTCGTTCTGGAGAAGTGTGAGGAGAGCGAGGTGTATGTGGTGGAAATCACGCGAAGTGCGAGGCGTGGTTAAAGAGGTAAGGAATATCTGGGAAGATAAAGAAGAGACGGTGTATTTTGGAACCGAAATATCACCCAAACCTGCTCTGCTTCGTTACGGAACAATAGATTAAGCTTACATTCAATATTTTTGGCGGCGTGAACAACATGTTTTCTGTTCTCTTGTCCCGAGGTTTTTGGTACCGGCATTTCATACTGCGATCCCTCGGTCCTGAGATGTCGTCGCATGCAATAATTCCGTGGTATACAACCGACGAACCCTAGTGATGTAATGTTCGCATTCTAAGTTTTTCCACAAAACTACTCGTTGGAGAGGGAGAGAGTCCGAAATTATTTGCCTTTAGCTTTTCTCTTAGCGATATTTTCCGTACATATATCTGGGGGCTATCATCTACGAACTGGCTTTTGGATTTTGCATTTGATGCTTCTGGGCTTTCGGTGCTTTACCACTTGGGTCAACCGTTGATAACGACACTGTCGTACCTCTTGTTAGGGAGAATCATCAAGTCGAAGTAGCTCCTTGCAACGAATACGAAGAAGCGAATGTTTTTCAGAGGAAACCTGATCCCTACTTGAGTGTCTCGTGGAGGGCACTTCAAGTACAGTACTAGGTCTGTCGGATGAGACGTTAAGCCGTGGTCCCTTGGCGCATATCGTTAAGAGCAGGCTAATGCCGACGCCGGGTTTCTATCCCACCCTTCCTCCCTTACCTATTCCCTATGGCGCAAATGACCTTAGCCGTAGGTTGCCTCCCTAAATATCTAATCCAATCCAACGAATACGAAAATGTCTTCATCATTGAGAACCCAACGCGGGCAAGCACTGAAAATCCTTCAGAAACATCCAACCACAATTTAAACTTAAACTATGGCATATTTAATGAATTATTATTTATTTGTTTGTATTTATCGATGTGTGCGGGACTTGTCAAATATTAGCTTTTACTGAAATGAGCTTTGCATAAAACGAGATCATCCCTACCAAATACGTAAGAAACAACCCTTATCGTCAGCGGAAATCTAAATGTGATAAAGGGGTCGTTGTTTTTCTTTACTTCTCATCCTCTCATGACCTGCTGCTTGTTCCAATAAGTAATTGCGGATAAATTTAGAAAAAAATGAGGCATGTACTCAAATAATTCTTTTGCTATTTCGGTTATCTCTCCCCTCTTCGATCTTCGAATCATTTGTTAGTTTCTACATATTTTCTGCCGATGTATGCAAACTTGTCTCATATTTTCTCTCCGCCATTAGCCGACTAAATTGCCAGTGTTGTCTCCTTCTAATGACAGAATATACCAGTAGCCTGGCATGCAGCGTAAGATCAAAGGCTTTTTTTGTCTCTCTCTCTCTCTCAACCTCTCTCCTCTCATTTCAAATCTCCGCTGCAACGTGATTGGCCGGAGAAGGAAGGAAGGGGGGGTGGGGTTGGTTGAGATCCCAAGAGGAGGAAGGAGAGAGCACCTGTTGCTCTCTCCTCCCGGCGCGCTTTGATCTCGAACAATGTTCCTCCCTCCCTCGTATCACCACTCAATCGTGATGAAAGAAATCGTTTAAGGTGGTCCTTGCCTATGTGAGAAAAAAAAACACTAAATTACTTATTTTTATTTCCTTTAAAAATCCTTTCATTCGCTGATGAAATTGTTTACCTACTGAAAACCAAAATTAGGCTGCAAAAACAGCAGATTATTCCACGGATATATTTTTAGTGACGAATATTTGTCAAGCCATAGCGACCGGCTTTTGCGCCACTTGCAAGGAGCTACCCGTATTCAGACTTCAAATACGGAAGTAATTCGCGAATAACTTTAGGAAATAGCTGGTAAGATTCCCGTATTTTTAGTTTTATTCAAATTTACAGTCCTTTTCGCGTCTTGTAAACAGTGTTTATTAAGAGCCTAATCGTGGCTTCTCGCTCTAATTGACGTTTACCTGCTGTATCCTGAGCAATCTCCTAATGAGCCCAGTGAACATCCCCACTTTTATGTCTGAGTTAAAGAGAACTAGCCTTGACACCCATTGTTTTCATTTCATTTTATTAAAGGCTCTTCTCAGGTGCTATGCTTATGTTTCCAGTTTGCAATAGCATTGAAGGTCATCTGCTCTTTCCAAGGGCATCTTCGAGGTTAAATCCGACTAATAGCTGAATAAATTCTTTCCTACGCAGTGTGGCCGAACAAGAAATTTTAAGTTTAAATATCTTGTTTAGCCACACTGCGTAGTAAAGTATTTATTTAGCTATTAAACCAACCCTTTCAATGTGCAAGGATGCCGAATATTTGACTTAATTATTTCGGATAAGGAACTGATATACTAGGAGTGTGATTCGGTGTTGTACTTGCGAGGGAATTTTTAATGATTCTGTAGAATATTAATTAAATTTATTCATTTCTTTCATGTCCATATCATATTTCGTAAATTCCCCCTTGATACAAATCTCCTTTTCCTCAATGATACCCAGTGAATAAAATAGATCTACAAGTACAATTAGCTAGCTAAAATGTATTCGATTGCCGAACGAAGATTATCTGTATGCTGAACATATTGTCCTATACTTCCGAAATTAACGTATTTATTTAACTTAAATTAACTAAAACGTTTGAATTAGTATTTTGTTTTGCGCACCAATCCTCGTGTAAGACAAAGACGGACGTGTGGAGCAGAGCAGTATTTCAGTTTTTTCTGGAACCTGTGATATCCACATTGACTAATAAAGTTTTAATGCATGTATGATTTTCTTGAGTAATCCGCATTGATTAAGGGCGTACACAGCATCATGACCCCTGTGCAATCGTAATGTGTGATTCATGGAAAACAGCAGCTTTAGATCGGTTTCCCAGGGAAATGTTATCAAGCTTTCTTGCCTGCTTAGGACCGGAAGTTGATATTCATCGCTTTTCAATCTTAAATATTAGTCCATATAACTCGTTGTCTCGGGCGTGACTTCATGGAATCGACTTAACATAATGAAAAGTAAAGAAAACTTTGTAATTCCACATAAATATTTATGTGGAATTACAAAGTTTTCTTTACTTTTCATTATCTTAAATATTAGGCTTAGAAGGGATGACTACTCCATAATATTTGAAAATAATAGCCATGTTATTGGAGGTACTTTGAAGAGAGATACTTAGTCGACGAGTGTACGTCGAAACAATATTCGAAGCCGTGGCGGACGAAGAGATACTGGAACTACTTGAATGGCGACTACTGCATGGAACGATTCATTTTCGTTTCTTAAGCCTGGGGTAGACGGTTGCGTGTACCCGCTCGGGTAGATGCATGAACACATTCACCGCTCCAATTGCACCGGGTAAACGCCAATAATTCCGTAAATGCACGAATGCGTGGCCGTGAAGTAGTCCCTGTTGTTCTAATGTAGTACATTTATCCGGGCATCTATCCAGCCATTTACTCGCGCGAGTACATGCATCGTGTAAACACGCCTTTGCAGCTTATATTAAAAAAGCATTCTATTCATTTCCGTTCGCGAGCTGCTTTCTTGCTTTATTTGATCGGTGCTGGTTTAACGTAACTACATCTTACCCCTCTTAGAACCTTGCCGATGACAAGGAATTCAGTCCTGCTTTGAGAAACTGGTTCCTGGATGTCTAGCCTCGTCCTAATTGCATTTGCGTCGCGCGGGTTGTATGGCATGCAGGCTCTCTAGCTTTCTCTCTCCGCTACCAAGCAAGAGGGTAGGAGAATATAACTAAGTTTCAGTGAAATCGACCACCCATGAACCGTGGCCTGCCCTTGTTGGACTAGAGTACCTGGTTGTACAGTAGATCCCTGTTAAACGGAACCCTGCCGAACGCAAACTCGGGTTAACCGAAAATATCAACAAACACTGCAAGGGATGTAGAGATAAGGTGACACGCAACCCTTTCGAAAGAATTTTGTCGATTACTTCAAGAATGGATTATTTGAGATGAAAATTTATTGATTCTGACGATTTTGTTAAGAAACGTTACAGTATTACAGTATTATAATTACAGTTGTAAGTATTTTCACCAGATAAAATAATAGATGTACTCAACGGTATCTGGCGAGATGTTGTGGAACATGTTTCTGAATAATGAAAGAAATTTTGTGATGTCCACTTAGTTTTTTATTGGTACAACGCGTTTCAACAATTACATCGCCATCATCAGGTACAAATAAATTTCATTTTCGACACGACAGCCTTTATGTGTACGAGGAGGGTAGAGGATGGGGAGGTGGGGGACGGAAAGGTTTCTGGATGGTAGGGGGAGGGGGGAGTTGGAAGGTTAAGTCGGAGGTTTATGGGGTGGGAGAGCTAGCAGCGGGGAATAATTAAGGAGTTCAATGTCGTTAATTAGCTTGCTTCTTCTTTTCCTTCTCCGGGTAATCTCCCACTGTTCAAGTGCGTCAAGATGTCGTCCTTCCTGTTCAAGCACCAGGATTTTTGGGGTAAAATTGCACGAATGACCTTCAGCAATGAGATGTTTTGCTAACTGCGATTTCGCGTCTTTATTTTCAAAGCATCTTTTGTGTTTTGCTTCTCGTATCTTGAAATTTTGACCAGTCTGTCCCACATACGTTGAGTCACATCTTATTTCATATACACCTGCTCTTAGGTGAGGGTCAAATTTATCCAAAGACTTATTAAATAAAGTTTTAAGCGTCACGGAGGAGTAAAAGCGAAGATTAAAACGGTCTTTTCGTTGAAACGCGTTGCACTTATAAAAAACTAAGTGGACATTACAAAATTGTTTACATTATTCAGATGAACTAGTGATTGTCAATCGTTTATCCGTAAAAAGGGTCTGTAGGAAACGGTTCGCGCCCTTTATTTCGGATTAGCAAGGTTCAACTGAATTTAGATGAACTCGTGTTTCTTAAAAACTGAATCTGATATACTTATTTTAATTAACGCTAGTTCAATAATTTTTGTTGGGAAACCACGCGTACATTTTTAGTCCACGGTAATATTTCGGTGCATTCATAATGAATTGAGTCGGAATGTGTGAAGTGTGTGTAACGATTTAATATGCTTGTAGTTCTTATTGTAAACGATGGCTTCTCTCTTTTTCCTCCGCAGACAAGGCCGCGCGAGAAAAGACCCTGGACTTCGTGTGCCGCAAGCAATCCGGGAATTTGCCCTTCCTGCTCAACCTCCTGGCGGTGAGTGTTTTGCTTGTTCCTTGTCTTTCTCTCTTCCCTTCCCTCCCTCGTATTGTTCTCTTCTCCCATCCCGAAAAATCCCCCCTTGTCCCGTGGGAGGACAGTGACTTGGACTTGGCTGGCTTCGAAGCCGCTCCGAATGCTTCGGGTGCCGGGCGTGCGGCCATCCGTCACGGGAAGCAGTCAATTTTGTTATTGTTTCGGCGACCCTCTAAATCTATTAGCTGCCTTGTAACGTTGTTGAGAGAAGTCCCGAAACGTAGAAGACCTCGTCAGAGGAGACACTAAGGCTTAAGTTTTGGGATTTGACTTAATGCCTGTGCTAGCGGTGAAATTTATGGATATAGTTTTAAAGTTGCCGTAACTAGTGGAAAAAAATTCTTAATCTCCCTCCTAGACTTATTTTGTTGAATTCTATCCCTAGAAGTGAGCGTAGTCGTGCCCTGGAGCTCATCGTAAGAAACCTTTCATCATCAGAGTATGTGAAGGAGAATTTCGTGGTGTTTCTCATGTTCGTAATTTGTATGCATTAAACATTAACCGGAAAACAATATTAAACACTTTAAGTATCTTGCTTTGATACCCGCTCATTTATATGCCCAGTGCTAAATTTCTGTGGCTTTGCATGGTGGACAATTTGAGCTCAATGACGCCGAATCTTGGTACTATTAAAACTGTGAATATTGCTTCATTTAATTCCCTGTCGTTGCGCCAATATGTCTCTGAGAAAACACCTACGAATGGTGTTTTCTCAAGGCCAATGACCGCTTAGCTGATGGATTCCTGTGACTCGGAGAAACGACTTCGTGTCGAGTGGTGCTTCTTTAGCAAATTTCAACCAATCGGATTATGTCGCCGGTAGAGGTTTTCAAATTTATCTACAGTTCGTATAAATTCTGGGATGTTTGCAATTATTTTTATGAACATGTTAATATTTTTGGCTGAATTTAAGTGTATCCGAATCGCCAACTAACATAATCAAAATTAGATTTATGATTGGCAGTTAAATTTGGTCCTCCGATCACTGAAAACGGTGACTTAATTCTTACAAGGTGTAGTAATGGTATGTCTTCGCTGGGAAGAAAATCTGAACGCGCATGAATGAACGTTCTGGAAGATGCAGCTTTTTTATTATATATTGATTCCACCCAGGCCACTGATTGGTTTCGCTAATGCTAGATGGCATCCTGACATATGCACCTATGAATGAGCAGATTGTCCTTGCATCCTGCGATTCCACCCTTTGAGTCCCTATGCTCGTGTACTTCCTCCCACACCGCCTGGACGTGGTGGAGGTTAAGATCGCTCAAGATGGAGGTAAACACCATCTAAACAGTTTCGAGGCAGGTTATAAGGCGGCAGTTCTTATAATTGGATAATTATCCCTTCTTAGGTATTAGAACCATGCGTCGCTCAGTCAGCCAAGGTGAAATTTCTTCTCTACCTGATAGAAAGGACGTGAAGATTCTGGTGTTTGTGGGTTGAAGTAAACCTCTTCCACCTAAAGTTATTCACGGCGCCCATTCCTGGGGCTGATAAGTTCTTCTTGCCAGAGATAAGTTCTTCACGTCGCTATCAGTGACTGAAAGAGGGCCATCCACGTTATGTAGGTGGCGATAGCATAGCTCTTTAAAAAAGGCCCATGGCCGAAGTGTGTTCGTTAAATGGTTTCGACGTTTCGTGGACGTCCTTCAAGAAACGGTCAACCGCTTGGACGAGTAGCGGAGATGGCCGAAAGAGACCCGGGCGGCTGAAGGAGAAAGGTATTTTCCCTCACGGCCCTACACTTCTGGAGGAGTTTTTTACGGGCCGTGGTTGGGTCCCGTTCTCAATCGACTGCGTGCAGCTTATTAGTACGCAGCACGCTTTTATTCAGTGTGTGATAGTGGGACCTGAAGCTGGGCGCTATGCGCCGAACTTCGGTGGTAAAAGTTCGTCCAGATGAGATATATATTACACCACACACTGAATTCTGCCGTCGCGCCGGCGTGACCTTGTCCTCCAACTGTACCAGTCTTTTCGCCGCTTTGTCCTCCCAAGAGATGCTCTTTTGGGAGTGGGCCATTGTTTTGGCAGCAGCGTAGACCACGCTATTGACCGTCCTGAGGTTCGTCGTCTCCATGAGGATTTCTTCTATGAAACTATTCAGCAGCAGGGTGAGGTATTTTTATCTTATTATTGATTTTTCTCGTTTTGTCTATTTTTTACTACTGGATGTTCTTTACTCCGTGCTTGACAATGACTTCATTAGTTTTTACCTTGTAGTTTTCGCAGGATTTCCTCATTTCTCCTTATTTGTGCAGGTGCGTTCAAGTCTTCGAGTTTTCACTTCAAGGTTGCTCTTTTTTTTATTTGAGCATACCTTATACGCACTAAATTATTCTGTGCATCCGTATGTATGTAAATATTTTAGGTGCCATTTATCTTAGAGTGGCTATAAAGCCAAATTCACACGAATCTGTTGTGTGAGGAGTTAGATGGAAGAACGTATTACCTTGTTCTCTATCTATATACTTGGGACTAAATCCCTGGACGAGTGACAAGGATCTTGACCGATATTGCTCATTGTCATACCCCAAACTTTCCAATGCTCTCTAAGATACGACAGCCGTTCATCGTCCGTTGAATTCCCTTTTACTTGAACGAAGTGAGATTCAGCTTTTGAGGGATATACATTCACGAGGTGGTAGTGAAGTAGCCGCCGGGCGCTCATTAAACACGAGTGTATAATTTGCAGAAGATTTCGTTCCTTCCCTATGTCAAAGATAGCGCTCACCTCCCATTTCCTCATTCAAAGTACAAATATCCTCATTACACCCAATGGATATGCCATCGGATTCCAAGACACAGTGATTTCTTGGACGGTAAAATACACCATGTTGAGCATGCTTGAGAAGCTTGAAATCGGAAAGAGGTTTCCATGTCGGATCTCCTGTGTGAAAAGTTAAAATACGAGGAGTAAGTAATAAAAAAAGGCAACGAGACCGATATGCAGTTGACAGATATACATTGTAGAAGATAAAGTAAGAAATAGTGCGAGAACGATAAACGCTCTGTCGTCAGGAACAACAATGTCTAATTCATCGATTTGAAAATGCCATATCTTCAAGATGAGTCAGTCAAAGGATTTTAATGAAATAAGATGCATCTCATGAAACGTTCACTGATGCTCATTCAAATTTTATACCCGCATCAGCTGTACCATTACTTCACTTTGTTGAAAATGAGTCAACATTTTCAGCGCTGAGAATCGAAGTAACGAATGTAAGTGATAATCACGAAGTTATATTTGATTATACTCGTTTCCAATTTGAATTAATATCGGCCAAGAGTTTCAACATTTTTCTGAAAAATAAACACACGGAATTCTCACAAACTTTGGCCACAAACTTTTTTTTAGTTGTGCTCCTCGAATAACAAGTGGGGATTGAACCGGTCGTTCCGTGAAAGTGATTTTTTTTTCTATTTCCATCTCTTACGGTAGTTTGAGCGAGCGAGTTTTACTTAGAAATCAATGATTTTGGTATCATTTTTAAGAAAAATATCTCACCCATCCAATGACACCAATAATTCTACCCTTATCTCATTACGTTTGGAGATATTTGCCAGAAAATACCAGTCCTTTTACATGGGAAATAGTACGTGTAAATGTATGCACTCCAGAGAGACATTATTTACAAAATGAGGTATTTCTAACTCTTAGATATCGAAAAAAATAACAGCGTGTAGTTTGTATATTTTCTCAGCTATTTTTGAAAATTAATCTCATTGTCACCACTGTACGTTCTTGGATATCACAAAAAAAACCTTCCATTTTGAAGCAGTTTCAAACGCACCGCGCGAAAAAAATGAGCCAAGTTAAAGACTTATTTAGATATTTTCATTTCATTACTTACAATTTCTGTCATACAAAACTATATTATTGCACCATTAATAATGCAATATTTAATGGATGTGTCCTACAGCTGGTGCAACTAAAACGTATAATTCGAATATGGTCTCTATTATGAGGATAAGAGCGAAATATCATTTTACCTAGAAATCAATGAATTTGGTCTCTTTTTAAGGAAAAATATCTCGCCCTTCTCATGAAAACAAAATTCAACCCCTTACGACATTACTTTCGGAGTTATTTGCCAAAATATACCAGCCGTTTTACGTGTGAAATGGTACGTGTATGCACTCCAGAGAGACAATATTTACAAATTGAGGTATTTCTAACACTTAAATGTCGTAAAAAAACCAGCAGCATGTAGCTTGTATGTTTTCTCTACTATGTTTGAAAATTAATGATATTGTCACCGCAACAGGCTCTTGGGTAACACAAAGAAACCTTCCATTTTGAAGGAGTTTCATACGCGAGAAAAATGAGTCAAGTTAAAGACTTATTTAGATATTTTCATTTAATTACTTATAATTTCTGTCGTATAAAACTATACTATTGCACCATTAATAATGCAGTATTTAATTGTTGTGTCCAACAGCAGGTGTAATTAAAACGTATAATTCGAATATGGTCTCTGTAATGACATGGGAACTATCTCGCTCGGACTACCTTAAGGGAGTAGTGGAGCTCTCATAAAGAGGACGCGAAATAATATTTTCATCGGAAACAGTTGAGAGCGGGGAAGCGCTCTTTCTCGACGACGACGACCCAAGAGTCCTTTTTCCTAAACGAGACCGTCCTGCACCCACGCGCCGCGGATTGTGGGCAGAAAAATTGACGCCGGCGTATACCTACCTACCTACCCGGCGTAGATTCCCCATTTGCATGTGCGCCTGCGTTAGCGTCCCCCCTCCTATCCTCATTCGCTTTTTAATGCGTCCTCCTCACCTACCTCTCCATTTCCCTCCTCTTCAGGCTAGTTTTCGAATTGTCCATGTGATAACGGTTGCTTCTGCAAGCTCTTCGTCTGGGATGAAAATGCCGCCGGCCTAATTGCCAAAGAAGCATCACGGTCGTCGGTGGTCAATGCCAGAGATTCTGTGTAGGTATATCCATCCAGCTCTTTACGTGGGGAGATCCATGACGGAATGCGGCGACGCTTCTTGACACTTAATTGGCGGAATGCAGACGAGGCACGCGACTCGCCCGAGCGCAATTGTGTTACGCCTCTGTGTGTGTGTGGGTTGGCGGGGCGTAAATCAATCTTTCCGTTGCGAGAGCTTATTTGAGGTCGGGAGGGAGGGATGGGAGGGTGTCGTATTCTGGGCGTCTCGCCAACCGGGCTCCGCGCACCCTCCTCCCACCATCCGTGCAGAAGCGCCATCACGGCGTTGGACGGCCGTCTTTAATCGGTAGACCTTCGGTGGCCGATGGCCAATTAAGAAGCGTCCCGTCCGTTCTTGAGCGACCACCGCCCGAGTTGATTTTGCACCAGTGTGCTTTGAGAAAGAGCAATTAAAAATGTATAACTTTTACAATACCACAATATAAAGGAAACTATCATGCATGCACTTCTACTTCCAGGTCACCATCGGCTGGGGAAAATAATTATTTTACCTCGTGAGTTCTTGTGTTTTCCTGAGGCTACAACTTTGAGTATACTCTGTGGTTTCAGGCTTGATGGAGTGGAATCGGAACATAACTAAGCATCAAAAAATAGGCAACTTCCACTGCGATAAAATTTATTCCGACCGGTTTCGCTTTCTACAGCATCTTCAAGCACCTGAAGATGCTGTAAAAAGCGAAACCGGTCGGAATAAATTTAATCTAAGTGGAAGTTGCCTATTATTTCATACTCAGTTACAACTTTGAGGTTTACATGGAGTTTTAGCCTCTGCCATTACACATACGTGTTTACGATATACCAAACTGTTTCCCCCAATCGATGGTCAACTGGAAGTCCGAAATATATGCATAGGGTCTTTTTTTCCAATTCTTACATAGAAATTCCCCCCCCCCACCACCTCTCCCTCCCCTTCCTTTCTCCTCTCCCCTTTCTATGTTTTTGTATAAAAAGGAGATTCCGACCATGACTCTTCACCTGTGTGTGCTGAATGTGCTCATGCACTGAAACCCGGGTCGTGACAGTTTTCTTTATATTTGTGGTATAGTATAAATTATACATTTTTTATTGATAAAAATGTCAGACCACCAAGTTACCAGTGATCTTGTTTTATTTGTTTGAGGAAGAGCAATTGGCTATTAAGTGAAATTAAAGAGAAATCCAGAATTTCAATGTAAGAATTGGAAAAAAATACCCTATGCATGTATTTCGGACTTCCAGTTAACCATCGACTGGGGGAAAGAGTTTTGGTACATCGTGAACACGTATGTGTGATGGCAGAGGCTAAAACTCTATGTAAACCTCATAGTTGTAGCCTCAGGAAACATACACGTGCTCACGAGGTTAAAAAAATAATTTTCCCCAGCCGATGGTGACCTGGAAGTAGAAATGCATGCATGTGAACCTTATTTCTTTGCTTTTATTGATATTTTGCCATGCCCTCTAATTTACGCTCAGATGCATAGTGATCCCATTGGCTAAAACATATCTAATTGATGGAAAAGGTCGGGAGCCACTGGAGACTGGGAGACTATACGTTATGCTTAAATGCGATTACGAGCGAAAAGAAAGCCGACAAAAGTGATGAATGAGAGAGATACCCTGCCGAGCTGTTGAGTACTAAAATTCCTCATTCCCAAGTACCATTCATTACCTCATCAACAGCAGATCGAGGCACTAAGACATTAAGTTTTAATTTTAATTTACCTTCCATTCTTTCCCTCTTGCGGTCCCATCTACTTTTTCCATCTCTTTTCCAACACTCCCTGCCACGTACCATTTTGGTGGCTCACGGGGTAGTCCGTACATGTAGACGTGTAAGTTGTGGACTCGTCGCGTCGTATTCAATCTTATATTGTTGACTGAGGCGTAAGGTGCTCAAGTTTACAAGGTTACAGCGTATGCCTATGTATGCATTTTATGTAATTCCAAAATTAACGTTTACTAGTGACGAGTGAGTATATTACTTATACATACCCCTCGTCCTTGCAGAGTGTATATAACTACGTCGTCAGCTCGCTTTTCGCACGGCACTGCATCTTAGCATAGAGTGTTGTCTGTGAGCCTCTGGCGGCTCCCTACCTACTCCATCAATTGTAATAGAAACACTGTATGAGATGACTTAGAACCCAAGTGTAAATTGAAGCAAAATTCTAAATTTCTTACTTAGCTTATCATACTATCTCATGGTAACTTATATATAATCACACTTGAACAGAAAATACAGACTCAAAACGTCATATTTTCATGGTAAATGTCTATTGAAGCGACTATTTAATCATGAATTTTACTATGTTAAAGTTCAATGCCAGGATGGAGAACCCAGATAAACACAAATTAAATTTATTGGAGACGGGGGTTTTAAAGGTATCGACGAAATAGAAAATATTTTAACCCTCAAAATTAGTCTTCTGGATGAAAATCCCGCTTAGGCTGGCAAATACTCGTTCAATGAGAGAGTAAGTTGATTGTTCTTAGATCCATGCCAAAGTGTGATAAGTTTCTAATCAAGACTTCGCAGTAAAGTTTTTCATTTTATCTTCGTGATCTTCTGTTTTTCGCTTGCCCAAAACATTTTCATTAAAAAAATCGCTTATTCAATTTGTCTTTTTTAACCTCTTCGTTGGCGTTTGCATGTTACTAGCCGTGGGATTCCAATAATTTCCTGCATTTACTACAAACACCACCCCTCGCTGCATTCAGGCAGCGCCGATCTCATCACCGCTGTCCCGTCTTCCCCACTTTCCGGGCGGGCGCCGCTGAATCGGCGAGACCTGAGTTCATTCCCCCCTCAACTCGTGCGGTTACCCTTTGTGAGGCAAGTCGCGTCGCCCGCAGTGAGTCTTGGTGTTCATTTTCTCGATACTCGAGAAAGAGCCCCACACCGGGTGTAGCGTAGCGAACAGAAGCGGGCTACATGTTTAGGAATGGATTTGAAATCTATAGTCGACGCACTTGTTTGCAACACCCTCGTACACATTAATTTACGTTGTTAACCCACAAGTTGATTTAGTCTAAGCAATTTTAACGGATTTATTTTGGCACTTGCGTTAAATTATTATTTCTAGTCCCGTTTATGCAAAGCTGTGTTCGTCCCTGCAGCTCAGGAATATCAAAAAGTTAAATTTGCTGCATGTTGATTTCATAGTGAATTGTCACTCGTGGCTTGGTAACGACTAGAGTCATGGTCACACGTACTACTTCATATGTACCTTTTATAATGTAAAACCGTGACTCGAACCGTAACTAAGGGTGTAATCAGGCACTATGCAACCTGTCCTTAATGGCATATCAAATTTGAGTGTCACACAAATCCTTCGCCTCTGTTGGTTTACTGAAGCTGGGTTTTACTGAAACTTGTATGTTTTATTTAGCACTGAAAGTCAATTCCAATAGATACATACATACCGATCACGCCGTTCCCTTCCGGGGTAGGCACAGTCACAAAGTTTCACTCGCAAACACACATTTGTACACCAAACTCTACTTCAATAATTTCCCCCATACTGATCTATCCTTGCAAACCTCTTTCGCCTCATTTACCCCATACACTGCCCTTCACACACGCCCTCCTGTTTTTAAGACTCCTAATATTCCTCCTCCTAAGAATTTCCTCAACCACACTCAACCACAACTTTTTCAGCCTACCTCTACCTCTCGCACCACTCATTTCACTCTTATATATCTGTTTCGTTATTCAACTCTCATCCATTCTCTCAACATGGCCAAACCAACGAAGCACACTCCATTCATATGTGTCCATTACTGGAGCATCTAACCCACATTCATTTATTACCCACTCATTCCTGACCCTATCCTTCCTACTTAAGCCGCAAACACTCCTCAGGTAACTCATATCCACGGCGTCTAATCTACTCTTACTCCCTAGACATAAGAGTAAATTAGGCGGCGCGCATTATCTTATTTTTGCAGCATTATCTATTCCAATAGAAAATGCTGCAAAATCTATGAATGTAAATATAGATGCCCGTGTCCGTTTGTTATGGCCCTATTTTAAGTGCTGCTCTGTCATTTATGTGGCTTATGAATCTTTTCGGGGAGTTGTGAATCGCCGGAACATTTTTTACCATTTCCACCCCGCTCACTGCCAGAGATGAGCGCCTCGCGCCCTCAGGCAGTTTAGAGATACATCTTTGCATACCTACTCCTTTTCCTGAAAAGAATTTTAATTTTATAAAGGCTGGCTGTTTGTGTGGTATCTTGTAATCATATAACGATGACGGAAGACAACACATACATTGATACATCGGCAGAGCTGGTGAGTTCGACCCGTTGGCGATCCAGAATAGTCTTCACATGAATCAATACGTTCGAATTGATTTTTACTCCTGAAAAATGTTCCCAAAGGAATTTCTCATCCTTGATTTTGTGTTCAAATAGATTTATAGGAACCCGCTCTATTGGATCCGCCGCTTTCTTTTAAATTCATTGGGGTTTTAGCGATTGAAATACGTTTAAACTGTGGCTCAGGTTGTTGATATTTAAGCCTTAAAATTATCCAGGTAGTGAGAATAAGGCCACAAACGTGAGCTAAGTACCAAAATACGCACATTTTCTCCTGAACGTGTTCCATTTACGTGTTTCTGAGATTTGAAATTGTGATCAGTGTAATGTTAAATCTTCAAATATTTCGCGTCCGTACCTCGCGTTCGATGTTTGACTAAGCGTCAATTCTATTAGGATATTTACTTTCCCCTGCAGAGGAAGATGTTTTTCAGAGGAAGCCCGATCCCTACTTGAGTGTCTTGTGGAGGTCATTTCAAGTGCAGTCCTCCGTCTGACGGATGAGACGTAAAACCGTGGCTCCCTTGGCGCCTGTCGTTAAGATCAAACTAATGCCGATGCCGGGTTTCTATCCACCCTTCCTCCCTTACCTATCCCCTATGGCGCAAATGACCTTAGCTGTTGGTCGCCTCCCCAAAAAACCCAATCCCATATTTACTTTCTTTCACCTATGGCCGTAGAAACGGTTCTGTAGGATACCGAAGGAGCTGGTACGCTCTAGCCTGTAGATGCAAACGATACTATAGGCCATCGCTAACGTCATTGTAGGATCTCGAAACCTCTGATACGATCGGTATGCTGCAGATCCAACGGCACTGTTGGTCGTAGTGAACGCTACTGTAGGATTTCGAAGAAGCTGACGCTCTGTGGGTTGTAGATCCGTATTCCTGTCTGCTCCTGGTGACTCTATCCGTAGTACTCTGACCTTTGAGTGATGGATGCCCGAATTTGGACACCAGTCGTGAGGAAGGAAAGGTGCTTAACTCCCGAGAAATCTCCTTGGCAGAGCCCTTTTTACGGGAATGTAGTTGGGGGTAGGGACTTGGATTCAATAGAGATACTCTACTTAGAGGAATGAGAGAGGAGGGAGACGTCCACGGTGTATTCAAATCTGCAAAGATTGGCAACCACGGGCTCCATGTTTACCGACTTGCACGCATGGACTCTCAGTCTGCTGCCAAATAATCCTCCCGCCCACCCCTCGAGGTTCTGAGGCGGGGGAGGCTAGCAGGTGGGGGAGTGGGAGGAATGGGCGAGGCTGGTGGAAGGGGGTGGGTGACCACCCTTCGCCCACGAAGGACTTTCCCGTCTTCTGTCCTTCAAACCGATTGATGAACCAACCACTCGCACCGCTGCTCATCGAGATGAATCCGTCGGAAGGAGACTCATTTATAGGCGTTCCTATTTATATGTAAATGCGCATTAGATGCGTCCGTAACGCAGTACGAGAGGAAGAAATTAGATCCTTCCTTCGCCCCAAATTATAAATAACTGCGGCGATCAAAATTTCGTCCCAAGCGCTCGATGCTCCGCAAGCCCGGACGAGAGACGAATGGGTGATGGGTGGCTTGAAAAGAAAACTAACTTGGGAAGTGTAATATTAAAGTACATGTTGCATTAAACATTATTATCTTATGCACTCTTTCCCACCTTAACATCTGTGGACTGGCCCCTTTCCAGATTCAAGCAAAGGAGTGGTAAATAAATAATTTTGTTGAAATAGGTCTCGATTAAATCTTTGGCTAGTTAGGGTTTTGTGTCCTGATATCCTTATTGACGTTTATGTGACTTTTTGACCACCAAGCCATCTCAATGCTGAGCGAATTTTGGGGTGGGTTAGCATGCATGGAATGTGTGAAATGTTTTCGGGATTCACACCGGGTTAAATTTTTGGCTGCTGCCAACGTTTCGATGGATAACACTTCCATCGCCACACCGGGTTAAATTTTTGGCTGCTGCCAACTTTTCGATGGATAACATTTCCATCGTCCATCGAAACGTTGGCAGCAGCCAAAAATTTAACCCGGTGTGAATTCCGAGAGAATTTCACGCATAATATTCGCCGGGAAAGTACTAAATCATTTTTCATGCTTGGGATATTATCTCTTACGATAGTGGGGGCTCTGTGACAAGTGGCCTGACTGTGCTTACTAAATGTCGGTCGGGGGAGGCATAAACCACTAAATGATGTATCGTTTTAAAGTTTTTAGAAGATGATTATATAAAATAATGTTTCTTTTTTAGCATATGATGTCGGTCGGGGGAGGCATAAACCACTAAATGATGTATCGTTTTAAAGTTTTTAGAAGATGATTATATAAAATAATGTTTCTTTTTTAGCATATGAATGTCGGTCGGGGGAGGCATAAACCACTAAATGATGTATCGTTTTAAAGTTTTTAGAAGATGATTATATAAAATAATGTTTCTTTTTTAGCATATGGTCGATGATATATTTGGGCTGACATTATATTCTGGCGCTTAAAATAGAGTACAGTTTGCACGTATTAATTTTCGCCTTAAACTTGTTGAAAACTGAGTCTTAAATAATCGTAAAAAGTTATAATAATTCTACATTTACCTGATAGATAATTTTATTTAGTATGAGTTTGAATTGCCCTTTTGATCGCCACATTTAATGATCCTTGTTCGGTGTAAATTTATTGGATCCCTTTCGCTGCTTCAGGTTAAAGATATGTACTTACTCGTTAAATTAGGATTTGGGTCTGGTATGATTTGCAACAATACAGCGACGAATTTACGTGAAATAATGAAATGAAGTGCTTCTGACAGAAGTTCAATTTCCGAAGACTAATTATGTCAAATAAAAAAGCATTTTTCCGTCATTAGTCGCGGATCCTCGGACCTCGTCTGGGCCCTTGGAAGAGGAATAGGAATGCTCCCCTGATCGGTCTTCCAGCCGTCCTCATTTTTATGGAAATGACCACCTTTTCTACGTAGCATTGACTATCCGTGGTGAATTCATCTAAAATACCGAATTAAAGAGTATGGGATTTGAGTCATTCAAATGTTTTTCATCGATTAAATTGATCGGTCACGAAAATTAATTCAGCCATGGCAGCCCGAATGGTGACGCAACGGCCTGTCAACTTGAAGGTCGTCGGAACGAGTCCCTCCTCCGATGGGACTCTCGTGCTTGCCCTGTTAATACTGTCTATTACGTTGATATATATTACGCGAGAAAAATTGCGTGGTTTTTTGCGTTAAAGTTTTTTTAAGAGTGAGTTGTTAACAGTTGTTTAGTGTTGAGAAAAATAAGCTGTACGAGTGGAATATTCGATATCCCTCTTGCATAAGATATAGAGGCCGAATTTATTCAACGTAAGAAATAACTCACTTATGAGTATAATGGGTCGACTGGCTCCAAGCGATGTTGGAATAACTGAGATGGTAATGCCAGTTAGGTAAGACTTGGATCTTTCCTCTCTTGTTACCTCTCAGCCTGCAGCAATTAGTCTTAGACCCAGTAGAATCTCCCGTGGACCCCGTGCATGGAATCTCAATCTCAGTGGACCCCGTGCATGAAAGCAAAACACAAGACATGCCCGGAAAGTTGTGCTAACGTATTCATTGTGTAAAACTATTGATATTTGTCCTCGCAACCTATTAGTCCTCTTTTGATCGCGCAGTCTGATGCTATTTTGAGTTACGCAATATCTATCACCGTGTGGAACTGCTTTTTGGTTGGACACCGCGATCTAAGTTTAGTCGTCCAGGACCCGTTAGCCGACATCTGCGACTATTTGGAAACTTCTCAGACAAAAAGTTAAAAAAATAAGGCAGCATAGAAATAAATTATGGTACGGTAGAGGTGGGTGTTTTCAAAAGTCTCCATTTATTTGGCTCAAGTACCCTAATTTTCGAAGAAGAATAATTGGCGACCATAGCCCGAGAGGCGTTGAAGAGAGGCCGGTTATTGAACAGCGCCTTGACCTATAGGAAACAGTCGGGGCCTGATTGATATCAATCGCCTCAAAAGGAAGACTCCAGCCCTCCCCCCTTCCTCACTATCCCACCCCCGCACTCCTCCGCCGATATCACTACCTTCAATTAACTTCGCTTCTTCTCGATCGCATGCTATAATCCAGGGTGGCCACACTTCTTGAAAACCTGGAAAGTCAGGGAATTTCATTTTGACTGGAAAGTCATGGAATGTCAGGGAAAATTAAAAATTAATCTGGAAAAATCATCTTTGTTGTAAAAGTCAAATGGTGATTTTTCTTCATCATCTTACGCATAGGTATATCTTCGGTATTTGAACATCCTGCGTTTTGCTGATAGCCATTTCAATACACAAAATCATTGAGTTAACATAGAGCCAGTTCAATCTCAATCCAAGTTGAACAGCCATGCATTTGCAGGAAATGCTCCCCTCAACCGAAGAGGTGCATATGGCCTGTTACACACTGGCCGGATTTTACCCACGCAACATTTTTGTCATTGCCGTCGATCCAGTAGTGGTGCGAAGAAACCAATACGGGCTTACAAACTATGCAGAAGAAAAACCAATCGATAGGTTTGCTGCCAAGCTAGTGCAAACGACGACAATAGGTATAGCGAAACTTGATGGCCGCTACCTTGTGAGTTTTAGTATATTTACAAATATCCGTTCTAAATGCCAGGAAGAGCAGCTCATTTTCGTTAAATTTACGTTTTTCCACTGCTGAAATAGCAGTAAAAGATTCCGTTAACGACAAATTACAAAGCTCAAAGGAGACATTTTCCTCAATTCATCAAATATCTGAATGTATGATCAATGTCATGTCATTTAGATGATGCTCCATAACTGTTAAAATACATTTTATGTCATAATTTTACTTAATTTTGTTTTGGGTTTAATCTTTAACAGCTTTTAATCATATTTTTATCATGTGTAAATACGTTAATATTCCATGAAATACATATTATCAAACAGTCTGGAAAATTGTGAAAGCAGACTGGAAAACATAAAAAAAAGTCAGGGAAATTCAGCTTGATACTTGAGTGGCCACCCTTTAATCGTTTTGACGCTTCCTTGTCGTTTTTCCATCTCCATTCAGAAGAATCAGACCATCTCTCGTTTTAATTCACGAGCTAACTCCTTTTTGCCGTGGCTTCCCATTATAACGTTGCCATGTGCACTTGTCTGGAATTTTTCTTGTGCTTTTTTTCCACCATCGCTGTGCACGGAGCCGTCGCCGGTTGCAGCAGTCACGCAACGTCCCGTGCTGCACGCGGCGGTGAATCGCGAGGCGCGGGAACCTCGCCCTCTGGCGCCGCTCTTCTCCGAAGTGATCGCTGGAAAGGCACTCGTGGCGGTCTTACAAGTCTCAGAACTTCATTTGAAGTGGCACCTATCTGTCTCTTAACACGTATCTCTCTCTCTCTTCAGTTCTTGGTGCGAACACTTCTTCTCTCATCTCCTTTGAACCTAATTTTACTTGAGCATCTCAGATGACCTCTTGACTCGGTTTGTGACCTGGCTGTCCATGACTGAATCTTTGGTACTGTGGCAACGGAGTTAAAAGCCTTCGCCAGGCAGTCAGGCTTGGAATGAAAACAAATGATAGGCAGCGCAGAAAATGTTGAGAAGAGACAAATATGGGGGCTTATGGTAGTCCCAGCGAGATAGTTCCGTAGTCATAGTAGAGACCAAATTCGACTAATAAGTTTTATTATCACCAGCAGTAGGACACATCAATAAAATATTACATTATTTATGGCGGAATAATATAATTTTATATGACAGAAGTTGTAATTTGAATGAAATGAAAATGTTTACATAAGTCTTTAACTTGACTCATTTTTTTCGCGCGGTGCGTTTGAAACTCCTTCAAAACGGAAGGCGTTTTGTGATACCCAAGAACCTACTGCGGTAACAATATGATTAATTTTCAAAAATAGTTAAGAAAGCATGCAAACTACTCCCGGTTAGTTTTTTGACGACATCTAAGTGTTAGAAATGCCTCATTTTGTAAATAATGTCTCTCTGGAGTGCAGACACGTACCATTTCCCATGCTAAAGGGCTGTTATATTTTGGAAAATATCTCGGAAAGTAATTTGGTAAGGGGTTGAAATATTGGTGTCATTACAAGGGTGAGATATTTTTCTTTAAAATGAGGCCAAATTCATTGATTTCTAAGTAAAATGATATTTCGCTCAAACTACCTTAAGGATCAATGAAATACAAATGGAAGGGCGTAAATATCCAAGGTAGAGCTGTGCAAATGCTTCGAAATCGATTCGAATTGACTCGGATCAGGCTTAACTCGATTCGATTCGCCTTTCGAATAGGAATTCTTGGAAAGCGAATGATTCGTATATTCGAATCTGATAGATTCGTCTTCGAATCGTTGCATGCATTCAAACATGGCGCTCATTCCAAAAATGGTGCGCCGTCCATTTAAACGATGTTTCCCTCACGCGAAACGAAAATTTAAACGACCACACTTTATTCTGTGCTATTCTTTGTGCCACTATTTAGGTGTAAAGGCTAATGTAAGGCCCTGAAGTACTGTGAAAATCTTTATTAATTTAATTCTTCACTAGCTATTGCATTTTATTTAGATTCGAATTCTATTCGCAAGCTAATTTTTTTAGGGTGATTCGATTCGCTACCAAAATTTAAAAAAAGTTCCTTTCTATTGGATTCGAAATATCTTTTGGGAGATTCTATTCTGTTCGATTTGAAATGAAAATCCCTGATTCGCACAGCACTAATCCAAGAGCATACATATGTCAGATTGGAATGGTGAAGTAGGTGATATAACAACGGTATCCTTGTACAACTAACAAAAATCGAAGTAAGCAGTTGGTTTACGGCATTTATTCGAAAATATCAGTCTTATTGGAATATGTTCATGCAAGAAATAGTCTTGGTATTTTCCAATAATATAGTTATGCAAGACAGGTCTATTGTCTAGGAAATGACGCAGTCTGGTTGGAACCGCGGTAGCCTTAATAAAAATCGCGTATAGAATGCTAAATCTTTCTCTATTTCTTTGAAGCAATGTGGTTTAGGCTAACATTTAAGGCTCTACAACATGGACTTTTGAAAAGAGCGGAAATACAAGATGGTTTCGGAAGAAGAATTAATATGTCCAAACATGTGGCAAAAATTATAGTTCCCTCTTCTTTTCTTGCTGTCCCGAAATTCCTTTTAAGAGACATGTACCTCTAAGGACATTGACATATTTGCTAAGAAAAATTTGCTGGATACTGGATAAACTCGTGAAATTATGAGCTTAACGGCAAGGAAGGCTTGATATTCATTTATACCACGTAAAATCGACGACGGGGAATTACCGAGAATGGACAAAACCGGAAAACAGTCTTGCCGGTGGCGCAGGACGTTCTAGAACGTCCAAAGTTTAAATAGCTATAATTACAAAGAATAGGCTTCAAAAATTAAAACTTTTTGTAACATGTGTCTTATTTCATCGTGCTGAATATAGATTTACAAAAATCTGAACTTCGTCACGGGGAAGGAATCACAATTTATGCCTTAGCGTTGAAAGGGTCAAAAGCATGGCTTAGCCATCACAATTTTCTTAACTGCCCCAAACATAATGTGTGTTCATTTTATTTGAGAATTCAACCAGTTGATTGGTCGATTTTTGACTGTCCTCATCATAACGTCCCAATTTCATGGTGCATCGTTTTGTTTTCCCTCCTTTTGATGATCCGCCATTATATACCTTCTGAATTCCTCTTATCGTTAACCTCTTCTTATTTCATGCAGGATTCCCTTCCTCTATCTTCCTCTTCCACGCTTCTCCTGTGTTCTCCTCTCCATTACCCTCCTCGACATTCCCTTTTGTTTCAAAACGTCCTCCATCCATCTCTTACATATACATTTACGAATACATTCTTATACATACGTATACATTTATTTAAGTTCTGGGACATTACGCCCCCTGGAACATTTACATAGTATAAAACAAACAATAATCAACAGTCTCGTTTGTACTAATAATTTAACAGCATAGGGTTGCCAAGACATTGTTTCAACATTAGTAGTAAACATAAGCAGTTAACAGTTGAATTAATTACAAAGACAAAAAACGAACCAACAAAAATGAGGCCTTATGATTTACAAATATTGAATACATATAAGTAATATTTATAAACAAAATTACTTGATTTACTCATCTGCGTTAAAGCATAAATGTAATACACTTTATATTTCATTGATTTGCATGGTGGTTTATTACATTATATGTGTGTACAGGCGTTTCTTGAACAAATTGATATTCATTGATGCCCTTATTTCTTTTCGGTAAGGCATTCCATAGCCTACAAGAAGTTACATAAAAAGACCTACCGTTAACGGTAGTACGGAAATTTGGGATTAACAATAGTTCTGTGTTTCTCGTCAATCTTTTCCGTGATTTAATGTTTTTATTATACAAGTATCTGGGACACTTTAAGTTGATTAGTTTTTGCCTAAATAAATTTATTTGATATTCCCGTCGCTTATCTACCTTCAACCACCTGAGTGCGTCATAGCATGGCGAGTCAGCAGGTAGTCTCTTCAGCCTTCTTTGAACCTCCGCCGCCAGCTTCCTCTCCTATCTACCCATATCCAATACCTCCTCGTTCGTATTTCTCGCCACCCAACCCGCCCTCTCCATCACTCCCCAAGCAAAAATCTCTAAAACCTCAAGTCTACGTACATTCTCCCTTCGCAATGTCCAAGTCTTCCTCCCATACCGTTCCACGTTATTTTTTCATGTGTACTAGCCTTCCTACATTGCAAAATAATTGATTTTCACTGGTTTTGTGATTAAATTACTGAATTAAAATATAATATTTTTATATACATACATACCAATCACGCCGTTCCCTTCCAGGGTAGGCACAGTCACAAAGTTTTGCCTCATTTACCCCCATACACTGCTTCATACACGCCCTCCTGTTTTTAATACTTTTTGTTTTCCTCATCCTAAGAATTACCTCAACCACATCCAACCTCAACTTTCTCGGCCTACCTCTGCCTCTCGCACCATTCATTTCACTCTTATATATCTGTTTCGTTATTCAACTCTCATCCATTCTCTCAACATGGCCAAACCAACGAAGCACACTCCTTACATATATGTCCATTACTGGAGCATCTAACCCACACTCATTCATTACCCACTCATTCCTGACCCTATCCATCCCACTTTTGCCGCAAACACTCCTCAGATAACTCATACCCACGGCGTTAAGTCTACTCTTATGTATATCCTGACATACCCACGTTTCACTACCATGCAACAAAGTGGGGAGAAGCACATTTTTGTACACGGTGATTTTCGCTTCATGAGACAGGCACTCATTCCTTGATATGCTCCACATGCTACCTACCACTTTCCTTCCAGCATTCGCACGTCTCTTTATCTCCTCATCTATATATGATAGGGTTATTTTGGAGTTTTACAATTTTAACTTTGCCTTTAATTAGACGTCGGATCTTTTTTTATAATCTGCGTTGTTGTTGATGAATACGCTCGGGTATTCTTGGTGGGAAGTGCAATGGAACGGGCTGCACGGAATTATGGCGTTGCGAACTATTTCATCGCGAATCTCAGCCTCTTCTCAGCATCCGCGCAGTATATATTAACGTGTTCCGTTGAGGCCGGTCGTCGCCCATCTGCTGCATCAGCGCGCAAGTCCCTCGGCCTCTAAGCAACTCTCCGATCGATCGAATCGAACGATATCGAAAGCGAGGTGCTCTCGCCCCGGCGAAAGCTGAGTTGGCCGTTCCACCCCACCCCCGAAAGACGTAGGGGTCGGACGCCTCCCCTACCCCCACCCCTGCGACAGGGGTGGCCCACGTGAGAGGGCCTCGTCCTCTTGGTTTGGGGTGAATGGCCTCTTGTCGTCGGAAGGATACTCTCCGTTTGTCTTTATCATTCCCCTTAGGGATGTCGTTGCCCCTTCATTCCGGGTCGTCAGAGGAGTATAGATTGGGCCCCTATTTGAATGTTTTCCGTTTTTGGACGTGATAGAAACTGTAGTCCATCCGTTTTATTGCGTAAGTAATCCTGCGATTAAGAGGGTACCTGCTGGAACGGGACACTCATGAAGTATTCATAGCGTACTCACGACGCCACCGTTGGTGGATAGCAACTGATATCATTTTTAAAAATTTTCTAAAGGTTTCAATTAACATTTTGTTGAATGAATGAAAAGAGAAGTTTCAGGCTTGATTTGGTGGAAGGATTCCATCACAAAGAATGAAAGGAATGCAAATTTCCACTTAAATAAATTTTAATCGACCTAGGTTTCGATGTACTACATCATCATCAGGCGGAATGTCCTGAATATGATGTAGTACATCGAAACCTAGGTCGATTAAAATTTATCTAACAATAAGTGGAAATTTGATTTGCATTACTTTCATTCTTTTTTGTTGAATGAAATTCTGTATTAAACGTCAATCTTTTAATGAATATATGTATATAAATGTATAGATGTAATTCGCAGTATATATCTCAGAACGATTTATATTCTACCTTTTACTATGAAGAAATTGAGTCTCCGGTATACTAGGACTAGAAAGTTAAAACGGTGGGTGCTGACAGACGTAAAACTGATGAAAAGGACTTTGTTACCCGATCATGCGTCGTAATTGTACATACATCTCGAATTACGTTCACGATGTGATCATGACCTGTCTTTCGAGCAATCTCGTTGTCCGTGATCTGACCACAAGTTTCACCGTCGTGCTCGAAATCTGTATTTAAGATTGGAGTTTAATATTTTACATAAATTATCATTCTATGCATCGTTTTGAAACTCGTGGGAATTCATTAAAGATATTAGATATCGATTCTAAATTACTTGAATGTGTTGTGATTAAAAAGTTGGTATGTGTATATCAAATAAAAAATGTGGAGTTTAATCACCAGGAACCTACGTGTTTTAGTCTTTTGTTTGTATATTGCATAGGTATAAAGCAATGATAAGTCTCGATGAATGATATGATGGTTACGTGTTCTGGAAATATTATACATGTATTGTTTTGCATTAATTTTGAGCGGGAAAGCCGCTGTTATCATCTTGAGAGTTGTGCAGTTAGTAGGAAATTACGCATGTGAGACAAAGGAACCTTTTGTGATGTCTTAAAAGCCTTTAACTCTCTTGGTCGCCCGCATTCCCTTTAATATCTATTTGTTTTTTTTCTCTTGCGTGTTAACATAAAAACTATTGGAGAGGACAAACAGTATCCCCAACTTTGGTGGAAATTGCAGTTAAAGTATGCTGTGAGGTAACTTTTGCCAGTAACCACGACATAAGGCATCCCTGAAAGAATGTTCCGTTGAACTCGGTCAATTTTTTCCTCTGATGAATGTTAACTTTCAAGACGTTAGTTATCTGAATGTAAAGATTTTCGAACATTTCTTCGGTGTGTATGAACGCAGTGTCTATTTCGTTAAATTGGCTTATTTTCTGAGACGCCTTCATACAGCATGGTTTCTTTTCTCCTCCTTTCCTCCTTTGTTACCGATTTTTTCTCAGTTTCTATGGTAACAGTGAAAACTAGGCCCAGGATATACTACCGTCAAACAATTTACTACTAATTCATCTACGTTTGTACAGTGTCAACAGCTCTCAGTGCTGTAAAATTAGTTTTGAAGTCAATTTTATAGATTGATTAGTTGTTACCATTTCCGCTTTAGGGACTAAACAGACATAAAAATCGCAGTCAATGTGCACCACGCGAGGTAGAGAACGAACTCAAGAAAACTTACGTGGACCTGAGCTGTATTGGGAGTTATTCTTATTAACACTGCTCTGTTATGTTGAGGGAGCGTATATCGTTGCGGCTAAATACTTCTGTCATTACATAAGGATACCTTAACCTCTATGCTCCGATTACGCTACTAATTTTTTAAAAAAGTAATAAGAAGTAAAAAATGTTGTCACGTCCATATGGTGTAAACAAAGGCCACTATCTGGGATTCGTCTGTCATGTCATGCGCATCCCTTGCATTCATGAAAGGTGTTAACTCTATGGTTGTATTTCGACGGGTGGCATCACTTGGCGTCCCTGAGGAAGCTGTGTATTGGCCAAGCCGTGGCCGTGATCTAATCGATGCATTTAGTGTTCGCTTCGGCGGGGAGAATGTGGTAGTGTCGCCTTACGATGAGAAGAGACGCCAAAAACCTAAGATTAGCGGGCCGCGCGAATATCGGCCGCACTTCGGCACACACCTCCACATGCCACCGAACTGTGTTTTCTTCCCGCAGATAAAATCTTTCACTGGCAATACCATGTAGTTTTCATGACAGATATTGAGAGTATTCTATTCTAAGTTTTAGTTGCTTTCGACCGGTAAAATATTCAGGTATATATGCACTTTTCCATGCTTGAACGATATGCTGAAATAAATTAGATCAAGTCTTCTATTTGGTTAGAAATGTATGGTAATGTAACCCAGTAATTGTAATCAGATTCTAATCTGGGTGGTTGAATATCTGTTTTTATGCATTTTTGTTAATATCAGCAATTAATAATAATGTTCCTCATTCTAGTATACATTCTATGGGGATCCTGTAATTTGGTCTCCCAGAATGTATACCAGCGGTTCTAAATCGATTGTTCGAAATGCATTTGATGGAAAAAGTTCGGTGGAAGAAGATCCAAGTTCGACCGTGAATAATCATGCTACCGAGCTCAAACTCTGCTATTCATAAGTCAGCTCCTCATACTTGCGTGTCCCAATCCTCTGGCATAAAATTTTTCCTCTCGACCCACATCTTTTGTCATTTCAAATTTTTTTTGTGAAAATTGAAAATAAGTTACTAATCACGGGTCCACGTGTTGAATTATGGAAGTTCATGATATAATTAAGGTGGATGGATAGGGTCTGGAATGAGTGGGTAATAAGTGAATGTGGGTTAGATGCTCCAGTAATGGACATATATAAAAGGAGTGTGCTTCGTTGGTTTGGCTATGTTGAGAAAATGGATGAGAGTCGAATAACGAAGCAGATATATGAGAGTAGAATTAATGGTTTGAGAGGTAGAGGTAGGCCGAGAAAGTTGTTGTTGAATGTGGTTGAGGAAATTCTTAAGAGGAGGAATATTAGGAGTCTTAAAAACAGGAGGGCGTATATGAAGCAGTGTATTGGGGTAAATGAAGCAAAAGAGGTTTGCAAGGAAAAGTCAGTATGGAGGAAATTATTGAAGCAGAGGTGTACAAATGTGTGCTTGCGAGTGAAACTTTGTGACTGTGCCTACCCCGGAAGGGAACGGCGTGATTGGTATGTATGCATGTATGTAAAATTTTAAGTACTTTGCCGCAGGTTTATTGATGAGCAACGCGTATGATATCGTCAGGTACAGTGATAAGCATTATCTAAAGATGAAGATGTAAGACATCGGAACTTGTTGTTAATCAGTAAACCTCTGGATATAAAAGTACGAAAGTTTCACTTTAATCTTAGAAATAAGTTGATAGACCTTTTATTCCATCCGACAGCTGTTGACTTACGGGCCTGGCAACTCGAAGATCGCGGGCGAGAATCCCTTCTCGAGCAATATTGCTCCCTTACGGGCTTACGTCTCGAGATTATACGAAGTGATATAACCGAAGAATGAGCAGTACCTGTGCACCCAACTTGCTCCAAATTCACCATGCGCTTTCATATCTTTCGAGCGTTCCGAGTCCACCTGAGCGACGGCCGCGATTGTGTGTAAATTCGAATGATATGCAATCTGTGGAAACTGTGGAATTCCATTTTAAATGGATTTATTATAATAACTTTTACAATCCACTGTGGTCAAAAGCAACATGCACGATCCGGATTTCAAATGCTAAAGCACCATCATCAGGTGCTAAATGACGGTAAATGAGATCATTTAGCACCTGATGATAAAGCTTTAGCATTCGAAATCCGGATCGTGCATGTTGCTTTTGACCACAGTGGATTGTAAAAGTTGTGTGTAAATTCACCGGAGAATGAATCTGCTTAATAGAGGGAGAGAGAACGAGAAACAGAGAAAGAGGGCAGCACGTGTGCACGAGTATATGTATTTGTGTGTGTATAAAATGCTTCCTGAATTGTCTTCCCTCTCGTTCCCTCCGCCTGTCTCTTCCGTCAGCGGCAGTGCAGCGCCGTCCCTGGCGCGGCCCGGCCGTGCCGGCCCTTCGCGTGCCCGCCCGCACTTTGGCCCACTTTCCAGCCGTCCGTCCGTCCTTCCCCACCCGTCCCACCCCCCACCCATCCACTCGATCGCTTCGGAAACGGCGTCCCGCGTCGCACGACCCGCCCTCCCACTCAAAAAGTTCGCCCTCCTTGCCCGGGTGACCACTAGTAGGCACCCCCTGCCAGCCCTCTCTTCCCCACCCGCGTGCCGAGGCCGTGGGAACTTCCTTCTCTGTCCGGAGGTTAGAGCGGGGAATTCCGGGCGGTGGCGGTGCGGGCCGGCACCAATTGGAGCACCTCCTCATCCTCTGACTCTTGTTGGCCTGCTGCACCTCCCTTGTGAACGGTGGTGGCGCGCGAGCGCGTCTACACCTATTCGTTGTGGTCACCCGTGGTCTCATAAAACTGCAGCTTTTAACCATATGATCCAGCGAGCTTTAAATATCCCTCTTTCTTTGGACAATTTCGAAAAAGAATTAAATATAATTAGACAAATTGCCAAAGTAATGGTTATGAAGGAAATCTAGTCAATAAAATATTAAATAAGAAATTGGAGAAGATGGCATTAAAAGACATGTCACTATTGCAACCAGTTAAAGATAAAAAACTAAAATAGGTAAAGCTGCCTTACTTGGGTAAAATTTCTTACGACGCGACGCAATCAAATCATTCCCTAATGACAAGTACAGAGTGAGTTTTTACGCACCAAGAACTCTGGGAACATTTTTCAACAATGCCAAAGATATTTTCGACCCCATGTTAAAATCTGATGTTTATGAACTTAAGTGTGACACATGTGGTCGTGTGTATGTTGGTCAAACTGGGAGAAATTTTGTAACTAGGTCTAGGTATTCTGAACACAGAAGGTGTTTGGCGAACAGCGATCCCAAATCTTATTTCGCCAAACATTTAATGGAAGAATCCCACCACTCCACATTTAATCTGAAAATCCTCGCCACTTGGGAATTGTGAATCCTTGCCACCGCGAGCCGCCACTTGGGAATGTGGCAAAGCTGTAAAACATAATATTTTACGACAAAACAAACAGCGGTGTGAGGGCAATCGCTATTTTTTTGTTTTCGGGCTTTCGCAGCGATTTGTATGATCACTACCAATCATTTCCGGGTATTCCTGCTTCGAAGAGTAATTTTTCTATACACACAACGTTTCGTTCTTTTTACGGAGAACGCCGTCGGGAGGCTGAGGAATTTAGTTACATTTGTGACAGCCACTTGATACACGACTTGCCACTGTTGATGAAAAATATAATTAAAAAATTTCACGGTTGGTTACAAACATGTGTAGAAAAAAATATTTTCTAGACTGCTTTGGCGGCAACCGTACATCAAGGCTAGATGGACGTTTGGTGAATGCGGTTGTTTATCGATTCAACCGGAAATAATATGAGGCATATCTAGCCAGGAATTAAGTTATTTGAGCGAAATATCATTTTACCCAGAAATCAATGAATTTGATCTTATTTCAAAGAAAAATATATCACCCTTCCATTGACATCAAAAATTCAACCCCTTGCCACATTACTTTCCGAGATATTTCCCTAAACATACCAGCCTTTTTGTATGGAAAATGGTACGTGTATGCTCTCCAAAGGGACCTTATATTAACAATGAGACAATCCCTACACTTAGATCTCGTTAAAATATCAACAGTGTGTAGTTTGTGTGTTTTCTCAACCATTTTTGAAAATTAATCATATTGTCACCGCAGTAGGTTCTTGGGTATCACAAATAGACCTTCCGTTTTGAAGGAGTTTCAAACGTACCGAGTGAAAAAAATGAGTCAAGTTAAAGACTTATTTAGATATTTTCATTTGATTACTTACAATTTCTGTCATGTAAAACTATATTATTGCACCATTAATAGTGCAATATTGAATTCGTGTGTCTCACAGCTGGTGAAGTTAAAACATATAATTCGAATATGGTCTCTATTATGATGAGGAAACTATCTCGCTCGCACTTCCTTAACCCTCATTTAGGACTTTGCTCTCTGCTCCCAAAGTGAAATGATCGGCGTCAGACTAAGTCTGCTACTGTCTTATCTCAAATGCTCTTTTACGCTTCTGGCCTTGTTTTTAATTGGCCATTTGGTTTGCCCTACATAGCCGTAGCCACACGAATCCGGAATCTCATATATCCCTTCCGTTTGGAGAGAAGGAAAAGCATCTCTCGCAAATGTAAGGAAATCTTTTCTTCACCCTGCCATATTTCATTCATTCATAATTCAACAACCACTTTTTTCCAATTAGCCGCTCGAGTCTAATTACGATTATGGTTTGACAAAAATTCTCTTACGTTGGGGAATAGTAGTATATTTAGGAAGAGGTTTATAATATGATGGATATCATACTGACCCGGCCAGATGAAATATAATATAATTGATCGGAGATATATTTACGCTCTGACGGACTACGCTTCGTGTGAATTGAACTCTTGCCTCAGTGCAGCGCAATTTCATTACCGCCCGATTAAGTTTGTTCGCTGTCTATCTTCGCTTCTTATGCCTCGTTGGTTACTACTCCCTTTTCTTAATAATGTACTTAATAGCATCGTTATATATTTTTTATGTGGAAGTAAAATTTGCATTATTCACTTCGTTAGCCTGTAATTGTAAATAGTATCACACTCTACTAGTAATAAATGTGACCGTCTTTGTTGTAGCAAGTTATTTTCAATATTTTTAAGCTCCGAATCGTCTAAGCTGATAATAGTTTGTGCGCTCTTCTTGTGGTCAATCTTCTGGTTAATCAGCACTTGTGGCTGAACCTTAATACGCAACCAAGTTTCTATGCCAACTAGTCAACTATTACGGGGCCTTAAAAAATAGAATGTGTATTGCGAATAGAGCCAGCAGAATTTGCAGCGCCGAAATATTTGGAAAAGTCAAAGAATCCGACTCCAACCCTCTTTCCGAGTGATAGTTTGATAAGTGAAATGTTCGGGTGCATCTGGTGCCTGTATGTATTCCTAACTTTCAGGGTTGGTTTCACCTTTATAAATAAAAATTATATAAGTATTCAGTTCAGAGCGTCCGAGGAGACCATAACATGATTCAAACCGAGGACCCTTTTCTATATTGCCAAGCGGGTTCACCCATCTGTCGTTGTAATTTACCTGTTGACCTAGGCAAGCGCAACTAAACTTTTTACCTATTTTTCGAATACATATCTGATATAGCATTCGATCGCTAGGCTATTGATTGGCCGAGGGGTCAACAACCTTCTTATTGTATCTCTTTGATATCACTCATATTCTCCTAGCTAAGGAGATTAAATTCAACCCCTGACGTATTTCAAGAATCCCTCGGCATCTAGAGAAATGCATTTTTTCATTAACTTTCACATCGCGTTTCACTCTATATTCCTCGAAATGAGTTGTAAGTCGTTTTGCTTGAGGTAGTTTGAGTGAGATATCTCTTCAACCAAAATTTAGTGAATTGGACCTTGTTGCCAAGAAAATGATCTCATGTTACCACTAAAAACAAAATATCCGCCACTAGATGTACATTTCGAGATTTTGGCCATGGAAAATGGTACGCGTACGCACTCCGAAAAATTAATGAAAATTAATTGAAGATTATGAAAAAAATGAAAACGGGCGCTTAGAAAGCGTCAAAAATTAAGTAATTCGTAGTTTGCATGCTTTTTCAGCTCTGTTTTTAATTAAAGCATCTACTCTCTGCAAAAACTTATCTGAATCGCTGAAAAATCTCTCAAGGCGTTTTCAGCGTTTGGCGTAAAACAAATGAGTAAAGGGAACCGTGCACATGTGTATTTAGTAAAGTACTTAGAATTTCAGGGATTATAAACAATTTTTATGCGTTTTTAATGTAATATGATTAACTTCTTGCTTTTATCTGTTGCTTTAATTTCAAAATTAAATTGGAATATGGTTTATCTTATGACTAGGAAAAAATCTCGCTCAGTCAACCTTAACTTAATACAACGAAAAGCTGCACGCATCGTTTAAAACTGCTACGAGCGAACATAGAGTGTTTCACAACTTTTAGAGGGATTAAGATGGGAGCACCTAGAGACTCGGAGGCTGCAGGCTAGGCTTAGGTTGCTTGATAGATTCAGATCATATTTTTCAGAGTGACTTTGAGAATATTGTTATGACTCCTCACTACATCTCTAGGTCTGACAGATGCGATAAAATAAGAGAGATACACTGACAAACAGATCAGAAGGTACAACAACTCGTTCATTCCGCGCACAATAAGCGACCACAATAAAAACTGAGCTCCATTATATACACTTCTATAATACATGTCACCATTTCACCTCCCCAAAACTTACACCTTTACACGGCTGGTGTCCTAACACTCCCTGCCACACGCGCATGCGGCGGCTCGCTGTATGTATGTATGTAGATGTAGAGCTGTGGACAAAATACATTCTCGTATTTTTATTAACCGAGACAAATGCAGATTTTGACTTGGTCTTATAGATTAAGCTGAAGTGTCAACAATTAGCAGCCGCCTTCCGTGATATTAGTGCATTATTGTCCACTTGTATGGTCGGTTTTAGCAGCTTATTTGAACTTAGAATTTCTTGTATGGAGAAGATGAAAGGTGTGACAGAGGATTAAATACTTTCGAAAAAGTAGTCTTTGTAGGGTTGAATTGATGATAATCGGTAAAACATTCGAGGATAGAAAGGAAGGATCCGTGGTGGCCATTGGTGCATACCGGTGAAAAGCGCCGTTCTGGAAGGGGTGTGTTTTTTTTGTCCATCCGAATATGCCGCAGCAAAAGAAAACAAGAAAACCATTTCATATGGTAATTATTTGTGATAGTTATTCGTGGAAAGCTTTGTGGCGTCTCGGGGTTGCATTAGTACGAAAAATTTGGAACGTCTCTTTTTGAGAAATAGTAAATATTATGGAGCTCAGCGGAAACATTAAATATGCGATGTATACATAATTTTAAGGAATTAAGTGCTGTCGCATAATTCCCAAATCCTCTTTAAGTCCTATTACCAAGTGTGCACATTACTAATCAGTAAACAGTGGTTCCCTGAGAACTGCGCGTGGGTTTAAGTCGGCCAGCTTCTAAATGACTTTCTGCTCTCATTAATCACCGTGGGATATTGCAAAATTCTTTTGAGAAGTACAGAAAGTAAGGCTGTTTATGTGGTCACATTTATAAAAATTAGATTTAGGTTTAATAGGTATTCTCTCAGCTTCTTAAATGCTTTATGCCATCGTGCCGTTGAAGCAGGAAATAATTGAAGGATAATATACCTACTTTTTCTGTGATAAAATATCTCTCAAATTTACGGAAATAATTTTGCATCCTTTTGATTGACAGGTAGAAGTGGATTGTTCTGCTGGAGGCATCTGACAGTCAATCATTGTTTTCGCTCTCGTTGCAGCTGTAGTGCATTATTCTGTTGACACTAAAGAGTTAATTGTAGGGATACATAAAAAAACCTCTAAATGATTATGAAAAATACTATTAGAACCTCTTACTAGTCTCATTATGGTGCGGAAACACTGAATTCAGGCCACACGAGAAATAAAAAGAAACGAAAACGCTCTCTTTCAATTATATTTAAGTCCAGTTTTAGGACCGTCGGTTAAATTTTTCTTGGTATGAAAAATGATGCTAATACGTTCTCCAATCGATAATGCTGACATCAACTTACCAAATGTGTGGTATATATTTTCAAAAATCGATCTCTTGGTTAACGTTAAGATAACGAAAAGGCTGTACCATCTCCCGGTGGACGTCAACCGAGTATCTGTAAAACCTAAACAGTAATTTATTTCACCCGTTTCGCGTTTTTATCTAGATGGTAAAAATGCGAGACTAAGACATTTTTGAAGATCGTTGAATTATTTCTGTAATCTTTTCCTCCTGAAAGAAGTTCCTTACTAATTTTATTTTGGTTCTGGCCCCTTTACTGTGAAAATGGATATTAGGCTGAAAAACATGCTAGTGAAAATGGCGATATCTAACCCGAGTGAACTCTTGTGGGTAACTGTGAGTAAATTTCTCGAGAAAATATTACAAAAGAGCTCGGTATTAAGGGGGGCGTTACTGTGAAACGGAACGCGGACCTATTCGTAAGTGTATTGCTGGCCGTTGAGATGTGAGTGTGGATAGGATATTAAGTAAATTTGATACTTGTCATGGTATGAAGGGAAAGAATGCTTCTTTCAGGAGATTGGGTGTCGGGAGCAAGAGTCAGAGGCGTGAAAATATTTAAGGTCGTTGTTGAAGACAGAATTCTTGGGAAAGAGGAAAGGGGAGAGGAGGAATCTTAATTGGAGACGGCGTAAAAGTGAATAGCATGCGTGAGCGAGTTCGTTCGGGAGGAAGGTCCTAAGTTTTGCCAAGTATAATTAAATATCACATTGAAGAAGTAAATGAAAAACAGCAGCTTTCCAACGGGCACTTGCTATTGGGGATCGGGTTGGTGTGGTGGCTAACCACACGGACGGCCAGGGTTCAAATCCCTGCAGTGGAGGATGTTTTTCAGAGGAAACCCGATCCCTACTTGAATGTCATGTGGAGGGCGCCTCAAGTACAAGTACTCCGTCTGTCGGATTGGACGATACACCGTGGTCCCCTTGGTGCCTTTCGTTAAGAGCAGGCTAATGCCGACGCCGGGTTTCTATCCACCCTTCCTCCTTTACCTATCCCCAATGGCGCAAATGACTTTAGCCGTCGGTCGCCTCCCCAAATATCCAATCCAATCCGCTTGTTATCGCAGCGTTATTAGGCGATGTGAAGTCAGAATCGTGTCCTGTCGAACAGTGAAGTGCTTGCACGGCGGATGTACTGCGTGAATGACAACATTAGCCTTAAAATTTTTAGTTTCATGAATCTTCTCTTTCTACAGTTCTACTTATCGTCTAGCTGTCCCTACTGTCTCGGAACCTCTATAACAATATTAGGCTTGCTGCATTTACATTCATTTTCCTTTCCAAATTCACTCGAATATTTTACAAAGTGGAAAAAAGTTGTGTAGAATTAGCGCTTTGTTTCTTGGCATAATCACTTCACCGATCACGTAACCAAAACATTGCGTGTTCGCAAACCTTTTCTCAATCTCTTCGGAAGCTTTCACACGTTACTCATTTCACCCCACGGTGACAACTGCTTTTAAATACGCTGAGAAATGCTCTTTGAGGAATGGTGACGATTAGAAATACGTTCACAGTCTGGGTATATTTTTGCGTGAGTAGGAGGGGTGAACTGACGAGACATACCGGGCAGGTCTCACGGTCGTGGAGGAAGCGATTTTTTTAAAACTAACGACATCTGCCAGGATTATGAAATTATGTCAAAAGTATCTAAAAAAATAAACGTCCATGGGTAACATTGGCTGGATATAAGGGCTGCTGATTTCCATCAGTCTGAAGACGTGCCGCTGCACCCCCGCGGCCCCTTCTCCTAGTGTCTGCGTGCGCCCCTCAGATGGACTGTGGAGCGGTGGGAAGGGCTCCTTGCTTCGAAATACCCTTTTTTGGAATGGCTCTTCCGAGGAAAACGGGTCGATCCGATGTCCCCATTCTGCTCATCGTACGCTTATAGACTTATATCTTGACAGTCGATGTACACCAGGGAAATGTGATAGGACCTCTGTTGTTCTTCGTTTAATACAGCATTAGATATATCTCCACTGGCGCAGCTTTATGCAGAATAATTGGACTTTTGGGGAGGCGACCGACTGCTAACGTCATTTAGGCTAAGACTAAGGCCTTAGAGGATTAGTAAGGGAAGAAGGGTGGATAGAAACCCGGCGTCGGCATTAGCCTGCTCTTAACGAAAGGCGCCAAGGGGACCACGGCTTAATGTCTCATCCGACAGATGAAGTTATGTACTTGAAGTGCCCTCCACAAGACACTCAAGTAGGGATCGGGTTTTCTCTGAAAATCATCCATCTCTACAGGGATTTGAAGCCTGGCCGCCCGTATGGTTAGCCAGCACTCTAGCCACCGCACCAACCCGGCCCCCATACCGAATAATAAGGCCATGGGTAACATAATGACATACACAGCATATGGCCTTACACTCACGCAGAATTTGGTCAACTTTTTTAAATTTTGTTAAGATTGAGGCTTAGAATTGGTTGGTATCAAATGCACAGTAAAGTTATAATAAACTAATGCAATTGTGTAGCTTGAGCTACGGAAGATGAAATTACATAAGATGTAGACATCTTGTGAAAGGCACTAAAGTTAAATTCATTTTATTATATACATAATAGAATTAACTATCTTTAGGAGCTTTCAGCTTCTCCCCGAGCTTCTCCGTTGAAGCACACGTTAAATATCAGTCATCCTTAAAAAAATGGACGTATTTTACCGCCTTTGACAACATGGACTGATTAATTTTGAGAAAGATGATTTTTCCCATTATGTAGAGCGTTATTGAAATATATAGCAAGTATTGGGTCTTCTTGGAAGGAAAGGTGGATTACAAATTTGGATCACTTTGAGGGAAAATGATATGTGCAAGTTCAAAACGTGTACCTTGATAACTCGAGAAGGTCAAATAGGAAACCCTTTAATTATGAAGCATGTTTGTAATATTAAGGAGCAGTCATCGTCATTAGTCCTTCAGCCGTAAGAGTGGATGACTGCAGCTTTCGATTCCACCCCGCCCGCTACTAACTCCTATATGCTCTTGTAGCTCTACTGTTTCGTATCCTGTAGAAAGTAGCCCATTAATTTGTGCCTTGACCATGGTTACCCGTCCATCATGTTCCTTTGAAATATATTGCCTTTCAAAGTGTGGCCTATTCATTTGGGTCTTTTATATGTGATCCATATGTTTTTTTTCCTCTTCCTTTCTCCCAATCATTTCCACATTTCTGATCGTATCCTTCCAGTGTGCGTCGTAATTTTGTATCAATTTTATATTTATCTTGGTGTACCTAGACTGCCCCTTTTGTTTTAAAAATTGGAAATCCTTCTTTCACCCGATGGATGTTTGCTATTGACGGATGGACGGGAGAAACAACTATGTCGTGGGTCACATTACCTTTTGTGGAAAACAAGGGCGACCGGAAATCATCGCTTGAAGAAATAGTTTGAATTCGTGTTTTGCGTTGAAATTTTACAGTTTAAGTTTACTTGTAGGCTAATATGTTGAAGCTGACTTCTAAGCTACGTTATGAACTGCTACGAGCGTACATATAGTGTCTCACAACTTATAGAGGGATTAAGGTGGGAGAGCCCCTCGAGACTTGTAGGCTACTCGTTAGGCTTAGGTTGCTTGATAAATTCAGAACTGATATTTTCAGAGCGACGTAGAGAATATTATCATGACTCCTCACTACATCTCTAGATCTGACAGATGCGATAAAATAAGAGAGATACACTGCCGAACAGATAGGTACAACAACTCGTTCTTTCCGCGTACAATAAGCGACCACAATAAAAATTGAGCTCCACTAAATACACTCCTATAATACACGTCACCAATTCATCTCCAATAACTTACACCATTACATGGCTGGTGACCTAACACCCCCTGCCACACACCCATGCGGCGTCCCGCAGGGTATTATGTAGATGTAGATGTAATCTATCTAGGCGAAGTTCCTGTTTTATTCTCTGGGATGCCTCCAGTTGTGTTTCGCCGTGTCCAGATGAGTTTGGTCAAATACATTCCAGGATGAGACAGGGCCACCATGCGGGTATTTGTCGGACTACATTCTCTCCGCCTTATTGTCCGCCCGTCAGTAGTCTTGAGCGGGTGTGGTCGTGGAAGGGTTGCGAGAGTTCCCGGATGTCCTTCCCTTTTCGAGGCAGGATTTCCGAGGAACCCCTCACCGAACGGGAAATTAAATGCCAATCATGGTCGGCGCCCTGCTGAGCCTTTCCCAAGCCGACCCACTCTGGCCTGTCCCACTGGATGCTTCTCTGTTTCCATCACCCTTCCTTCTCTGCTCCGTGGGAAATTTCGCGTCCGGGTAATGGTGCTTGCCCGAGGGAAGACAGCATCTATAAATAAAATTTAGTTATAGTTTTCAAGGGAGGCAACTGACAGATTTTAGCTATTAAGGATTGGTGGATGGAGCTATTTTTGTTTATACGCAGATATGCGTGAGACTTTGAATTCGTGTTCTCATTAGTTTTTTATAGAAGGAAATTGTATTATGCTTTAGTGTTTTGGCAATGGAATGCGATTTAGTGTTTTGGCAATATAGTGGTATTTTAACTCGTAGTCTTATGGCATAAGGAGCTCATTTCTTACTAACTCCATTACGTACCTTCTTTTAAGGTAGTCCGAGCGAGATAGTTCCGTAGTCATAATAGACACCATATTCGAATTAAACGTTTTCATTTCACTAGCCGTAGGACACATCAATGAAATATTGCGTTATTAATAGTGCAATAATATAGTTTAATATGACCGAAATTGTAAGTAATGAAATGAAAATATCTAAATAGGTCTTTAATTTTACTCATTCTTTCGCACGGTGCGGTTGAAACTCCTTGAAAACGGAAGGTTTTTTGTGATCCCGAAGAATTTACTGCGGTGACAAAATGATTAATTTTCAAATATAGTTGAGAAAACAGACAAACTACACTCTGTTAGTTTTTTTACGACATCTAAGTGTTAGAAATTCCTCATTTTGTCAATAATATCTCAGAGTTAATATGTCAGAGTTTTTTTATGGTGTTGATAAAACCAGTTTTTTCATCTCGAAGTTTTCTGAGAATCATATTTTTGCTAATGTCATTACAGCGGACGTAATAGCAAAAGGATCCTCTCCATCATTCAAGCATGAACTGATACGATGTATAGAAGAATGCCAACAATTTAACATTGCTCGAGTTCACCTCAAGTATTTCGGGTCCAGGTGCGGAAAAAATTATTCGCGAGCTACTTAAAATACAGGGTAAAATCTCGCGTTTTGCTTCTAGGAAGCTGAAAGTGCAACAGAGTGCGAGTCTTTAGAAGTTCGTTTGTAAAGCGTAGGTTATTGAGAAAATTCTTCTCTAGGTAGTCTCGATTTGACATGGAGATTGTTAATATCCCCTCAGTATGCTCCTATAAAGCATGCAATCTTCAATATAAGAGAGATCTTTTTCAAATAGATTCTCCATTTTTCCTCAGTATTTTTGTCCAATTCCCTCTCATCTTCTTGGCCGGTAAATTAAGTCCCTCCGCCCTACGCCCAGACGAAGGCTCGGACTAGAAAACGTGGAAGTTCATGGCAACTGCTTATTTAGTGGCTCGCGGTCTCTTGACGAGCTAGCCGTATACTCTGGCTGAAATCTGTATGTGCTTCCTAATCTAGTTAAGACCCGCATTTAGTATCCACGAGAATATGCTTGTCGCGTAAATGGAAAATGAATTGTGCGTTACGCGGAATATAGTTTGCCAGAATTTTCTAGTCCGGTTATTGAGGAATTTGAGTCTATTTTGAACTGCCCTCGGCTTGAAGGCCTGAGTGTGCTCCATATTTAGTTGCTGTGGTCAGCACGCTCTCATCTGTCGAACACTCTGAAGCGATCATCGTCAATTCCGCAGTCCGACTTGCCAATCCTCGTCCGTCAAATCCTCGCTTTCCATATTATCGCAGAGGAAGCATATCTCTTCGGATGTAAATAGCACCTTGGGTTGTGCGCCGTAGCGTCGTCTTTATTAAGGGGCTGGAGGGCGAGAGGCTGAAAATTTTACGGAATCATGTTTCATGCCAGGCATTTGCCATGACAGTCAGTGGGGAGATTTTATATCTTATACTTCTTTATCTAAGGAAGTATTGAACTCCTAATTGTATTTATTTCGTTTTTGTCGTGTACTTGGTCGCCGACCAGTTGTCTAAACAATTCTTCTCTGGCTTGGTTAATTCATTCTCGGGAAGTAGGCATTTAATCAGTAGTTATGTACAAAACAAGCGAAAAAGTTTACACCTTTTTCTGTCATGGATAATAAACCACTATAATGACTACATTATGTAGGCCGCAGAAAATATGGAGCAGATATGTATGAGGTTCGAGAAGGCAGCTTACTTACCAAAGTAAAACTTTTGCCGGAGAACGTGACATAGTGTGAAATAATCAGTCCTGTCAATGGGTATTCCGTCAATGTGCAAATGAGTGAAGAATTCTAGCTGTTTTGAATAGGTACGCAAAAGTCAAGTCATCTTAAATACCAATTAATTATTGCGACTTAATTTCAAAAGACTCATCTAAATCATCTTTGTAAGTAAAACCGTATTTCCCTATCTCTAGGATAGTGTTGTTGAAAGCTATAAGTTACTTTTTTTGCCCCCAGGGCAACATTACAAAAATACTATAAAGTTAAATAGTTGTCTTTTTTGTAGCATTTTTTCTTTATACTATTTTCCGCCCTGAGAAATCCTCTTTTGTCCCATGTGAATAGTGTCCTCTACCGTAGGTGTGCCCTTAAGGCGACTGCCTCGCATTTTCGGAATGAAATATTGAATCTTTTTTTCTGAGCAGACTTCCCGTGAAAGAGGCTACGTTTTCTCAGCAAATTATGTTTTTATTTTTCAATAGATTTCCCATGGTTATCATCTGACATTTTCCCTTCGCTTCTTCGGCAGATCTTGCGCCTACTTAAAATAGTTCGGAATTACAGTAATAGTAGTGGCTAAATTATTAACAAAGGAAATGAAGCATGTTTTTCTCTCCGTAATCTATCTTTCCATTATGCTCAATGTGTCTTATACTCGTAATGCTTGTTCAATATCGTGTGGTGAAAATTTGAAAATGTTCCATCATCACTTACTCTTCGTCATCAGTCCGATGATAGCTATTCTGCACCTCTTCAGTCTATACTATTTTCATTGGAACGATGTATGCATTCTTAGTTTCTTATCTTAACATCATTCATACATTGCCTATGCCTTCATGCATTGCCTGTACTCACCGTAGGTCTTTTTTGGTCGGTAACTTTCCAGTTTTCTGGAAGCTGTAAAATCTACCTGATATTCGTATTTGATGCTTTTAATCCCAGATGTGACCTTTCTGTCGAAATCTTTCTGCAGAGGTTACAACTGCTATTTTTAACAGTGCCTCCTTAGAATTTTTGTTTATGAAGAAGATGATTCCGCTCTCTGGATGTCGCCAAGGAGATTCAGGAGACCGAGGAGACGTAAGGTGGGGAAAGGGGGGCGACAAGAGATATCTGGATGTTGCGAGGAAGATGGGGAAGCTGTCGTGATGGACGCTGTTTCCACTTTCTCCCCTTTCCCCCCACCTCCTCTGGCACGTGCTGAGCCCTGTTTGGAGGAGGGGGTCCTTCTCTTCCATCCTCTTCCAGTCTGTCTCCTTCTTCCGCCACCTCCCCCCTCTCTCCCATGTATCTCCCCCCCCCCTTCTCAATGAAGCGCGATTAGGCCCTTCACGGAAACATGCCAAGATGTGAAATTGCTTTCATCCACGCCAGAACGTGACGGAGGCTCCTGCTCTGGTTCTATTTACACGCTTGATAATTGTATTAATATCTCCTTCTGTATTCATTCTCATCATCACTGTGCCTGCTCTGCTTTTACGACTCGCCATCATATCTTGTTGTGTGTTACTGTTGGTCTCTTTGTTAATGAATATTGAGAACAAAAGATAATTAGATAATCGGTGATAGAACTGCGGAACTAGAGAAAACCTGAGAAAAGAGATTTTTCCTACGAAGAAAGTTTGGTCAATAATGAAAGCAGAAATGCCCCAACCGTAGCAGGTGGCACCAAATCGCATCTTGGATAGTAAGTTAATAACGATTGATTCTTCTATATGTTGAGTGTTGGGCTCCTGGCCGGAGGTCCGGGGTTTCGATCACTACGAGTACTAAGAAAGTACAAGCGCCACGTGGAAGGAAACAGCCTTTCTATCTTATGATGCGTGATATTTACACGACTTAGGGCCAAATACGTGGGGTGTTCACCCTTAAATCAATAAATGGACTTGGAATTCAAAGCTCTAATTCGAAGCATTTGTCCATGATTTTGACATCATTCATTTAACCTACTTTTGAGTTTGAGACCTTGGTTGAGAGGAAGGGTGAGGAATTTGGCTAGGATTATGTCGGCGTCGTTTATAGTGTTCCATGATAGCCTGAAATACGTTTTCATATAATTCCATAAGTGACGTTAAAAACCATGGGAATGTCCCGTTTCGTTTTCAAACTCGCCAGACCTGTGAGGCTTTAGGCGATCCATGTGTCAGAGGAAATGTTATTTTTCTGCTTTACATTACGTTAATTCTTTCTTTCGAAAATTACGGCTAATGTGAATGCTATATTAAGATGGACATAATGCTCATTAATAGTCTGAAGGGCGATTAAACTCTCCTTTGCGTGAATCGAACCCGCATCTTCAGAATAACGAGCGAGTTCGTTCCTCCACCGTCTTAAGATCCTTTTTACGTTGGATACCGACGTGTTCAAAATTTTTTCTGCTTTCTATTAGCGGATTTCGAATCGTGCGATTCCACGGTAACTGCAAATGGCGTCACAACGGGTGACCGCTCCTCTCTCGGACGGGCGTGACAAGGATGGAAAGATGGATGTCAAATTGTGAGGATTAGTTATTGTGGGCGGAATAACTTCCTCCTCAGCGTGACTTCGAGGTTACTTTAGTGAAAATAAACACGAGATTCTCGGGAGACATCCAGCCCGCCTTGCCGATTGAGTGGGCGGGTGGACGGGAAGGGCTGGTCGCGAATAATCGCAGACGTCGAAATGGAAAGACGGAACGAACTAACGTCCCTCTCATGTCCTTGCGAGTTTTCCCCTTTCCACAGTGAGGGGGCACGGATGGCGGCCCTCCCCCCTCCTACTCCTCCCTTTGTCCACCCACCCACCCACCCTCCCGATTATATTGGCTCTTTTCCTCCTCCCCTTTCAGGATTGATTTATCGGGACATCAGCTAGCATCCAACATACACTTAATTAATGTCTTTGATAACGTCGGAGGATTCTTCCCGTACAATTTGGACGTTCATTTCTCAATTGAGAGAGAAATTCACATTGTACCTTTTCACCGATTTTTTTATTGTGAGGGCCAATAAACTACTATAATTCCCAAAGTTTATATTTTCCGACGACCATGGTTTCGATACCATGCATCATCATCTGGTGATACGAGGCTTAAGTGAAAAGTCCAAGTGAATGGGGAAAAAAGGGATTGAAGGTTTTTCCCCCCTCGCCACTTGTGTTTGTGCATTATTGTGATATATGCAATGTTTCATCTAATGCTGATGCCTTACATCGGAACTATGGTCGCCTGAAAGTATGTAATTTTATGGAATGTCAGTATTTTTTCGACCCTCATCATGAAGGTATCCCACCTTACTTAAACTGAAGCGATCGCCTTCACTGATTTTTAATTGAATTTTTGCGGAGGCACTACTGCTGTCGTCTCTATGATGTCATCATCAGATGCAAAGCTCACTTTGATGACACCTTTTATGTCGAAGCTAGCTGTGCCTCTTGACTAATTTAATTAAAAATCAGTGGCAAGTCGTAAATTCTATTCTCTCGCAATTGAATTTTGTTGGCGGACCAAGCAGGCATATTATCAGAAGCGGAGTGTACTGAAGGCAGCTATGTAATCCTGGAAGCAAAGGAGCATTACATGAAAGCATAGGTTTGGAGTATCTGATACTTTCCCAGCTAGTACAGGGTGTGGATTCTTATCGGGCTCTACTTCGGGTCAGACTCTTTAAACGCTGCCGGCTTTACGATGATTGACTCGTCTTCTGGGCTGAGTGCCGTTACATCAATTCCCTCAGCATAGGGTCAGGTGCGCCCTGATTAAGTGGAACTATTGAAGGCAGTAATGTACATGCACATTTTGAAAGGATATTGGTGGTGTTTCAGGACTCTCTGTCTCTCATTCCTTCTCCGTCCTTTGCTTCACGAAACATAAGTAAACTTCTAAGCCACCATATTCCCTCTGATAAAATATCCTTTTTTATTCGAAAACAAATGCCCATTATCGGTGGAATCTCTGTGGATAGTTGAGGGGCACGTGTTCTTACATAACACATAAAGTAATGTAATATTTCAATGGCATTAGTGTTGAACTGAGGATCCCATGTCGAATTTAGTTAAGGAGTACATTCCGATCACAAATCTGCGTAACAGTTTCAGTCTGTTTAGTGCATAGTGTTTCAACCCCCTGAAATATGTATTTGTGCTAGGCAGATCAAGAAGGGTCTTCGTGAGTATGAGTACTATGTGAGATGTAGTGAGTGGGAAGTAGAATTTCTCATTCTAAGATAATTGTGGCTAGTACTTGAATAAAAACTTCATTTTAATTCGTCGTTGTGTTTTTCAAGAGATTAGTTAAGCTGGACGCTCTTCGAATTCTTTGCATTTATGCAAAGGATTTGATAACGAAGCGCTCGTGTGCTGCCATCTGCTACGATGCGTGCCTATCTGCGAAAGGTTTTGGGAAAGCGCCGAAGGTGGGGCGAATACCAACGCCGGGTTTCACTCCATCATTCTCCCGCCCCCAAAAGTTCCTTCCCTTGTAAATCTTCTCACTTATCGCGAAGGCGATAATTATATCTACAGTTGGTCGCCTCCTCAGGTGGCCTCCCCAGGTGGCCAATCAGCTCGGTAAATTCACTGGCAACCACCTGTTACCCCGGGGGAAGTATGTGATCCTAAAACACCCTGGACGTGTCTGTTGTCGTGGTGCGAGGAAAATACCTTGAAGGCAACGTCCGCGTCGATCAACAAGCGGGCGAGTGATTGAGTAACGTGTTGGGGAGGTAAACGAGCCCCCCGCGAGGCATTTCAAGAAAAGCGGTTGAAGATTTTTGGCAACGCCATCTGCCAACAGTCGAATTATGTAAGCGCATGCTAGCCTTTGTAAGCGGTTGCTCAGTTTCCTGACAATCCACTGGGCAGGAGTGCAGAGAGCAACGGAAGCGCCTACTCTTATTCGCGATTTTCAGCTTTTGCTGCTCAGAGATTTACTGACTCAACCGAATGAATTTATTTCCGTTTGTACTGCTTTTCATGTCCTTATCAAATTGATTGACAGCAAAAGGGAAAACTAAAAATATCAAATATCACCGTATAACCTTTACTGTAAAATACTGTTAAACACTTTATGGTAGATATTAGAAAAACATTGCACTTTGTGATTTCTGTAATTTAAGTTCGGCCATCGTATCCTTGTGCTAGTTTTATTTTGCACAGTACCTGACCTCTGACAAATCTAGTAATGCTTTTCAATTCGATCTCTTATTTCAAAATAGCCTTTTCAGGAAAACGCCTGTCAAAAGTAGGCTTATCATTTCTCCGGAAGGGCAAAAGAAAAATGTGGCTTGGTGAAAAATCTTTTCTCCCCTCTGAGTGGGAATTGACTCTTGGTGTTTCACATATTTAATAGCTCCGATCGCGCATTAACTCAGATATTTCATAATCATAAGATTGAGTAACATTTAAACGAGGGCGTGAAAGTTAAAAATCCCGATTGAACTTGAACTTTGCTCTTACAGTTTACGAGTCTCTATGAACTTCGGTTATGAATGGATATGGCCGTAAAATGTTTTTTTTAGCTACAGCAATTTTAAGCTTTTTTTTAATTTTCCTCCGTTTAGTTGCCCAAAGATTTTTATTGATATTTATGTTTCCTCTCTCTGTGTTGCGTCGTTGAGTTAAAATTCAGCAGCAAAGAAAAGGCCTCGAATGTTATTTGTGGCATTTATATTCAGTATGTTTCCTTGACCAAGGTCATTTCACACGTCACCGTCTACCACTTGAAATATTCTCGTTTTGAAAACCAAAGTTAAAGCGTTTTCCTTCCAATAACATTCACTTCGGCATACCGATAGTCTATTGTGAATGCATACAAAACCCAAATTCTGAGTTGACAATGAACTAACAAGAATGCTCTTCTTACTGGCGGTAGACGCTGACCAATCATCTTCATCTACATAATACCCCGCGAGCTGTCACATGGGCTTGTGGCAGTGGGTGGTAGGTCACCAGCCGTGTAAATATGTAAAATTTTTGGACTGACATGGTGACATGTATTATAGGAGTGTATTTAGTGGAGCTCAGTTTTTATTGTGGTCGCTTATTGTTCGCGGAGCGAGTATATAAAGAACGAGTATTTGTACCTATCTGTTCGGCAGTGTATCTCTCTTATTTCATCGCATCTGTCAGACCTAGAGATGTAGTGAGGAGTCATGATAATATTCTCTATGTCGCTCTGAATTTATCAAGCAACCTAAGCCTAGCGTGTAGCCTCCGAGTCTCTAGGGGCTCCCACCTTAATCCCTCTAACAGTTGTGTAACACTATATGTTCGTTCGTAGCAGTTTTTAACAAAGCGTGCAGCATTTCTTTGTATTTGTTAATTTTTTGGTTAAATCTTTATGACCATGGTCACAAATGCTCGCGGCGTATTCGAGGTGTGGCCTAACCAGAGCGATCATGATGAGGTACTTTGTAAACTGTCCTCGAGACGACAGTATGCTCCTCCGGGAAGTAAGTAAGTGAAGGGGGCACTGTGTTCTCCTCCTCGCCCCTCCCCCTCCTCCCTCCCCAACACCCCCGCCCCCTCTCGATGTGGGAACGGATGGGGTGGGGGATACCCGCGCGCTCTCTGGCGGCAGCGGGCCGAAGGCTCGCCTCCGAAAATAGAGGACTCCGGTTCGACTCAAATCCGCGGAATCAAAAGAGTTTGGGCGGGAAGGGGACGGGGGGAGGGAAGGTGCGAGGGAGGGATATTTTTTCGGGGCGGTCACTAGGATGGAGATGCCCTCATCGAGATATTCCATTTCGGCCGCAGGGAGCGTGGAAGGATCCGCGCGAGATTGGAACCGCGCTCTTGCGCGACTTCTATTTCTGCGCCGTCGGCCCTCGGCGGCGGGTGCGGCACCCGTGTGCCGGGCCCTCGCCTCCGGTCACTCCCGCCACTCCCCCGACTTTCAAACCCACACCCGTGTAGCAGCTGTGATGAGTCCAAACCCATCCGCTTTCCGTGTTTACACCGTTTCGGCAATAAACCCCCAAGGCTCGTGTGCGGACCAGAAGGGCAGAAGTGTGACGTCCTCTGCTGGTGAAGAGAAACGTGATACGATTTTGAAGCAGTTTATGTAGTTAGAGCGAAGTATCATTTTACCCAGAAATCAATGAATTTGGTCTCTTTTTAAAGAAAAATATCTCGCCCTTCTCATGAAAACAAAATTCAACCCCTTACGACATTACTTTCGGAGTTATTTGCCAAAATATACCAGCCCTTTTACATGGGTAATGGTACGTGTATGCACTCCAGAGGGACAATATTTAGAAATTAGGGTATTTCTAACACTTAAATGTGGTAAAAAAAACCTAACAGCGTGTAGCTTGTATGTTTTATCAACTACATTTGAAAATTAATGATATTGTCACCGCAACAGGTTCTTGGGTAACACAAAGAAACCTTCCGTTTTGAAGGAGTTTCAAACGAGAAAATGATGAGTCAAGTTAAAGACTTATTTAGATATTTTTTAAATTACTTATAATTTCTGTCGTATAAAACTATACTATTGCAGCATTAATAATGCAATATTTAATTGATGTGTCCTGCATCTGGTGAAATTAAAACGTATGATTTGAATATGGTCTCTGTTTCGACTAGGGAACTATCTCGCTCAGACTACCTTAATCTACACGTCCGATGCATATTCTCAATTTTCCTTCCAAACATGACCACCATAAATTTCTTTCACACCAGCACTCTGCCACTCGTGGACTGGACCAGCAGGCTGCGCTGTAGACGAATGAAAGGAATGACCGTCCGAATTTTATGTCCCCAACGATTTTCGAATGGGATTCGGTGTTCCATCGTGGCGAGCCATTGCGTATCAGTTTCTTATATGTCCATGTTTCAGGTTTATTTCAGCCTACTATCATTTACTATTCAATTGCGCTCGTCCCTCTCCCTGATAGTAATTACGTTATTGATCACGACCAATTTAATACTCGTATGTGATACAAAAATACTACTCTACCCTTCATGGTAAAAAGCACGAGGAGGAGCGCTAACTCCACGACTTCAAGTTAGCTGTCTGGGTTAGAACGAAGGCGTCCGCGGAGTGATTTGGATGAGGTAGGACTTGAGGGTTCTCATCCACGTCGTATCATCATTGCATAACATTGGGGATGGGTATAGTTTCAGTACACATTAAAAGTTTATAATTGCGTTGACTGGGGAAAATAAACAAATATGAGGGAATTGGTGATGGAACACAAAAGATAGTTCATAAAAGAAGTTTGGTTATTACATGGAGCGTAGCGTGAAACACTTTATGTTCCTGGTATTTGCGAAAAGAGGATTTTTTCGACTGTTGTCTGGCAGTGACGGTTTAAGCCTGTTTCACTGAATGCCAAGCCACTGGACATCACGCGCAGTAATCAATCGGGAGCTAAAATGCAGTGTCTACTTTTGTACTGAAAAAAGAATGTTTAAAATCTTGGTGATCTTCTTCCGCCGATTGACTGTGCGGTGGTGGAGCCCAAGTCTGTCAGACAATGTATTGGTGTTTTTCCTGGGAATTAATTTTTGTTTTGGAGGAAATGGTTGATGTTTGTTCCGAATGGCTTCCTTGGACTAGGTTTTGCCATGTGACAATGCTCATTTATTTCTATGAAAACTTTTGGGTTTGCCGGGAGAATGCAAACAAATACGGAATGCATTTGCGCATGCGCCCTTGCGAAAGAAAGTTGCATCTAATGAAAGTTTTCGTCCGAGAATTTGAGTTTCAAAAGTTGAGGGTGTTGATCAGAATTATACATTCCGTGTTGCAATAAGGATTTTGTGACTGCGTTACACTCCAGGTCCTTTCTTCGAGAGTGAGCCTTGTCCACGGATAACTAAGAAATCTTAATTCTGTCATGTCAGTCAGTTGCAGTTTGAATGGCTACGCGAATGCATGAACCATCGCACGTGAAATGGCTTCCTAAAGTATTCGGTGCACTTATCCTCCCAAAGTTATGCCAGCATAGTATTCATCCGTCTTTTTTATCGCCAGGGGTGTAATACCCCTGTTATTGATTTGCATCTGCAATAAAAACTTTTTACCTAGCTACATTCGTCTAAATCACTAGTTCTACATTTAAAACTACATCTTGCGCGAGTAGTAGTCCCTAATAGTATTGATACTCTGAGTGCCTTGTAAAATAAAGGAGTTCTACTTCGGAGGAGAAATGAGAAAATAATCCGTATCATTATATATATTATTATTGTTCAGGAATTTTCAAAATAAGGCAAAGAAGGCGTGCGGTCACCGTCGTAATGAAGTGCAGATAGATTGTGTGGATGTAAAACGTCAGCTCGCCTGTATGTTATGAAATTTTTTGCTTTGAAACCAGTTCTTTAATCTATAATGTTAAGTTATTGTATCACACAAAGAAATAAATAATAAAACTCGGCTTCAAAGATTAACTTCGCGTAAGGTAGTTTGAGCGAAATATCATTTTACCTAGAAATCAATGAATTTAGTCTCATTTTAAAGAAATATATATCACCCTTCTATTGAATCCAAAATTCCAACCCTTACCACATAACTTTCCGAGATATTTGCCAAAAAATACCAGCCCTTTTACATGGGAAATGGGACGTGTATGCACTCCAGAGGGACCTAATATTAAAAATGAGACATTTCCTACACTTAGACCTCGTCAAAATATCAAAAGTATGTAGTTTGTGTGTTTTCTCAACTATTTTTGAAAATTAGTATTATTGTCACTGTAGTAAATTCTTCGGGATCATAATAAACCTTCCGTTTTGAAGGAGTCTCGAACGCACCGCGCGAAAAAAAATGAGTCAAGTTAAAGACTTATTCAGATATTTTCATTTAATTGCTTACAATTTCTGTCATTTAAAACTATTTTATTGCCTCATTAATAATGCAATATTTAATTCGTATGTCTCACAGTTGGTGAAATCAAATCCTATGTATATCGAATATGGTGTCTGTTATGATTAGGGAACTATGTCGCTCGCACTTCCTTAAGTGTCATTTGAATTAGCGTTGTTTTCGTATCCATAGCATTTTTTCCACATTTCGACCGAAAATTTTTCTCAGGTACAATATAATAACTTCAACTTGTTGCGGTGAATGAAAATGCTATTGCGTGCCAAGAAATTCGACTCACGGTCGTAATCTCGGTCCCTGTCTCAGGTAGTCGTCCATCAGAGGAAGGAGGCTCTTCATGAGTTTCCTAATCGGAGTATTAAGCACCTTCGTCACCCTTTGATCTATTAAACGCCCCTCTGATCTCCGACGGAGTGTGGGGCAGTCTAACTCCCGTAAAAATTGTCATTTCACGGATATTCGTCACAATTTCATCGATGCTTTCAGATGTATTTTTTCAGCATCCCCAAACACCCAATTAATATCTATAAAGTTGGCTAACTGCCGTTGACTTGGTCGATGTTTAATTTCCTCCAAAATCTTCCTCTAGTATGGCATCTTTTTTTTTTCCATCTTATTGACAAAGAGAAAAATGCATCGGATTTAAAAAGTTTCTTTGAAAAAATTCATGCCGGTGTGGAATCCATAATGTTTCTCTTATTGGAGATCTTGTGTATCCCGTAGTTGCATCCATCCTCTTGTGAAACTTCCGTGTGTGTAGCTTTACTGTATTCTGTTTTTTATGTAATTTATATATTTACGCTCCTTTTTGTTTTGCTCTCGATGTCATCCAATTGTATTCTCCGTCCTGTATCCCATCATCATGAAAAATTCACAAATTCTGCTTTACTGTGGTTGCTATTGTATGTATGTAGGATCGGTTCATAACGTCATCTGATGTCTTCCGATTTGTAGTCTCCAAGTCTCTTTGTCCTTCCATAAATCTTCTTCCAATCCTCTCGCCTTTATTTCTTTGTCCACTTCCTCTTTCCAGCTCTTCTTAGGTCTTCCTCATCCTCTTTTCCCTTGGATTGTTAGCTCCTAGATCTTTCTTGGTAGTCTATCCTCGTTCATTCTCTTTACATGCCCGTACCAGATTAGCTGCTTGGTCATGATGTCCTCCTTTATATAGTGCTCGACTTTCATTATCTGTCGTATTCTTTCATTTGTAACTCTTTGTATTTATTTCAGTGGTTGCTTTTCATGAGTAAATAAAATTTATTTTCTCTAGTTTATTGCTTCTTATGATTAAAACGCTACCATGAATTTGTAATGAAGCACCGCGCCCTCTAGTCTTTCTGTCCTCTTCTTATGCCCCCGCCACCCCGCCCCTTGTCGAGGTGATAAAATTTCCCTCGACTGCTTTCGTAATCGCCAGGGAGGAAAGTGACGATGAAAGCGGTAATAAAATGGGAGACTTGAAGCGTGAGGGAAGACGTATCGAAGGCCAATATTGTGTGAACGTCCATAGCCCTGTTTTATGGTAGACAATTGATCATCCATGTTTCCATGTTGTAAATCGTTTAATATCTGGTATCCTGAAACGATTTTCTGGATTTCCTTTTACGTATTTATGTTTTGACGCGAAGGCTCTCACGAGACAGGGTTTTCGTTGTTGACGACGAGGGGCTTACAAGGTTTTCCAGAGCTGGCTGTTCATGGATGACGGCAGATACTTACTCTTTCTAGGGAAAATCTTTTTCGATCCGGAGTCTCCGGCCGTGTGATGTTGCGTGGAATAAGTAAAATACTATCGTCATCCATGGACATTCAGCGCGGACAATAACGAAAGCCCGACATCATGTGCTATTTGAATTTTATACCGTGAAAATGTCAATTTCAAGAGGTGAATTTATGTGATACAAGTTATTGAAATATTAACTTATATTTGTGGACAATCTCTGTATACGTCGATAAATACAACTTGTATGAAAAACTAATTTATAAAATTGTCCGTGAACACCAAGAGTATGATTGAAGAGATTCTCTTTTTCGTACAAATCTTTCAAAATATTGTTGAATGCTTCTCAGGGAAATTATGCACGCGATGGCCGACGTTTATACAAGAGCAGGACTTTTGATCGCCAATAGCCTTTGGGATGATGGAAAAATCTCCTTCCGAAATGACGGCCTTCATCTAGACGTTAACCCTGAGGGAAACCCAAGGAGAAACGGCCAGAACTATTCTCCGATAATACCTAAAATACAGTTTTTTTACTTCACTTAGGGATTACATTTGACCTTGATTTGATCCCACTATTTTATCATTATATGTGTTTCAAATAGAAATATCAAAGTTTCCGTTTTATGAAGTGTTGTTACACAGCTTTCGTTATCATTCTGGTGAATTTAGGTTGAGCTTGTATTTTAAGACCCCCTCTCCTAAATCCATATTCCATTTTGTTGTATTCAGAAAAAATAAGTTTTTTGGTGTGTGATTTCTGGATAATGTGGATGAGGAGGTCTTTCCGTGGCGGCTAATAATAGATGTATATGGTTTTCCTTTAAGACTCATCAGAACCAAGAGTTTTCTTCCTTTTACGTACTTTCTCAGTATGTGAAATATAAAAGGGAAGAAATAATAGCTGCTTTGTTCAGAGAAAGGACCTACGAATGGCCGGCCAGTTTTATAAATTAGAGATTGAGGAAAAATGTCATTAATACATTTAATGAAGTATGATCTTATTTAGCTTGGGCGATAATAGCTGCAGAAATATGGATATCTAAGGTAGTGGAAGGGTGGTTTAACAGAAAAAAAATGAATATCCAAAGTACGTACAAAGTAACGAACGATGAAGTCCTATGACGGGTGGGGGGGGAGGAAGTACTTTACGAAAACTCTGAGGAGTGGAAGAGAGACTTATGGTATTCATCCTGCGGCCAAACAGCCTCTGGAAAGCAACAGTGGAATTAGAAACTAATGGTAAGGATAGTTATGAATGGCCAGGGATAAAATACGTCATACTATTTATGAGTGATGCTAAAATGTAGGGTCATGGAGGAATGAAACGGCCAGTTGTTTTGTGGGCAGTGTGGATAGGATGTTTTAGCGAAGCAATATTCCAATTGATGACCGCTGGTGAGTATGATTTCGATAATTTCAATAAACACTCAATTCAGGTTCGAATAACAAATCAAACTTCATAGGTGCGTGCTAGAAAATATACTGCCGTGTTTTTTCAATGTTGTGCGTTTGATATGAATGTACACAATTTCTTCTTCTTAGTGGAATCTGTCCTCAGACAGGTTTCCACTGGATGCCCTCCATTACAGTCTGTCCTGAGCATCTTCTTTCATTTGCCTGTAACTTCGGCCATTTTTTATTTCATCGAGCATTCCCATTCTTCTTCTTCCCCGTCCTCGCTTTCCTTCTATTTTTCCTTCACTAATTCCTCTAAAAAGACAATTTTGGCGTAATATATATGTCCCATCCAAGCTGTCTCCCTCTTTTTGATATCCCTCAGCAGTTTTCTTTCTTCTCCTATTGTCCTATTAGTACTTTCTCATTCCTCAATCTATCCGTCCACTTCACCTCAACTATTTTTCTCCACAACCACATTTCGAAACTTTCTAAGTACTTTGCATCTTTCTTTTGACTGTCCATGTTTCGCTGCCGTAAGTCACCACGCTCCATGCAAAACATTTAGCCAATATCTTTCTCAGTTCTATTTGAATGTTAAATGTTACACAATTTATGGGCTTAAAAATTGTGCCTCTTGTTGTATATTCTTCCCAGCCTCCCTCAAGTTCATAGGGGAAGTGAGCAAACGCTTTTGGCGTCTACTTTTGTGTTTATAAACGTGCGTTAATTGCCCAAGCTCATGCATACATTCTTGGATGTGTTGAAATGGCGATAATCGATTCAGGCATGTTCTTAATATTTGCTAGCACAGCAAATAAAAAGGCTTCTTACAGTTTCAAATAATGAATAGGTTGACTGTACGTCAAACTACTTATTAACCCGTCGTTATCATAGGCAGTAAAAAATTAAGTTTTGTGGAAGAAATTATAAGTTTTATCTTTCCATTAGGTTTCCTTTTCCCCCTATCCTATGCTTTATATATAATATACTGTGATAATTCCTGGTTTGCAAAGAGCTGTTAACTTAGTTGGAAAAATGCAGTGTCCGACTTTTATACTCATAATATTAAATATTAGTTGTTAACGTACGGTCCCTCGAAAAATGATTCCATACTAATATCAATTCTCATACGAATTGAGTCATTAGTTTTGTTACACGTATGCAACCACCTTTTAAAAATGCGTCCTTTTAACAAATCTTCGCTGTAGACGCCGTAATTCGCCAGCGACACTTTTTCGTTAGGACCCAATCCCTGGTGGCCCAAAAGTAGTAAATTATAAGAAAACATGTAGATTGTGGATCTTACTGTCGTATTTGCCCTTTACCCTTTTAATTAATAGTTATCTACGATTTGCTTGACAGCGCACTTTTTCATTGTATTTTCCCCACTTTTGACTTTTGTGAGAGACCTTTCCTTGTGTCTTCGCTTCGTATTGTAAAGCAAGATTGAGGTGGTGATGAAGTCCTCCGGACTCGAATATTCTTCGGTAGCCAGAAAGGTTATATTTGGCTTCCTCACTACATCGGTTAATTCGACCTCTCGGATAAAAGGAGGAAATTGGGCTCGAGGGTTCAGCTGAACCGTAGCCAAACGGTTTTAAATTAAACATGATTGCGCTGAAACTAGAACTCTTTTACTGCTTCAATTTTAGCGAATTTGACTGATGTTAAAATCTTTTTAAAACACGCTCTTATGGCATTTGGCTGGCTATAACGTTAGTGATGACAGTACTTGAATGGCGACCTCATTAACAGTTTGATTTAAGTATTCATACTGACTTTTCTTCCGTGTGCAAGTGTATGGTAAAAAATATCAAAGTGATGAGTATGAAGCAAAAGAATTGTGTGCATTAATTTAACTTCTTAAAGAAGTCCTTAGCTAGTACAGAACTTTGAATTTTGGCGAAGGGTACTCCTAGGTTTTGGTTTCTCCCGCGGCGTACTTATAGATATATTCTAAGTACTTTGTAAAGTACGAGTGCTTTACAGTTGTGGCTTATGGATTTTGGAAGAGAGAACGTGGCCTTTTGACGTGCGAATGTTATTTCTGATTCTGTTTTAAGTCCTCGGTTAGTTATTCATTATATGATAATATTTCTATATTACATATATAACATATATAATATTATACATATATTTATATGATATATGTGATAATATTTCTTTTCGGGAATTTATTTTGGTTTCATTGAATTTTTCATAACTCTAATAACTATGAGCAATGATGGCTTCGCTTTTCGTAGAAGTAAAATTCGTAGAAGTAAAAAAACTACTTCAGGCTGAACCTGGTGGAACTTGTTGGTGTCTATGACGAAAGAAACATTTAGTACTCTTACACGGGATTATTTGGTTTCCACACATTTCAATTCTCTTTGGTATAATCATGTTGTCGCTATGCGGTGAAACGCGTCGTGCCAGCTTAATAAATCTAAGGAAAATTACTAAGTGTGCAATTCAGTATGTTCATTGTATTTTAGCTACGTGACTGACTCATTAAGTATGGTCGGTGGCGCGTTATAATGGCCTCCGTATTCTCTCGTGCTGCTGTGTCATGTGGTTCCATCTATTTTCCTTTCTGATTTATGGCCTAGCTAGCTAGAACTCGGATAGATGACGAGAGCAAATCCCACCACGGTGTAGGGAGTTAGTGATGGAGGGACGAGGCATTAGTGTCCGTTTCTAGTGGTCCCGGTGGCATCGAGGGGATTTGTCCGATGGGAAGGCTTCCCCGTTCGCGGGCGCCGCGATGACAGTCGGGGGAGGAGCGGGAAAACACACGCGGCCGCCAAAATGGCATCGCGAGCCGGGGAAAGAAGGGAGCAGGGGAAAGAGAGGGCTTATTTTCCGCCCTCAGTGAAACGTGAAACCTCTGTGTCTTCGAGCGAAAGCATTCTCCTCGACGGAGAGTGGATAAACGGACCAGTGGGATTGGGAGAGAATGGGTGGGCGGGACAGTGTTTTCCCGCCGCCGCCGGCGGCTGTGGTGCGGCGGCCACAGTAACTCTTTAATAGCAGGATGGGGTGGGGACGCTTTGGAGCTTCGCCACCACATTCGGAGGGGGGCGGGGCGGTCGCAGGACTTGGCGTGTTGACACACAAGCCGCTCTCCCCGGTATTATCACTCCCGCTTGAAACAACAAATCCAAAATCATTTCGAGTGTCCAAAAATAAAGTGCACGGGTTATACTTATCGTAGTTTTACCGGATTATTACACGCCCCAGCACATGAGACGCAGCTCTAGATTTTTGGCGTACTTTCGATAGTTCATTAACCCACATCTTACTATACATAATGTAATGTAAATCTGAGAAGCCATCTTTTGATGAATGATGAATGAAGAGTATGGAAACTAAATGTGGCATTTTGCTGTAAACGTTCGTTTCACTTTGCGCTTAATTTATTATTTCGATATTATACATGTAAGACACTCGGGAATTATGATTTATACTAGTTTTGGTGCCATATTTTGTAATCATGATAATAATGATTTTAAGGACCCCTGTATCAATACGGATGTCATTTTCATGTAACCTATGAAGCCAACTTTTACCGAATTATTGAATGAAATACTTCTACGGGGTATGGTCTGAAATGTCATCAGGGCGTTGACCGTCATTTTTTCATTGCTGGTTGTCAATAAGCCAAGTCTTACTCTGTCATAGGTACACATTTACTCAGCCGGTAAATTCGCTGGGTGGTTATTCGTGGGTCTCCACGGAACAGACTCTGATGTACCCAGGATTATACCGTATTTTGAGGCTCGTGAGTCGTGTTTTCCGATATACTTGAACATTGGTAGTTGCTCGTTTTTGGCGGTACTTAGTTGATGCAATGAAGGGGAATTCTGTCGCAAGAACGTCCGCGTAAACATATCTAATATATCATGCTCATATTTATTTGATACAAGTATTAAATATTATTAAACTTTAGCATCAGTAACACATTCCATTACTGTGTTATTTAGTGTATATTAATATTGATTAATATGCCTATTAATGATGATACCTTGTTTAAATATTTAAACTTATCTAAAACGTTTTGCTGTAATGCTGATGTAATACAAATTTTAATTGTTCTCTGTGGTTCAATTCTGTCCGGGACTTTTGAGTATCTACTAGCATTGGGAACAATGCCTCCATTTTTTGTTGTGAGTTTGCACCCTTACCGAATGTGTAGTTGGAATCTAGAACATATTATTAAATACAAAGGTGTCGTGAAACTATTACTCGTTGCCATTATTTTTCAATGGCAACGAGTGAAATTCAACAATAGGATTGCAAGTAACGAAACAATTGTCTATGCTAATAAACGGATGCGTAACCGCAACATAAAATTGTCGTCGCATTATGAATTTTTCTTAATTGAATTGATTTTTTCAGGGGTTCAATTCGTAGAATTTCTATATGGATCTCAATATTTAATTTCTATATTTCACGGTGCATCACACTATTTGTCTAAGCGAGTTATTGCTCTCCATTCACGATGAAGATAGATATTTTATTATTACGATACAGGAGCTATTTTGCGAGGGAAACAGGGGAGGCTGCGCGTCTGCTCGTTTAGCTGTTTTATTTTCTTCCCGCCTCCCTCTAGTCCGCGACTTTCGGTTTCTCCTGCCAGCTGTGCGGGAGAATCTCATCGCTTGGTCGAAGGAGGAAGACATGGGAGAAGAAAGTGAGATCATTTTCTTTCTTTTCTTCCCCCGTTTATTTCCGCCTTTCTCTCGTCACCCATCCTCCCCTTCTCCTTCTCCCCCATCCCCCCCACCCTTCTCCTCCCCGGATGCGATCTTTCGCCTAGCCTCTCCTCTCCATCCCCCGATAGAACTCGCCCTCATGTTCGGAAGGGGAGAGGGGTTGGGTGGGCTTCCGAGCCCCTTTCCCGCTCGGAGGGGGTGGAGGGCGGGGGAGGAGAAGATTTATTTGCTTTTGCACAAATGTCGAATTTGCGTTCGGGAAGGCCAAGGGCACGGGATGTCTGGAATCCCTCAAAAACGGCTCTACACCGACAAGTTGACTTATATGGGTGAAGTCTTGAAGGAGCTCGCTAGTTGCGCATCGACGCGTGTGCGTGTGAAAATTAAGGTACGTTTTCATGAACGCGTTTCAGACGAAGAGACGCGAATGCGAGATCCTCAGCCAATCAGAAGCCCGGATTTCTTCGCGTGTGTTCGCGTATGTTCGCGTAGAGTCGCGTCGCCCGAGTTAAAATATTTTCAACTTTCGACGCGTGGAACGCGTAGAATCACAAACATGGCCGACCGGCAAAGTGTAGGTTCTTCGATATAGGGATAGAAACCTAAGGGAGAAGGCGTGGAGTGAAAAGGGATTCAATGGTGCCACTGCATCCATTTCTTTCTTTAAAAAACTGTACGTTAATTAGCTCTCAGCAAGTTGGCGTGCGAATGAGAGGAATTAAGTGGTAGAGGAAATCGAAGAACAATAGGAATTGCACTTGGAAGGAGCTAGATAACTATCAACAGACAATTATCAGCAATAGGTTGTAGAGCGATAAGCACACACGATCGTCACGTTTTTTTATCATTTCTTCTCTGCTGTAGATGGCGCTGTAGATGTTGGTTGGCCTGCATGCGAATGGTTCACGCAATGACGCGTCTCGTCGCGCGCGTGCGCGTCTGACGCGTCCATGAAAACGTAGCACATGGTTGGTCTCGGATAGGCATGTAAGAGGAAAATGGAACTCAGCTATGTATGAAAACTTTTAACAGAATGTCGTGAAAGCGTCTCAGCTTACGTTCTCCGTGCCAATGAGGACCAACGTTTGCTGAAGCGATATTGCGAAGAGAGGCTTATATCTCGGAGCGAGCATCAAATACTCCTTCCTTATTAGACTTTACAGGTGGACGAACAGAGCAGTTGACGATGGAGTAGGTATACTTAAGCTTGCTGTCCTTTATGAAACTACACTTAACAGTAGGATCTCCAAGTAAAAAGTGTGGACTTCGATGAAATTTAAAGACGAATTGGGCGATTATCGATTCTCTAAGGACCACGGGAAGAAACAGCCTTATTTATTTCTTGCTAGAGGCATTTCGAATATTCTTATATATCGCACAACATCCGGGGATATTCATATTATAATGCTGCGAGCGGGAATTCCAAATATCAACAGGCCATTGTTTTTCCGGGGGATCTCTTACTATTAATCTGGTAAATTCCTAGGTTTACTCCGAGACATTTGTTGCTGCTTGATATTGCTCCAAGGGAAAACTAGAGCACTGTCGTAATCATAGAGAGTCTTAAGTTTGCATTGCTTAATATGTTTTATAGATGCATTCGAATTCCATGATTTCCTGAGGAATCTGAACACGACTCCATGAAGGCCAAGAGCAATTTCATGAAAGTTATTGGATTCTCTGTCGAAACTCCAAGGGGCTCTATTTAAACATGGATTCCATGCTTTCAGAGAAAATCAAGCGAGGATTTTTTTATTGATTCGTTCAAAACTCTCGTCTCGTTAGTCTTTGAAAGTTGTAAGTATTGGAGGGCTAAGAACAATGGTTTGCAACGCCACGTGCGCCTAACACTGGTGAGCGGCTCTACGTGGTTTTAAGTCCCGGATGTATATTTTTTTCATATTGGCCAACTGTTTTCGATTTCAGCCCTCGCAGTGCAGTGCCTGCCATCCGTCCCTTCCCCTCCTCTTCCATCATCCCCCTCTCTCTCTGTCGTCTGCCTACCCCCCCCCCCCCCTTCGTCCCTCCACTGCTCCTGCTCATCATTCTTCCCATCACCCATTTCGTGCGCACAATCCACAATCCACCCGGCCCTGGTGACTAAATGTAGCGGCCTCCCTCGGAAATTTAGCTTATGCGATCAATATCATCATCATCTTTAGTAATCATAAACCTGAAGATTGGTTTGTTGCTTCTCTCCTCGCCACTCTCGTATAACCTCTGATATATCGTGGGGAAAACTCGTTAAAAAAATATGCAGCACAGGATTCAAGAAATTGGTTTTGTTAAGCGTATAATAGGAAGGTCCTCGGATGAAAAAGTGAAAGAGAGATGCTACTTCGCTCTGGTTAGGCCACACCTCAAATACGACGCGAGCATTTTGGTCCCTGTTCATTAAGATTTAACCAATAAATTTAATAAAATACAAAGGAAACCATCACGTCTCGTTAAAAACTCCTACGAGGGAACATATAGTGCTTCATAGCTTTTAGAGGGATTAAGGTGGGAGACCCTAGAAACTCGGAAGCTACACGGTACGCTTAGTTTGCTTGAGAAATTCAGAACTGATGTGCTACAGAGCGATGCAGAGAATATTTCATGACGCCTCAGTACATCTCTAGGTGTGTAAGAAGCGATAAAATAAGAGAGATACATTGCCGAACAGACAGGTATAATAACTCGTTCATCCCGCGCACAATAAGCGATCGCAATAAAAGCTGAGGTCCAATAAATAAACTCACATAATACACGTCACCATTTCACTTCCCAAGACCTTACATCTTTACACGGCTGGAGTCCTAACACCCCCTGCCACGCGCCCATTTGCGGCTCGCACAGTAGTATGTAGATGTATCCTCTCTGTTTACTGCTTTATTCCTTCCCAAATGTCCAAATTGGCCTCCTATGATTTCCCTAGCGTATGCTTTGCTCGCACACCCTGGGCTTTACTCCCCATACTTTTCACTTTCAATTGTTATTGATTTCATCTGGCTCTTGTCTATGAGATTATTTCCTATACTTTGTCGTTTCCTTTTCGCCGTGTGTCCTTGTTGGCAGCTTCTTTAATTTCCCGCAATTTCAAGGACTTTCCGCTTTAATCTATAATTTTTAACTAATCACGTTTAATTTATAATATTCAATGGGGCCGCCTTTTTATTGCTTCCAATCTGCTTTTCTTATCCTACTGTTATGGTCAAGGCCATGGGCGTAGCCAGAATTAATGCTAGGCAGGACACTAATCAGTAGCTGTAGATATATGACACGGGGGGGGGGACAGAGGGCATCATCATCCTGTCCGGCTTCGTATAACAGAGTTGGTATGAAGTGTCACGTCAAGGGGATGACATGACTCTCCCCCTGCTTTCCCTTGGCTACGCCCTTGGTCAAGGTCGCATTTACATGTATGAGTGAGCATTATCCATATGATTCGATGGAGTGCGTTAGTTTGAGAGGTATAATATCGCCACAACGTGAATGGCAGCCAGAGATACTGCTAGAAATGCCTCGAAAAGAAATATCATTCGCCGAAAACAGCGTAAATACGAATATAGCGTATATTTCGTAGTCTGCGAAAGTTATGAATTATAAAATCGATGATTTCCCCCGTCAAACTATAGTGATATTTTTTAACGAGATTTCTTATTCCTGTATTTATTCCAAAAAGAGGTTGCGCGGAGGAAGAATGAGGGAAGTAGTCCGATCGGCAGAAATCTGGAGAGGCGTAGAAGTGAACGTAGAATATATCGATCGGGATCGGCATGTCGAAAAGGGCGATTGAAGAATGCTTGATATGCACGGGAGAAAAAGGCACTGGACAGGAATATTGGGCGACGGTGATGGGGTGGCGAATCGATATGGGATGTGTTGGGAAGTTTGGAAAAAAATATCAAGGGGTCCGGAAGTTAAAGTGAGAACTGTCCTGAGACCTTCGAATCAATTGGTGGAACAATTAATTCTATTGGTGGGAATGCTTTGGCGACAAAGGGGCGTTAGGTTGGAGCTTCGTTATCTTTCCGAAAACAAATCGTAATTGGCGACGAGCCCGGAATTGGCGGTTCTTCGACCGCGGCCGCTCATTCGGTGTGGCGAATGATGACGGCGAGACACCTGTTTGAGTCGACACACGTGGTTCCCCCGCGAGTGAATGGGACGACAGGCTGGGTGGGGTGACGAAAGGGACCGGCAGAGGCGGTAGTTGTCGGAGCGGGCGTGTTGAATCGGCAGCGGAAGTACCTAATGACACTCTTGTCTACTATCTGGTTTTTCCACGTAACTGTAATTAGTGGTTATAAAGACCTTGTCGTTGACCTATACCGCTGAAGAGTTTCTTAAGGCTTGTTCATACCATGAATATATATTTTGGATTTAGATGTTTGGAATTGTTGCGTAGCCTACGTGTTGCCTAAATTTCCACTTTTAGTTCACCCAGTCCTTGACGCCACTTCGATTAGAGTCTTTTTAGTTGTTATTGTAAATAGACGTAGTCAATTGTTGCAAACGTGAGACTGTGGTGAATATTCAATAACGATCGAGGAGATATGAATTACTTGATGCTTTGAATAATATCTTGCTATTTTTGTGATCTGAAAGTAACTTTGTAAATCCTAGAGAGGAAATATCTATTACAGGAAATCCGTAACAGGTTAATGAAACGTCCATCGTGACCCGACGACGTCGTTTTCCATAATCCGATTCTAATTTGAATGCATTAAGCCCGTTCGGCTTAAATAAAGAATTTAGAATGCCTTGTTTAAACAGAACTTGCTTCGTACCATGCTGCTAAACAGGGTATGCGTGTACGAGGACCGAAAATTGGAGACGTGGATTGAAAATTTAGAGTCTGTTCAAGGCGGCGGTAAATGCATTCCTTCTTACTTACACTGCAATGATGGCCATTGGGAATACTCATGAAGTCACCTCGCATTATAATTAAATTTCCGTGTAGCGCTATTCACGAAGTGCTCAGAAGTTAATTGTGCATTTGTGTAATTAAATTTGGAGAGGAATTAAATATATCTGTAGACCAAACGATATTAAAAAAGTGTATAATTACGTCCCGCGTATAGTACTACATTTTTTATCCACTGCATTATGATTTCTTGTGAATAAAACCCATGTATATTCATGGTAAAACCAGTACGACGTGTTTATTTACAAACTATCGACTGTAGTTACATTTGAACTTTCGTCTTACATCACTAGGCGGCACTACGTTCCAAAAAGTTGTTTGTTTACGGAATTCTAGACAACTGTTTTTGGCGACGAGATAACTATCCATAAAATATATTCATGGTTCACACAATGGATGTACCGCGCAAGGACGTGGCTGGACGAAGGCGTGTACTAATGCTTCAAATTAGAACATGTGCTATTTTTTGTCCACGCGTTCACGTATTTGAGCAATTTTGCATGGTTACACGATGCAGTATTTGTGGTGAATGTGTTCAAGCATCTAATCGCACGGGTACATGCATCGTGTAAATACAATTTAAGGCGTATAATTAATGACTTAAACTATACAAATAAATCTCTTTTCCCCATCCCACTATCAGTCTTGCAATTCATTCAAACGTAAAATGGGGAAAATATGGGCAGTATCGCATGAAAACAGATTGGAAATAGTTTAAGGAATAATTGTGAAGACCGTGGGTGGAAATATTCAAGAAATCTTGATTCTTCTAAGACCTAACTTGATCATGCCTAATGCATTTGGGACCTCTCGCTGAAAGATGCCATTATCCCCCTGAAAAAATGCGAAAAATGCCGCACATGTTCCTAAAAACAGCCACGAACGAATATAAAGTGTGACATGGGCATTAAAGGGGTTAAGATGGGAACTGGGAGGGACTCGAAGTTTACCCGTAAGGTTAAAGTCACTAGATAAAGCCAGATGACTAGTTTCACATTGACATGAAAATATGACTTTTCCCCAACCCTGCATTTGTTGGAAAGACGTAAGCGACACAATTAGCGAGATAGGGTTTCTAACAAGTGGTACCATATATCCTCCATCCCACGCACCTTTCTTGATTACTTAACGAATAGGCCATAACTTCGTGGTGGAAAAAACAACAAAACAAATACTGCTCGACCCTAATCCCACCAAAACAATCCTCTTTTTCGTTTTTTTCGCTTTCCCAGTGCGTTATCCCTATGATATCCCCTTTTGACGTGAAACGTCGTACACATCGATTTGGGTGTGGGTGCGTGTCTGCAGTGCCACAAAATAGTGTGTGCTATTCCTGAATTTACTGCCATTACCCTCAGTGTACCACACTTTTCGAAGGTATCTGAGAAACCCAAACGGCCTGCTTCGCCTTTGACTCACGGTTTAAAGTCCCGAATCATCTCTGAGAACTAAAATGTATCTTCAACTTTCCGAAAAATTATATACTGCACAATAAAGCCGTCACTCTGACCATTATTTTTTACAAACATTTTCATAAATTAGGAATAAAACGGCTCGCTGCGAGAATAGTGTATGGAAGACCTGAGCTAACCAGTCTACGACTTGATAGCTGTTGTAAACGATGATTAAAGACTTTCGGAGTGAGATAGGAAGCCATATTCTCGAGGTTAAATGTATATATATTGAATAACAAAATCAAAATTTTACTCTTTTGATAGTTTCATTAAGACGCGGTTTGATTTGTCTTGCTCACTATTTATATATTAGAAGGATTGGTAAGATTGAACATAACTGGGGAATCCCCTGCGGCTATAGTTAGCGTCCAAGTTAATTTAAATTGGTGAGATAGTCCTGGATTTTCGGAACTCCGGAAGGTTGTTGCCCTTGCCCTACAAGCATAATATTTGTCGATTTATGCCCGCATTCTACCGCCACTCCCGCTAACTCCCTCATGTCAGTGTAGCTTTCCTGTTTCAGGGAAGGCATTAGGGACTGGATATATTGGAGTGTTGGATAATGGAGTTAAAAGAGGCGGTGTGGAAATATATTACGGTTAGCCGGCGAGTATATATTCAATGATTTTTCAGCCAATGAAGCCGACTGTAACACCATTTATTGTGAATGGGTGCATTTTGGCTTCAGTTCCTGTATTTATTTCCTTAGAAATTAAAATCTCAGATAGATTGTTGCCTTATTTTACCGATATTCAATGCCTACAGAAATTTAAACGCCCTTTTAAACACCCCTCTTCAGGATTCGCGACTCGGAAATCGATGCATCGGCACTAATTCAGAGCTTTACTCTGTGAGATCCTGAACAGTATTCACTAAAATTATGCGCCGGTAAGGTATCACATCTTTCTTCTTTAATGTATATTTACATGCGTATTTCATCCATTCCTTCTCGTAGCCGTTACGAAAAAAAGTGCAAGAGCAAATGTTTAGTTTTTTCAGGAAATGGGAATTTGTGATGTGCAGTTATTGATTTTAGCGAATTTATTTAGTAACATTAAAGAAATGACAGTTGTACTTATATTCACCGAACTAGCCTGTGAAAATCAACAGCCATCGATTGCCCGAAAAATGGGTCATCCGAAACCATTCCGCCCCATTTTTTTTGGTTGAGAGAGGTTCTACCGTACGTGAACTTCCTTTCTTCTCTCCATGATTTCTGATGTATGTTAATATCAATTTATTTCGTATCGTCATACTTCAAATAACATCGCAATAAACATTCGATTGAGAAGACGTTTTTAGGGTTGAGCGTGGAACATATTCTTTCTTTCTTCTTAGGTATTCAATCCTTAGATTGGTCTGCGTGAGCAGTCCTCACAGTCGGCTCTCTTTTCGGCTCTTCTTTTCAGTTCCTGATCGCTGGTGCAGTTCAAATCTTCCAATAACTGCTTCGTATAATCAAGTCGAGGTCTTCCTCTACATCTTTTTCCTTCGGTCATTCCTTCTAGTATCGTCTTTATCAGCTTTATCATCTTTATATTCGCTCTCGTGCCTCAGAATGTGCCTCCTTAAGTCCTGTACTCCTGTTCCTTATACCTACTTCTCCATATGTCAGTCTTTTCTTCTATTTTCTGATAAACTTCTTCATTTGATATTTTATCTTTCCAACTGATCTTGAGCATCCTCCTGTAGTACAGGTTTTCATAGGACTCAAGTCCCCTTTTCTCTTCTTTTCCTACTGTCCTGGTAACGCACTCATATAGTGCAGCACTCCACAGGTACGCTTTTAATAATCTCGTCCTCGTACACAACATATTAGTCATATTAAATACTCAACTTGAATTGTGATTGTGACTGAGAAGGTTTTACTTATGAAGTAATACTTTTGTATCAATAATATTATTACACATACTCTGTAATTTTTCTCTCTAAAATGTTGAAATCTCTTAATGTTGAAATAATATTAGAATATGGTGTTTATTATGGCTAGCGAAATATCTCGCTCGCCGCTCTAAAATACACATTCACCACCGCCCTCCTATTCCTCCCCCACCGCCAAATCTAATTTAGCAGTTTCCTCGCCTCGTCTTTTTTCCCTTCGCTCGCCGAAATAAATAATTCGCCTTCCCGCCTCGCCCCCTCTCACGTCCGCTGCGGGAACCTGGACGGACCTCCCCATACACCCCCCCCCCCCCCCCTGTGTCTCCCTCTGAAGTCCAAAGCAGAAGCGAATGATGTCTCTCCTGGAATCGAGTCAAAGGGGCCGAAGGGACAGAGGAGTTTATTTTTTTCCGTCTTTCTTTCTCTCACACCTCTTTACCTGCCTCCCCTCCACCACCGGCCCTGTGTCCATGATGGCTCCCCCTTCCCCCCACCTCTGGCCCTCAACATAACGACGGGGAAGCCCCGAACCACGCCTCCGCTTCCTTCCTATTCCAAATCTCCCCCTTTCGGGTCCCCACCTTTACCCCCACTGCTTTACCACCTATTGCATACATTTATTAATACCAAAGGCAAAGTTTCTCTCTCTCTGGTGGCCTGTTTGTCCGACAATTCCCGCTATGAAATGTGCACACGTTTTAGTTCCTTTTTTTTGCTTTTGGATAATTAAATTCGAAACATTGAGAGTAGGGGTCATTCCATGTCAATTCATCCAGGAAAATTAAGATTTGACACCCACCATCTCAGATTTCGTTGAAACTTGGTATGTTTCATCCTTTCATGTAGGCATGAAACCATGTGAAGTATTTCTTGTCTATCTGTTTACTAGTTTTTTTTCACAACCATTTGAAGTTTAGGTGTAACTGCAGTTTTTCTATGACCAAGGTATCCGAGGGCACCTAAACCTCCAGAGAAAAAAAATTGTCTCAGTCTTATTTCTCATCCAATCCTTATGAAAATTTGCAGTTTTTATCATAAAAACTATGAGGGTTACAGAAATAAATTGAGTGATATCCTTATTTGCGAAACTTATTCTTATCTCTTCTGTTGGGGACCAACGATAATTACTGCAGGTTTCACAAATACATTTGATTTTCGGCTAAGGTGCATAATAGGCACGGCTACAACAATATCGGTCGTCTAGAGAACGGTTTACAAAATGGAAACATTTTGAACAATTTTATCAATACTTTTTTCACAGTTTTCGAGTCGAAAATGAAATACAGCTGAAAGAATAAGAATCTCCACTATGTTTCCCTTCGTTTCGCGTTCATCTCACCAATTCACCTACGGGTCATTCCATGTCAGTTCATCCAGGCCATGACACCCACCATCTCAGATTTCGATGAAACGTGGTATGTTTCATCCTTTCATGTAGACCTGAAACCATGTGAAGTATTTCTTGTCTATCTGTACTAGTTTTTTTTCACAACCATTTGAAGTTTAGGTGTAACTGCAGTTTTTCTATGACCAAGGTATCCGAGGGCACTTGTACCTCCAGAGGAAAATAATTGTCTCAGTCTTATTTCTCATCCAATCCTTATGAAAATCTGCAATTTTTATCATAGAAACTATGAGGGTTTCAGAAATAAATTGAGTGATATCCTCCGAGATATAAAAAATTCTCTATACACGTATGTTTCCTAAGATTTAAGAAAGTTTAACCCAGAAAACAAGGTTCTATAAAACGTTAATTATTGACCAAAGACAATATGTTAATCAAACTAATTTTTGTTCTAATAATCCTAAGGATATAACCCACCACCTCTGAAAATAAAATTCATGGCATTTTGCATGCTTTCTGAGATAATAGATGTTAGAATACTAAAAACAAGTGCGTTTCTCAATTGTGATCATCAGTGTTGGGCCTTCCCGCAGATATAATTAGACAAATGCTTTACCTCTGTTTTCAATGTTCTAACAAATTTTCATGACAAGAAGTGAGTATTAAGTATAAAAATAAGAATTTTTTAATGTGCACGTACTGTTTGGCTCCTAAGAAGGAACAAAATTAATTTCTATAGTATTTTAAGTGTGACTGTTGTACTTTCCATCATTGCAGAAGAACATTTGACATGTAGCTTTGCAAAACACCTCAAAATGTGGAAGTTATGTGATTCCAATTTAAATTGCACCAATTTGTATTGATACACACACCTACCTACTGTCATATTTTTGTTGAAAACAAAGTATGGCACAAAATTGCACTAATTCTTATGTGGCCTGTTTATACGATAATCACTGGTTTTTTGGATTGGTCATGTCTAAGCATGTTGATGAATGTGACCTAAAAATAAAATTCACGCATCCTTACGGACCTGCAACATCGTTTTACTGGCCTAAAGAGAAATAAGATATCTGTTTTGTTCCCATAAATAATATAATTTGTAATGTGGAAGCTCCTACCTCAAAAGGCTCAGGGAGAGTGTATTACTTCTCAGAAAAAGATATTATATTGTGTACGTTGGTTTTTAATTTTTACGTTCTTCAACTAAAATATGACAGTAGGTAGGTGTGTGTATCAATACAAATTGGTGCAATTTAAATTGGAATCACATAACTTCCACATTTTGAGGTGTTTTGCAAAGCTACATGTCAAATGTTCTTCTGCAATGATGGAAAGTACAACAGTCACACTTAAAATACTCTAGAAATTAATTTTGTTCCTTCTTAGGAGCCAAACAGTACGTGCACATTAAAAAATTCTTATTTTTATACTTAATACTCACTTCTTGTCATGAAAATTTGTTAGAACATTGAAAACAGAGGTAAAGCATTTGTCTAATTATATCTGCGGGAAGGCCCAACACTGATGATCACAATTGAGAAACGCACTTGTTTTTAGTATTCTAACATCTATTATCTCAGAAAGCATGCAAAATGCCATGAATTTTATTTTCAGAGGTGGTGGGTTATATCCTTAGGATTATTAGAACAAAAATTAGTTTGATTAACATATTGTCTTTGGTCAATAATTAACGTTTTATAGAACCTTGTTTTCTGGGTTAAACTTTCTTAAATCTTAGGAAACATACGTGTATAGAGAATTTTTTATATCTCGGAGGATATCACTCAATTTATTTCTGAAACCCTCATAGTTTCTATGATAAAAATTGCAGATTTTCATAAGGATTGGATGAGAAATAAGACTGAGACAATTATTTTCCTCTGGAGGTACAAGTGCCCTCGGATACCTTGGTCATAGAAAAACTGCAGTTACACCTAAACTTCAAATGGTTGTGAAAAAAAACTAGTACAGATAGACAAGAAATACTTCACATGGTTTCAGGTCTACATGAAAGGATGAAACATACCACGTTTCATCGAAATCTGAGATGGTGGGTGTCATGGCCTGGATGAACTGACATGGAATGACCCGTAGGTGAATTGGTGAGATGAACGCGAAACGAAGGGAAACATAGTGGAGATTCTTATTCTTTCAGCTGTATTTCATTTTCGACTCGAAAACTGTGAAAAAGTATTGGTAAAATTGTTCAAAATGTTTCCATTTTGTAAACCGTTCTCTAGACGACCGATATTGTTGTAGCCGTGCCTATTATGCACCTTAGCCGAAAATCAAATTTATTTGTTAAACCTGTAGTAATTCTCGTTGGTCCTCAGCAGAAGAGATAAGAATAAGTTTCGTCTTGCGTTACAGGATTTTTACTAGTATGTATGCATTTGTGTAATTTTGAGGGGCATTTATATGGATTGGTCCCCATAGTAAGTCAATTCCAGCGTGTACATTAGTTCTACTTCGTAAATTATAGAATTGGGAAATTATGGACTGCTTATGGGATGGTCAATAATATGAAGGTGACTGGGAGATTTAATATTGAATACAATGAGCTAATCAAGGTCAATAGGTAATTAAACGATGGTAGCGTTGGAGAAGAACACAAAGCACGGGAAATTGTAGGCTGTACTAGGACCTAGTGAGAGTAGGAGACAAAAAATAATGAATTACTCGTTTCCCATTGGAAATGTTTAAGGTAGAGCGTCTGTTGGAAAAATGTTCAATTACACTACATGGTGTTACATAGGTATGTTGTACAATTACCATTTTTTCGTTATGCTTCGAAAAAACTCAGGTAGTCGGCTATTTGGCGCCGATGACACGATTTTAAAAGTGCTATGTTCAGTCTCACCCTCGTTGCCCCCCAAACGGAGCATTTCTCTAATTTTCCCATTCTAATGTGTATTTTTAAATATTTCTCCCCATTACATAGTCTCAAAACATAATATGATGCCACTTTGTCATCAAAGAGTGATATATATGTTTCTCGGGTTGCCTAAAACATCTTATTTTAATGATATTTAAGTTTAAAAGGCGATTAATGGGCCAACCATCACCATATTTGTAAATGAGTTAGACAGTACTGTTTGAAAACGTATCAATATCACCTGATGTAATAATACCGAGTTCTTTATATTCATTGTCACGAGTTTCAAGGATTCGCACAGCTTCGTTGCTGTTGACTAACACAGACTAATACTTACATTGATTTTATTCGCAGAGTTTCCGTCATCATAATTGACCTTAGCTTTAATTTAAACGATTTTTGGGTATTTTATTAAAATAGCAAGTATTCTGCTTAGCATTATTATTTGATTTCTTAATTTATCATTTTTTTATTTTATTGTTATTTGAAATAATTTTGAAAGTTCCCGGCATTTATTGCGTCAACACCATATGATCCTGCTCAAAAATGGAAGATTTATTCAGATCAATGCCATTATCATCTTTAGATATGTAATTTAGTTCCAGCTGACTTTGTTTTACAAAAAATAGTACTTTGAAGCGCACATTCTAATCAATATTTATCAAATTGAATATCTTATTTTATAAAACATCGGTGGTGTTGGGAAGTTTAATTTTAATTTTCCCAAGGGTTTCCGAGATTAGTGCAAACTAGTGTAGATCATATATATCTCACAGATAAGGAATGTCCTAAAATTCTTCTTCTTGTTCCTCATTACCTCTCTTGAGGTACCCCACAGTTAGGCTACGTCCCCTCTTCATTCTTATGTTCGTCTGTTATTGTTGTTATTAACCCGACGTAAATTTTCCAGATTTGCTGTATTCGGGGTAGTAATGACAAAATAAATAAATAAATACATTCCTGCGCAGAAATATTTACTTCGCCGAGTAAAAAAAAATAAAAGGGAATCCACAAACTTCATTAAAGACCGCTTTGGGTCACAGAAATAGTCACGTATCTGATGGAAGAACTATGTTGGCAGTCGTTAAAGATTTGAAGGTATCAATAATTAGGACTACACGGATTAGATTATCTCAACCTCGCAGTATATATCTACAATTAATAAAATGGGCAAAATAAGAATGTTACCCTGCCAAGCTGTTAGGTGCAAATATTCCCTTTTTCCTCAAACCTTTAGTGAATAGAGCAAAGTAAAGTGAGACACATCTTTTTTTTAATCTCCGTCCTCTCCCCACTCTTTTTGTGTCTATTCTTCGACTGAAAATCTCAGATTCCCCATTCCATTGGCTTTGTTTTGAAAAACAAAAAACTCTGCTAACCGTGTGCTTATTTTTGTACTATGCGTTATCCTGCTTTGATTTTTCTTCTCTGAAAATATAATTTTAAATGTGTGATTCCTGTTTTCGCGAACAGAGAGTTCCGAAGCCGATCGCAAGCGCACTATCAAAGCTAAGAAGAGCGCAAACACATTCATTGCCCTAGTACGTCCCCAAAAAACAATGACAACGGATAGAAAGAAGAGATTAGATTTTGGTTGCTGACAGTTATCTCGAGGTCCTGACGTTGTGGTCGTATCATATCTTTTTGATTTAAGTAAATCTGTTCCTATCTATATATGGATTTTCTCCTAATTTTCTAAATGACGGTTTGATAAAGTTCATTATATTCACTCAAATCCAATTTATCTTTGTCTCAGCTGCATCGCATCGAATTGAACGTCATTTCACTTATTTATTTGATTTTATCTTTTAACTTATGTGCGCTAACTGGTGGTAGAATATTTGTCTCGGCTGGTCAACAATTTTTGAGCCCACTCTTATTTCGCCGGAGATTCCATATTCCCAGAATTTTGCATGTTCATAGTGAACTTTGCAATCTCCACGCTATTTTGAAACTCGACCAGTTTCAGTGGTTTCGCGGTATTCACAAGATGTATTGCATGGCTCCCTTTGGGGAATGGTTATTTATAGTATTTGTGAAGGAAAACTAAAGGTATTGGGAAAACGATGTTTACGGAGGAAGGACGATGGAGGGGCGTTGAAGTTTGAGAAATGTTTAAATGAATGATCGAAGCATGTTGGTAAACGCATGGGAGAGAAAAGAGCTGAGCACATATCCAGTTTAAATAGAGACTTGTTCAGCATTATGGAATGGTACATCGCAAAAGAACTGACTCTTTTATTGGCGTTGATTTTCGGTTCGAGAGTCTTGAAAAGATATTATTGACATTTTTAAATTTCAGTTTGCAATTTTTTCGCACACTCTTTGTAACGGATATAATTCCTAATGATGGTAATAGGCTAAGAATTGGTTTGCTGAGACTGAACTTATCCCATTGATGAAAGTTTTAACACGTTTATTCTAAGAGTTTATTTACTCTGTGAACGTCAATACTCTAGAAAGTAGTTTGCGATTAAAATTCCCATGTTGTTAGGAAATTTTTACTCATTCGACTGACAATGCTAGTCTCATGTGGTAAATGTTGGATATAGTTGTACCCGTGCTTACTATTGCCTCGAATTTTAGTGCCGTGTGAGAACCTGCATCCATGAGTTAAATTCCTCTCTCACCCCCCGTTGCCAGCTACACAAGTTTCATTTCATTGCAGAAGCATTGGCGTTGAACTATTAGGTTTGAATTTAAGAATTTTGCCTCAATAATTAAAGAAAATGACTTTCAATGAGGTTGATTTCATACACATTATGTCGTTACAGAAAAAAAAGTTCTTTCAAGAGTAATGAGGAAATAACTTTTATTGTGAAAAACTACTCCTAATCTTTCAGAAATGAAATTTATCCAAGGGAGGAACATTTTCTCCTGCTCATTATTGAAAAAAGCACTAAGCTTGGGTGTAATTTACTGGCTCCTCTTACCTCAGTCAACTTCTAGTCATTAAATCTGAACGCATTGAATCGACAGCGAATGATTATTTTCGTTTGACTATGGAGATAATTTGAACTTAAAAGAAAATTTATATTCTGTTTTACGGTTTATTTTAAAATTCCATCATGTTGTTCTATTTCTATAGGTGTTTCCATGGACCAAGTTCATCTTTTCCTCCAAATGTGGATAAGCAGATTTTTATCAATGTGGAACTTTATCGACCTAGCGTTAATGTGTCCCAATTTTAATGATAAAATAAAAAATGTTTAGCAAAATATTTTTTCGACCTAGGATTTATTTTCCTATTAATACGGTGTTAACTGAAATTAATCCGAAAAAATTATGTGAAATAGTTTTGTTAAACTGTCGTATCTAACAATGGGTTCCATATTTGTAATTTTTAAAGGAGAGAATTAGAATATATTGAAGGCTTTTGGGATGTGTGTATTGAGATAGATTGTCTGGATTAGCTGGTTGGAGAGGAATCAAATTAGGAAGTGTTTTGTATGCATTTCCATGAGGATAAGTTGGTCTTGACCGGGAATTGAACAGTAGACCATAGGATTTGGTCAATGCACGGACTTTAAAGCTATCAAAAACCACAATAGATGTGAAATCCTTAACCTTGGATGGTTTTATTGAATGTTTCACCGTGAGCGTCCTGGAATAAATTACGCACGATTCGTATGGTGTGGGACAGTTCATTTTGTTGTTTTTTTTCCCAGACTTTAGTTTTCTGAGCAGGAATCAATGCACCAAATTAAGAATCGAATATGCATTGAAACTCATCCACCATTCGAACCCAATGCTCATTAATGGGAAGCCAGTTATCGATTGATCTAATCCGAATCTAGGCAGGTGGTGTTTGCCTCCATTTTTAGCCGCTCATCCTCTATTGATCTCCCTGGACCAGGGATCTCTGCGTGCATTCTAAACTGCTAGCCGCCTCTGGAGCAGTGGAGGTGTTGGGACGCCGTTCGTGTAAAAATAAGAGAGCAATATAAAAGGAATGGACAGAGGGAAAGGACGGAAAGGATATTTGTGCTGGAAGGCTCTCGTAGTAAATCGCTTAGTTTTTGTTTCATACGAAAATAATGCGGGGAAAGGAAAGAAACGTTTTGAGCCTACCGGCCTTAGTTTGTTTCTATTATCAGTTCTTGATACATAACGAGGGGTCATAATAATATTCACCGTGTTGTGTTGAAACTCGTGCGATGTGAATTTTTCATGTATCCTCACGTGGCCTCACTGTTCCTAGAGCTCCCAATCGAGACCCTCAATAAGCTGTGTCACATTCGCTGTTGGTCAGTAGGAGTTTTTAACTAAGCATACAGCTTTCTTCTGCGTCTTGGTCATTTCGCCTTGAGTGCGTGTAAGATTTACAGCGATGCAGCCAACTTGTAAACTCGTCCAGTGACGTTTAGGGAAGGTAATCACGCGAACGAAGAATACACACTTGTGGCCTTCATATGATCGGGTAAATATTGTTTACTTTTCATTTCTTTCAAAGCCAAATCAGTGTATTTCAAATGGACTATTATATGGGACGGTCTGTATATTGAAGTAGTTAGAAAGATGTATCATTTCAAATTAAATTCAATGATTTTGGCCTCATCATAAATAAAAATATCTCACATTTCCAAAGATACCAAAATATCAGCCATTTGCCGCTCTTTCTTTTGAGGTGTTTGCCATGAAATAGACGCCGTTTTCCATTAGGTATTGTATGATACGCGCATGTACTCCAGAGGGAATTTATTTTAAATGAGGAAAGTCTAACGCCTATATGTCATCAGAAAAATTAATTTTAAAAAAATTTTTAAAAAATTTTAAAAATTACCTCTCGGTGTACAAATACGTATTTTTGAGTGAATCTTTGTGACTGTGCCTACCCCGGGAGGGAACGGCGTGATTGGTCTGTATATGTATGTATGTTTTAAAAATTAAATCAATGACTCTCCGAAGTAATTTTTCAGAACAGCAAAAAAATATTTTGTTGTGAAGGAGTTTTCACCGCACGGTGTGAAAAAATGAGTCGAGTTAATGGTCTTGATGGATATATTTGTTTAATCTCTGGGAAATGCGGACATATTAAGCTGTATTGTTGCCTCAAGTCCCCCTCAGCGCACCATCGTGGGAAGCAACAATAATTGCGGGCCAAACCTTTGTCCGCCTCCTTTCCCCCCCGCCCCTCTCAAACCCAACCCCCCCCCTCCCAGGGGCCTCCTACCTCCCCCCCCCCTACCCCACCAATCTCCCAATACCCATCTCGCAGTCACGTAAGGTCACCTTGGCCCGTCCCGCCACCTTATTTTTCCCGGCGAAACTTACGAAAATCGCCCCTCGTGTACACTTTTTCGCTGTTTTGAAATGTTGTTGAATTTTGCTTGTTGCCGTTTATAAAAAGAGTGCCTCCACCTCCTGCCGAGTCAAAACTTCTTTCTTCCACCCCCCCCCACCCTCCTATCCCTCCCCCCGCCCCGTTTTGGTGAGTATGGAGGTCACCCCCTCACCCCACTCCGATATATTCTCCCACTCCTATTTTCGCAAGGAAGGCGCCTTTTCTTGTCCTCTCCTCGGGGCGTCTTTTTTATTTGGCAAAATTTCGTATTTCCATCCACCATCCTGTTTCTTTTATCTCCGTGTCTGCCTCGCCGCGCCGTGTGCAAAGCGAACGCTGTTGGACCATATACGTCCCGGGCGGGCCGGCCGGCCGGCGCTTCCCAGGGCGAGGCGTCAATACTCCCAGCAGCAGGCTGATGATGATGAAAATGTTAGGTGTAATGTTCTTCAAATCAAATTTATCTCTCTTCTCCTCTGGTAATCAATCCGAAGATTGGTTGGCTGCAGCTTGACTGGTTGGCACTCTCCATTCCTCACGTCTCTCCGCCTTCCTTTTCCTTTTCTCGTAGCTCTTACATCCGACATACTTCATTATCTGGTCTATAAACTGGAGCCGTGGTCTTCCTCTGGGCCTTTTTCCGTTAATATGTCCCTCTAGGATTTTCAAATGGATCCCCCATGTCTCATTATATGCCCTATAAGTTGGACTCTTCTGTCAACGATCGATTGCCATAAGCTTCTTTTCTCCTTCATTTCATTTAGTATTTCTTCGTTTGATATTCTATCTGTCCACTTAATTTTAAGCATACGTCTATATCACCATAGTTCGAATTTAAATTGATAAAATATGGAGCAACATTGATGAGCATTTGTTGACGCAACTACTTTGCACTAAATGTTCTAATTTATTATTTTTTATGAATTTTGCGTAAAACCTCTTTCCTGAAGTACAGTGTGAAATCTTATATTTTCCGTCTAATCAACTGAGAATAGAAGTCAACGTACTTACGAACCTCGAGCGAAGTTTAAGATGCCATATATTGTGCAATCGGATGCAATGTCATATTTTTCTCTGAAATAAATAATCTCGGCGGCGAAGTGCACGCAAAAATATGACTGAAACACTTAATATGCATTCATAAATAATTGTGCATTAATGATGGGTTAAATTTTTTGACGCTGTTACTGTGTATTGAATTCCCTAATTTATGATTTTCAATGAATTTTGCGTAAAACCTCTTTCCTTCTAACTCCTCATAATGGAGAAAATGCGAGCAACTCACTGAAAATTTTAAATCCTAGTAATCCATTTTTGTATGTGTACTCTGTTTTTCACTGTCACACGGTAGCGATTCTCAAAGAAGAATGGGAAAACCTGGAATTGTTAGGGAATTTTGAATTTCTGGAGAAGTCAGGGAATTCTCATAATACTCAGGGAGAAATTGGAATAGGAATCCTCGTTATTTTTCTACCATTACGTTTATCGGCCAGTCTGTCCCGCCCTTTATTTCACTAAGTAAAACTAACGTCCGTCGCTGACGTGCATGTGATAAGCACCATCAATTCGTGGAGTATTCAGTTGTGAATCATATTAGTTGTGACTCTTAGTTACTTAGCTGTGAATCAGACGTATTATGTATCCCTTTTGTGTATTCTTATTGCGATATTTGCCAAGTTTTGTTATAAATCATGAGCACAATGTATTACACTCATCACAAGGAATCCGAGGCTATGTTGTTCGGAAAACTTTACCTCGCGTTTTTTTTAACTACCGAAACTCAGGTCGAGAAGTAGGTGGAGCACGCTAGCTTAGTATAGTAAATAAAGCTCTTAAAATACGAGACGATGATTATAAAATTTAGGAAATTTAAAGCTGCCGTACAAAATTTAATTCAGCAGAAATAATATTCCAATAATAGGTGACCTTTTGGTGATCGGTCAGGGAAATTGGTAAATCCATCAGGGAAAAGTCAGGGAATTTGCAAGTTGGATATCAGTAGCCACCCTGTGTCACCTTGTGACGAAATACGAAGATAGGAAAGTGACCAAAAATCTTCAATTGATGAGATAATTACACGCTCTCATTAATCTCCTTTGGAAATGTCTTTTCACGGTTCTAAGAAAACAGTTTCCCGACATTGCTCGTCGCGAGACTGAGTGAGGCCAATATGAGACTAACAGTAATTGCATCAAATACTTCGGATCTAAAGAAGCAGACTCGAGTGTTTGCGAAACGTGTCGTCCACCAGGATGAACACACACGCAAGAGAACGCGGACGATCTGTCGCAATGAATGCGCAATTTTGTACTTGAACTCTCAAATGCACTTTTTAATAATCTCTTCCGTGTTCCATGGAACTTCTCCTCTCCAAGTAATTATGCCGGCGAAGCAAGGGGATGAACTATTTGCACTTGCCTAATTCGACCCACGGGGTTTGGATTTGAAGCACTATTTTTAGATAAACAAGCTTTTTGCTTAAACCTCCCGAAAACATGTTTAACGATGTGATTTTAATGTGATAAGCTTTTTACACCGACTATGCCTCGCTTATATTTGCAGAAGTGTATTAATCCAGGTCTGAGTTGCATTTCATGATTTTGTCTCATGAAGGCTGATATTGATGGAAATATGTATAGATTTGCGGTAAAGTTTCGGTGGATTTATTGTAAAAATATATCATGTTATAGGTCCAGGTAAATATTGAATAAAAAAATATGTCTTTACATACGATTTACTTGAAAGTGTCAAGTGTGACATAAGCATCCAGGAGTTGACCGGATTTTTTTTGTTGAAAGTATGATTTTTGAGAAATGAAATTCATTGCAATCCTTCAGCAGATCTCAATAAATCCAGTGTATCTTTTAACAGTATATTGGATGGTTATTTTGTAGCCCGTGCAAAATTTCTTTTTTTCTTTTTCCCTTTGATTTAAAACGGCTGTCCTTACCTAGTTTCTTAAAAATACATCTGTATCTTTCCATGTGATTGTACACTGTATCGTCGGTATATAAGTATCTATTGATAATACTCTTAAGAATCTTTCCCTGGCTAAATTGCTTCCATAAATGCTATCCTGTACTCTTTTTTCAGGGTGGCGATCGTCTGGGAAAACCTGGTATTGTCAGGGAATTTTGAATTTCTGGAAAAGTCAGGGAATTTTTGCAACAGTCAGGGTGAAACTGGAATAGGAATCCTAGTTATTTTTCTACCATTACGTTTATCGGCCAGTCTTTCCCGCCCTTTATTTCACTAAGTAAAACTAACGTCCGTCGCTGACGTGCATGGAATAAGCCCCATCAATTCGTGGAGTATTCAGTTGTGAATCTTAGTTATTTAGTTATGAACCTGACGTACATTGTATCCCTTTTGTATATCCTTATTGCGATATTTACCTAGTTGTGTTAAAAATCATGATCACAATGTATTACGTCCGTCACAAGGAATCCGAGGCTATGTTGATTGGAAAATTTTACCTCGCGTTTTTTTTTTATTTCCGAAAATCTGGTCAAGAAGTAATTGGAACACACTAGCGTATAAGTTAATACATGCTTGCAGTTCTAAAATTACGAGACGATGATTAGAAAAGTTAAAGCTGCCGATAAAAATTTAATTTAGTAGAAACAAATATTACAATAATAGGTGACCTAATGGCGATGGGTCAGGGAAATTGGTAAATCCATCAGGGAAAGGTCAGGGAATTTGAAAATTGGATATCAATAGCCACCCTGTTTTCCCCACCTTCAGCGCCTAGCTCTTCGGTTTACCGGATAACATGCAGAAATTTGACGCACCTCAGCCAGTGTAATGCCTTTGCTCCCTCTGCCCTCTTTCTCGCCCGAAGTCACCATGGAGGTAGTTCTCTCCCAAAGGGCTTTTGTTCCTTTGATCGGATATTGGTCGTGAATTATGATTTCTGAACCCTGTAATCGACTTACTGATGCTCATAGCTTTTGTGCCTTTTCCCAACCTTCATTTCCTTGTGATGACCAATGCGTTGAAATTGTCCTTTTCTCTATTTTTTCAGGAAGTTCACGATGTCACCTTGTCGCACAGTCTGGCTTCCATACTGCACGAGTGCGTTTCGCCCAAACCAGGTAAGCATCCTGTCGGCCGATACAGGTCAAAATGAAAACAGGAAATTTTGTTCGTCTAGTAGATAAGATAATGGCTTCCCTTCTCAATGATCATGGTTTCGATCGCGCATGTGATGGAGATTTTTCGTTGGGATCCCGTTCCATTCTTGACGTCATGTGGGGGGGCGGTCTACAAATACCTACTCTGCTCCGTCCTACTGAGCTTCGACCCTTTGGTCGTTCTTTTAGAGTTGCACCGGGCTTCACTTTACCCCTCTCACGTTTCCCATGTAATAATACCCTTTCGTACTCAGTATACTGTCTTCAGCACCTTAGTTATAAATTGCCTACCATAGTTATTACTTGTATGTTCCTCGTCCGAGAAAAAATATTTCCCTTTATTACTAAAATAAAATGATTCATTGTTTGAGCTACTATTATTTTTCTGTATCCATTGAAGTTCTTGCTCATGTTGTACGCAGATGGCGTGAAAGAACGCTGAATGCTGGTTCCAGCTTTGGCAATTATACTCTTTGGCGTAGGAACCTCACTGAAACCTTAGGGTACCCGATGCAGCAGCATTTATTTCTCTAATGCTAGCCTTTTTCTTAATGTCCCTCTGCTGTTTTCCACATTAGTCGTTGTCTACGCCAACTAAATTGTTAGAGACACTAGGGAAAAGTTGCTGTGGCGGTTCCCAATTTTTTTTTCATTCCGCTTCTTTACGGAACTCTTTCTTCTTTACATTACTTCTTTACTTCTGTCGGCTCCGGTGGCGGCGGGGTAACGTCCTCGCCTGCTAACCTTTGGGTCGCAGGTTCGAGTCCCGCCTGGGTAGAATATTATCTGCCTAGGACATGGTTGTCTGCGTCCGTTGTTACTGTTATCCACCCGGCGTAAATTGGCACATTGTGCTGTATTCGGGATAGTGAAGATAAATAAATAAATAAATTTACTTTCTGAAATCTACAAATTCCCCTCATATCCGTGATAATATTTTTTAAAAATATTTTCACTGCAATGAAAACTGACACTGATTTCTTTCCATTGTGTTCTCTTCCCAGAACCAAAAAGCACGCGCCCCTGTAAGGAACGCGTATCGCTGGTTGAGTGTCGCTGGGCTTGAGGGCTAATTGTGGTGGTGGTTATGTTTGCGAGTGCTTTTGCAATCCAGTCGGAATAAGAGCTGCAGCATATAGGTGTACGAATAGAACTCAAGTGAATCAAATTCCTTGAAGCGAAAGTCGTTCAATGCCTCCTAACTTGAGGCTTAGTGTAGATTTCACGATGGGATTTCTTTCAAATTAAGCGAGACACTTTTTTAGGCTCGTATTTCAGACAAAAAATTGGCATCGGCTTGGAATTTTGGAGAATATTTCTGGCATTTAACATTTTCTCACATTTAATCGACGACGGTGGTTTCAACTAACTACGACGTATCACCATCGATATTCAGCGTTTCTTGGTTCGAACACTAGGAAATATGACGAGCGTATCAACGTGAATAGTCTTATCTGTATTGACATTTCATCGATAATTGGAGCATTTAAAATCGATCATCAAGAGGAGTGTTTGGTTGAGGGTTATTGGAGTTAGTGTGGGTAAGTTAGGAGAAATTGCTCTTGACTTGGAGGAAAAAAAAGAATGATCGTTAGGCGTGTTATCGGAGTGGGGAAAGTAATGAGAGGATTCAATGGAGGTGTACAAGTGGTTGAGGGAAGTAAATTGAGGAGATAAGATTAATAGCCGAGATAAATGGGGTATGGGTTGCTGAGTTGCACGTAGGTGGACGAAGGGAATTATCGTTGTAACCGCTTCGAATGGAGATTGTGATATGAGGTGCTGCAATATGGTGTCAGTTTATATTTACCGCTACTTTGCAAGTTCATTTCTGGTACCAATTACTAAAACAAACTGTGGTAATGGAAGCGTTAATGTTTATACTGCTACTTTTAAGGTTTTGTATTTTTTAGTTTGCCATTTATTCTAACATTCGAATGGAATATCCTCCTCTAAGAAGTTGTAATAAATACTCAGAGCTGAATATATGTCTTGCTGAGAGAATTTTTATGCTAATAATGAGAAGCCTCCAGTATGAAAATTTCAAGACAGAAATTTTTTAACTCTAAAACTAGAATGAAAACACGACCTAAATATTGTAAAAATTTTTGCTCTTTTTTATATAAACTAAGTTTAAAATTAAGTAATGATTCCCTTTATATATGCACAAAATCAGAAGACTTAATTTGCACGCATACAGCACGTTAATGAAGGGATCGTGTCATGAAACTCCAATGTTGGTGCTTCAATGTCGCTTCGCATTGCTCTGATGGCCGCCAATCACGAGTCGTTTAATGGTGCTGTTTCAAGCAGTTTCAGGTCGCTCAGTCAAGTGTAGAATCATATACGACTTGAATGGGCGCAAACAGTCTCTCATGGTCCACGTGTTCTAGCAACTTTCTGTGCATTTAATCGGACAAATTTTTAGAAACATCGCAATTTTTGTAATATGAAAGATTTTTGCTGCTCAAATTTGTAATTCCAGTGATATTAACGTTTGAGGTATACAATTCTATTTCAAAGAGGGTATGTGTGAAAATGACTCCGGATGTTACAGTCACTGTAGCTGTGGATGTTATTCTTAAATTTTCCATGTAGTCGTCCATACTTCCGCACTCTCTTCCAGCCAGCTTTGTGCTAAACACCGCTGCGTTAGAAATTGCCTTTTGTGAAATCATGGAGGTAAATATTTAGAGGGGGGTTAAGGCGACAGTTTGCTTTATTATTGACGCGCTTGCTATTTTAAACGGAGCTGCAAAATCTCTTTTCCCACTTTTTTGCTGAATGTATCTTCTGTAAACTTGTTTATACATACCAATTCTTTTGTACCATACATGAACGTGAATGCGCATATGTTAGTAACTATTTAGCACGTAGATGCTATGATTATTATTTATATGAGAATGCTTGTTTTTTCTGTGATAAAAGTGCATTTGTTGTCAGCAATTCAAAATGTACTCAACACGACGAAGAAGTGTTCCATGGTTGAGCGAATTTCGTTCAATATTTTTATCAGTTTTTTAAATAATATTTTATTCATATTAAATTTGGAAGATAATGACAAGCAAATTCGTAGTAATTTTTTTAGTTTGGCCATCACCTCGAAGTATGTGACATTAAAATGTTTGGTTGAAAACTATGCCGCATAAATGACGAAAAGAAATGCATTATATTCTACATTCTTGCTTAATAATTCACCATTTGTAAATGCGATGCAATTTTTCCGGCACGTTGAGATTGGTTGTGCATATAGAAGTCTTATATATTGCGTGGGGCCAGTGTGTGACATTTCCGCGGAAAAATTCCTCTCGACGACTGATTAAAACTTTCGTGGACCATGCCATTGATTAATATAATTCTTTCGGGATATTTTAATCAGTGACTTTCCTATCGTCACTAAGACTCTTCTACTGTCCTCCTGGTTACGACAGAGTAGTCTCTTGTCGCGATGTCGTACAGTGGGCTGAAGTCGAAACAAAATGGCCAAAATTCTGAATGTGTTTTTTTTAGTCCAGGAGTCGAAACTTTGCACGGTCACTCCCAATTGATTGTTCTATGTCGGGCTAAATGAAGCACCCAACCTGTTGAGAGTTCACTATGATTTTTCGGAAAGGCATCAAATCTTCCATTTAGCATACTTCCTCTTTAATTCTTTGTAAGATATCTTCTGAGGCAATTTTCTCCATCTAATTTATTTTATCATTATTTCTGTGAAACACCTCATTACCGTTACCGCAACGATTTCCGGCGAGATATGGTGGGTCATTACGATGGAATTAAGTGTATGGATTTCAGTAATGTTCTCTGAGTAATTTAAATGCGTTATTCGCTTCAACGCTTAGGCTTCATCGTTAGGTACAATTCTGTCCGTTCATGTACCTGATGATGACGCCATAGCCTCGGAAAATCATTTGCCATTAAATTACTCAGGAGGCATTACCAAGTTATATTTACTTAACCTTTATTTCGTTTAGAAGGTAGTGAGGAAAGTAATGAAATCCAGGAATTACTACTGTCTATCCCTTGTGTGGAGCTGAGGAGAGAATTTCGGGTAACAACATCTGGATTGCATTCTTTTCTGAGCCGGTCAAAAATATGCAGTGGTTAGTGTGGTTTACAAGAGTTGAGAAGATAAACAATGCACCCATTTTAACTGGGATGCCCCGGGGATTGGGTGGGTGTGGTGGCTAGAGTACTCGCCTACCACACGGGCGGCCAGGGTTCAAATCCCTGCTGAGGAGTATGTTTTTCAGAGGAAACCCGATCCCTACTTGAGTGACTTGTGGAGGGCACTTCAAGTACAGTTCTCCGTCTGTCAAATGAGATGGTAAACCGTGATTCCCTTGGCGCCTTTCGTTAAGAGCAGGCTAATGCCGACGCCGGGTTTCTATCCACCCTTCCTCCCTTACCTATCACCCATGGCGCAAATGACCTTAGCCGTCGATCGCCTCCCCAAATAGCCTCCCAATCGGAATACCCATCGTTTATGAATGACCTTTATTCTATTTACTTACGTTTATAGCTGCAAAGTACTTTGTACTTACCAATGTACAGCTACTCATAGTAAAATCGTACTATTTCTCCATATTTCCCCCTTCGAGTTGCTACCTTTAGAGTATTTTCACGACCGTCTCGGGCGGCATGAAGGTAACTTTCCGCCGTCTCTAACGACTATTACAAATTAATTACAACCTTTTAATACCAGTGACGGATGCAGACCCTGGCGATCTGCGAACAAAATCCCTCGCCTTAAGTAACCGGGGCGGATCTGTAAAAGTACTAGTTGTAAAAAAAAGAGGAAGAGGATGTTTCCGGAGATATTTTTTTTTCAACTTACGTGCGAGTTTGTAGGCTCTAAAACACCCATGGCCCGAGAGGATTTGGGTGAGATAGAAGTTAACCTCTCCGCGGTCTCGGTTTACCCAAGTTTATCCGTTGCAGGTATTCGTCGCAATTCGTCGGTGAGCCAGCTGATCCACGCCAATGGCTGCCGCGTGCTCGTCAAGCTGATCGTCCAGCACTCGTCGAAGGATGGTGGGCCGTCGGGCGGGGCGGCGGCTGAGGCGCTGGTCGGCGAGCTCGTCATGGCCCTCAGTCCCCTCGCCGTCAAAGGTCAGTCTGTGGTGGGCGAGCGTGTGTGAGCGGCCGCCGCTTTGCATTTGAGGCGCTGAAGTACTATGAAGGTGGCCAAGGTCCTCGTTTTCCCTTCTCGTTTTGAAAACTTTCTCTCCTTGTATTACATTCCTTGACTCTTGATTTCCCCTCAGAAAGCGAAGCATCTCCTTATATTCGAGAGTTACTCGGCCAGTTATCTTCGTCAGGTTAATAATACGTTTATCCTACGCAAGATACGACTCCTGACTGTCCGCCATTTCCAATCCCCACCAGCGCCGGTATTGGTGATTTGGTTTCCCAATACCCAGGTCCATATATTCGTATACCCAGGTCCATATAATCCGTGCCCAGGTCACAGAGTAAGCATATACTCTGTGCCGGTCATAACACGCACTTGTCTAATGTAATCTACCATCTTGGATCGAATTTTTGGCGGGGTTCAAATTTTGCATGCAGATAAATGGGTGTTATCGGTACAAAGATCCACGAATGTTTCCTTGAATAATTTATCCTATGTACTGAAACTTTTTCAGTTGATAAGCAATGCTAAGTGGCTTTTGAATCCGTTTGGATTTCCTGCCACAGGCCTCCCTTTCGACTCCAGGAAAGTTATTAACATTGCTTCCGACTCCGTAATTGAACACTGGCCATAGGCACAAAGATCCACGAATATCTCCTAGCTATGCTATGAAACTTTTTGAGTTGATAAGCAATGCTAAGAGACTTTAGAACCCGTTTGAATTTCCGACCTGAGACCTCCCGTTCGACTCCAGGAAAGTTATAAACATTGCTTCCGACTCCGTTATTGAAAACTGGTCATAGGCACAAAGATCCGCAAATATCTCCCTGAATAATGTATTCAATGCCATGAAACTGTTTGAGTTGATAAGCAATTCTAAGAGGCTTTAGAACCCGTTTGGATTTCCGGCCCGAGGCCTCCCGTTTGACTCCTGGAAAGTTATAAACATTGCTTCCGACTCCGAATTGAACACTGGTCATAGGCACAAAGATCCATGAATATCTCCCTGAATAATTTAGCCTATGCTCTGAAACTTTTTGAGTTGATAAACAATGCTAAGCGGCTTTTGGATCCGTTTGGATTTCCTTGGGAATAAGGACTTTGAAGGTGGCCGGATTGAAGTGGATCCACCGTAAACGGAGGTTAATGTCATTTTACTCATATTCTGCATACTTATTGGAGAGGATGTCCTTCATCTCATCTGAACGTCTATATCATACCTTCCCATGCTATTTTACCCGCAAATTGGACTTGAAATCGCGTGGTTTCGGATGCATAAACGGGAGACACCTGAGGAAGAATTGTAATTTTCTCTCATACATAATGTCTATATTTAATGAAAACTGTTCATTAGATCCTAAATCACTAGGGAATTTGGTTTATTAAAATAGATGCATCTCACCGCTTTATTTGTTATCGAACCATTGCTGTGTCAATTGAAAATGTGGTGATTCCAAAGAAATGTTGGAGCAATCGGCGTCAGTGTCCATAAAAAATTTTCATTAGAAATAGTTTTATCGAAAAACCTGCATATTTTGTACCTTAATTTTAGTTTTCAAGTGCTCACGCACGTCATCAGAGAAAGGGAGGATATTTTAACCAAATAAGCAGTACATTTCGATTAAATATTTGCTTTGACTCTTACTATTAAATGGAACCTCCTTAAGTACGGATAATGTTTTTCCTCGGCCGAGCTGTATACAATATATCGCTAATGATTGCGTCATGTGGCTCATACCGGCTTAAGTGCTTGTTAATAATTTTTTTCCCGTGGAAACATGCCTACTCTCCATTTTTCCATATACTGGAAGGTTTGTTTCGCTTGCATTGTGTTTACATTTCCCAATCTAGAGCTTAAAGTCGTACCCCATTTGCGGCGCACTCAGACGACGATAGATAGAACTATATGCGCCGGGAAACAATCGATTATCGGCCGATAGGCTGAATACTAGTGGATCACAACTGTCGCGGCCAGTTTAGTTAAGTCGGCAATTCAGTCTAGCCATTTTTTTTACTCGGAATTTCACCCAAGTATTGAAGTCTTTGCCTTCCCCTCCGGATTGAATTCATGCTTTTCTGCCAACGTTATCAGCCCAGATAACGATGGACATCTTCCAGCCCAGATAACGATAGAGTAAAATACTCCGTGAAATTCATCAAATGTTCATCGTTATCTGGGCTGATGAGAATGGAAATGTATTTTATTCTGTTTTTCATTGTTATTCCCAAAGGAAATTTAGAATTTGAAAACCTTAGGAGGCGATCACGGTGATCGCCACCAAAAGACGCAATGAAGATAGTAATCCTTTCGAGAAGTTGTAAGCGCTTTTCTATGGAAACTGTGATGAGCACAGAGAGTAGTTAAGGCGCTTTCCATGTGCGCGGAGTCTGTAAAAGTTACCAAAGTTGAAGTAGGACCTGGAAACTGATGTTGTAAATGGCGGGAAAAGTAAAAGCGCCTCCGCCAATCACAATCGGCCTGACATGAGAGGGACACTGTATTAACCGGCACCTCGACACCCGGCATCAACGGCCCTGATGGCGATGAATAATTCATTCATTGCAACGTCGGCGTTGGAGAAGATGGAGCATCTAACCCGGATGGAAACCCGAGAAGAATTCACAGCAGTCATTCGCCGGGAGAAAGTAAAATCCTACATATCTGTAGAAGTAGTTCGAGCATGAAACTAATGGAGTGAAGTAGAAATTGAAGCTAAAGTCTTCGAGTTTTCAACACGAAACGTGTACCATCGTCTCCCCACTTCACGGGGTAAAGGTTTTACAAAGTTTGCTCTTTTTTTCTGAGGTTATAGTGGATGGGTTGCAAAAATCTGAAAAAATTGTATAATAGTAGATGAAGTTTTTTCATTAAAAATTTCATAGAAGAAAAAGAGAACTTCAAAAACTGCACCGACTTCACTCCGGTTTGCGATATTATTGCCAAGTCCGATTAAATCCCTTTAGTTAATTCCCTGTATCTCTTTGTTTCATAGGAATGGTGATAGTTGTTTAGAATATATTGAGAGATTTTTTTTCACTAAATGTATCATAGAAAATATACTCTATGAGTGCTGGACATTAGCTTATTGCATCTTTCACGAAATTTTCTTCAATTCTGTAATCAATATCACGTTGCTGATGGCCACAGCTTTGGTACTAAGTTTAATACCTGTTTTTTTCCCTTGCAGATTCCAAATTTTCCATCAAGGCTCGACTATTGGGAAGTGTAAAAACGTTTTGCAATCTTTTGAAAGCATACACCAATCATTCCAAGTTATTACTTCCTATTTTGCAGATCATTAAAGCACTCGCAAGAAGTGGTAAGGCTTCATTTTGTCTCATTTTTGCTTTTGCAAGTTTCATTTCCTCACCTTAATGGTTTTTTCTTATCGTACATTTTTGAATGCGGGAAAGCAGCGTACACAACGCCCCTGCTGGTGAAGAATGCTGCCTTAAACTCCATCGAAAAGGTCATAGTGACAAATGGCATGCAGCCCACGCCCAAGTTTCGAGTATCTTTGGATGTTCTCAACCATTTGACCAAGAACAGTAAGTAAATATCGATCCTATTGAGGGAATGGGGTTATGAGGATAGTTCGATATCCATATAATCTTAAAATGCTTATCCACCTCAGAAAATTCTTAGCCTTTGAGGTATGCGGAAATTTTATGCAGTACAAGACTAGTATTCGACACTCCCGCATTTAAAAAACCGAGCCATTTTGTTTCACATAATACTCAGATGCACGAATCATTTTTATTTCCCAGCATTTTATAAATGTGCTTGAAAGTCCGTTATTTGGATTTTTCAAGCAGAATACTATGCAAAATATTAATTTTATGCATTATCTGATTCCCCTGGCGGCTTGCTCATTGACTTGAAAGTATGTAAATGTCTATTTTTGGTCAATTAACAATACGTATATGTTTTAGTCAGAAGATGGAGTGAGTGTGACATGGGCTGAGTGTTGACATGTTTGCATTATAAAATGAACACATATGCACTTATGAATAAAGCTAGAATATCTTAGACGAATTTTAATGAAAAATATTTGCGCAACAGACAAAAATATGTACTACTTCTCAATGGGTCTGGTTCGGTGGGGCGCTGCCCACCTCATCTTATTAGTTTTCCACTAATAATATTTTCGTTTGGATCGATACGCCGTATATTTGCCGCTCTCCTTAACTCATAAACGTGATGGGAACGGAAATCGTTTGCCATTGAGTTCATATTTTAATAAAATATCTAGTAAGCCGAAAAAAATTCTTTTTCCTCGTTTAACTAAGGTAAATATGTTTATTCGGCGGAAATCACGTTGAGTGTTGTAATGCAAATGATGCAAGTGGTATATTTTAAAATTTTCTCCTTAATTAAGGCACTGTTTGGTTTACGGTGCGGAATTTGAAACGTAAGCGAAAGTCTTATATAAATACGTATTTTTTTAACTATATGATGCCTTAACATTTCTTAGCCACCACAATAATAATATGAAACGTACTATTTTGTGTCTAGGATGAAATCTGTACACATGTTATCCATTTATTTCGAAGTATATGTTGAGTGTTGTAAGGCTACGGGTTAAAATAGCATTAAAATGCGATGGAACGATATCGATGTCATGCAATTTTTTTCACTGTTACCTGTACATACAGGGCTGGGCAGTATTTCTAATACATGTAATTGATAGACGAAAATGAGTCATTTCATTTGCTGTGTTAGTAGGTATATTGGATGACTTGTAATCGTTATGACAAACTTTTTCCCTTGCGCAGCTTTCATTTTTCACCATTGTAGTTTTCAACTCAAAGTGAGGAGGTTGAGATAAGAAAATTCTCGAAATAGTTCTAATGGAGACCCTTCACCATGTGAACCCCGGTAGAAGGATTATAGTCTTATTTTGAAACATGCGAATTGGTTTATCTTACTGCTTATTTAAAATTATTTGTTCATAGAGTGAGCCACTAAAACTCATATCGTACTTGATTCATGGACCCACTTTTAAATTATTGTAATTTATATTATGTTATTAGATGATTGCTTTGAATTGCATTCTTATTTTCATAAATTTCTTAGCAATCTCTTTCAATTGTGTACTCTAATTGCAACATATTTAAGCGTGTATTATAAAATGTATTTCTGTTTTGTATTTCAAGTACACCTAGCAAAAGTATTTGTATTTTGTGTTCCAAGTCTTTTTTTAGTATTTTGTATTTCAAATACAGCTTTTAGAGTATTTTTCACAGCCCTGCTTACGTATTACTAATACTATGTATGTACTCTTACGCAAATTTGCACGAAAATCTGAGAAGACGAACAAAAATCGCTCCAACCACCTTGACGGCGTGCGTAAGTAGCGTTCCGCGCATTTTTTTCAAACCGGAAAAAAATATCCAGCGGTTGGCTTTCTTTAGTTGTTGCTAATGACACTACTCTCTGCATTCCGAGGAAAGTCTATTTAATACTTTCAGTGGAGCTATTGGGTTTGCTCAGTACCAACTTCACTAGTCATCCGGCTTTAGATTGAACACCTTAATGAGAGACCAATAAATATTTTTGCATTTATTAAATGATTTTTTATGAAGTTAATCTTTATTTCATGGTAATATTTCAAACTGCCGATATAATTACGGGTACAAAAGTTCGTCCTACAGTCCTATGTCGTTAATGCCTGCAATGATTGGAAACCTGTGCTTTATCCCTGATCTCCCATTGATTTATTCCCTTCAGAGGTGTGCTGCATGAAGTTGATGAAGACCTCACTCATCCTCTACCTGCTGCGAGTGGTTGAATCCTCGGAAAAATACGAAGGGAAAGTCAAGGTGAAAATGCTGAAGCCGGTCCTGCTCACCCTCCAGCATCTAGCCAGTTCCAGTGAGTACCACTTGCTTATTACGTTATCTCTACTTGTTTAACCTGTTCATGGCTTCTGTATTTTTTGACGTGGACACGTCTTTAAATATAGACCGACAATGCGGCATAACTGCGATAATTGCAATGTAAGGTTTGCTGGTCCATCGATTTCGACCCATCGTGTGGATAATTACGCGATTAAAATAAATGTGGTCTCGTTTGATTGGGTGTGCAACCACTATACGAGCGTATCCTTTGGTTGGCGCCGCGTGTGCGAGAAGCGGGAGGGAGGGCCGGCAACCCCGGGCAGTTATACTCAGTGCGGGTGAAAGATTCCGCGCGGCACACGCCTCGACCCGCTCGCTGACTTATGAGCTAAACGAACAAACGAAATAACTTGTCCGTAAAAGAACAATTAAGCTTTAATAGCGCATGGACGGGTAGATGAGGAGATAAAGAGACGTGCGAATGCCGGAAGGAAAGTGGTAGGTAGCATGTGGAGCATATCAAGGAATGAGTGCTTGTCTAAGGAAGCGAAAATCGCCGTGTACAAAAGTGTACTTCTCCCCACTTTGTTGTATGGTAGTGAAACGTAGGTATGTCAGGATAGACACAAGAGTAGACTAAACGCCGTGGGTATGAGTTATCTGCGGAGTGTTTGCGGCGAAAGTAGAATGGATAGGGTCAGGAATGAGTGGGTAATAAATGAATGTGGGTATGATGCTCCATAAATGGACATATATGGAAGGAGTGTGCTTCGTTGGTTTGGCCATGTTGAGAGAATGGATGAGAGTCGAATAACGAAACAGATATGTATAAGAGTGAAATGAATGGTGCGAGAGGTAGAGGTAGGTCGAGAAAGTTGAGGTTGAATATGGTTGAGGAAATTCTTAGGAGGAGGAATATTAGGAATCTTATAAGCAGGAGGGCGTGCATGAAGCAGTGTATTGGGGTAAATGAAGCAAAAGAGGTGGCAAGGATAGGTCAGTATGGAAGAAATAATTGAAGCAGAGTTAGGTGTACAAATATGTATTTATGAGTGAGACTATGTGACTCTGCCTACCCCGGAAGGGAACGGCGTGATTGGTATGTATGTATTTTAGAAACGAAAAAAGAATAAACCGAGTGAAATTTCCGATGTCGGGTCGTACTTGAAGAATCCCCAAGAAAGTGCGAGGGAACTAATCTGATTGGGAAGTTCGTTTTCTTAGCCGTCGATGAGTGCCTACTCTCCCCGTGCTCGAGAATATCGCGTCAGTCGATGCAGCAAGCGCCGCATAAGACGGGGTCAGCGATCACTAAATATCATGGCCTGCTAACGCGGGCCTATTCACGTGCAACCTCCACCCGTATCTCGGAAATGCCTCTCTTGACTTGTATTCTCGTGATTTCTCTTCCGTTGGGGAGGAAAATGTGTAAAATAAGGAGGGGCCGGAGGTTATAGGCAGAAGGAATGGCAAAGTACCTTATTTATCGGCGTATAACTCGCACTTTTTTCCGAAAATTTAGGACTGAAATTCACCCTGCGTTTTATACGCGTATATTACACTTTTATTCAAACTCAATGAAATAAAAAGAATCCTATTCATTTTTAATTCAGCTAAACGTCCTTTTTCAGTATTTTATGGTACTTAATTTATATTATATACATATTAATAAATATGGGCATTGATTTATTCAAAATACTCAGAGCTTCCTAGTCTTCCATTTAAAATTTCTTTTAAATTAAATTCAAATTTTCTTCTTAAATTCAAGGTGCATGTTATACGACGATGTGTGTCATACGCCGATAAATATTGTATATGCATTATTTTACCTCTTAGTGTATTAGGTTCAATGAATTTCTCAGGAATTAATACAAGACCCATGATTATTTGCAGAAGCTGGTCGCAGGTACATAAAGGAAAACAATGGCACAGCCTCCCTATACAAGTTCTGTGTCACAGTCGCAGATGAGAAGGTAAACGACATCCTGCTTGCCAAAGTGTGCGGCGTCCTCAATTGCTGCCTGGAGAACAAGGACTTCCCCCTGGAGAACCTGCAGAGTCCGGCTGTTTTCTCAGTGCCCTCTGTACACAGTGACTTCCTCTCCTCTGGTTGGTCCTCTTATCCTTCTTGCTCCCCTCTCCCTCTCTCGTTCACACTTCACCCTGAAATCCACTGACAGCAAATCCCCCATCTTACACTTCCATCTCATTAGTTTAGTCTGATAATTTGCCAATTCCTCATAAATGTTAAGTTTACTTACGTTTTAAGGCTGAAATAATTCCTCTGTATCAGAAATGCTGAGGGAAGCCTGAAGGAAAAAATGACCTCTTGGTACATATGTATATATCTTCAGCTGGAGGCTTGGTAAGACTTGTATGGTAGTTTGAGCGAAATATCATTTTACCTAGAAATCAATGAATTTAGTCTCATTTTAAAGAAATATATATCACCGTTCTATTGAATCCAAAAGTTCAACCCATTGCCATGTTACTTTCCGAGATATTTGCCAGATAATACCAGCCATTTTACATGTGAAATGGTATGTGTATGCACTCCAGAGAGACCTTATATTAAAATTGTGGCAGTTCCTACACTTAGATCTCGTCAAAAATCAACAGTGCGTAGTTTGTGTGTTTTCTCAACTATTTTTGAAAATTAATCATATTGTCCGCAGTAAATTCTTCGGGATCTCGATAAACCTTCCGTTTTGATGGAGTTTCAAACGTACCACGTGAAAAAAATTAGTACAGTTAAAGACTTATTTAAATATTTTCATTTGATTACTTACAATTTCTGTCATGTTAAACTATATTATTATTGCACCATAAATAATGCAATTTTCAATTCAATAGCCCCTCAGCTGGTGAAATTAATTAGTATAATTATTCGAATGTGGTCTGTATGATTGGGGAACTATCTCGCTCGCACTACCTTAATTGGCTGAGAGTTGAATCTTTCTCTGGTCCGAGGGTCAGATTGCAGATTGTATCATCCATTCCACTAACTGCTTCATCTCTTCATGAATATTTATTTTAGCTTTTGCCATAACTTTCCTGTTAATCTCCATCCTTCATCTTTCTGAGTAATTTTTCCTATTTAGTCCATCTTCTGTTATTGTTTCTAAGAGATAGTTACAATGTGATACTACATTTTAGGAAAGACATTCTACATTACTATCCTCATGAAAGCGCTAGCATCTTGCCATCCATGTAAACTTAGCTTCAGCTTCAATTTTGTTCTTTTTCTGTGTTTATTTTGAACATAGATTGGTGCTTTCCTCTGGTCAGCATCAGTTTGATTTTTTGGAAAGGGTTTATATGGACCCTAAGTTACATAACCATGTTTCAATATCGGAATGCCAAGAATAGAATAAGCCATATATTTCCTTAAAGTAAGATTTCTTTAAGTTTGCACTCCAATCTCGATTCTCAGTTATGAAAATTTGGATTTAGTAGAACAGTAATATTTGCAGTTCATGATATGGAAGCATTTTTTAAATATTTTGTTAAGTTTGACTATTGTAATTGGTTGTCTTGATCATTTTGCCAATAACATGGTGACCTTAGAATCAGCTGTTACAGACAATGTCACTTCCTCTGTAAAATGCTGAACAGCTCATCAATTCAAGTCATTAAGGCTGTGGATGGATATCAGTAATATTGGTCGGGCAGATTAGTAAATTAAGGAGAAGAAATAATAAAATGGTTATGAAGGAGAGTAATTATGGAGGAATTTGCAAGTAAAGGAGAAAGTATCAAGTCTTTGCCTCTTTAATTGTAAAAGATATGTGAACAGAAGCATTTGATATCAATGGTTGCTCATTTACTCCTTAAGTGCTCCTTAATTGGCTAAATTTCTTGGATCTGATATTTGCATACAAAATGTTCTGTGTGTCCCTGTGTCTGAGCTCCTTTATAGAGTATATATTTTTGGACCCTGATTGTGGAAAGAATCAATGGATGCTCATTTTTATGAGGATACAAAGACCACATTTCTACAATGTTTCCTTCTTCTCAATTGTGTAGTTACATTGTATGGTTGACCCTCTCATGAAAATCTTAAGTTTATGTTTTGTGTAATTTCTATGAAATGCTGTATAAATTATTGTTCATGGTTGTATTTATTAATATATCTCCCATCTGCCTTTTATTTTTCTACACAGTGTCAAGTGGTGATTCAGTCAACGAAAGCGGAGATGAATCAAATGACGATGAGGATTTGGATGATGTCCAGGAAGAATTAATCAATGCAGACAGCCACTTAAGGGATGAACCTGATATTAATCTTCCAAACAGAGATCAAAGAAGTCCGGAGGATCTACTTCAGTACCGATCTTTCCTTGAGGAAATAGTAACGGAGGATTTAGATCACTCCAAGACATCACTCCTTGAGGGAGTTATACAAATGGATGGTGAGAAGCCTTTCATGAGCAGGCACTCAAGCTCTGGTGTTGACGGCTTGAATTTATTGGATGATAGCGGTCAGTTTGGTTGGCCCCAACCTTCTAAATCATTCTCAGCTGAGGACACCAAGAAAAGGAGCTCAGTGAGCCTTGGCCTGCAACCAGATGTGAAAATAATGAAGTCCAACCCAGAACTAGTGAGGCCACAGCCTCTGAATGATATTGCAACTCTTTGTGATGTGAATCCGAATTTAAAAGTTAGAAATGCATACTCAATAGTGGCATCAAGGACCAAGAGTGTTCTTCCATTTGTCAAAGCAGCATATCCAGAGATGTCTGGAGCAGAGGGTGTCGTAAGACTTGAGCCCTTTCATGTAAAAGATAGGACTGTCTGCAGGTTTGTGGATTATTTTTTGTTCTCCTCAAAATCAATGGCTCTGGTATCGACTCATGTAGAAAGTAATCATTTTGTTCAATATCTCTGGATGGGGTGTATATCTAGCAATTCATTGTGCAAATTGTTGGCTATTTTTAATTTATTGGCATTGATGGATGTTATTTCATCATAGCATTTCTCAGTGGGAATGCGCAACTATTACTTTTTGATTCCACATTATTTTATTTAGATGTGACCCAAGTTTTTGGGCTTAACATCTTATTAATGTAACAACTCAGACATCCATCACCTACATATGTCTTACAATCAGGTAAAGACAGGGAAGGCTGATGGAGGCATTGCTCAGAGTTGGGTCAGCGAGGCAGTGTGTGCTGGAGGGAAGGGATTTTGGTGCTCCTTCTCGTACCTTGAAATTCTTGGCCTGTTTGCCCAACATACACTACATTGCTCTCTCTCAGCAACTTATATATTCCTCTCTATTCCTCATTTGGAATTTTATCATCTGTTTTGGATAGTACATTCCTGAGGCTCTTAGGGGAGTAAACATAAAAATCTACAGATAATGTAAAATATCTTGGAATTACCTTAACTTCTGATATGTCGTGGGGATTACACATACAAAAAGTATATGGTGCAGCATTAAAGGAACTATGTATTGTTAAACATATAATTGGAAGGTCTTCGGATGAAAAAGTCATAGAGATATGCTACTTCGCTCTGTTTAGGCCACACCTTGAATACGCTGCAAGCATTTGGGACCTAGGTTAAATAAATTTAACCAAAAAAAATAATAAAATACAAAGGAAAGCAGCATGCTTCATTAAAAACTGCTACGAGCGTACATATAGTGTCTCACAACTTTTAGAGGGATTAAGGTGGGAGACCCTAGTGACTCGGAGGCTACACTCTAGGCTTAGGTTGCTTGAGAAATGCAGAACTGCTATTTTTCATAGTGACAGAGAATATTATCATGACTCCTCACTACATCTCTAGGTCTGACAGGTTCGATAAAATAAGAGCGATACACTGCCGAACATATGGGTACAAAAACTCATTCTTTCCGTAAACAATAAGCGACCACAGTAAAAACTGAGCTCCACTAAATACACTCCTATAATACGCATCACCATTTCACCTCCAAAAACTTACACCTTTTCACCGCTGGTGATCTAACACCCCCTGCCACATGCCCATGCAGTGGCTCGTAGCGTATTATGTAGATGTAGATGCATTAATAATTAGCTACTTCGAACTTATCGTTTGGTGGCTTCTTTCAAATTTTTTGTGCAATGTTATGTAGATATAGGATTGTATGCTATTGGGCAGCAGAGTTTTGTTAGGGTTGGGATTTTTAAATGCCTTTGACTGCTGATTTATTTCAATCAGAAATCCATGTCTCATTTATTCAAATGTTTATTGGAAAGCAACCACGGTGGTGACGTTAAAGTTTACATTTTACTTGCGGAAAATAAAGAACATAGATTGAACACACAAGAGCAATGGGACATTTCAAATAGTGTATGCTCTGCAGAGAATATTTACAATGACATTTGTATACCTCCCATTTCCTCGGCCTGAACCTACCACCCTACCTTATGCTCCTAATGAGACAAACAAATGACACTGCTCTCTCCCTTGACCTCCGAGATATGTAAAGGGCCTTATGTTGTTGCTCATATACAGCTTCCCACACCATTCCTCTATTCCTTCACCACACAAAAAGAGTGCTCCCTCTACGGATCCTCCTCCCACTTCCTACCCTTCCATTTGGCAGGCAATGCCTCATGGACCATCTCCAAACAGTGCTTCCACCCTCTCTTCTCACCTCCTCACCCATGCCTCTGAGTAATCTATTCTAATATACAAAATATGTGGTGGTGTCCGTGTGTCCATCTCTCTTCTCCTCGGAAACTAAGGATTCCATTGACCTGGAGTTTTTCATGTTTCTTGCTGAAATACTAAGGAGTGCTATGGAATTCTTGGTGCTTCATAATTTGTAACCAATTCAACCCCAATTGGGTTGAAGAAATCTCATAAAAATGTATGAAAATTTCATTTTTATGTCTTTTAGGCTTTATTTCTTTTAGGCTTTATTTCTTTTCAAAATTTAATTAGAAATAATCCTCACAAAAATTAAAATGTTAATTATTAGTTCTACTGTTTTCAAAGTAAAATTTTTTTCAGTTAAAGAGCTTTTAGCAAATAAACAGGCAATTACCGCGTAGTAAATAAAAATTGAGCCTTTAAATGGGAAATTAGATTCTCTTCTGTTTAGATAGAACTAGGAACTATTTTATTTCTTACTTCTAAAGCTCTCATTGAGAATCTACAGGGATATCTGCCAGTACATATATATTGATGGGTGACTTGAAGAGAGTTAACTGACGATGAGGTTGAACATTGAAACCCAGTTCTTAGCTAAATAAAATAAAGTGGCCTCACAAAGTTAAATATTTTTATTCTTTTATGCATCAGTTCTTTAAATTTATTCCTAGAAACTCCAATAATGTCAGCACTCAAAAACTGGTTGCACTGCTGTGCATGGTAGAGCTATGTCAAAATTTCCTGGGAACTGCACAGGAGTCCATGTTCGACCTGGGTGAATTGTGGCTATAGGACATGCGAATGAAAGTGTTCATTGTCTGTTGGAACTTCATTCTGGCTACTTGCAATCACTTCTAGCCTCACTGCTTTTGTCTCTTCTGTTTATCTTGTCAAAGTTCCAGGAATTTCCAGCTTAGCTTTGCTGGAAGCTGTACATTTATCAAAATTTGATTTTAATATTATTGAGATACTGCTAAGAAAATGTCTCAACATTTTCTAGCTGGGAGCTATAGCAAAATAATGTTTAAAACATTATTGAAGCATCCTAAGTAAAAGAGAGTAAGGGAACAAATAGTTCCTCTTGTCACCTATTAAGTCAAGAAGTTAGAACTAGAGACAAACAGTAATCTTTTGGCTACAGACAGTACAGATCACAAAGTATGCGTGAATAAAACTATTGGACTCTTTAAGTGTGCTACTAAGAGAATACTTGATAGCATCTTTTATGCGAGTGATTTCTTTTTCCATTGCATTTTCCCCCCAAAAGAGAACATCCATGGCTGTGATATTTCCTTGAACGTTTTGGGAATCCTAAGCTGGGACTGCTCAGACTAATACAATATGTTTTGGCTTATCTTCCAACCTACTGTCCCCACTGTTGTGCAGGAGCAAACTCCTAACGTGTGTTGAACGAAGCATGCACCCAAATGGCCTTCTCAACAATGTAGTCTTTGATTTGGATGCTTTACTACAGAACCCGGAAGAACCTCCAAGGTAAGGGTTACTTCATTGCTTGCATATCTTTGTAAATTTACCAATCCCAATTACCAGAAATTCACCACTTTGGCTCTTGCTTTATCACTTGCTGTACCCATGAAATTGCAGTTGAGATACAACATATGTATGTGCATTGGCATCACAATACTCAGTAAAAACATCTTCACATAAAACGGTTCTGTGATAGCGATTGATAGTTCTAGGAAATGCCATTGGAGTGGAACTTGTGCCTCTTATGATCCTATCCTAATGAGGCAAGAATGGCCTCTTGCTGTAATATCGTGATCTATCATTTTTGGCTATAAGTAAGTCTGAAGGGCTTGAATTCCACAGAGGAAGAATTATTTGCCTTGACTGTGACTCAAACCCAAATCACTCAATTCCTGGCTGAGTGCTTTAGCCGGTAAAGCTACCCTGGCATCCTCTTCCCCTGTGGATTTTTTTGGGCTTTAAAGGAACAAGGTGTTCAAGACAATTTCCTGCTTACAATTTAACCAACGGTCAAAGGTGAACATATAGTGCCACAGTCCGCGAGGTTAAAGCCAAACATTGAACACACAAGGTGTTTGTTCTTTTGACTAATTGTGAGAATACCAAGACTAGCCACAGCAATACCTTTACGGAATCACCCGAAGGAGATTTCATTAGTTGATTGTATCAGTATTAAACATTTATCTCTCTTCATCTTTATGTAGGCATTTACATGACCAGTATTGGGATCATTTTAATGGTTGTTTGAGGAATTATACTCATTTGTATCCATTTCTTTAATAGCTTTTATAAAATATTTCGTTATACATGCTGCTGGTTAATGTGATGGAATCAAAGTGTGTGGCTTATTGCTCCCTAGTAATATGAAATCCACTTGGAACCATTTGTGTTACCATAAGAGAATTGGGATATTGGCAGGAAAAATATTTTTACGTGGTATAAACAGCTGGTAGGAGACTAGAATGTTAAATTTTCCTATATATTTTATTCCTATTTGAAAAAATAAACAAGAACAGATTGAATAAATTTAGGTTTCTGTGGCTCATTAAAATTTTATTTCTTCTTAAGCAAAGCAAATTTTAAATTATGCTTTTGGATTTGGAGAACCGGTTACTCTTTTTCCTTCCTTACTATCCACTGCACTACTCTATTATCCTCTGTACCAAATGCCTCCCACTGCTATTGGTGTTTAAACTATGTTCCTCCTAGAAAACTGCATTTCATACTGTAGTATTTTTATCTTTCTTGTCTGCACTCTGTGTTTCTGTAATGTTTCTATTGGTTTTTTTAATTATAAAATTCCTCACTTTGTGTTTGTAACATTGTTTCTCCAGGGAGTTGACGAATAATGACGAGACCAGAATTGGAGAGAAAGACCAGAGTGTGTCCCACCTCAAATTTGAGTCTAGATTTGAGTGTGGAAACCTTAGGAAGGCAATACAGGTGGGTGTGACTGTTTCATCATGCACTGTTTTCCCTAGCTCACTATGACTCATTGAGCATTATCTCGGTTCTATAAAGAAAAGAAACGTTAGATCTTGCATCTGAGGGGTGATTCCTATCCAAGTTGCGTCTTACTATTAAATAATGTATACCATGACAGGATCCATACTCGGGTAAAATCATGTGATTTATGTTTGATGTAATAAAATTGGTCGTACCATAAGTTATTCTTTAACATCAAATGTAATTTGAGTGTAATGAAATCCCATTGTCTGTATTGAAATATTGATTCCTCTGTGTGATTGAATGTGTGTTTTTTCATATGCAGATTGGCCCATTGGAGTACAACCTTATTTTGACTCCTGACGTGAACTCCTCAAAACATCTACAATGGTTTTACTTTGAAGTAAGCAATATGGAAGCCAACAAGCCATATGTTTTCAACATAATTAACTGTGAGAAACAGAACAGTCAATTCAACTCTGGTTTGTATATTTTTATTGTCATTCATTTTGTGTCAAACATTCATGTTGGTGGACATTTATGCCATTTTCATACTAGATTAGAATTAGCATTTTTATGAAGGAGCCCCAAAATGCTAATTATGTTTAAGTACTTGTGAAGCATGCAGTTGAGTATGAATCCTAAGGACTGTCATGGGTGATGTAACCCTGATGTAGCCCTCATCAAAATTTTTTAATAGATTTATTCTTGAAAAGTGTAAGACATGTATGAGACTTGTGTGAAAATTGGGAATGTTTCCTAATTTTTTTAAGTGAATTTACTACATTTATTAGATGAATTTAAATTTTCTCATGTTACACATCAATCTATGAAGTTTTTATGCATTCATAGATCTGCAAAATGCTGGGCCTCTTTCTCCTTCCTGATGGTGTCATTGAAAATATGTGGACTTGCATCCAATTGTTCCCTTTCCTCTTCATAAATAATTTAAATGGTCTGAAACCTTTTGATATGATACCTAGTGTAAGGAAATTATTCCCCTGTGACAAGTAGCTTGAGAATTTCCTCTACTCCTCTATGCAGAGCCCTCTAGTGACAGTGACTTTCTTGGGTATGCCCTTCATCCATCTTGGTACCCAAGTCAGCAAGAAACTGGTATCTTTTACTCAGCCAAGGGGCTCTAACCTTCAACCCACTTAAGCAGCCTCTCTCATAGTACATGTTCTCGGTCAACTGATTACATTGCAGTGTTTTTTTTAACATTAATTTGCTGAATGCATAAAATATTTTGACTCCTAAATGAATCTGTTGTACTTTGCTAGTTGTTTTCAAATTTTAAATGAAAATCTAATATCAGTGTTAATGTTTTCTGTATATTTTAGCTGTAAATTTAAGTATAGGAGTTAAAAATATTATCTTTTTCAAGAAGACAATTAGCAGTAGAATAATTTAAAGTGGACACATCTGTATATAAATCAAAAGTTTTAGACTGACTGTAATGTCAAGTCATAATTTTTATGATTTGCTCTTTAGAAACCCTCCATATTTGAAGCATATTAAAAGGAAAAAAAGATAATCTTATATGGTGGTAAATATGGTAAGGAAATGTAAAATTTAAGAACCCAGTTATATTCTTGAATTTTGATAACGGTTCATTGAAATCAATTATGTACTGAAAATTTGTGGAATTTTGTGATTTACAATATCAAAGACACAGCTTTTTAGTTCAAAATATTCATATTCTTGGTTTCTTCAGTCAACCAAATGACATATATCTTAGAAGTTGAATAAACGCCCTGACTCTATCTTAAATAAACGTGGTTCAAGCTGCTGGCACAATCTTTTAAAGCATGTGTTGTTACTTTTGCATTTGTTGTCATTTCATTGAAGGCCTACTCTGACTGAAATGGTGTACTATTGTATCATCGCTGGGATGAGCCCAGCAGAGTTAGGGTTGAAGAGAGTATCTGCATTGTTTGAAATTATGTTAAATTATTTTCAGGTATGAAGCCGTTGATGTTCTCTGTTTGTGATGCTGTTCGAGGCCAACCAAAGTGGGTCCGTGTTGGCACTGACATTTGCTACTTCAGAAACTCATACCAGAATCCCACTACTAAGGGAAGAACTTACGTGACTTCTACTTTTACTATATCATTCCCTCACCAGTATGATGTCTGCTATCTTGCATATCATTATCCATACAGCTACTCCATGCTCATGGTGAGGAAATATATGTTTACTGCTTGAATTCAAGTCTTCTCGGTAATATTGCATACATTGTAGGAACTGTTTGTTAAAGAACTTCTATTTTTTTCAGACCCAAATATGGAAATGGACCAAAAATTTAGACTTGAATAATACTTACCTCAAGGTTAACACGCTGTGCTCATCCCTTAATAATAATCCTGTACCCTTATTAACTGTTTCTGCTCATGATATAGAGAAAAACAAAATATCGGTGAGTATTCTGAGCTTTAATTATGTGATGTACACAATATACTACATATATGTTAATCAGAATATGGTATGAGGTGAATTGTACTTGACTGCCACGTATGTTGTTTGCTTGCTGTGGGTAGGATCGAGAGGTGGTAGTACTGACTGCTAGAGTTCACCCTGGAGAGTGCAATTCATCGTGGGTCATGTATGGAGTACTCAACTTCCTCCTGGGCAATGGGCAGAAGGCCAATGAACTCCGTAGGAAGTACCTCTTCAAGATCGTCCCAATGTTGAATGTGGATGGTGTGATCAATGGCTGGTGAGTCATTAACGTTGCTTTCAGGGTTCTTTGTACCGATGAAAATGTCTCGTGTGTTGGTTGTCCATCCAATGATCAGTTGTATATTTGAGGAAAATAGTGTGAAATACAATGATGTGAAATATGCCATTAACTCCAGATCAACATTGGCGGACCTGTTGCATTTCAGGAGATTTCCTCCCTTGTTTGCAGAAGAATACTTCCCTAAGACTATACCCATTCTTGTTTTCAATGCTATCATTTTTCTGTTTGCCCTCATCAAGTAGGTTAGCTTGCTGGATGTTACAACTTTCGGCATAATTACTTTTACTGGCTCATCAACCGTTGTTTCATCTATTTCATTAGCACCCACCCAGGAATAAGTTAAGCTTTGCTGCATTCCATTTTTCATGCTTCATGAACTTAGCTTCATGCATCTCTGCTTAACAATTGACAGGCTTATCAAGAAATTTGGACTTATATATAAAATTAGTGGCATTTATTTCTTTGTCAGCATAGGTCTCTAGCTTATGCTTGACCATGATACCATTATCACTCAATCAGATCAGATTTTAATTAGCACTGGGCTGAGAAAAATGAAATAACCATCCAGGTTTTCTCATTCTTCTATAGCCCTGCTAAGAGTTCACTATTTGGAGTATGTCCTCAAAGTATAAAATTATAGGACAGGATTTTAGGCTTTCTAGATATCAGCGGTATGAAGCAGACAAGGTTTCATAGTTGATGTCAAAATAACTTGAAAGATGTGAAATTAGAATGTGGAATTTTATCGTAAAAATCATTTGACCCATCTGTGACTTGAATCTGGATCTCCTACTTGTGGATCAGGTGTGTCAGCCAGATTCTCTAGCTAGCCATCTTAGTTCAAGGCTTACTGTAAAAAGTACACAGTGATTTTACACAGTATACTTCATGATTTTGTAATGAAATTTTTTGACTTTTGAATATCAAGAATTTGCAGTCAGAATTTTAGTGTGCACCAATTAACTTGAGAAATATTTATGATGCCACTATAGCATAAGGAATTATATGTCTTGTTGGAGGAGTTTGAGAAGAGAAAATCTGGTTGTGGCTCGCCATAATGGAAACTATGGCTCGAACTCTAATCCCTGAAGTGGAGCATAATCAGGATTGGCTTGAATTTAGACGAGCAATTGTACAATTTGTGTTGGGTCCTGTTTCCCATGGAAGCTTGTGGTGGATGGTTGTGCAGAGTGAGCATAGCTCTTAAATTATGCCATGTATATAATTATGCTGCTAAATTTTAATTCTTTAAATTAGTACCTATCATGAGATATACTCTCAAAGCATATGTAGCACTGAATTACAAATCTGCATTTGATAAATCCCAGTCTCTAGAGACATATTGCCATATCATGGAAGAGTGAAGGTTTTTATTTAAATAAATGGAAATCTAGACTCATTAGTTTCATTTTAAAAACTTGTGTCAGTGAGTGGAGCATTATGCAACTTATGCAAATATGATAGGGTTTAGATGCAAACCACCTTATTCTAAATCTGTTGGTCAGGAAATAGTGATAAAGTTATAGGCATGAAGTGCACAAGAAAGGTAACTCCTGTCCTCAGTATTGCTGTACCCATTGAACTGAAAGAGTTACTGCTAAATTACCACTTAAATACATTCCACCATACTGTATGAATTTAGTCCACAAAACCTACAACCTTACCTTTCTAATAATTAAAACTTCAAATATTATTATGTTATCATCTGTGAGTTATATATCTCATGTCAGAGATATGCCTGTTCTATATTTCACTAAAGAATTTCCATTACGATCCTTTGGCTGTATCTAATGGCTAATACTCCGTAGGCTTGGCCGACTAAAGTAGTGTTATTTTCAAATCTTGCATCAGCTGGTCATTTATTTTGATTGTAAATCTCCTTCAATTCCCCTTGACCTTTTCTATGGCATTTACGTTGGTTAGAGGCATGGATAAGTACAGAAAGTCTTATCGAAATCACCTCCCTCTCACTGCCCATCTAAATTCTCTGTTTACCATGCTGATCTCAGTTGCATGGCAGTTGTAGTCTGATTTAAGTAATTATGGTGAACATGGTGCCCATCACTCTTGTGTAAGCCTCCATTTCATTATCTTTGACCTCTCTTCTTACTTGAGTTCTATCTTAAAATGCACATTGGAACAGAATTCTTTTTGCAATGTCAATGGTAGGTAAGTCTTTCGTTTGGAGCAAGTCTCGCATTGATTTAGTAGTCAACCACGGGCTTAAAATGTAAGACTTAAGGCTTTCCCGGCGAATACTTAGAAGGTATAGCTCTCGGGTTTCCAACCTGGTGATGGTGGTTTTTTGGCACCGATGTTTCGAAGGTGTAGTCTGTCTGAATATCACCGTGAGGACGATGGCAGACTATGCCTTCGAAATGTTGGTGCCAAAAACCACCATCACCCAGTTGGAAACCAGAGAGCTATACATTCTAAGGGCCAAAAATTGCTGTTGTTAAATAATTGTTGAATTTGTAAAAAAAAACTGGGCAGTAAATTTGGAACTAAGATAAATCATTATAAAATTAAAGTAATGAGATTTTCCAGAATGCAAAAAATGAGGTTAATACTGAAAGTGGGGAGTATAGCCTGGAGCTGGTGAAATAATTGAAGTTGCTTGTGTGGCATAATGGAGGACCATAATAGCAAGGATACGATCATATTAAGATGAAAAGAATTTCCCTAATGCTAGAGAAATAATAAATGGCATCTTATATAGTATGCTGGGAAATAGTGAGTGGAGAATTTCGTATGGAGTCCAGGATTATGTGGTGTAGGAACACAGACTCTAATGAGAGAGGATGATATCATGTACATTGGATTTTTGTTATGTACTTTTGGAGAAGGATTGAGAGAGTGCATTGGATGAAGAGGATTATGAACAAAGAAGTTCTCAGCATGATGACTGTGGAGAGTGAGTTGCTGCAGGAAATTACAATTAGGCAGAGTAAATGAATGAGTTGGCAGTTGAGTGGTGATGGTTTGGTGAAGGCAGTAATGAAGATACATGAGAAGATAGGCTGAAGAGAAATGTGCCTAGCTGAAAAAGACTATAGCAATGAGAGTCAGGTGCTTTTGGTTACAGAGAATCAGGTGATTGTCAAGAATAAACCCTTAGGAAGGAGCATCCATTGGGCTCTCCTTCCCATCCATACAATTTTTAAATCACGTAAAAATTGAACTCTGATGAGAATGTTATAATTTGCCTTTCACTCAAAGAATGTTGATTTTTTTATGTGGCTTTTTTAAAAAATAAGTCAGTTATATCCAAAACAATATAACTAAAAATCTATTGTATTCTTTCAGAAATTTACTGCTTAATTCTCTCTAAAAATCTGCTCTTGCACTGTAGTTTTGATTACTCCTTAAATGCTTGAGCAATTTTAATGTTGATTTAAGTCATGGTCTTGAGTCTATAAAAATTTCTGGTGAACTCCACTGCTCCTTACTTGCCCATTAAAATGCAGTTCTAGCTACACCACACATGGCAATGCTGGAATGTATCCATCCCTAAAACCTTTCTTAATCTGTTGATTACCAATTACCTGTCAATTTTAAGAATTAATAAAATTGCATCATTGATCTTAGGATATCCAGATGCGTTAACTAATTATTCCCTTGCTGAATTATTCATCAGGTGTTCTTATACCTGACGTGCTTGTAAACTATGGTGTTTGATAGTTATTGCAAATTTATTTCTTCTGTGAGATGAGAAATTTTTGCCCATAACTTCCTCCACTTAGCTATGCAGTGAGCCGTGCAAGTTAAATGAATTCACTGCTCTATTTTTTCATGCAACTGTCTATCTTGAATTTTGTTTTGTTTTGTAGGGTAACCATAAATTCCCATTGATGAGTACCATATTAAGTACAATGTCCATGTTTTTATATTCAGAATGTCGAGGCCGTAATGATGTGCTGGCAAGAGTGTACAAGGAAAGCGTTATTCAAGTGTCTGATTTTATAGTTCTCATTTTTCCTAATGGATTTCCATATCCACTTGACTGATGAACCCCATGCCATTTTATCATGGAAAAAGTAACATACCAGTTATGCTAATCACATGCTCTGAAAAATGAGCAGTTGATTGCAGATATTCCAGTTTTGGTTGCTTTCCAGCCTCAGGCTGAGTATTGAGGAGCTAAAGAGAGAAGTTTGGAGCATTATATGTACTTACCTCACATGCTCCTCCTGGGATCTTAATGTTCCTCACCTTTGCCTCTATTGTCCATTGTGACTGGGCATAATTGCAATTACTGATGAATTCAACCATTTGTCAATTTTCCCCTGGTGAATGCAGGGCCATCATAAGAAAATATGAACAGAACTTAATGAGTAGGTTCATATATTTAGATTGAAACTTTTTTCAAAAACCTTTTCAATTTTTTATTCATTTTTTTATTAAAGGTTGACATTGTAATTGCTGATCACAAAAATCACAGGTCATTGATGGGGTATGGATTGTCTTTGATTTCCCCTGTGCTGGAGATCAGTCGTGCACCCAGTAAAAACTACAAGCTCTGTCCAATAGCAAAAGGTCCGAGGGCATTATGTCACAGGGCGACTGGCTCACATTGAGGCACACTTCACTCGGGTGTGAGCCCATTCACTGAGCAAGAGGAATGAGTGATTGGAGGGCATGATGAGGGAAGGCTCATTTATGTGTCACGCTGGATGCTGAATGAATCGTTGGCTGTTTGGGTTTCTCTGTGGCCACCTGCCCTACTTAATGTCCAAGGTCTTGTCAGCGGTCATCTCGTTCCAGTCGGCCACCTCCTTTCGAGCCAGGGTGAAGGGGTCTCCCTCGTTGGCTTCGGCTTGGGCGCCCTGGTCCTTGGGGCCCTCTGGGTGATCGTCTTCCCCCTTGGGCCTCTTGAGGCCGTGGCGGTAGACGGGAGAAGGTGCGAGGGATGAAGGGTTCCACGATGGGGAAGCCAACCGCGAGCCGAGGTTGGGGAAGAGGTGAGGGGGCGGGGGGCGGATGGTGATCCTGCGGTTGACCTTGAAACTCGGCGCCGAAGGTGCAGGAACGGTGGTGGTGGGGAAGGCATTTGTCTCATCCTCCTGCTCCTCTGCTTCCTCGGTCACTTCCTCTGGCTCGGCCTCGGTGCTGGGTGCATGGTGGGTGGTGGTGATGGGGAGTTGAGTGGTGGTGGCCGTCGATGCCGCCGAGGGTCTCTTGGTTGCCCTGCGAAGGACGACGAAGGGGCAAGGGAAAGAGGGGCGAGGGTGACTTTGGCCCTGATCACCACTGTCTTTAGGGACCATGGTGGCATCGCCTATATATTGTAACACGCATGAACTCTAGAGATGAGGTCACACTGGATTCCCTCATGAGCGAGTGCAATGTATCTCACAGTGTGCTGTGAAATGAGTCTCCATAATTTTATCAAGGCTCTTTTTCCTCACATTTTGTTATGAATGTGTCATTTAGCCTGGTGATATTGGTGAAGTACCAAAGGACACACTATGTCAACCCGATTGTCTAACTCATGTAAAAACTTTGATTAACCAACATTCTAGCTTCAGGGGAATGGATTAATCTTATCAAGGCCTTGTTTTAGCAGTGTCTTAGATAAAATGTAACAAAATTTTAACATGGAATGAAATGCCATGAAAAAAGGAAATAACATTATGTTCCATACATGGAAGTTGTAATCACTATGTCTCTTTAGCTAATAGATACTCTGATAATATACAGTAGACACTTCAGTTTCAGAATTTCAGCCGCCCAGAGCCCTTTTTTGAGCAATGAGCCAAGGGATAGCCTTCTCTTTTGCATAATTGTCCAAGACACTCATATTAAGTGATATGTATCAAATGTTCATACAAAAGCAATATGAGTGAGATAACATTCATTTTTATACCTCACTTTGTAGGCAAAATATTCTAGAAATAGCCTCGAAGGATGGTGGTTTTATCTGGGAAATTATTGGGAACCACCTTTACCTCTGATTCCTTTAGGAAAATTATGCAGCCTGGCGTCACTATGTTTGGTTGACTTTGTTATGATTAGTGCTGGAATGTTACTTCCCCAAGTATAGATGGGTAGGTGATTGTTATTTTTTAAAGAAGCAGTTGAGTACCAGCGCATGTATGTACAGAATACAATGAGTGAGCAAGCGCCTGAAGAGTGACTCCGCAGAGAATTGGATATGTGAACGTTTTTCTTAGATTGCAGTGGTGAGAGAGCAAAACTTCTGCATGGTTGATTTTATGGCAGTGAAAGTGACAAGCTCCTCTGCTGGAGAGATATATCACATGTAATAGACGGTAAAAGTTTGATTTTTCAAAGCAAGCATCCTTTCATTCTCATTTATTAGTAGTAAAATATATACAAGTATTTACAGAATGCTCTTTTATACTTTCTTGCTGAAAAATATTCAACCAATTTTGGTACGGAATTTGGGCTCCGATTTTTTTTGCTTTCCGAGCAACCTTCATTTTTTTTATATGAAACGAAAACTGCTTAATTTTTCAATTTTAACTTGTGGGAGAATTAAGTAATGGTAAATAATGTTTCATGAAAGAGCATATTCCAAGCAGGAGAGGTCAAGACAATTCCATTCAACCCTACTGGGAAAGAGATTCCCTTTGCATTATCGTTTTTACTGGGCTCGAATATTGAATTGTGATTTACGCAAGTGTCTTATGTGGGCCTTTATTGGATGAGTCCCGATATTATCTCGTCTCAAGCACTGATGTTTCCTCGGCTGAGATATCCAATGCTCCACTGGAGTCACAATATGAAAGGGAATGAGGAGACCAGATCCAAGAGTGTTAATGTCCACCAGGTCCCAGATGTGTCGTGTTGTGTCTCACCTGCTTACCCCTGGGATGCTGAGACGGGGATGGAGCCGTAGTTGTAGTAATAGCACCGCGTCTGCTCGCAGATGAAGTCCTTGTCGACGTTGCAGTCATCAACGTCCCACTTGAGGTCCGGAGCACTGAGCATCACGCACGCTCCATCCTTGGATGCCCTGGACAAAGGGGAAAGGCAGTGTGTGGTCATTTTTCGGCCATTTTCTCCGAAATGGACTTATTTTATCGCTTTAGCGTGTTCGATTATGGCACGTATACTGTTGAAGGCCAGGACATAGTCAAAATAACAATCACACGTGACCGTTGCGAATGTAAATAAACTCAACTCTAAAGACACGGCGTCGATCATAATCATCGTACTCCTGGAAACATGAAAGCACTCGTTCAACTTAAGAGAGTGGCAAGTTTCGTGTTTCGCGTCCCTGCACCGTTTCTACTTATGATTAAGTTTCGTGCATCACTTAAGTTTATTCTTTACGGAGCGGATTGTAATTGGCTCCAGCTGTATGGTAATTTCGCCTAGCGTACGTGACAATGACACGTATTGCTCAGGAGCAGATTAAGGTTTGTTGTGGCCCCGGACGCAGAAAAAAGTGTTGGACCTCTTAAAAACAGAGAAACAGGGAAAGAAAAAATGCATGTTGACAGATTAAGCATGCTGATTACATTATTTTACTGCGTCTGAGATCGACGTATTTTTTTCTGAAGGCTTTTACGGACAGTTCCCATGCGTCTTGCGTGGTCAATGTCATTATTCTACCGGCGATGAGTTTTCCGTAGCGCGGTGTCCCTGCTGAGCAATAGCTGGCAAATATGGTGACATGTCCTAAAATGGGGCATCCTGATGATATCTCTGATCAAGTCATACCGTCTTATTCGTTCACATTAACCGGTAAAAGCATATTTGTTCATTTCAGTTGTAGTATTTGAGCAAATGGGATCTCCGATGGCCATTGAGAAACAATGTGTGAAAACCGAGTTAGCACTCGTTCTGAACGTGAAATGAAACTGCTCAGGTTGTCGGAATGACTCTCGAATGTCCTATTTTGATCTGCTTCATAAAATTATTCAGGATTGATTGTCTCTCTACGGTAGGATCAACATTAATTTCAGCCACAATTTCAATACTTCTAGTTCAATATCATTGTTTATGAAGGCATCGTAATGATGGTGATATAGTGGCAACGTATAAAATTTAATCGTCTACTTCCTATGTCAGCCGATTCTAACTTTCTCAGTAAGCTCCCAATTATGCACTGCCCTGCTACAAAATTCCTTAGAAGCTGTTCTATAGAACGTAAGGAATTCTACAGAAATTGACTCTTTTTCTTCAGAACTAGTTGCTTTTTTAAGGATCTGTGCGGAATATGAGAACTTGACTCCGCAGAACATGTGTTCTGTGGAGTTATTTTCTGCAGAGCAAAATAACTCCTTACAAGCTGTTCTGCAGAACATGGAATTTTGCAGAACGTCCTAAGGAATTCTGCAGAATGTCATAAGGTATTCTGCAGAACATCCTTAGGTATTCTGTAGAAGGTCGTTGGGAATTCCGTAAAATGGCGTTTCAATACTTTAAGGAATATCTACAGAACTTTTTAAGAAATTCTGTAGAAGTATTTAGAAGGAAACTATACAGAATTTTAGCAGGGTGCACGCGTCTGGGACCGAGGTTTTTTTTACTATTATATTATCTTCTTTGCTGTCGCCCATTTTTTTTTACTTGTGTCGTGTATAGTGGGTGTAATTTTTGTTATTCTTGCATGTGTCGTAGCAGCATTGGATGAAATTATTATTGAAATAATATTATCATCTGTTATAACCCCACTCGTCCACTTTCTTTCTCTTTATTAAGTGATTCGCCAGAGGCAAATCTCTCAATTCGGTCTTCACCGAAGGTTTACGTAAATGATATGCTGCGCGCAGCACATAGTAATTGGCGGCCAATGCAAACCTGGCTCATGAAATGTGAATCCTCTTAATAAACGGCCTACGCGTGACGTCGACGCCAATATTCCAGACCGGCCTTAGATAATACGGCACAAATAGTGTTGTTCCTCTCCGAAGCTGCGATGTAAATAGTTCTGTTAACGTCCGTGCGATCGCGCGGACGATGTTTGGACCGTCGTTTAATTTTGGAATAAATTATGTCGATTGCATACAAGTGAGTTGGGTGGTTATAATTGAAAAATTGTTGAAGGGCCATGGACGGTCCAAACGCCGTTGTACAATCGCAAACGGGGGACAAAAAGACGCAAGTGTACGAATTTTAATTTTAAAAGTGAGACGAATATCCGGTTTTATAGTATCTGGTTAATTTTAAACGCAACATGACGCTGTCTTTGTATTAAATTAATGTCAACTGTTGGGGATTTATAGGTTACCTCTACATCTACGTCATGCCCTGCAAGCCACCCAAAGGGTGTGTGGCAGGGGGTGCTTCCACACCAGGCATGCATGAATTATACGGCAGAACACCGAAACTACATTGAAACCAGCGTGCCACTCATGCAACGCGCCCATTAAAATCTACTAACCAAGAAACATTCCATCGTCAATCGTTCCAACATGCAAGGGGTACTAGGACTACTACTACAGATTCAAAATATCATGCTCTAATAAGAACATCTTAAATAAGAATGTAGAAAATATATAGAAAGAGATCTACAATCTAGCTAATCTCACTATTCGCCCTTTTCATGACGACGATCACAGCTGTTATGGTCCCGAATGGTACGCGGAAAAAACGACATTTTATACCTATCGGTTCTACAATCTATCTCTAATTTTATTGGCGCAATCTAATCTGCAGTAGTACGAGGGGGTTAATAGTAGTTAATAGTTTTTCACGTCGCCAGAGAAATGTTTTTCCTGAAATTTAGTTAGGAGGTTAAGCCTAATTATAATCTACGCTGTAATAGCGATTCCCATCCCAATCCTTCTAACAATCCAGACACACTAGCAAGCCTCTCACTTACTAGCTTACCTCTCAGTCTAGAGGTAAGATGACGAGAGTATTATCTATCATATAAGGGAACATCTTTGGATTTTGTAGGGAGAAGGTTTTTAGCCAGAGATTATAACACCGGGGTCAATTGTAGGATTCATGGGAGAGGTCGTCGCCCGTGTCACTCACAGCTGTCTTCCGCGGACGGCCTTGCCCTCGTCGTGAGGTCCTTCCTCCTCTCCCACGGGCCCACTGCCGATGAGCGTTGGCGGCACGTCGTCGTTCGACTCCCGCATGTAGTTGAAGGTGACGTTGAACGGGAGACCGGTGCTCATCCACAGGAACATGTCCCGGCCCAGGCGGTTGCCCGATGTCCAGAAGTCGTAACCGCTGTAGCCTGGATGAGAAGCAGTCAGACGGATGGTCAGGACAGACATGTATATTATTTGAACATCGGGTGATAAGATAACATCCGGTGTTGTGTGTTCATCATGGTGGACACATGTGCGTTGTCATGGGAGGCCGTCTCCACTGTCTAATTGTCCGGCCAATATACTTGACCGTTTTGTATGGGCATTCCTGCCATGGCAACTCTCTGCCGGCTCATTGCTACCGTAAATATGCGGCTGAATTCGTATATTGATGTAGGAATGCGAATTAAGCTAACGTCCATCCAAGATGAAATTGTGGGAGAACAATTATCTGGAGAAGCTTCTAAGAAATAGGAAAATTCAAGACTTAATTCAGATGTAAATTGGCGGAATCAAGTCTTTGTGATGAAAACGATTGCTTAATGCTTATCCACATTTATAATTCATCACAGACCAAGGTTTTAGGAAATATTTGCCAATTTTTGTTTTGGGTAATAATTGTGAATTTATAAACGGTGGATAAATTATCCAAAGAGGAAATAAATGGGGGGTATGCTCAAAAAATGCTACAATTGCCTATTTTGGTGTCAGAAAATAGTTGCCAAATTCTAGCAAATGAAATTTTTTGGTGAAGCCGTGGTCGGAAATAAATTGTAAGTGTGATTAAGTGCTAAGTCATCGTATTTATTGACATCAGGAAAATATATTTAAATGGCACAATCCACTAACTGATGTCGAAGTATGTTTAAAGCAAGGAACTGGTTTCGTATTTCCCAAAATCATGTGTAACAATTTCTTTCTTTTCTCGTAATTTATTTATTCCTTCATTCTACATTGTTTCAAACTGTCTAATATATTTCTTTTTTCTGTCCAAGTTTTTGTAGCCTTTCGACAGCTCTGATCTCCACTTTTAAAATTCTGTTTGGCTTAATTTAAATTATTTTAAAACCAGGAGATAGCTCTCGGTAGCGGGGGCAATAAATATTTTTCCTCGATTTCTTATAAATTTTAATGCGTATTATGCTTGTTGTCTGTGTGTCACAAACCGGGTGATTCGCCGTTGAGGTGAATGAGACACTTGAGGGTTGTGGGAGCAAATGACACCATTTTCAGGTGTTGATAATGGTAACAAGGCATTGGCGGGGCGCAGATCTGAGAGGCTGACTGTTGGAATGCGTGTCCTTACCGGCGTTGGTGAGGTACTGCGTGATGGAGTCCGCTTTCTCCTTGGTCTCGAAGGAAGCGAGTTGGAGTCCAAGGGAGCGGCAGTACTGGTAGGCCAGGAAGTAGTTGAGCGCCGGCGAATAGGGATTCATTCTGCTCACGAAGTACTGCACGCCGTCCAGCTGGATGGTGGTGATCCTCTGGCCTGTGGTGGGGTAAACGAAAGCAATTAGTCGGCTGGTCCCCTGCTGAGCGGATGCTTTCCGAGAACCGGTTTTAGCTGAGATAAGAATTTCCTCCAGTATGAGGCATGGATTATTTTTCTACGAGAAATATAGTAGGAAAGCGAAAGTGAGATTTTTTGGATTCTTTGTAAGAACAATATCTTACGAACTCCAATACTACGGTAGATCAGATCAGGAAAATAAAATGAGGGAAATAGATTGTAGAACAGAAAGGTTTAAAATGTCGTTTTTTCCACGGTCGATAAGAGAGCATAATGGCTGCGTTTACACTTAGAAGTAGGTTAGTTTACAGGTAGTGCAGCTGGTTAATTCGTATACCCCCTAATGCATGCGTCTAAATCTGCCTAATAGTGCTAACGCCATGTTTTGCATGTTCCCTGCATGACTCTTGTTTCATGTTTACGTAGTAATATTATAGAATAATTTAGTGGTTTTTTGTTGCATTTGTGGCTTACATATTATGTGGTGCATTCTTTTCACTACAAATTTCTTCACTGTAGCTCATGTTGGTGATAAGTTACCCCCTGCCAAACACCCCTGTGGTGACTATCAGAGTAATAAGTAGATGTAAATGTAGAATATCTTCCGCCTGGACTGGAGTTTGAGCCTAAATCCCCCGCTTTCGAGCTGAGTAACTAATCATTTGCCTAGTATTTGTACCGCGGTGTCCTCTTCCTCTGAAAACATCATGAAGGCTTTTTGAAACACTGGGTACTTATGAAGTAATATGTATACAATGTCATATGGTACTCATCGTAAATGTATTTTAATTGCACTTCGACAGTTATGCTCAGTTTGCACTGTCGAGCACTTCCTGACTACGCTATAGACGAATTGGAAGATTAACCTACCGAATTCAATCCGAGCCCAATGGTTCTTGAATTCATTCACCTAGAGGGAACCGATGTCTCCATCGTGGTGAGACTTCGTCCATGAAGTACTCGGGCTCTTGCCCTCTGCATCACGACCTAAGACATTAAAGTCACTTTTGAGTTTATCAATGTTAACCTTTGTAAAACTTGTTGAGTAGTTCTCAGGGACCATAGAATTGCAAAAAATTAAGGGGGACCCGAGTTCATATTCCTCTACTAGCAGATGATTTTTTCACTGAGAATTTCTCACGTTCGTAAATCTCCAAGTGACTTTGACGGCTTATCCAGCTGCTGTTTTATCTGCCATCGTGTTTGTTTTGCGTTCCGTTCTTGGGTATAAGGTAGTTTGAGCGAAATATCATTTTACTTATAAATCACTGAATTTAGTCTCATTTTACAGGAAAATATCTCACCCTTCTAATGACACCAAAAATTCATCCCCTTACCTCATTATACTTTCGGAAATATTTGACAACAAAATACCAGCCATTTTACATGGGGAATGGTACGTGTATGCACTCCAGAGAGACATTATTAACAAAATGGGGAATTTCCATCACTTAGATTTCGTAAAAAAAACTAACAGCGTGTAGTTTGTATGTTTTCTCAACTATATTTGAAAATTAATCATGGTGTCCCCCCAGTCGATTCTTGGGTATCGCTTACTTAGACTTATTTAGATATTGTCATTTAATTACTTACAACTTCTGTAGATAAAACTATATTATTGCACCATTAATAATTCAATATTTAATTGATGTGTCCTACAGCTGGTGAAATTAAAACGTATAACTCGAATATGATCTCTATTATGACTAGGGAACTATCTCGCTCGGACTACCTTAAATGCGGTACAATCGGACGCGTCGGATGAGATTTTAAGGTAGTCCGAGCGAGATAGGTACATAGTCATAATAGAAATCTTAATAGAATTATACTTTTTAATTTCACCATCTGTAGAACACATCGATTAAATATTGCATTATTAATGGTGCAATAATAGTTTTATATGTAAGAAATTGTGAGTAATTAATTGAAAATATCTAAATAAGTCTTTAACTTGATTCTTCTTTTTCGCACGGTGCGTTTGAAACTCCTTCATAACGGAAGGTTTATTGTGATCCCGAAGATTTTACTCCGGTGACAATATGATTAATTTTAAAAAATAGTTGAGAAAACATACAAACTACACGCTTAAGTTTTTTACGACATCTAAGTGGAGAGGATGCCTCATTTTTTGAATAATGTTTCTCTGGAGTGCGTACACGTACCATTTCCCGTGTAAATGGGTTGGTATTTTTTGGCAAATATCTCGGAAAGTAATGTAATAAGGGGTAGAATTTTTGGTGTCATTGGATAGGTGAGATATTTTTCTTTAAAATGAGACCAAATTCATTGATTTCTAGGTAAAATGATATTACGCTCAAACTAGCTTAGTTCATTCGTTAAGAGCAGTGGCCGATTCCGGCACTAGGATCCTCCTGTTTCCTACCTTCTCATCCCTCTCGTATCCAAATAACTTTCCTTCCAGTCTGAAGCGACTACTCGCGCGGAACAGACTTGAATTACATGTGTGTGTTAGTGAATGTCACGACTCGCCGCGCTGCCGAAGGGCATTTTCCGTTCTTTTTTCGCCTCACGTACCTCCCGAGGAGCGGCTTCACGTCTCGCTCGTTACGAGCATCATCCGTGAAGGCTTCATCCAGTTCACGAGTCACGGGTGTGAAAAGCAGCTGGCAATCTCCGGAGTTGCTTAGAGGAAGGGTTGTGTTTATTTCAGTGGATATTTGAAGCAGGTTGGGAGCAAGATTTGCGCTGCGGCCGGGCACTGAACTCGTTATTACTATGGTGGAAACGATTATGCACCAGGGGAAGATTCCTCAAGCTAGCTCGCGTTTTAGAGAGTGTCGCATTTTTGTATGGTGATAAAAAAATCTTATTAAGGTGTAGGATATGTTCGTAAAACTAGTTTTTTAGGCTAGCCAATGACGAGTTATCGAGACCAAAGATGTTACCACTTTGTGCATTAAGATGTGTACTTATTTTATTGAAAAAAATGCTTTTAAATCTCCCTCGAAGTTTTCCTATAAAATTTACAGCATTCAGAGTTTGAAAAATCGTTTGCGAGAGGTTCAATCCCTACTGCTTGTCCCAGACGAGGTAAACGACCCAATGGGGACGGAAAGAAATCCTAAATAGTATTAAATATGTATTGTAAATCCTTCGTAATATTTCCTTAGCATGGGTTACATTGATCATCGGCTTACATTACGTAGATTTTTCCCATTGAGGTCATTTCATGACTGTAATTAGGCTTGAAAGTAATAACTGTCCATGTATTTCCCTTAATTTTAATCATGGCGTTTTTCTCAGCATTTTTCCTTGGAATTTCTCTCAACTGTGCCGTATCAAATACTAGTATGTTTTTCGTATGTCTGCTTATAATGCTATAACGTTTTAGAGCAAGTTATCGAAGCAATGATACTTACATTTCAATACTTGAATGTCTAATGTGTATTCTGTATGACTAGGTGTTCGACCGGCATGTGTTTCTCTTTGTCCGTTACATAGTTATTATTTATTCAGAAACTTTGTTGCATCTTCTTTAACTTTGATGAGGTATTAAAATCCACTGAAATCGTATTAAATTCTTAATTTCTTTTTTTATTTTGAATGCTCATTTTCCAATCTTTATTAGTTATCATCCCGTTCACATTCGTGACACTCGTTGGAATCTCGGATTAAGATAGCACCTCTGATTTGTTGCGCTAATTGTAATAAAATTGAGATGAAAATTTTAATTGCTGTTACAAATTTTTCAAGCAGTGCTAAACTAGCAGTGTAAAATGACTTGCCAGTTGTAGGGGCGTTTCCCGTAATCGGATTTCATTTTCTATCACATCAAGGCCCCGTCAATTGACGTCAGTTTTGTTCGACTTTAACCGTCGGATTACGTTTCCTAAATGTTAAAGTAATAACAAGAGAGTTTTGGCTTAGTTCAATTCATAAAAAATATCGGTCACCCGGTGTAAAGTTAATCTAATCTAAGAGTGTTCGCCATCAGTTACCATACCAAGGTAATATATAAAATGGATACATCAAAATTTGAAAATTGTACTTCGTTTGTGCCCCTTTTTTATTGCGCTCCTCCGTATGGAGGTTAGAGAACACTGAGTAACTGGCCTGCGTTCAATTAAGCAAGTAAGGCCCCACGTTAGGAATGGCCTGCTAGGAGCCGTTAGTGTCACTTTCCGTTCAAAACTTCCCTCGTGGGATCTCATAATAGTCTGTGTGTGAAATGTGTTCGTCACTTGTTGGTATGTGTAAAACCAGCGCATCCATAACGATTTCTGACCCGTGCTACCAACTGGGGTCAGCCAACCATTATTGCACACCACAGGTGGCGCAAACTGGCGTTTCCATCACCAAATATAGCCAGCGTCCGGCCAAGCTTGGTGCGAACCTTGGGGCGGTTTAGCACTTATGTTCGTCTGACGGGCGCAGTACGAAAGATATAATTAGTCGAATTAACCAGGCTAAAGCAGTCTTTAACGAGAAAAAGAGGATTTTCTTCTCCAACGCCATTATTTGGCGGCGTAGAGCATGTTTGGTGAAGACTTTTGTTTGGAGTGTAAGTACTCTTGTACGGAAGTGAGACTTGGACTCTTGGCGCTGACGCGAAAAGGAGACCAAAAGCGTTCGAGCTATGGTGTTATAGGAGAATGCTTTGCATCTCCTGGGTGGAGCGGGTGACAAAAAAGGAGGTCCTACATAGGATTGGGGGAGGTCCGTGTCTGCTGAGCGAGATGGGGAAGAGGAGGAACAGTTGGATTGGACACATAATCAGAGCGGAGGGCTTTGTTGGCTCCATTCTTGGGAGTGAAGTGGACGGGAGAAACGTAAGGGGAAGGCCCAGGCTGAACTACATCGGTCAGCTGCTAGAAGAGCTCGACTGTCCATCCTATGCTGCACTTAAGAGGCTGGCCCAGGACCGAAGTAAATGTGCTGCAAACCGACCCTAGGGTTGTAACTGTAGAAGAAGAACTTATTTATATTGCTGTTTACAGGTATTCTCGTCACCTGTTTAGTTTTTATGACTACAGTTTCTCCCCTCTTCCTGGGGGCGTCATCAGGTCCGTTGGACATTTTGTAATTATTTATTTTTATATTAAACAACAATATGAAGAATGATCGAAGGTTTTCCCAGCGAACTATGTCGTTGAAGATTATTCGGGATTTCCACCGGGTCAGGTTCTCTATTTCTGCCGACGTTTCGATGGACGAGTCGTCCATCATGCCCTGAGGATGATGGACGACTCGTCCATCGAAACGTTGGCAGAAATGGAGAACCTGACCCGGTGGAAATCCCGAATAATCTTAAAACAACAATATGTGATTATGACAATAAATAATTACAAAACGTCCAACGGACCTGAGGTCACCCCCAGGAAGAGGGGAGAAACTGTAGTCATAAAAACTAAACAGGCGACGATAATGCCTGAAAACAGCAATATAAACAAGTACATGAGTCTCAGAATCTTTTAAATAAAAAAAGAACTTTTGTTCTCGCCGTTCAAAGTATATACCATCCGCCGGCCGCGTGTTCTAGCACCCCTGAAATGGAGTGGCCGCGGCGGCCCTGGAAAAGGAGCGGAGAGGACCACGTCCTCCACTTCGATGTTTCCGGGAGTGATAGGAGAAGGGGACAAGTGGAAGGAAAAGGTTGTCCGTCCGCGGCGACAGCTGTGTGTGTGAGAGAGCTCAACCGAGTCCTGTCGTTGGGGGGAAGAGGGTCGAAAGGGAGTGTTTTTTTTTCTGCGGGAGTTCGTTGGCAGTCATGTGGAGGGGAGGGGGAGGTTCCTTGACCGCCGGCTCCCGAGGACTTCGGTCCGAGGGCGCATTGCGAGAAGGAAGCGATGGAGGAGGATCGCCTTGGGAGGAGGGTGAAGGTGAAGGACCCGCCGACCATTCCCTCCTCTCCGAATCACTTTCTCCTCCCCCTTAATTGGATCCACTCCCCACACCCCTCATCCACCTCGCCTCTTCATAAAAGACCCATCCCAGTTTTCCTTTCCCACTTTCCCACCCTTGTTCCTCAAAATAATCCACTCCCCGACCCAAGTTAAAAAAAAAGGATCGCCGCAAGAAATATTTCGCCGCGGAACGTACCGCGCGCTCATCCACGTAGTCGTCCGTGCATTGCGAGCGGCGATAGGTGCCGTCTCATCGCGTCCGCCTCCCATTAAACCCTCGGCCCTCCTCGCTTCCCCGTGTTTTAGGAGGAGCGGGGAAAGAGCGTTGGCCTTCGCAGGCAACAACTCGCACACGAGAAGCATCCCGCCGAGATCTCCATCCTGGAAGAACTTGGTCCGCAGCGGATGTGCCGTCCCGAGAACGCTAATTGTTTGCCTTTTTCAAGCGGAGGATACTTTGACCCCCCCTTGGGCTCACGTCATGCCCACCTATAGGGGGAAATGTTTTCGTCGCCAATTCATGTCGAGTTTAAAGAAGAGTGCCGCGGTGGGCGGGGGAAAGATTTTGCGCGAAGGGACCTTTTAGGTCGGATGACGGTGCTACGGAACCGCATTCCGTTGACGAGTTGGAATTGGAGGCGCAGATTCCATTAGTCTGTGTACAGGTCTTCACTAAAAAACGTGTTTATGGCCGGAAGAGGCCCGGATCGCCCGTATTGTTTACGTTGAGTGGTTGAGGTGTAATCACTAAGGTTTTGCTCCCCTTGTTATAGTAACGCAATTGCTCATATTTTGTAGAATGAAGTTTTTAAGATAGACAGATTTTAAGCTATCCGGGACTAGCCACGGAGTTCCACTTTTACGGAGTCGCCCGCAATGCACAATTGTGCGAAATTCCACAGAGGAAAAAAATCATCCGTCTTGACCGGGATTCGAACCCGGATTCCTCGATATCCGGCCGAGTGCTGTAGCCTTAAAATCCTCAGAGGAAGAGGTCGCCTCGGTAGCTTAACTGGCTAAAGCACTCGGCCGGAAATCGAAGGATCCGGGTTCGAATTCTGGTCAAGGCTGATGATTTTTTCTCTGTGGAATTTCGCACATTTTTAAGATAGAAGTCTGCATGCCAATCGTTTTTCAATCTCCAACTGATTTTCTGCGGCACGATTTTCTACAACCGCTGAAGGAAACGCAAGATGATCTGTGTGGCACGAGAACATTTATTTACCATGGATGTAGCTGTGTTTTGTGGAATTCCAAGAAAGGTATCGCGGAAACGGAAGATGTCATTGATCCATATTTAAGCTAATGCTACTTCAGATAGTGAAGCCCGTTTGAAACACTCGCTCTTCATCGTTTATGTCCCCGATAAGTTTTTCACTCTTCGGTTATGAATTCTTTTCTATGTAATGTATTCAAAAGTGTTTCCATGTTTTCGAATGTTTTTCTTCCAGCAGTAGATGTAATCGAATTAAGCGAAAAACCGCCGGTGGAATATTAGCCGGAGTGACCATCGTCTAATAAGTATGGGAGCGGGAATACGAGAGAGGGGACGGGAGGCCATAGAAGGTGATCAAATCCATCTCCATGTTCCCTCAATCAAAGTGGCATGTGTTGCGCTTGCCTTTTTTTCTGATCCCTTGTGCTGATGAAGCAAAGATTCGCATCGTCATGGGGAACGGTTCGCGGAGTGCAACGGGATTGCACGGCTTTTCCCAATGGAATGGCCATGACATCGAATATTCTTTGTAAATCTCCCTCTCTTTTCTTTCTTAGGCTGAATCTAGTCTCAGGAATCTGAGAAAAAGAAAGAATACTTTGCTGCTTGAGATATTCAGAACTGGTGTGTTTCAGAGCGACACAGAGAATATTATCGTGACGCGTCACTACATCTCTAGGTCTGACAGATGCGATAAAATAAGAGAGATACTCGAACCCGAACAGATAGGTACAAAAACTCGTTCTTTTTGCGCACAATAAGCGACCACAGTAAAAACTTATCTCCTCTAAATATACTCCCATCGTGCATGTCACCATTTCACCTCCAAAGATTTTACATCTTTACACGGCTGGTGACCTACCACCCCCTGCCACACGCCCATGCTGCGGCTCGCGGGGTAGTTTGTAGATATAGAAGAACGGCTCCATCATTAAGAAGTAACTGTTGATCTCCTTTTCGATACTCACCGCTTTTAGAGTATTATTCTTGCTCACCTATCTTGTTGAAAACTCTTATGATCTCAAGGGTATAATTTGATGGAAAACTATCGGCCGCATTTATATTTCAAAGAAACATGTTAATGTCAATAATTTTTGTGTTACAATAGCTCTATTTTGTGAGCTTTCGAGTAAAATTAAGATGAAGCTGATACGTCTCGATGTTTGACATACGAGTGTGTTTTTTTCGTGTTTTCTTATCCATCGTCTAAACCAGGGGTCTCCAAACTACGGCCCGCGGGCCACATCTGGGTAACTGAATAAAATAATATTAAATAAATAATTAAAAACAACATCCATGTTTTGATTCCTTTTTATTTGGACCTCGAGTGTGTAGCCGTCCCCCAAACTGCTGTTTGATAGTTAATGCGGCCCTCGGGCTGAAAAGTTTGGAGACCCCTGGTCTAAACCATTGAAATCACATGACCCAGCCTTAAAAACTCGCGGTATTGTCTGATTATAAATTGAATTCATTGAATTAAGTCCCTCCACACGCGGCCTCCCTTTATTTGGAGCTCTTATTTACCATATTTTTGTCTCTTGTGAGCTGAATTGGTGGTCTTATTTTCATCTTTGGGTAAAGGTTTAAACCATACCCTTGGATACGAATGGATATCACGTGATTATTTACTTTGCTCAGTTATCCTTCTCCATCATTGACTAATTCTTTGATGGTCTGTACGGTTTTATTTAGCTATTACTCACAAAACAAAGGGAAGTACGATTATCGACGTAATAATCCAGGGTGTCCAGCACTCTGGAAAAGCCGGGAAGACCGGGAAATCTCTCAGAGAATTTTATTTTCACTGGAAATATCAGGGAAATATCGAATTGACTCCGGAATTTTCTGTGGTGTCAATATATAAAACAGCAACGGAAGCAGTGTGCCTCTTTATGCAAGTTGCTAAGTCAAATTTCCCTTGCGTTGTCGCATTTTGCAATCCTGTAATCACCAAAAGTAGGTAGAATGTTTTCTATAGGTAGTGCTTTGTGTTCTTATTGGTCATAGTCTGTAAATCAGTGGCGTAATGAACGTGCATTTATCCGCAAGTTGAGAATTCAAATTTCCCTTGCGTTGTCGAATTTAGAAAAATGAGGAAAAAAGTCAATTCCTTCAGTTTATTTAAGTTGTTGATCATTTTATATCAATGCTCTTCATAGCAAAGTGTGGCTGTAATATAACCTTGTTCCTTGAGCACCAGCATGACAATGTTTAAATCCAAGGAAGGGTGGTGATGTGATTTTCTCTCATACTATTTTTAAGTTTTGTGTTTATTTTCCTCCAAATATGCAAGTTTAAAAATGATCATTACGTTTAATCACCCAAAAAACATACCGAACATCCTCTTATAATTAACGAGAAAAATTCAATATTTCCTCTGGAAAAATAAAAATTATGTCTGGAAAACCAGGAAATCTCGGGGACTTTTCAAATGCCCAGCTGCGGGACACCCTGTAATCGTAATTATCTACCGTTGGCATCTTATTAATACCACATTTAGTCTACATAGATGGACAATTTAGAGCTGTCTCCTCTGTATATGGAGTACGTAACTGCCCTTAAGTTTCATATATGTTTTGTGCTCGACTCAAATCGCCTTTAGTGAATGGACTTTGGAGAAATCGCATGGCTTCAGTCACAGCTGTTGACATTTCATCGCCATTATATCTCGATCTAGTAATTTGTAGGCTGGTTACTATTTGAGGTGCAGCGGAACCTGTTTGCGCCATTAGTGTTCGAGGGTTGGTAGTGTGCTGGTTAGTGTGGTTATGGATAAGTAGGGAAATGGAGAGTGGAGGTAACCTTTGGTTTATTTAATCTTTTTTGTCTTTATTCCTCTTCCTCCCCTCCCCATTTCCACCGTCCATTTACCTCTTTAACACACCCCATCGCCTCTCAATTCGTCCTTCATTCAAATTCATCGCCTTCTCCGGATCTCCGCCACCAATTTCCTTTCATCACTCACCGTATCTAAAACTCATTTTCCTCAACCGCTAAATGCCTACTTTACCCTCTAATGCTATCTTAATACCCTCCAGTTTACGTATATCTACTTTCCGGAATAACTTAGCCCGTATCAAATTTTTAATTTATCTGTTATCTTCAAAATGTGTTGTAAATGACTTGAGTTTTTGATGCCCTCAGTGTTAAGGCTGTTGTGAACTGCCTAGTCCAATGCGGTGAGATATTACTTCTTAAGTGTGATTGTAACTCCCGTCGAATCCATTTGCTGATTACTACCTAATACGTCCACAATAAAACCTGAAATCGTTGCCCTCATCGAGATTTTAACCCGCAGTATTTGGATCGCCGGGCCGACGCGTTATCCATTTCTCTACCTTGACTCGCTACCTTCAAATTTTATATCAAAAGAAGAAACTTCAATGTCACCCATGGTTCCTGCGAGAATGCGTTTTAATTGTTTTATTCAGGTTATTCTATTCTTTTCAGAGGAAGGCGATATGGACTGACGGGTGTACAGATTTTTAGTTGATGTATTCAAATTTAATGATCAATCTTAACCCGCCCGTTTCATTTATTTGTTTAGGAGTCTCTTCTGTAACTATCTCTGTCTTTGTATCTCTGCGATATCGAAGGCTGCCGTGCGATTGCAAAGTGGACAAAGTTTGATTGGAAGGACGATTTTGTTCAAGGTGGAAGCGTGAGGGAACAATACATTTTATTTAGCCTTTCTTCATAGCCATCACACGTTATGCTGTTGTTTCACGCTTGCGAACTCCTTATCCTCAACAGACCATCCCCTTATCCACAGCAGAACCCGTCACAACGCCGAAGAGTTTTCTGTAGGCTCAGGCTCTCTATCTTCTCCTTCTATCCTTGTACGAATCGCCAGCTGTTATCTTTTTTCATGCATCGTTATGACATGCTTCCTTGCAACCGAGACTCCAAAGCTTCACAAAATCAGTGAAAATTTATTTTTATGGAGCTCCAAACAATAACCTGAAGATCTCGCGGAACAGACTAAACATTTCCATTTGCATTTCCTCGAGCGTGCTTGTCCACAACACGTTACCTGTTCATTACCATGTCAATGTAGCTTCTCTTTGGTCGCCCCTAACAATTCTTAATTGTACTCTCAAAAGCAAACTAATAATACGATATAGTTCAAAGGATTTAACGGAAACTCTCAGGGGTGTGTGTACGCTGGAAGTTCTGGTTTTCTCCTCAATCAGCTCAAGGGATGAGTTGGAATATAGCCGGGCGCTAGAACTCAATGCAATAAAACAAACTCGTTATTTCCGTTTTTGGCGTTCTCCCGCCTCTTTCCAAAGTATGCATCGCCCTTCGCGGCAGGTGCTCCTGCCGTGTCTTCAATCATAATCAGTACCTAGTATGTTTTATGTGGAAACATAAAAGTCGATTAGCATACAATTTATCCTTGGAACTTGTGATGCAAATAGGTAGTTTACGAACCCTCTGTTTTGTAGACCAGTCTACTTACCCTTAAGCTATCGAGATTTACTAAATTAATCGGCAGTTTTTTTCAGGTCTATGTTCGGTTTCGGTATATGGATTCTTATTAGTAGTCTTGCACTTGGTTTATTGCAGATTTCGAGGTAATAAGTACCTTTCGTGGTGTAATAATGACTATTGTAGTTTATAATATCGTATTAAGTGGGAATAATGATACCGAGCGACGTAATATGGATATACAAATCGACCATTTATCAAGAAACGCATATTTCCTGCCGTATTTTGGCTTCTACTTTTAAGCTTACGGTATTTTTTGGCTTAAAAATCTCCTTTATTGTCAGCAAAAATTTCTGAATGTCAGGTGTGAGAAATAATTGGCGAAACATTTATTCTCATGAGCTGGGATACGAGTTCGGACGTTATGAATCCTCGTATGAAAGAGTTTCAAGCGTCCCTTTGTGGAAATATTCTATATCCATGATGGTAAGAATTAAATGCCAGTGGTAATTTCCACACTGTTTTTAATGAGAGCCGACCATTATCAAGGTCTTGATAATGAACTCAAGTGTCGAAGCCATGGTCGGTTTTTAATTATAAACAGTGTGGAAATTACCATTGTTAAATCATTCTAACCGTCATGGCCATTAATTCTCGTCTAATGCTCCATCCATTTTGACCCGCCATTCTGCCCCGCCATTAAGTCCCAATCCTACCCAGTTTAACCCTCTGCGTATCTTCTATGAATAAGGTATATGAGCCCTCGGCGAGAAATCTAAGAATCGCGGGCCGGTCGATTGACTTTTTGATCTCTATGATTTCCTCACATTCGTGCTCCACGCGGCGTATGTCTCTGCTGGCGGCACCGTCGCTGCTCTTCCCGCTAGAAGTTTAAGCTGGTTGGTACGATATTCTTCTGCTGGTGTACATATTTGCGTGATACTTTGCGTACGTGTTCATATTGGTGAGATCTGTGTTTAAAATAAAAAAAATATATCTTGCCGATTTGATTTTTCGTCAACTCAGTGCTACTTTAACTCGTAGCCATGTGGCACATGGCATATATTTCGTAATAAATAGGTCATATATATATATATATATATATATATATACAGATTTTCTTCTAAATGCAAAATTGTACAACTATTATTATGATTATTTCTAGCAATCTGTATCAATTTGTTACGCCGAGCCCAGTATTCGAAAACAACATATCCGAACGTAAATTCGTCTGAACTTAAAATGCCTCCCCTAAACCTCTGGTCATGAAGCGCTTCAATTAAGGGCTATTTTAAAATACATTTCTTGCATATTTATATTATCATCTATATGGTTCGTTCCAACGTGCACATACACTTAACTGAAATGTGGACCAAAATTTTTATTGGACTCAATCAAAAATCATAAAAAGATCCATGAGCTCAATGATCCAAGATCCCTCCGGCCACCTTTAAATTTTAGGCTCATCTCTCCGTAATTTTTTTAGCTCCCGAATATCTCTCTGCTTAAGGTACTTTGGGCGAGATATTTCCCTGCCCGTAGTAAAGACCATGATACAATTTTGATTTTTAATTTCACTAATTGAAGGACCATCAAGTAAATTTTTTTATGTTAATCGCATAAAAATATTGTTTTATATGACTGAAATTTCCTGTAATTATCGCTTAATCCACATATAAGTATTTATATTGAATCATTTTTTCATGCCGTTCCGGGAAATAGTTTTCACATCGGAAGGGGTTTTTGCAATTGCGTATAAATGTTGATTATTTAATTTGTTAAAAAATATTAGAGAAAACATACTCAATGCAAACTGTTAAATATCTGACGAGGTCTGGGTATGAGAAATTCCTCATTTGTTAATTATAGTTCCCCTGAAGTGCATACTCGTACCTTTTCTTGTGTAAAATGGCTGGTATTTGTTGGAAAATGTCTCGAAAATTAGTGCAGTCTGTGACAGACATTTTGATATGTTGGGAAAGTAAGAAATTTCTCATTAAAATTGTACGAAATTCATTGAATTTAAGGTGAAGTGATATCTCGCTCAAACTGTCTCAAGTGTCGAGGCGCGGCACGCCGTCGATGTTTTGCCGATCGAGTCGGAAGGACGGAGCGAATGGCGATCCTCGGATGTTTTTTGAGTGCACGCGCACATCCTGACGGCAGGGTTATCCGTCCAAAATGGACCCACGGAACGGGATTCGGTCGTCGCCTCTCTGCTTCCGTCGCCGGCGCGCGGCCGCCTCTCCAAATTAGGCCTTCCTTCTAGGCGTTCCGTGTCTTCCGCACGCGCCTAGCGGGCGTGATCGCACGCCTTCCTTCTCCTTCTCCTCCATCGGCGGAAGGAAGGGCTCCTTGAGAGATGGCGCTGACGAGCCGAAGACGGATCGTTAACCTTCGTGGTCGCTCGAGCCTGAAGGTGAGGAGAGCCTCTTGTCTCTCTCCTCTCTACCCCTCTCCCGGTGTGTCGGTTTAACCGCCCGTGGCTCCACGGCGTGCATCACAGAAAGACCCAAGGGGCGAAGCGTCGCGGGGGGAAAGTTACGTGCTCGAAAGGAGGGACGACCCGAGGGAAATTCCCTCGTCGTTACAAGTGGAATTACCTTAACTTCAGATATATCGTGCGGAACACATATACAAAACATATACGGCGCAGCATTAAAGAAGCTAGGTTTTGTTAAGCGTATAGTAGGAAGGCCCTCGGATGAAAAAGTAAAAGAGAGATGCTACTTCGCTCTGGTTAGGTTGGACCACACCTCGAATACGCCGCGAGCATATGGGACCCTGGTCATAAAGATTTAACCAAAATAATCAACAAAGTACAAAGAAAAGCAGCACGCTTCGTTAAACACTGCTACGAACGAAAATATAGTGTTACACAACTGTTAGAGGGATTAAGGTGGGAGCCCCTAGAGACTCGGAGGCTGCACGCCAGGCTTAGGCTGCTTGAGATGTTCAGAACTGGTGTGTTTCAGAGCGACACAGAGAATATTATCATGACGCCTCACTACAATTCTAGGGCTGACAGATGCGATAAAATAAGAGAGATACAGTGCCGAACAGATATGTACAAAAACTCGTTCTTTCCGCGCTCAATAAGCGATCACAATAGAAACTGAGCTCCTCCAAACACACTCTCATAGGACGTGTCACTATTTCACCAAAACTTTTACATCTTTACACGGCTGGTGACCTACCACCCCCTGCCACGCCCAAGCAGCGCCTCGCGGGGTAGTATGTAGATGTAGAGGTGCAAGTAGACGCGAGTTTCGGGGGTGACGCGGAGGCATTGCGGATGATGTGATGGACACGCTTCCTGGGGGGAGGGCGGGGATGTTGGGAAATTAACCATTTCGTATAATTTTAAAGAAAAATGTCTTACCTTTCCAAAGATATCAAAATATGAATGGATGTTCAAATGCGTGATCATGTAGACGCTTTTCTTTCATTATGTCGTGGACATTTAATATGCAATTAAAGGGAATTCACTAAGGAAACGGTTTTAGGGTTGATTTTTTGGAAGTTATTCATCATGGTGAAATAATTATCTTTCAACTCCTTTTTTACAATTTTTTATTACGACCAAGGTTTCTCTCACATTGCCGCACTTGGTGACATGATGATGACAGTCTGTCGAAACTCGGGTCGTAATAATAAAATCTTTAAAGTGGAATTAACAAAGTTATATTCATCTTCGCCCTGAAAGGAGAAATAATTAGCCAAATTGCCATACAGTCTACCTCCTTCATTTTATGTGAGTTTTGGAATATTCCGGAGTCTTGAGGTGAGCCAATAATCTTCTTAAGTTTTTTACTACAATTCACACCCTTCCTGAATTCCTGTCTTAGAACCTTTGTGCTTGAGGGTAATGTAATCAAAGCAGTGCCGGCAAATGCTTCTATCCACGTAAACTTATGGAGCTAAGGAGGAAATGATACCCTGTTTGGTGCAGAAACGAATTCTATCCATCCGTATTGATGGTCATGCCGACCCAAGCAACAACTTGTCAATTAATATTGTAGTTAAACTTCGAAATACCAACAACTCTTCTGCGAGTGGTAAATATACTAGTAAACTACTGCCTGTATCATTTGTGCTGTGGCGAATTTATCTTTCGAAGAAGTGCCTCTTTGGTGTCTCGTGAATCGCTCTCGAGCCAAAACCCTTGTACTTATTTGCATTTCTCGCGATCTCTCCTTCGATTTGACCCTTGGTAGATCAGCGACTCTCTTTTACTCAACCAGGGATCACAATTGCGCCTTTTAGTTGCATACTTGCGTCTTGACGGCATCTAGCCGCTGCTGTGTCCTAGTCATTTTGGTTTGAAGCTAACGGGCACGAAAAACCAAGTGGGCATGGATTTTTTAAACTGTCATTACAAATTCCAATAGACGGATCTTTCTAATTCATCGATTTTAAATCCACTGTGCGGCACTCGTTTTGGTTTATGCTTTCATTTCGACTCGGATTTTTTATATTTCCCTTTTTTTTAAGATCACTGCCTCGTGAGATCGACCTTTGCGTATAAATTTGCTGATTTATCGGGGTTTTTACTGTTTTTTATTGGGTTCGGGGAAACCCTGTCGCCTGAAATGTGGAAGCAATGGGCGTCAAAGGACAAGGCGGTTGTGTTTCACTCCTTTTGTTGGCTATATGTGCAATTTGATATCATCTGGGATATTGAAATGGACGTTTTATGTTACATCCTTTCGTGGACAGCGTATTTGCGTTCACTTAGTTGATTAATGTTTTCGTAGTTCATGTCGTGGAAGAATTACTAATTAGGTTTAGTTTATGGGGATATCCAAATTTAATCAGCAATTTTAAGAAGCAAGGAGGAGGCGGAAAATAGATGTCCTTGAAATAGAAGCAAACTGAAATAGAAACCCTTACATCGATGAAATCGCTAGGCTCCCTCTTACACGTCGATAGACTCGACCACCCATAAAAAAATTAGGGGAAAGGACTCCAAGGCGGACTAAGAGTTGTAAATTCTCCTTTTTCCCTAATCACAATGCATGGCTCTTGAAACAAATGATGAAACACCCTCGATATGGACGCAGCATAATTACATGCACACAAAACACTTTCATTCATGATATCACAACTATGGCTTCACGCACCTTTCCGTACACCCTTATGGCGGCTCGAGGTGTTCAACTTAGATGAAGATAGCGAAGCCTTTTAGACCCGTGTTCGGAGAAGTCCTAACAAATTAAGTGTCGACGTGGGATAGATATGTGTGAGTCCACTCGTTCCCTTCCGCCGACCGATGTGAGTCATCGGGGAAGAGCGAGAGTGACTGTCGGGTGGCAGAGCTGCTGGGCGACATCGGAACGGTCGACTGACTACCCGTAGCATCTTGGAGGGGGAGCGGACGCACACCGATATTTGAAACAGACGTGTGTTGGATACTATTCTGAATAAGAAAATGTCGAAGAAAAGTATTACCTTTTAATCTTTGTCATAATATATAGCCGGGCAGGTTAAACCCTGATATATTTTAATATAAAGACCGTTTGCACTTCTGAAGGTAGTACTTCTTTTTGTGTTTTTGCCCGTTTCTAATTAATACTTCTGAACCTAGAAAAAAGAGCATTTGCAGAATTATTGCCACCCCTTTGATAATATCCCTCGACTCCAATTTAGTCGAGTACTTGCGACAAAAATTAACATTTTGTGCATCTCGTTTTCCGCGCAATCTCGCCGCAAGTTTTCCAGCACAAAGGCAGGAAATGGGGCTACATTTTTTACGAACTCTACTTAATTATTTTTAGGAGTTATTGAAACTTTTGAGAATTGAGAATTTTGATGATTAGTTGTAATGTTATGAATGCCAATTCTATTCAGTGGAAGTATAGCATCCTGTTATCAAGACACCGATGATCCACCTTAGTGAATGTTCCGCGGAAACTGTCTCAAGTTTTAAGATATGATTTCACGCTTGATTTGGATATTTCTTAGGCATAAATCCGGCAGTGAATGGTGCTCGGCGTGATGGGCGGTATAGCACCCTGAGTGGTGCGAGAGCGAGCTGCTCACGCCGAAACGGTTTGTTTATGCAATAAAATTCCACCCTCCTCCTTCTATTGAGAAAAGGAATGTGAGTTTGTCTTTCTTTTACGTCGTCAAGTAGCCATCGAGCTATGAATGGTGCACGGCGTGGTGCGCGGAGTGGTGCTACTCACTTCCTTCAAGGCGCAGGGTCTAGGTCGTCCATTCAACGATCCTCGAAGTGTCGGAGAAGGGAAAGCGGGTTTGACCTTGTTATTCGTCGCCTGTGGCCGAGTGCGGCGAAGGGTGATGCAAAGTGTGGTGCACGGACTGGGGTATTGGAGCGGGCTACTCACCGCCGACAAGGCACAAGGTGCCGCAGGAGAGCAGCAGCGCCGCGATGACCGTGGAGGCGCGCATCTTGGGATGAATGATCGCGATGGAACTAGCTTTCGGCCGTTGAAGTCTCCGGCGATGAGTCGCCTCAGCCGTTGAAGTCTCTGTGTCTGCGCTGGTGGCGTCTTTTGGTCGGGGGCGAAGGACTCTGGCGAGTATGTGTGAGGCGAGGAAGGAACGAGGCACTGTCCCGCGCGCCGCCTCGCCGCTTCCTTTTGTTGGCGGACGCGGGGCGATGCGTTGAAGGGGGAGGAGTCGAGAGGGGGGGTCAGAGGAGGATGAGGCTTCCCCTCCGGAGGAGTGTGTTCGTGGAAGACGAAGGATTTGACGGGCCGTGGAAAAAGGGGATGATAAACAGCCCATCCTCCTCCTAGGCCCCTTTTCTCCGCCGCCACGACCCTGGCCGGCCACCCCCGCACGATCCCCGCCCCCCTCGCATCCCTCCGACTATCCAGTCTAGCCATGCGAAGAGTCTAGTTCTTTCCTCCCCTCTATGGCTTTATTTATTGCCGATATCTCCCACCCCGCGGAGGGTACCTGAATACCATTATTGCCCCCTCGCCGGCGTCGGCCAAGAATAGCTCTCCTCCTCCGCTTCTTCTTTTACGCTCCTCCACTGTTCGTTATCTCGTCTTCCTCGTATTTTTGTCTCGACTCCCGTCTCTGCCCTCTTGTTCCACGTACTCCTCTTAGCACCTCCATCTCTCAGCTCGTCCACCTCCCTTCCTCCCTAGACGGGGCTCTCTCCACCTCGTCCTCCTGCCCCCCCCCCTTCCTCTCGTGGGGGCCGTGCCTTTCTCGGAGGCACCCCTCAGCCTCCGATGGGAGGAGAAAACAAGGGGGCTCCGCACACTGCCGTAGTGTGTGTGTGTGTGTGCATTGTTATGAGCGCTCATCGAACGGCCATTGCGTGCCCGTCGATCGGGCGGAATTTCGTTGTGCTTTCCTCTGCGGCGGATCTTCTAGTCTCGTAGCTGGCTCGCGCTCGCCCGTGCCGTTGAAGCCTCGTGCGGCCCCGAGGGGTATGCAACTCTGAGAAATGGTGTACGCTTGTTGAGAAATGGTGGACAGAAATGGATAGAAATGGTCGGAAATGGACAGAAATGATGGAAATGGTTAGAAAGGGAGAGACATGGACAGAAATCGATAGAAATTGACTTAAATGGACAGGAATGGATAGAAATTGACAGAAATGGAAATAAATTGTTAGAAATGGACAGAAATGGATATAAGTGGACAGAAATGGATAGAAATGGTTAGAAATGGTCGGAAATGGACAGAAATGGATGGAAATGGATAGACTTGGACAGAAATGGATATAAATGGACAGAAATGGATGGAAATGGTTAGAAATGGACAGACATGGACAGAAATGGACATAAATGGATAGAAATTGACATAAATAGACATAAAGGGACAGAAATGGATAGGAATGGATGGAAATGGTTAGAAATGGATAGACATGGACAGAAATGGACATAAATAGACATAAAGGGACAGAAATGGTTAGAAATGGACAGAAATAGATATAAATGGTGGGAAATGGACAGAAATGGATGGATATGGTTAGAAATGGATAGACATGGACATAAATGGGCAGAAATGACATAAATGGACATAAACGGACAGAAATGGATAGAAATGGACGGAAATGGACAGAAATGGTTATAAATGGATAGAAATGGTCGGAAATGGACAGAAATGGGTAGAAATGGCTGAAATGGAAATGCGGTGTACACTTGTTTTTGAAGTGGCCAACCCCTCGTGTGGCCTCTTGTCTATCCTTCTATGTCTCTTTTGTTTTGTCTCTTCCATGCATCCATATTTTGGGCCCTTTCTTCCTTAATTTTTGCTCAGTGGCGATTTCACCGCTGATCAACCATCAATACTTATGGAATAGTTTTAAATGAAATTTAAGTTTTGGCTTGGATTGAGACGAGTGCTGCATGCTTGGTGTGGAATCACCCGTGCCACTCATCTCACTGGTGGCTAGCGAGGTACTTCCTTGATGTAGATGAAAACTCTGTCATTAAATGATTTTGTACTTTCCCAGCGAATGTTGTATGAAGTTCTCTCGGGACTCACACCAGGTTAAATTTTTGGCAGCAGCCATTTTTGCCAGCACCGGGTTAGATTTTTGGCAGCAGCCATTTTTGCCAGCACCGGGTTAGATTTTTGGCAGCAGCCAAAAATTTAACCCGGTGTGAGTCCCGAGAGAACTTCACACACTGTCATTAATTACTCTCCTACTATTGAATGGCTCTTTTCACTCTACCGAATCCCTTTCAGTTAAGGAGGTTGGTTCGCGACTGAATGAGTCATAATTCTAGCGGCATCCCGATTGTTTTAGTTATGTACAGGAGTCTTTAAAAGAATACTGCTTTGATTTGTATAATGTCTAATTTAGAGGAAAGCTGAAATATCGCATACAAAATGAATATTAGGAAGACCAGTCTACAAAAAGGCTTTTTAATCGAATACCGGGAATCGAGTCGTGCAGCGATTATGCCTAAATAAGTAATTAGATTTATGAAACCTTTTCAACAATTCATATCACCAGATTCTAATAATAATAGCTAAAATTCTAATAATAGCTAAAATTCACGCGATTATTATATTACAATATTTTCTCAAGTAAACCCTACATTTACACTTATTTCAAGGTTAATTCAATTCTAAAAACTTTGGCAACGCCGTACTGAACTTTGTTGATGTCCTTGGTGACTGGTGTTTGATGTGCGTGAACTGAAGTACTTTCCTACTTTAAACACATTGAATAAGTTCTTTTTAGAAATTCTCATACTACATAATAGTCCTTTTCCGGACTAAATTGATCACTGAATGGTGTTATTGTGGAGATCACCACTATAACGCACGTTATACATTGTTTTTGTACAATTTAATTGCTGCTACACTATCTCAATGTCCAACCTAGCGGTGGATGAGAGCTGTGAAGTGGAAGGTGTGAGGTTCGTTTCTCTGAAGTGGAGTATATTTTTCTTCTTTTTTCCATATTTTTTCACTAACATCTTTAAAAATATTGTTTTCATCATCGTAACTCGCTTTAAAAATATTTTCCTCCCAAAAAAGATGAAAATTGAACGTTTGAACGAACGTTTCGTTGCCTACAAAAAATTGACTGTCAGAATTTCGATCAGATCGACCGTTCAGACGCTTGAGCTCAAAATTGTGAGAAATGATACGGAATAACGAGTAAAGAAAGTAACTTATATAGATGACGGGCTTATGGCATTAAGAATAGAAATGTTACCTACGGTCATAATTCAAGTATACAGAGTGTCCCATTGATCGTGTGTCATTTTTGAACTGTAATTTAAGGCACTATATTTCATGCCATATGGATGAAATTTGATACCTGGGTAGAAAAAGGTTGTAAGTTTTGTTGAGTGTAAGCAAAATTTTATAAATTTGACTTTTTGACCCCAGAAATAAGGTCCAACCAAAAATCCAAAATTTGCTTATGGGCTTTCAATGTTAAATTATTCGAAATACAAAAGGGATAGAATTCTTTTTCGAAACTTTCAACTATTAGGTTTTTGGGCACGAAGAACACATTAGAAGAGCTTTCGAGTTCGAAAATGCAACCGTGACCCCTGAAAGGGCAAAGTCAAGGTCACAGGAGTGACCAAAAGTGAATCGCCCCTACAAACCAGTCGAATCACAGGTTTAAAAAGGTGCCAAGGTCGATGGTAAGATCTTCAGGTCACTCTTGTCATTCCTTGACCTTAATGGGTAACTCCGGGGTCAAAGGTCACAGGGGTGCCAAAAATGAATCGAGCCAACAAATGTATCGAATCATAGGTTTAAAAAGGTGCCAAGGTCGATGGTAAGGTCTTCAGATCCCTCTTGTCATCTCTTGACCTTAAAGGATTACTCTGGGGTCAAGGGTCACAGGGTGACAAAAATGAATCGAGGCCACAAACGAATCGAATCATATGATTAAAAAGGTGCCAAGGTCGATGGTAAGATCTTCAGGTCACTCTTGTCATTCCTTGACCTTAATGGGTAACTCCGGGGTCAAAGGTCACAGGGGTGCCAAAAATGAATCGAGCCAACAAATGTATCGAATCATAGGTTTAAAAAGGTGCCAAGGTCGATGGTAAGGTCTTCAGATCCCTCTTGTCATCTCTTGACCTTCAAGGGCTACTCTGGGGTCAAGGGTCACAGGGTGACAAAAATGAATCGAGGCCACAAACGAATCGAATCATATGATTAAAAAGGTGCCAAGGTCGATGGTAAAGTCTTCAGATCCCTCTTGTCATTCCTTGACCTTAAAGGGTAACTCTGGGGTCAAAGGTCACAGGGGTGCCAAAAATGAATCGAGCCAACAAATGTATCGAATCATAGGTTTAAAAAGGTGCCAAGGTCGATGGTAAGGTCTTCAGATCCCTCTTGTCATCTCTTGACCTTAAAGGATTACTCTGGGGTCAAGGGTCACAGGGTGACAAAAATGAATCGAGGCCACAAACGAATCGAATCATATGATTAAAAAGGTGCCAAGGTCGATGGTAAGATCTTCAGGTCACTCTTGTCATTCCTTGACCTTAATGGGTAACTCCGGGGTCAAAGGTCACAGGGGTGCCAAAAATGAATCGAGCCAACAAATGTATCGAATCATAGGTTTAAAAAGGTGCCAAGGTCGATGGTAAGGTCTTCAGATCCCTCTTGTCATCTCTTGACCTTCAAGGGCTACTCTGGGGTCAAGGGTCACAGGGTGACAAAAATGAATCGAGGCCACAAACGAATCGAATCATATGATTAAAAAGGTGCCAAGGTCGATGGTAAAGTCTTCAGATCCCTCTTGTCATTCCTTGACCTTAAAGGGTAACTCTGGGGTCAAAGGTCACAGGGGGACAACAAATGAATCGAGCCAACAAATGTATCAAATCATTGGTTTAAAAAGGTGCCAAGGTCGATGGTAAGGTCTTTAGGTCACTCTTGTCATTCCTTGACCTTAAAGGATTACTCAGGGGTCAAAGGTCACAGGGTGACATAAATGAATCGGGCCTACAAACAAACAACCGTATCGAATCATAGGAAAAGTGAAGAATTAGATGAAGTTCCCTCGTCCTGTTTGTCTTCTCCTGATCTCCAAGGACTATTTTGAGATCAATGGTCATAGATGTTAGAAATGGCCAAACGGGGAAACAAACATGATGAATCGGAGACTTTTAAGACTGCCAAAGTCAATGGTGATGAAGAATCCTGAAAGAACGACATCACAAGGCGTGAGGTTAGGGCATCTTGGCTGCCATTAGACTTGCTTCCCCATTGGAATAAGCCGCTCGCCAAACCTCTGTTGGAGTACATGAATAACCGCCTGGGACCTATGGGCATCAGGGCTGCAAGCGGTCCTACCAGTTGGTTTTAATGGAAAAATGACTTATTTTTGCCCAAATAATGACCAAATAATGACCAAAAGTGACCAAAAATTGACCAAATACAACCAAAATCTTACTGAAACCGGCCAAACATACTTGAGTATATGTTTCCTAGAGTCCTGCATTCTCCGCCAACTCGCAAACTAGCCGACTAAACAATGAAAATCTGTAAAATGCGCGATTCGAACACATATCTTGTACTCGAGCGTCTTCAATTCGCGCCTTGCAAGGGATTTTTAGGGTCCAGTCGGCCGCCAGTTGGGGAGTTGGCAGAGAATGCAGGGCTCTGATGTTTCCTGCTACATATCGTGCCTTTGAAGAGGGAAAGTAATTGAACGACGTATTAATAAATGTGTCAAATAAAACTTTGTTCACATGAAAGTAATGCAAAATAAAAAAACCATTACTTTCCAAAAAAAATAACTCGCACGTACTTCCTAACTAGAAACGTACGGTAACAAAATAGTAAAATAAAATATTTACTTCGTTGAGTGATAAATATAATGTGATTACATCAGATATACATTACACTTGCCCTGTTTCATTCGTAGCACTGATGTGAGGTTTGTCACGTTTTGGACCCTTCCTATTAGGTATAATAATGACTTTTAGTGACTTTTTAGCACAATAATGACTTTTAATGACCAAGATCAGAAATAATGACCAATAATGGTAATAATGACCGACTTGCAGCCCTGATGGGCATGTGCTCCATCCTGCTGGAACCACACTTTCTCAGTGGTGCCGTAATTCTCCTTCTCCATGTTCTGGAACATGTTTTCCTCCAGCGTAGCTCGGTACGTTTCCTTTCTCACGTTCTCCTCAAAAAAGTACGGGCCAAAAACGTGAGTAGCCGTCATAGCCATGAAGACCATCACGCCAGGCTTGTCGAGGGACCGCTCAACCCGTACGTTGGGGTTGCTTGCAGTCCAATATCGAGCATGAGCGGAAGAAACAGCCCCGTTTAAAAGGAATTTGGCTTCGTCGGAAACCACTAGTTCAGACAAGCAAAAATATTTTTTATAAAAACTCGAATAAAGCAGAAAATATCAAAGCGAAGCATCAAAGGACGTCAAATAATTTCCTGAAACGTGAACATAGGGTTATGGTTCAGTTTTTCGACCATCGAGTTGCAGAAGTGGACGCGTTCTCCATAGTCTCCCTCACAAAGCTCCTACACCATTCTGACTTTGTACGGCTTCAATTTCAGCATCCTCAATATTTGTTGCAAGCTCGATCTGGGGATGTTCAATGAAAGCGCTCGGCGGCACATGGAACGCTATGGAGATGCCAAGACCGAAACCACTACTGCCTGTCCCTGCTCTGGTGAGGTTGATACTTCCGAAGGGCGTCTGTTTTGCACCCTAAAAAATCTCAGGTTCATCATTTTGTTTCCCCCTCTCGCCATTTCTAACATCTGTGAACAATGATCTCAGTGTAGCCCTTAGAGGACAGGAGACGACAAACAGGACCAGGGAACTTCATCTAACTATTCACCTTTTTGAAGCTACAATTTGACGCGTCTGTTGCCCTGATTTCCTTCGCTACACCAGGTGAACTTTCACCCCTGCCCAGCCGATCAAGGATAGAGAATTCCTGGAGGGACTTTACCATTGTATTAGGCACTTCTGAAACATATGATTCGACCCTGTTGTAGGTCCGCTTCGATATTTGTCCCCCTATGACCTTTGACCCCGAATATATCTACCCTTGATGATCAAGGAATGACAAGAGTGACCTGAAGACCTAACCATCGACCTTGGCACCTTTTTAAACCTATGATTCGATACATTTGTTGGCTCGATTCATTTTTTGTTCCCCTGTGTCCTTTGACCCCAGAGTTACCCTTTAAGGTCAAGGAATGACAAGAAGGATCTGAAGACCTTACCCACTGTATATGCCTACTTCTGCCTAAGACGATGAACAGACATGAATTCAAAATCACAAAGGTATACATTAGGATTTAAAACAACTAGTTTGTATAATTCAGAAATATTTATAATATCAAGGGTTCATTTTAGCTGTAAGTGCCGCATTCATCAGTCGTTTTTAAGTGATGTTAATTATTATTGTGTGTCAACAAAATGTTTTAGGAATTTTTACCGGGCCTGTTTGTGTTTCATGAAGCCCTTCATTTTTTGACCGATGTTTGTCATTTATCGAGGTGGTACTATATTTTCAAACAAACAATTTACAGCTTCTGAAATGTGCCGTGCCTCCTTGTTTGAATTACCACGGTATGTGTAAGTTCATTTCCAACGCTGCCACATGTATGACCGACCCCAGCGCCCAGATCAGCTAACTACTGTGTCTCGGATAAAATTTCGATAATAATCATTTAATTTCTCAAAAACTAAGTCGGTGACCTACCGTCATATTTGCACTAATCAGTTTCTTATATCCTTGTTTATGTCATATCCGTTTTTTGTATAAACGACATCGGTTTCAACACTCTAAATCTATATTTTATGTACCAAGGATCCGCTCCTACCGTACTACGTAATGTAAATATAGCTATTTTAAAATGCGATTATTGGAAAAACTAGAACGGAAAGGTGTATTTCTAATTAAGCCAATCGATATAGAGCCATTTATTCTATAATTTCTGCGAATATGAAAAAAATGACATGGCCTTTAGTTTTCAGACCAACCTCCTTAATCTCACCTCCGTTTCCCGACAGCATTCCATCAAAGTGTCTGTATTGCTACTCTACCTACTCAACTTGTCCTAACACTGCATTGATAGTTTCACTCTTCTTAGTTGCGTAAAATTACATAGCTGAATTCCATGTCCGATGCCATCGCGTGCTACCTTACCAAACGTTCTTTCGTTTCAGCTAATCCTAATTCTGAAGTTGTGTTTCTCTCCCCTTCTCATGAGGTCAAACGGCTAGGGAATGGCAATTTACTGAGAATCCATTGACTGAGAAAGATGGATTTGGTATTCTTAAGGTTTATCTGTTGACCAAGTTCATCGGAACTCGATTCAAAGAGGGAGTGCCGTTATGCAGCGAATCTAATGTGCATTATGAGCTATTATCCGATCATTGCATTGATCAAATGATGTATTTCGCAGTCACGCGCATGGGTGCTAAGACATACCAAGGGATGTAATTCGCCTTGAAAATTTTCACTACCATCGCCGTTTCATTGCAAATTCCATCCCCTTGGAGTTTGCATTAATAACTTATACCAGGGACCAGGAGCGCGCCGACGCCAATGTCGAACCGGAGCGACTCGGGAGTAGACGCACTGCTCCGGGTCGACAATAATACGAAACGAAGTATGACATGCTGAAGGATAAATTTTATTTTCTTCATCCAATAAGAACGCTTAGCGAACGTTGGAGCGAAAGAAATTGCTCCTAATTTTATAACTTTGTAAGTATCTTCTTTAAGTTGATCTCTATTTAACTCTCTCCTAATTACTTCGGGATAAAATAATCCCTCTTGAAACTTGAACGTAAATTTTTTATTTCTGCTTTATGATTTATTTTGCCTATCCATTAGGAGTAGAGGTAAGTGCTCTGAGCATAATTAGGTTAATGGGGGAGTAGACGAATAGGACACTCAAGTGGAGTATGACGCGGAGGAGGAACCTGAATTAAGATATTATATTTGGAAGTATTGTGAACCGGAATCCGATCCCTAATTCCTTGCATTCATTCCGAATGATAAAGATATAATGATATTTATCTTCTTTTAAAGATATAATGATATTTATCTTCTCCTCGAATGTTTTGCTTGTGCATAATATTTCGTCGGCAAAACTACAATCTCAACCTCTTGACCGAGAGCCTAATTAATGGCTGCCCGTCAAAAAATCTAACTGGCTTAATCGGCAGTCCCCTTTAAGGTTCGCATATGTATCACTTATTATGATCCTTTTATTATTACGTCCACAAAACTATCTAAATACCTGAGGTTCTGATGGACATTTCTGCATCTCTCCCGGACCTGTAATTTGCTATCAGCTCAATTATCAAAAAACTACGTTTTCTGTGTTTGAAGAATTTTCTCTTCTAGGAACAATTTTGAGGAAGAATAGCAATAAAATTTACTGCTCCGGTTCAGCTAAGAATGTATTAAGGGGATAGGTATATATTTTTTTGACCTTGTACTTACATCGCGAATAAAATCATTGTGCGCAGGGGCCCAAATGCGGTGTGTTTAGCATGTGGCCATACCGAAGCAAACTAGAATTCCTCGTTCGTTTTTTCGCTTATTCAATTGAAAATAATAAATGTGATCATATTTATGTAGAGCTTCTGTGAATCTCTTGATTTATGTATTTTTAAAGCTCGCTGATAACATTTATTTATGCTCGTGCGCGGGACTATGTGTTGATGGGGACGTGGCAATGTATGTGAGATTTATTCCGCAGATAACGCACACGCTCCGAGTCGGTTTTTCGGCGAACAGCAGTGGATCTGCACACCATTCAGGTTCTCGATGTGTACGCCTCTACTGAACGATTGCTTGTTTGTCTACCATGTCGCCTTGAGCACAGACCCATGCCTAACGGGGTATATATTTATGTGAAAACAATTTCAAATATCCGTCCGAAATATTTGCTGCAAACGCATTCGGTACAATTTTTATAGGTGTGGACTCAGCTTAGTGTGGACTGCTCCGGCAGGTGCGGAGCGGGTGAAGTAGAAATCGGAACAATGGAAATTCGCTCCGCTTCACCGCTGCTCCAGGACCCTGACTTGAGTTGTCACTTTTATTTACTGACTTTACTGTCGTTACCTTGAATTTATTAGATTTATTATGATTAGGTGCACTTAGGCTAGGCTAGCACGACGGAATGGACGAATTAACGGATTCATTAGCAAGAATATCCAACTTAAGTTTGAACTTATAGGCAAGTTACTTTTAGAAACTCATTGGTTACTTGGTACTATGGATTTTACTCGATTTAAACATTTTTTCCCAGGAACGCGTATTATTATTGATTTTAATAAATAAAATAAACAATACATCTTTCTTTTATGGTCGTGAAACATGGGTATGTCAGGATAGACATAAGAGTAGACTAAACGCCGTGGGTATGAGTTATCTGCGGAGTGTTTGCGGCGAAAGTAGAATGGATAGGGTCAGGAATGAGTGGGTAATAAATGAATGTGGGTTAGATGCTCGAGTAATGGACATATATGAAAGGAGTGTGCTTCGTTGGTTTGGCCATGTTGAGAGAATGGATGAGAGTCGAATAACGAAACAGATATATAAGAGTGAAATGAATGGTGCGAGAGGTAGAGATAGGCCGAGAAAGTTTTGGTTGAATGTGGTTGAGGAAATTCTTAGGAGGAGGAATATTAGGAGTCTTAAAAACAGGAGGGCGTGTATGAAGCAGTGTAATGGGGGTAAATGAGGCAAAAGAGGTTTGTAAGGATAGGTCATTATGGAGGAAAATATTGTAGCAGAGTTAGGTGTACAAATATGTTTTTATGAGTGAAACTTAGTGACTCTGCCTACCCCGGAAAGGAACGGCGTGATTGGTATGTATGTAATTATGATTATGGATGGTTTGATTTTAAAATATCCAAATTACCAAAAATACGCAAAACATTGTGATACGCATGAATATCATATTATTGTAGAAAAATATAATGACTGCGTGGACTTAAAGTGTATTTTTCGCTTCAGTGGATAGCGTTTTGAGTTAATTTTAATGCTCAAACGTTATGGAATACGAAGATTCCTACGAAATTGAGTCGAATTATCTTTGTGGAAAATTGCCCATTTTATTGCTGCATTATTCTCCAACGCTGATGACGACTGTGCTTAAATGGTAGGTGTGTTACCGAAATATTACTATTTTTTTAAATCGACTTTTAATTTGAGTAAAATATCCGAAAATACTTTCAAGTATAAGTCATTCAATTCTGAAATATGAGCCTTTAAAAATCCACAATAGAATTAATTGTGCAACCAATCAAAGAATCCTGTTATTGAGTTTACCGGAACTTGGGTTGACATGTGATGACGTTGACTCTAGAGACTAAGTACCCATCCAAATGGGTATATTTAATTACTTTAATCGTGAGTTTGTTCTCTTTCTCCACAAACTTTTCTCTTAGCATTCGTAAATAAATGTGATTCTGCATTTTATATTGTGAACCGACCGTTAGTGAAGGGCTTCGCTCTGCGGGTGATTTTATTGCGTATCACGTATCCGGATATTTAGGCGTATAGGTATATTTTCCATGGTAAAATGAATTTTAGGTGACTAGCTGTAGAATTTATTTTGTAGATTTTCGCAGCTTATGAAGTATATCTGGTAATCTTTGGGTTCTGCGAGTATTTTTTGTATTATTTTTGCGACAGTTTCGCCGTGCTCTTCTGCCAGCTTCCTCGGGCTTTTTAAACAACAATGGTTTCTTTTTTATAAATAAACAAATTCGGCAGTTGATGAATTGAGAATTTATGAAATCGCCGTGCTCTGCTGCCGGCTTCGTCGGGCTTTTTAAACAACAATGGTCTTCTTTTTTATAAATAGACAAATTCGGCAGTTGATGAATTTAGAATTAATAAAAATAATTTCTGCCAAATCAACTGCCGAATGTGTTCATTTATAAAAAAGAAGACCATTGTTTAAAAAGCCTGACGAAGCCGGCAGCGGAGCACGGCGAAACTGTCGGAAAAATAATACAAAAAATACTCGCAGAACCCAAAGATTACCAGATAGACTAGTTGTAGAGCTGATCAGAATTAAATGAATTTGAGCATTTGCGCATGACACTCGAAGGTTTACGGCTCAACTTTGTAGAAGTTCATATTTACAAATGAAACTAGACGACTTTGTTTAATTCCACCACTTTTGACTTTGGTACTGACAAATGTGATACCTATTTGTCGAGACTAGTTGTACCAATGTTGAATAGTTGGAATGAAAAATGTCGGCTTTTTCGTAAGAGAGAGGCAGACAAGGTATTGCTGGACACTCATCGATATGTGCGGTCGGTTAAGGCAAAGCGCTCCATGGGGGGGGGGAAATTTGGAAGTGTCGAAGGGCGGGAGGAGAATGAGGAGGGGGGGACATTCATTGGAGATAGAGAAGGGACGAATATAACGGTCGTGTGGACGGAGTGTCAGTCGAGGTGGACACGCGAATCACGCGCGCCTAAGCATCGGTGGCAGGATGCGGAGGATCGCCCTCCCCGGCCGGTCACTTCCTCCCTTACCCCCCGAACTCCTCTTTCCCCCATACCCCCTCGCATCGCGAGTGTTGATGGCACCGTTAAAAATAGCAAGAGACTGGATTCGAACGAAAAACTCGTCCCGGCGGAGATTAACAGCGAGGGCTGCTGGCTCAAGAGAATTTCGGGAAGTAACGGACCGGAGAGGACAACTTGGCGAGAGAGGGTTCGGGTCGTGTCCATCGTTGAGGTCTCGTCTTTATCAATGATCACGTGAGCTTCCGGTTGACACGAAGGACTCCCTCAATCTCCAGCTCCCAGAATAGAAAAAAAAGCGACAGAATATTTAGAGATATAAGGAGGATGAACCACGTGTCATTCTTTCATTAGGAGTCTTAAGAATTGAAAATTGTCCATGAAAAAAGTACAAGAGTGCGTTTGAGAATCGAAAGAAATTTATAAGGACAGGATAGTATGGATAAAATTATTGAAAGGGAGTGAGTCCTCTGGGGCGAACAGCGACAATTAAGTTCTTAAGGTAATCCAAGCGAGATAGTTCCCTAGTCATAATAGAGACCATATGACTCATTTTTTTTCGCGCGGAGCGTTTGAATCCGTCCATCTATCTATTTGCTGTACCTTCTTCAAAATTTGCCACTAGCAACAGAAACCATTAAATAAATCATGCTTTTAAGGTAGTCCGAGCGAGATAGTTCCCTAGTCATAATAGAGAACATGTTCAAATTATACGTTTTAATTTCACCAGTTGTAGGACATATCAATTAAATAGTGCATTATTAATGGTGCAATTATATATTTTATGTGAAAGAAATTGTAAGTAATTAAATGAAAATATATAAATAAGTCTTTAGCTTGACTCATTTTTTTCGCGCGGTGCGTTGGAGACTTCTTCAAAACGGAAGGTATTTTGTGATACCCAAGAACCTACTGCGGTGACAATATGATTAATTTTCAAAAATACTTGAGAAAACATACAGACTATACGCTGCTAGTTTTTTACGACATATAAGTGTTAGAAATACCTCATTTTGTAAATAATGTCTCTCTCGAGTGCATACACGTACCATTTCCCATGTAAAAGGGCTGGTATTTTTTTACAAATATCTCCGAAAGTAATGTGGTAAGGGGTATATTTTTGTTTTCATTGGATAGGTGATATATTTTTCTTTAAAATGAGAACAAATTCATCGGTGTCTAAGTAAAATAATTTTTCGCTCCAACTACCTTAACTCCACCTAACCCGAACGAGAGTGGCGTGATGGGTATGGATGTGCGATTGGACAAGTATCTGTGGCTAGCAGTGTCTCCCAAAATTTATATCTGCAATAAATAATACTCTTTTTCATGAAAAAACCCATGTAGTTATTTAAATTGGAGTCAACCGCCATGCTCTGAATGAAAACGTTCACGAAATCGTTCATTGACGAATGTCTGATAATCACTCGTTTCAACTTCAAAATGGGCGTGTCGCTACGAGTAGTTTAGTGTCATTGGGTGGTTTCATTCTAATGAAGAGAGTGCGTGAATTTTTTATTTTTTTAAATAGAACGAGCGACAATATTTTAGAGAAAACGACTTAAATTAGCCCGTATTCACCTAAAATTGTGCTGCTTTCATGTATGTACCCTAATTTTACAGATTGAAAGATACAGCAAATTGTTTTCATCGTGTAAAAATTCCCAACCTTACGTTTGATTGGAAGTATATTTTGCAGGTGTTTCTCCAACGACCTCCAGCGACGATGGTTTTTCTATTTTATTCTTTTTTAAACCATCAATATTTTCCGATATTCTCGACTGAGAATCAGTGGGTATTCTTTGCTCCAATTCGAAATATTAACTCTATTAGTTAATCAGTAAAAGAGTACAGAAAATGATTTTTCACATTTTTTCTGCCACTTATTTGTGGAGCGAGAATATAAATACAGAAAAGTCGCCGTCCACTCGTGATGAGTACCTGCGTCGTTTGGAAAAGGAATCAGCAGCAACTTGGCGAGGGCAAAGAGTAGGTGCCTCGACCGGTTTCCCGTGTCAGTTCAATTGGGCATAATGTGACGCTGTAATTGGTGTTCAACTCCTTTTTGGCGAAAGAATTCATGTGTTAATTATTGGTAGTGGTGTGGGTACCGGTTGGGGTAAATTTTAACGGGGATTCAAGTGTTTCTGTCGACTCGTCAGCAGCATCCAAATCAGTTGGTGCATTCTCTTTTTGCCTCTTCCCAACCGGTACTCAACGTCGTCTGCTCTATCACTGGGCCTTTAGCATCTCCTCACCCCTCATTGGGCGTTCCGTCCGTTTACTCAGCCTCCTCCTGATCCTTCCCTCCCAAAGTTTCCTCTCCTCTCCAACCGTGACGAGAAATTCTCCGTTTCTCCTCTTTTCTGTCTCTTCCATCCTCTCGATATTCGCATCTCATTCTCCTCGAATCTGCACAGAGACAAAAAGATCCGCTGTGGGTCTACTGTATAGAAGCTTTAACTATAATCAACTCAGCAGTGAGTGCATTTCCAGTCCTGTTCTGGACAGTACTGTGGTTGCATCTTGAATGGGGTCAATCCATTTCAATTCACCCAATATGAATAAAATTTGTTGCTTAACATTTTTTATTTTGCTGATTTTTTTATCATGAGTGCCCTATAGGTAGACAGTCACAAAACACTTTGAAAAAATTTTATAAGCCGTAGTTTTGTTCTGGCAGCCATTTTATAAATGGCGGTTGGGCAAATTTTAATGAAAAACGTGGTTTGCGGAAAGTTTAATTGCCTAGCTATTTTAAAAGATATCCGCATAATTCAAAAACCAGTGTGTTAAGCATGAAATATACTTCAGGCATACGTTTTTTCAACTTTTCTATCATGCATGAGAGTTAGTCTAACTTCTTCTGTAAAAACTCGGAAAAAATTTATCAATCGTTACTTTTTAAGACCATACATTTTTATGAAGGAAACAAGACTTACTTATTCCTCGGCGCTACAGCCCTTGTAGGGCCTTGGCCTCTTCTACGATGTTAGCCCAGACATCACGATTCCCGGCATGCGTTCTCCATCTTTTAATTCCCATCTTTCTCAGATCAACCTCTACATCATCCAACCATCTTTTCCGGGGTCTCCCTCTCAATCTTCTACCACCAGGATGAACACGAAATATCTTTTCCATCTTATCCTCAGGCATTCTCTCGACATGTCCTTACCACTTTAATCTATTGCTCTTAATTTCTGTCATTATGTTAGGATGTTTGTGGAGTTCCTCGAGTTCTCTGTTTCTCCGTATTTTCCACTGTCCACCTTCCTTTGTAGCACCATAAATCTTTCTTAATACTTTCCTTTCCCATCTTTTAAGTAGCTCTTCTTCTGCCGTGGTCATGGTCCACGTTTCTGAACCATATATGACCACAGGTCTAATCACTGTTCGGTAAATCTTTGTTTTCAAGTTCCGACTGAGGTTGCGTGACTTGAGCACTTTCAATAAAGCTCGATAAGCCCTATTGCCTGCTGCAATCCTGGCTTTTATTTCTTCATGTATTTCGTTATCTTTTGTCACCAACACTCCCAAATACTTGAAGTTGTTACATCTCTCATACTTATTCCCATTTAATATTATATATTTATCTCGAACAGTAGTACTTTTCCTGGAAGAGAACAAGTACTGTGTTTAGGCAGAGTTCACTTTTAGCCCAACTTTTCCTGCCTCCATCTCCAATCTCTCCAGTACTTCCTCGAGATCTTTAAGTCTTCTTGATATCATATTGACATCATCAGCATAGGCTAGATTTTGCGACATACGGTTGAACAATGTACCACTTGGATTGCTGACTTCTGTTTTCCTCATCACCCGTTCCAGTACCACATTGAAAAGAATGGTGGATAGCACGTCGCCTTGTCGCAAGCCCTAATTAATTTCAAATTCCCTGGTGAGGTTCCCTTCTATTTTGACCTTACATGTTGTATTCTTTAAGGTCATATGTACCAGTCTGATTAGTTTGGTTGGAAATTCCATATTCACCATAGTCTGAAACAGCTTATTTCTCTTTACACTGTCGTACGCTTGCCGAAAATCCACAAACAATTGGTGCACATCCACATTATATTCATAGCACTTTTCCATTATCTGTCTAACCATGAAGATGAGGTCTGTTATTGATCTACCCTGTCTAAAGCCACATTGGTAGTCCCCAAGAATCTGCTCCACCAATGGGTTAAGTCTCCTAGCCAAGATTTTGGCTAAGACTTTATAGACCACACGTAACAGAGTTATGCCACGGTAGTTTTCACAGTTGGCCTTATCTTTTTTCTTATAAATTGGGCAAATAATAGCTTGACTCCATTCCTTGGGCATCTGCTCTGATTCCTATATATCCCCTATCAGCTGGTGAATGGAGAGTGTGAGCTGTTCACCTCCATATTTAATCATCTCTGCTGAAATATTATAACTTCCTGGTGCTTTATTATTTTTTAGGGTTTTTATCACTTTCTTCACTTCCCCTATCGTTGGAACTGGTACTGGGATTGTATCTGTCTGAGGTTCTTGCCATTGGTGACCACACTCCTCTTCGGCTACTTCTGGCACTATGTTCTCTGCAGTGACATTCAAAAGTACACTAATATATTCAGCCCATCGTCATAGGATTTGTTCCTTTCCCCCAATCATATATCCTTCCTTATCTCTGCAAAATATTGTCCGTGGTTGAAACCCTTTTCCTATATCATATTTTCGTAAAGAATTTCCGCACTTCCTGGGCGTTGTGTTGCTCCTCTAGCTCCGTAATCCATTTCCCCTCCCAATTTCTCTTTTTCCGTCTACATAACTTGTCAGCTTCCTTTCTCTTCTGTCTGTAAAGCTCAGCACTTGCTCTTGATCTTCTGTCAATCATTTTCCTCCTTGCCTCACTTCTCTCACCAATTGCTTCTCTACATTCTTCATCAAACCATCCTTGCCTTTTTACCTTATCTTTTACCCCGAGGACTTCATCAGCTGTTTCTTGTAATGTATTCTTTATTATATTCCATTTTCCTTCCACACTTTCTCTCTCCCAATTCTGTTGTTTAGTCTCCAAATTCTTTTCCAGGTCGGATTCATATTGTTGGGCAATTTCCTTTCCTTTTAATTTTGAGACATTGTATCTCCTAAGTGCTTTCTCCTTCCCAGTCGATCTGTACATTGCAATACGTTGTCTGTATTTTACTCGAACCATGTAATGGTCTGAGTCACAGTCCGCTCCTCTGCAGCTGTCAATCTGAAGTATATTGGATGCATTTCTCCTATCAATTATCACATGTTCAATTTGATTGAAAGTAATCCCATCCGGTGAGCACCACGTGGCCTTCCTTATGTGTTTTCGCTGAAGCCATGTACTCTTTACCACCATTAAATTTCCCATGGAAAAATGAATCAATCTTTGCCCGTTATCATTTGACACATCATGGAGACTTTCCTTCCCGATGGTTTCTCTATATGCTTCCTCTTTACCGACCTTTGCATTGAAGTCCCCTAAAACTATTTTTACAACTTGTCTTGAGATTCTATTCATTTCACTTTCCAGTTGCCCATAGGAAAGATCCTTCTCCTCATCCTCCGCATCCTCTGTCGGCGCATATACACTTACGAATGTGATGTTGAAGAAACGGGCCTTCATCCTTAGGGTGCATATCCTTTCGTTTATAGGTTTGAAATTGAGAACTGCAGCGTTAAATTTCTTATCCACTAAGAAGCCTGTCCCTCCTATTGTACCACTCTCTCCTCCACTATACATGATTGTATATTTGCCACTACTTAGAATTTCATCTCTTTTCCATCTTAGTTCTTGGATGGCTGCCACTCCTATTTTATATTTTCCCATCTCTTCTTTGAGGCCTTGTAGAGCGCCTGGTTTATTTAGGGTTCTAACATTCCACGTTGCTATCTGCATATCAAATTTCCGTTTGCGTTTACCTTTCGTTTGCATGGTTCGATAATCGTTATTTACAGTCCGGTTTTCATTGTCTTCGACTTTCGTAACAAGAGTTTTTTTACGATATAGGGTCGTGAGCCCTATGCTCAACCCCCAACCTGGAGGACCAGAGTACTTCTCTTTGTCTGGCCTATCCCCCTTGACCTGTCCGGCTTGGGTGGCCCTACCAGGAGCTTACGCTCCCGCCGGCATGGCTCTCAGGTTCACTTAGGCACACAAGCTCCCTCATCACGACAAGATGGAAGTACTATCGAGAGAGAAACAAGACTCACTAATAATATATTATTTCTGTGTTGAGTACTTTCAGTACAACCTGCAGTATGAGTTTTAGTCCTGAGAATGCTCTCCTTTTTTTTCTAGAGCTTTTCAAAAATGGCCGAAAGCCTATTGACGTCAATTTTCTCAGGTCAATATCTAAAAAGGGACTGAATGAAAACTAGTGAAAATTATACAGAATGTTCTTTATACACATAAAAAATCTCACAAAAATTTATGAATAAAACTCTACTACATTTAGTTTTATAGAGCAGTGAATTTCAGTAAAAACGCTACCCTTCTACACGCTCGTGCAGTGTCAAGTTAGCAAACAAGGGCTTGTTTACATCATTACATTAACTATTAGTCTCATCTAAAACAATTAACCTATATTTATAATTTAATTTTTTTAGGCCTACCTTATATTTATAATTAACACTGATTTAAAACTAGAAATAATATATATCAGCAAAAAACAACCATACTCAACCATATATATAAAAACTGTACTGGTTTTTGAATTATGCGGATATCTTTTAAAATAGCTTGGCAATTAAACTTTCCACAAACCACGTTGTTCATTAAAATTTGCCCTACCGCCATTTTAAAAATGGCTGCCAGAACAAAACTACGGCCCATAAAAATTTTTTCAAACTGTTTTGTGACTGTCTACCTATAGGGCACTCATGATAAAAAAAATCAGCAAAATAAAAAATGTTGAGCAACATTTCCTGGGTGATTTGAAATGGATTGACCCAACAATGATTTGCGTTGGAAGTCATCTGTGAAGACGTAACGTCGGAGAGGGCTGTACACAAAATGTGGTGCATCACTGTGCAGGAACTATGCTGTGGTTAAAACTACACTGAAACTGTGCTGGATTACAGTGCTGGAAGTGCACTGCTGCAATAGCTGTTCTACAATAATGCGTCGTTATGTAGCAAACTGTACCGTTTGTTTCAATTTAGGTATGTACAGTCTTAAGTGCATTTCCACTCCTATTAGAGTACAGCTGGACAACAGACCCACCTGGGTTACAGCGCAATTTTTCTCTGAGTATCCTCCCCCTTTTACATCAGCCTCCATATGTGTTCATTGAATGAGGCACTCCACGACTGACATACCTAGTGTTGTTACTCTAGATTCCTTACGTTGAGCTATTTGAAATTCTTGAATTTTCTACTACTAAGTAGTTCTCTTTCATCTTACAGTATTTTCCTTCAATCAAACCCCCCCCCCTATTTTCTTCAGCACTATTGATGTACTTGAAATATCTTGCTTCTATTAATTACAGCTAATAGTTAGTCTGAAATTCCTCATGCAGTAAATCTAATCACTTGAGTTATGCGTGTCGCAGTCTCACGTGACCTTATGTAACCTGGAGTCTGGGTGTCGCTGCTTCGATTCCGTTCATTCGGATGCAGCGTTCGTTTTTCTCGCCCCTCTTCATGAGGTCAGACTGCCAGGGAACGGCAACTTACTGGCGACTCGTCGCCTGAGAACGAGGGCATCTCCGAGTTGCATTCACTCTAACTGGAAGACTAGCTTTTATCCTCGACTCGATTTTCTGTTGAATTTACACTCCTCAGTATTCGTTCTTCGCACGTCTATAAACCCCAGGATGGATTCGTGGGACTATTTGATGGCTTACGTTGGAGTTCATTTAGAATTTAGCCCTCGGGCGTGAGAATTTTCACTCATCAGAATGGGGAGGGCTGTTCCTCTCCCCATCGCCCCTTGTGGTTTTGGCCTAGAAGTTGGGCCTGAGAATCACGCGTGAGTTGTGGGCTGCCAGAAGCATCGCACGGGTTGGAACCCGGAACTCTCCCGTCTTCCGGTGCAACATTCATTCGTGAAGAGAATAGTTGACGCTGTGATGCATAAAATTTAAAATTTGAAATGATCCTCCCAACATGGCTATCGCGCGATATTTTGCAGTAATTTCTTCATGATATATATTTAGGATACTCATCCCCTCCTCAAAGGGGCACTGCCAAACATTGCCCACGCTACGAAAGCGCAACGAAAACGCGAGAAACGAGAGTGGTGGCGCAGCAATCGGCAATCGGTAATAACATCCTCTAAGTTTCTCGGAGATGTCAAAAATAACCAGTTGTATTTTTAGACTTCACGTAGCCCATATCTTATCAACTGTGAAGGAATTTGCATTTCAGACTCCAGCTATCTCTTGCTAACAGCAGTCAATGAGGTAAAACTCAGTTGATGAAGCAAAACTTTGCCGCGCCCACATCGTCATAGGTCAGTAATATCGGTGCTGCCATCGGCTTGTTTGTTTACGACATTTGTTTTGTGGAAATGAGAAGCGGCAGCTTAGCCTCTGCATGAGAGCCATGTCATTCCATAATGAATATTATTAGATTCTTTGTAAAGTTCCTCGTGTTTTTCCATTTGATTTCGGTGTACGACTTTTAAGATTAATTATTCCGTAGGATTCCATTTTAGTATTACCTCTGCTTTGTGTTCCTCTATTACTCTCCTCAACCTACGCTTTTAATGCTGTGCTAGTTTGTTTAGCCCGCCGCCATTCATCTGTTTTGCAAGTCTCGTTAATATCCCGGTTCACCAATACCCAAACTATTATTCTTCAAACTTTGACGGTGGTTCTTTTTTTCTTGACAGTCATAGCGATTCTATATGGGTTTGTCTCCTCTTCACACTCAACTGTTCCTCCTCTCCCCATGTCCAGTGGTCCCTTGCATTTCTTTTATTTTCCGTTCTAGATTTTGAATCTCCGTAATGGATCGTGGCAGTTCACGAATTTACATTTCACTCTTGCCCAAAAAATTAAACCGAGCACATCAACAGAGAACATGGGATTTGTGCACAACATTTGCTGCCACCGCACGCATCGATGACGATGCCTAAGCTGAGGGCGGGGACGTGGACCGTGACGCGAAATAATGGGAGATGCATGTTTTGCTCCCAATAAGTAAAGAGAAACGTCAGCTGTCTTCATCAAAGAAGAGTGATAAATTCCTCTCAATCGCGTTTCTAGCCTCGAAGACGAAGGATATTGGGTCTAAATGATGTATGAAAGCTAGGCCAAACAATTGTGGGAATGAATTAGAGTATGAAAAGAGAACTCGCTTTGTACTTTCCTCACTGTTTTTTTCTCTCCGACCATGGTTTCGACAAAGTTATGTCATTATCATGGCACAGACTTACACTTTCGTTGTCCATATACTCCAAACATAGGGCGGGAGGGGGAGACGAGGGAGGGAGGGAGGGTGGAGAAAGGAAGGCGGGTGGGAGGGAAAGAAAAGATTGGTTGAAAGGAGAATAACGTCAATGGGGATGGGTAGGGGATAAACAACACACAATGGCAAGGTTGAGTGTATGACGCAAACAAACATTAAAAGTTGATCGATATCAGTGGTGAATGCACGTCAAATGCGAGGTCATTTACCAAATTTGAGTTTTGTTTGCCATTTACAATTTCATATTGTTCGAGGAAATCTAATTTTTTGCCCTCATCCTGTATATGTAAAATTTCAGGTTTAAAGTCACTTGAATGTAATAAATGTTTGGCAAACATAGAGTATGTTTAAAAGGTTTTGTGTATTTAAGAAGCATTATTGATTTCAACAGGGTTATTGGCTAGGTCCTAAGGCTGATTATTGCACTCGGTGCAAGTGATATGGTGAAACGTTTCGGAGTATGGATAGATTGGAGAGACGCTTTTCGAAAAAGTTTAGCTCTCGAACGCATTTTACTCAATACTTTAATCGGTTCGTTGCCTTCTATCGTTTGTATGTTTGAGCAAAGAATTTTAGCGAGGGGGATACCTTTGGAAAGAATTTGACATTTCAATATATTCTAGTTAACGAGTGAAGTTCGTAATCTCACTGAGTGAAGTTACCAGTCGGCCAGAGCGAAGTGAACTGAACGTGAAGCAGTAAAGCCAGTACAAGATCCTGTACGCATATATTTAAGGTGATTGTCCGGGGAATATTAAAAAAGTAATAATTCTACATTTATTTTTGATTATGTTTCCTCCGAATTGTAATAAATTACTTTTTGCGATGTAGCTCTTTAAAGTGACTGCGATTGCGTTTATAATTTCTCATTTGAAATTTACTTTTATAATTTTTGTGATGGCTGAGCTTGAAATATTTGGATTGAAATAATATTTGAAATTTAAATTAATCAATCATATTTCAAGTCAATTAGTTCTTGTATGTACTGTCTTAACCTGGCGGAGTGTGTAGTGAATTAATATTTAGACTTTAAATTAATGAATAATTTGAAGTTATTTAGCTCTTGTGAAGTGATTGAACGAGTGGATGAGTTTGTGTACTTTGGTAAGATGTTTGCGAAAGATGGACGGATAGATGAGGAGATAAGAAGACGTGCGAATGCTGGAAGGAAAGTGGTAGGTAGCATGTGGAGCATATCAAGGAATGAGTGCCTGTCTAAGGAAGCGAAAATCGCATTTTACAAGTACTTCTCCCCACTTTTTTCTATGGTAGTGAAACATGGGTATGTCAGAATAGACATAAGAGTAGACTAAACGCCGTGGGTATGAGTTATCTGAGGAGTGTTTGCGGCAAAAGTAGGAAGGATAGAGTCTGGAATGAGTGAGTAATAAATGAATGTGGGTTAGATGCTTCATCAATGGACACATATGGAAGGAGTGTGCTTCGTTGGTTTGGCCATGTTGAGAGAATGGATGAGAGTCGAATAACGAAACAGATATATAAGAGTGAAATGAATTGAATGGTGCGAGAGGTAGAGGTAGGCCGAGAATGTTGTGGTTGAGGAAATTCTTAGGAGGAGGAATATTAGGAGTCTTAAAAACAGGAGGGCGTGCATAAAGCAGTGTGTGGGGGTAAATGAGGCAATAGAGATTTGCCATGATAGTTCAGTGTGGAGGAAATAATTGAAGCAGAGTTAGGTGTACAAATATGTATTTATGAGTGAAACATTGTGACTGCCAACCCCGGGAGGGAACGGCGTGATTGGATTGTATGTTTGTTCGCTTGTTGTATTTACTGTTACAACTAGGCGGAGTATGCTAATTTCTCTTGTAAGTAAGACATCCTATAAGTCACCGCTTGAGCATGTGGAAAGCGGTGTTCGGACACTACGCATGATGAATTGAAGGAATCAGGGAAAGAAATCGGAGAAGACGAAAATTGAGTTTTGTCGTGATGGATTTGTGTCTCGCTCTGTTTTTTGTTGTAGCTCTTTATGGAGCCGGTGGAAAAGGAAGGCATTTTCTTTCGTCGGATCTGTGATACTTATAATGGCGGCTGAATTACAATCGTATTCGCCGGACAGATGGATCCATAGAGCCTCGGAGCCGAAAATGAGCGACTCAATCTTATACATGAGCTAGACCTCGTCAATTGAAGGAATCGGCGTGTCCTTTCCAGCCGAAAGGTGGGGGTCATACGCTGGATTCCTCTCGTGCTATTGGCTGCGGCTGTTAACATTCATGAGCGAGAAATTTTTATTCATCGATAATCATTTCAATTCGGTTGTTTATTTTTCCAAAGCAGCTTACAGTATATCATATAGTTTCCAAATTGGCAGATGTTCTTCAATATGTATTTACGTGCTTAAAAATGCCATTATGGAACCCTGTTTTTAGAACCTACTCCTTTTTAAAGTTTTATTAATTAACTTACGTTTCTTTCCATTGTATTTACGGTACAAGTGAAGTGTTTGATTGTTGAAAAATGCGTATTGTTTTACGCTGCGACGGTGTTCCTATGGTCTATTGAAGTAAAAGAATTGAGGGAAAGAATACTGACTTGCTTAGAGCTGAATGAAGCGATAAGAGCACGTGACACATGAATAAACGGTGAGTTTGGTGCAGTAGTAAGTTGAAACAAAATTGAAAGCAGGTGGAGAAATGATATAGTATAACATTAGCGGATGATGCTAAAAATCTTGACAACTTGTGGTATGATTCACTTTCCGGGGCACTCTTAAACGTATCGTACTTTTGCCGTGTTGTGCACTGCACTATGTACCTGCTGTGCTACTGAATATTACCTCTGCGTTAATTTTAATTATGCGATTCGCAGCCATTGAGTTTTGCCTCTGCACGGTGTCTTGGCCGCGATGTTCAGAGCAGTCGCCTCGAAGTGTCTTCTCACTTTCCTTCGAGCAGTTCCCGCTGATGCTTCTTCTTACCTCCCGCACCTCTCTCCTTCCCCCCCTTAGCCTCCCCCCGCCACATCCTCCCCAACCTCGACAGCCCACCCCATTAGCGGCCGTGCCCTTCATCCCCAAACCCCCTCCCACAATTCCCTTCCCGACTGCAGCGCCCCTACCTGCGAAGCTTGGAATGCGCCAAGGCGGCGGTGCAGAAGGGATCGCTGCTTTGGAAACTGCATTCATGTTGCATGTGCATTCGTTGTTCTTGCTTCTCTTATAGGGGTAATTATCATTTACATTTACATGCATACTCCCTGCAAGGCTAGTTGAGGGTTTGCGTAATGAGCGTTTTCGCCGAGCAGCACCTGCATTGTTCTCTGCCGTGTAAGTTCTGTGAAATGTATTGTTGTTGTCGTTTCTTTGTGGGTGAAGTGAATGCACACGAGCAAGCTAATGTTAGAATTTCGATGAGTCGCTGACATGCGAGACATTCTTTTGTTTTCAGTAGCTGTGCGATATAGTTTTATCGAGAGATGGATCTAACCTTGTTCCCTGTCGAACGACCAATTTTACACTTTTAATGATTTTACGATATCTGATTCTACCCGAGAAAAACCTAATTAAAAATCTTTCCGTTTGGCTGCCTGATCCCCTAATATTACGCTCATGAGCAAGTTGATCTTATCGTGTACGGATTCGAAAAAGTTTTGACTAGGTCAGAAGATTGACTTCTAACTCTCCTAGTAAAGTTTTAAGTAAATTCGAAACCGAGTTGTTCACAGATGACGTTAGATATGTATTGAGAACCCCTGCGTATTATGCTAGGTTTGATCATATTGACAAGATTAGAGAGATAGATTGTCGTACCGATAGATTTAAAATGTCATTTTTCCCTCGTACTATAAGAGAGAACAATAGGCAGCGTAGCAAAGGGATAGGTAGATGAAATATAGTTAGAGTAGTCTGTAGTGCATGATGCATGTAATAACAACCAATAATCCCTTCCTTATTAGGTAGATACTAACCATCTAGCTCCATGTGACCCTATTATCTAGCATGTCTCATTTAAATATCCTAGTTGCATGTCAATAGTGCATGTTTGGTGATCTTCACCCCCTGCCACACAACCTCGTGGTGGCTGGCAGGGTATCACGTAGATGTAGTAGGTGGAATTATAATTTATCTTACGGCTCAATGGTGATTCCTGTACAAGTTATAGTCGTAGATTTGTCGATAAAATTATTTGATTGTAATGACAATAAAGAAATACTTTTCTCTGGTTTTCATCATTCTATAGTTGAATATACCGATCGAGAAAGCTTTTTAGAAAGTCTTCGGAGAAAAATCAGGAATAAAAGAAGAACATTAAAGAAATGGACTTCGCTTGTATCATGAGTCGTTCATTTTTTTATTCCAAATGTATCGTCCAATTATCTCGGAAGACTTGAGTATCATCACTCGCATGAATATTCGCTCTTCTCGCCCAATTTGTCCGCCTTTCCGTCGCTTTTTCCCTTTGCCTGTATCCTCTCTTCCCACGCCATCAGCTACCATGGTTATGCCATGCGTCATCCAGTCAATTTTCTCCTCTACACCTTTCTTCATTGCGTTCTCCTTCTTTGCGGCTAAGTCGATGGTCAACCTCCTTCCTCGATGACCAAGTTCTGAAAAGATGCTACGCATTTAGATAGTTTTGCATGAACTTTCTTCGTTGATTATTTTGACTCTTAACTCATATTATGGTTTGAATTATTCCTTATGCTATTTTTATACATATTTACTCATCTGCTCATCCTTTTTCGTCAAATATAATACCAAATTGTGTAATTTTAATCCCTATTTCTTAATTTGTGTGTTGATTCTTACTCGTTCAGAATTTTCCACAATACTCGTCTGTTAGCTTTAATTTCCATCAAGCTATGAGTTCTTCGGAATATACTCTGCTTGCTGACTCTGACTTTATAGCTCGCGAATATACATTGAGTAATCAACTCCTCGTCTCTCAGCTCTCACCATCATGCCGGACCATTTAAATGGCGCTCACGTGAAAAGGTGTGAGCCATTACGATGCTCGCCCGCTCCTTTTCTCCCATTCTCTGCCGCATATTCACGTAAGAGAATCGCCGCTATCAAATCTCCTCTGTCCTCGAAGCCATTCACGGCCCAGATCGTTACTAAATTCTAAGCATAACTTTTATTTGAATGCGCTTTCACACAGTTCCGGTCATCAATTTTCCCGTAGTCGAATGCTCCCTGTATCTTTTATGTATCTGTTTTTCTGCAGTATCGCAAACTACGGTTTGAACCTTGTATTTGAAACATAAGAATTAGTTTTGAAACAAGGATCGAATCAGATTCGTATTTACGAGTTCAAATCACATTATGGGCACCAATCTGCATTGGTTAAATACGCTTAAAATTCATATGAAAGTACCTGTATCAATATTTCTTTCTTTACCCGTTGCGGTTTCACGTTGCCAGATGTGAATCAGAGTTCAAGAATGAGTGTATCATGTCGGCTGCATTACGAAAGAGAGGAAGTCTTGGTCAGGTTCGTTTGCTTTGTTCCTTGTTTGGAAATGACTCCGTCTCGTAGTTTTCGTGGATTTAAATTTCCTACTCACTGCATTGAAAGTTGATGCTGATTGAAATTAATTCGATTTCATACATTCAAATTCTCTCACGTTTTGCAACATTCTCATCCCGAAGGTTCCTCCAATCTGTGAACCGTAATAGCAGCTGTATGTAATTCCGGGGGTCGGGTTGGTGTTATGGCTCGAGTGTTGGCTTTTCATCCCAAGAGCCCTAGTTAGAATCTCGGCTGAGGATTAAATTTTCATTCAAATCTCTGCCCATGTGTGGGGAGTACAATTGCAATAGTGTAGAGAGTTCTCGCGTTTCCAGCCGGGTAAGAGTAATGAACTGCCCCGACGTTTTGATGACGCAGTCCGCTATCATCTTTAGGGTAGTATTTTGATTCATCCCGAAGTAATGGCAGACTACGCCATCAAAACGTCGGCGCAGTTCAACACTATTACCCAGCTGGAAACCCGAGGACTCATTATACTCTGAATTCTCCGAGAAAGGCCTCGCTCTTGCAGATAACTGCAATACACCGTCCTCACCGCCTTATCGGACATAATGACCCCTTTTATTTGATTGTGTGGTTATTTGGACCCTCGGGAGAAGTACTCTTTGATGGTTATGCTGTCTGTTTCCCTTCATATTTCTTCAGATAAACCTTCCCGTCCCACTCATCCGCCCTCAATCGCGTAAAAGACCTCAGTCGTCAGTAAACAACAACCTACCTGCCAGCTAATCGATGCCCACCTATCTTTAGGTTTATTCCAGCTCTTTTGCTTCGGGAGAGTCCCCTTACACCTTTGCCTTCTTCATTGGTACACGCATTTCTTGGATAAGATAAGGAACTTGAATATTCTCGTCGCCAGAGAAAGGGAAACTTGGAATCAAGTTCGAAGCGGCGGCTCTCGTGGGGAAGAGCGTGGAGGGCCCATGTGATGGACCCCTCGGGAGAAGGGGGGATGGGGTTAGCGGAGATGAAAAACTCTTCCTCCTCCCCTCTCCTCCCCCACCCCCGTTCCTCCACTGAGAGGTAGGAGAGGGGGGGCAGAGAGGGAAGAGAAGGGTTCAAGGGACCTTCTTTCTCTCTCCCTCTCCTCCTCCTCGAAGCAACCCGTTTGGAGGTCCCAGGCGCGAGAGCATTCCAACTCCCCCGCCAACCCACTCCCCTTCTCTTTGGACGAGTTGAAGGAAGGGAGGGGGGGGCTGGGGGAAGAGGCGAATCCGCTGTTGGCCAACCCCCTTTCGGGGGTGAAAGGATATACTGCGTCTTGTGAGTCTGCTGAAAACGCTGCCTGGGACCAGGGATGCGTAGACTGAGAAGGTGATGAGGGCGAACGAGAACCGGGACAGATCTCGCATTACTTTGTTCGTGTTCACCCGTGCTCGATGTAAACAGCAGTCGCCACCAGCAGCGCATTCCTCCACGGTAATGCCGAGGAGTCGATGCTCTTTTAGGGATCATGCACCATTTAAATAATATTCACCATCAATATAACTTTTGACTTCACGGGGAGTCGAACCCGAATCTTCCAATCCAATGCCGATCAGGTGTGCTAGCCAGTTACACCACTAAGGCTTGGTGGTGTGACTGGCTATCATTGCACTCTGCGTACCTCGTCAGTTGCTCAATGTAGTGTTTGGAAAATTCTCTGGATTATCTTTATTGTGACTTACTATCAATTGCGATATTTGCTTGTTTGATGCGCATATTACTTGTTACTGATCAAAACTACATAATGACACCACCACTTCACACCTCCTTTTCCATTCTCTTCAGAGTAAACTGGGGCGGTTGGGTACGATGGAGACAGTTGCCCGTTTGTTTTGCGTATTGTATGACTACCACCAACCCTAAAGGAGTAACGCTAAATGGAATCTGAGTTTATCTCCTGGTATCAGTCGAGTAGACTCGCTGGTTTTGCAGCTAATTTCTGCAACTAGAGGTCGAATGACCGTCCACGATCCAGTGCGACGCACTCGGTGGCTGTAAACTAGCCCCGAGGGTTTTTCTGTGAGCTTTTTTCATAACCTCGCTCTTCGGTGAGTTACATGTATTTTCAGCGTAATCGACTTGCGGCCTTCCTAGTGTAAAACAACGTCTTTTCTGACTTACTAGTTATATCTGCCCTTCACCCACCTAATGAAGCCGAGCTTTGTCGACGTTGACCCGCTTAATTTATATAATAATGAAGCCGTTGTTCAATTGTGTTGTCTGGATTCGACTCCGAGGCCCCTTTTGAGCTTCAGTATGTGGAGATCCTTCCCCTGCGGTGCATTGAGCCTCTCTTTACTCCTCAATTAACAGCCTCTCGGAAAGATACCCATGACCTCACCTCTCTTGTTTTTTTTATTCTACTCCTTGGATGCGCGAGCGATGAGAAAGTCTCTCTTGACCACTCCTCCGGCACGACACTGCCCACTACCGCAGCGCCGTTTCGTGTGACCTGGGCAACAGCGAACGTTGCGATGAAGTCACCCATCCCTGAGATGAATGTGTATCTCACCCTGAGGAATATCAACTAGCGAGCAAAGTTCTTGCAGTGGATATTAGGTATACTTCGCTTTCAGCAAATAATTATTTGTTTTTGTGCGCCATTCACGTTATTAACAAAGATAGGACGATATACTAATTCTTCGTGACAGACCGCACTTATCCACCCCCCACTCCACAAGTCCCTTGTTATTTTACTTCATTCCTTTTCATAGCTGCTCTCCTTGAATGCCGTAGTATACGCCCTTTCAGCGGCTGTAAAGAGGCTTTTGATTTGGTATAAATTCGTATATCTTAAAGGTCTCCCGATTACAGTTTTTAATGTAGTCAACCGATTAGCGTAGGTGATTCCAAGGACCACCTAAACTCGGATTTTCCATTTTTATAATAATAATAATAGCTTTATTTGCATGGGGACAAATCTGTCCCTTGGAGCAGAAAATTTTTTACAATCGATGAATACATTAGTCACAGTGTTCAATAAAAGACAGTACATAGCTGTAAGCAAGACAAAATAAGCCATATCATTAATAATACAGTTGTGTGTATACAGCGTATCGAAAACACATAATTTCGCAAAAAACTACTGAGTTGGGTGCATATCAATTCACAATATTTTCGGATATTTTTGCTTTAAATACCTTAACATTATTTATGGATTGTAAACTGTATGGAAATTTTAAGATCCCTTCATGCACCTAATTCTTTCGTCTCGTTTTCCACCTCCCATCCACGTCCCAGTTATTGTGTCTGTTCTTTTCCTTCCTATTCATCTCCTTTATACGACTCTATGTTCAACAACCGCCACTCTACCCACTGCTTAGAAGAACTCTACCCTTCAACATCGCCGCTTCTTCGATTGTGAGTTCCATGCTGAATCGTTTTATGTCCCCTAATCTCCTCCACCAGCTTCCTCTCCTCATCCTTTCATGCATATATTAGCTCCTTCCTTTGAATTCCTTCCTGTTCACCAAGCCCTCTCCGTCGTTCTCCTCTCCCACATCTCGAACGGATGCTGTACCCTTCAACTTCTCGTTTCCGTCCATGTGACGCCGCACACCTCTAATCTTATCTCAACGTCTTCCCCGTTGGGTTCTCATCTCAATATTCATCTTTTCTGCATGCTTCGTTCACCCTCGTTCATCTCTAACTAAATTCCTTCTTGGTTGTCCCACCGCAAAATGGCTTACATTTCTACTTCAGCGTTTCTCAATTTGTATTCTGTGGATCCCTAGGGTCTTTGCGAGTGATTCTAAGGGCCTCAGTCCGCGGAAGTAATGGAGATGGTAAAAAGCACAAACATTACATTGCCGCTTCCATCTAGCGTTTTTTACTATTGTTTTATTCATTAATATATGCATACCTTGTCATTCATGCTTCAGAGAACATTAGGCAGAACTAAACAAAAATATTCCTTGGGGCTTCACGAAGAACTTGTGCTTCGAAAAGGTGTCCGTGATTGAAAAGGTTTGGGAACCACTGGTCTTCGCCAAGGAGATGAAATTCGCCGAGAAAAAAACCTCTCGACTGGACTGGGGTGATGATTAATAGATCCAATGATTTTTTTATGGCGTATCTCATTTTCTTGGTGTAAATCATTGCATCCATATGCGTGAATGCGTAATGCATCATAATTACAGTTCGTTGATAGGGAAATTGGCTTGAAATTAAAATTATTCATATTCTGTATGCTTATTGAAAAACTTTGCTTTTATCTTATGGGAATTACAAAATATTACCTTACTTATATATTTTATTCCTTAATTCAATTTAAAATCAAATGGCGCACAGAGAGAAAATTGTAAAAACACGGGGAATATTATTTTTCTGTATAATTAAAAAGCCATTTTGTCGGAAAACTGTTAAGGAGAAAGAATATATCCCGATAAATTGAATGAAAGTGGATAATGAGCATCTTAACGCTTTATTGTCTTAGCTATTCGCCAATTACTGCGACATTTGAAGCCAAAGTGCAGTAATTACAAAGAAGTGGCGTGGATTTGGCTCCTAGTACAGGGTAAATGTGCTCATTTTAATGTATTCGCGGAATAATCTGCATAATTATTGCCTTGAATTTGTCTTTCAACAGGTAACGCGAGTCATCGCCGAAAACTGGGTTTTTTAAAACAAAAAAAGTTTAAATTTTCCCTTTGTTTTGAATCTTAAACGATCTCTCTCACTCTGAATTTCGCACATTCTGTGTCGTTTCACTTGGATACGTTTTCCAAAAATCTCATTACTTTGGTTGATTGTGATAAATGTTTCCTCCTTATTTCCAACCCACTTCCACTTCTCAGCGTTTCACTCCGAAACGAAATGCCATCGCTTCTTTTTTTTTACCGTCTTTTCCTCGCTTGATGCCGACCCCCGGGCACCTGCTCCAGGGCTCCAGCACCCGCCTTCTCGGCGCCTCGACGATGATTCACGGGTTCCCGCGAGAGCACGTCCGTGGCGTTTGTTGGTCTGCGGATGTTCCACCGTACGGCTCTTACCACCTATGCTCCGCAGGAATAATCTACGGGAGGATATTTTCTTGATTCTTCCTGTGTTAAATGTAAAACAAGTTAGTTTCTGGAAGTCCATTGTTTTCATATTTTTGTAGCTTAAATGAACTACAGATGATGTCGCTCCTCAGTGGATCAAACTTTGGGTTAATAAGCAAATTACCTGAGTTGAAGGTTGGTGGCTTCCGGCGATACTTTATGGAATTTGCTTTACATTTTGAATGAATAGGGTAAACTTGGTTATTCCACAATGAATTTTAATGACTGACGACCATGGCTTCGACGATTAACGTCATCATCAGGTGAAGATACATTTGGTAGAAAAACTTATATACTAGAATATGAGTATGTAAGTTGTTACACCAAATGTAAATATACCAAATGTAAACTTATAGACTAGCATATAAGTTGTTGCACCAAATGTATCTTCACCTGATGATGACGTTAATCGTCGAAGCCATGGTCGTCAGTCATTAAAATTCATTGTGGAATAACCAAGTTTACCCTATTCATTCAAAAAACTTGAGTTGAAATTCTTTTTTGGTGCAATGTCAACAAATTTCAAGTTTAGTATTTTCCAGGCGCTAGATCTTTTTGGGAACACCTCAGGCGGTACTATTAAATTAAATTGTATTAAATTATATAAAAGTACAGACATATAAAGGTACAGAATAGGTGCCCGCTACTAAGCAATCGCAATTTATGATGGTTCCTATGGCTTAGAACCTCGTACTTAGTGCCCTCACCAGTCTTAACACCGAATCGCAGAGGGTAAGCTATGTAACGACCCTCACAAAAGTTCGGTTCTTACTAAAACTGTTTCGGTTATATTCACTGCAACTAAGGTCAGATGAGGCTACCTGCACGTAATACCCTTAAAGCCTTTTCAAAGGTATGTGGCAGGGGGTAAGTCATCATCGATATGAACTACAATGAACCCGAATGAAGTTAAGGAAACTGCGATTATGTATGCATTGACAATAACTTGGAAATGCTTGTTGGGAGATGAACTTTCGCTTTCATCCACTGCTTTATAGATGTGCTGCCAATGCCACAGAGACTATTTGTATAAATGTGTTTTCCTTGCCTTGTCTGTTGAGTTTCGCTCGGGTTTCCAGCTGGGTAAGTAGATCATTGTTGCCAACGTTTCGAGAACTTCATGAACTAAGAAACAAGCATTGGTGAACCAATCAACTAAATAGCCACACTTCATATCGACTAATCTAGTTAAGGGATCATAAGGGTCGGCCCCGCTGGTAGCGGGGTAAAGTCCTCGCCTGCTAACCCGAGGGTCGCGGGTTCGAGTCCCGCCTGGGTAGAATATTATCTGCCCAGGACATGGGTGTTTGTGTCGCGTCCGGTGTTACTGTTATACCCGACGTAAATTGGCCCATTAGGCTGTATTCGGGATTATGAAGATAAATAAAATAAAATAAATAAGCGACTATCATGATCTTTCATAGATTGCGGTGTAAATGACATTTTAAACCTGTCTGTACTGTCGTCTATTTCCCTAATTGTATTCTCATGATCTAATCTACCTTAGTACGCTTGGTTTCGTAAGATATAATAGAGATCGTCAGATAATAAATCGGCTTTAAAGTTATAAATAAATACTACGCAATAGCTACTTTATATACATAGGTACATACATCTACATACATCTACATCTAGACTTAAACTCACCTAACTCAAGGACCTGTTAAGGAGAACAAGTACTAACCCGCTCTTTATCTGTGACAACTTGGTTTGGGTTAGGATTGTATTAGAAAACTCCGCTGGGGCGTGAACCTGGACCCTTAGGGTGGGCGGCCAGTGTTCTAGCTACAATAATAATCCGACCCTTGGCCAATGTCGCTGCGGTGGTGGACTGCTTGCGAGTTAGGGTTGCTGCCTGCAGTTTTTCATCCCAAAATGTATTCCGATTGATTCCGGCTTGAGATTCGGAAAGATTTGCTATCGATCGACAACATCCATTACGTCGGCAAACTGTTTTGCTTATTATTTTTTCAAACAGCATTATATTATTATTACCACACACACTATATTTTGGCGTTTCTATCTTTATCTTCGTCAAAGTTACCCATTGAATATTTTACATTAGAGAGTACCAGCTAGTAACAAAAGAAAGTGTTTAATTTATTGTAATCTTAATTACCAGCTAGGTCATCGGGTATTTCCGATGAGGAATGCATGTCAGTATCGCCGAAAAAATGCAAATGTTTTTATTACCTATTGATAATGTGCTATTTGGGGGGGATCGGGTTGGTGTGTCGGCCAGAGTACTATCTAACCATACGGGCGGCCAGGGTTCAAATCCCTGCAGAAGTGGATGTTTGTCAGAGGAAACCCGATCCCTATTTGAGTGTCTCATGGAGGGCACTTCAAGTACAGTACTCCGCCTGTCGGATGAGACGTTAAGCCGTGGTCCCCTTGGCGCCTTTCGTTAAGAGCAGGGTAATGCCGACGCTGGGTTTCTATCCACCCTTCTTCCCTTACCTACCCCCAATGGCGCAAATGACCTTAGCTGTCGGTCGCCTTCCCGAATATCCAATCCAATGTTATTTGGGCCGCCATAAATTGTCAACACTGCAGAATGTGTGCATCTTCAAATGAAATATTAAAATAAATCACTTCGGATTAAAGATAGCGGTCAAAAAAGGTCACCTAATTCCCAAATGCTGAAAGAGGTGGCCGCCGTAATGAAAATTATACTCGAGGGTCGCATCCCGGTCCGGCAGCAGCGCCGGCCGCGAAGGACGAAGGTCTTCTCACCCCTTCTTCCAAAGGGCGTCGGGTGCGAGGAAAGCGTCTTTCCACGTGGGAAGCTGGCGCGCGTCGTTGGTTTGCGTGTGTGTGAAGCCACTTGTTCTCATACGTGCGGTGTTATGACAAATGACTCGCCGTCTGCGTCACACGTTGCATGCGCTCGTCGTGACCTCTTTGCAGGCGCGACCGGCGAGCTTCTATCGCGTCCCCCGATGAGGGGTCTCTTTTGAATGCTCAAGTGCTCGCCTCGAAAAAATCCCCAGTACCACGGTACTCCGTACCGGCGATGACGATAAGGGTGTGGATAAGGGATAAGGGCCACGTGGTGTTGCATACTTTCCCCATGAAGTTCACCGAAGATAATTTGCCCTGGCATTTTCTGTGAAATTGTGTGCTTTCTATTGAAGGTGTTGCAGGCGAAATATTTGCGGTTTATTACGGTAAGCAGCATTCTGTGGGTCCACTACAATCACAGCCGAATGTCTTGCTTTAAATTGTAGAGCTCGTTCGAGATAAGTAATGTAAAAACGTGAGCTTTTTATCGCACAGTAATAAAAAACCTCACAATAAATTTGTCTGACGCCATACTTAAAAATTAATAAACTTGACAATAATCGAGGATACCATTATCGGCGTTCTTTTGTTGTGGGGCGTACATCAACTTTAATCCTAAATTCTGTTTTCATGCGCTACCTATAGTGCGCAGGGCCTGTTTAACGCATGGAAGGCAAGTGCACTGCAGGCATAGCTTATCACCTGAAATTCATCGTTAGATAACTGTATGGCGTGTGTATAGTTAGTTTCTCTTTTAGTTGACGTTATGGGCTCTTATGGAGATTCGATTCTTGTGTAAATCTTCTAAAAGCCGGAAGTGCAATGATGCTGTTAATTGGAAGAAAACCAACCCAGTATATTATCTGAAGGTCTATGAATCTATTATTTATCATGTCAAACGTTCTTTCAACTTGCAAATGTAATCACAGGACATTCCTCATTCTGGATAACAACTGTATTCGCTGCAAACGACATCCCAAAATAATTCTGCTCAATGTGAACGTTGAGAACTTAGCCTCGCTAGAACGTCGCGACGATTATCTGTGAATTTGACAAAAATGGAAGACTTCGTTGTCAGTAGTTGTATTCCTTCCCACGTGCGGTGCATGCTCATTTTCCTTTCTTTGTATTAGTAATGGCATAAACCTTTTGAGAGGAAATGAAGCCACTTCCCGAGTCATATCGCGCGAGAAATCGTACGACCCTAATATTACTCTATTCAACGATAATAAAGGTGAAGGAGCACAAGATAATATCGCGATTGAAATTAGCTGACTTGTCTTTGAAAGAAACGAAATTGAAAAAGTATTTTAATGCTCGTAAGATTTGAACAAATGCCGCCATTATCTATTCTTCGGTCACGTCGGTTCCCTTCCCCTGACGACGTGGGACGTGTTTACAAATTGGCTGCATTTGTAGCTGTCAACTGTGCTATGTATTATCTTGGACGCACTCTAGACCTGAGAGAAATAGGTTCTGTAGGGCATGGCTTAAGAATATCTCGTTCAAGGAAATTCCCCTAGGATTGTGAAAAGTCAAAACCTATTATGAATTCCATCGTCTCGTCTAATAAATACAGCTATCACTGATGACATTTCTTAGCTATTAGGGAAGCAAATTAAGGTACAAAATGTGGCGATTAAGTGACGAGTATATATTAACGAATGCTTTTTCCAGCCAAATAAGCCAACTTCAGCGATTTTTTACTGAATTAATAGATATTAGCTTCAATTAATGCAGTAAAGCACTAATAACTCAAAACATATGGGTTGCAGTTGCCCACCTGTTATTTCCATTCCATTCCCTTGGGAGTGTTCACTGCTCATAAAAAGGTTTTTTATTCATTTACATAAGATAGAAAAAAATTTCCTTTTCCCAATCTCACATTTACGACTATGAAATGCCGAATTCCATTTGGATTTCTCATCACTTTCATTAGCCACCAATTTAAGGTAGTCCGAGCGAGATAGTTCCCTAGTCATAATAGAGACCATATTCGAATTATACGTTTTAATTTTACCATCTGTAAGATACATCAATTAAATATTGCATTATTAATGGTGCAATAATATAGTTTTATATGACAGAAATTGTTAGTAATTAAATAAAAATATCTAAATAAGTCTTTAACTTGACTCATTTTTTTCGCACGGTCCGTCTGAAACTCCTTCAAAACGGAAGGTTTTTTGTGATACCCAAGAACCTACTGAGGTGACTATATGATTATTTTTCAAAAATAGTTGAGAAAACACACAAACTACACACTTGATTTTTTGACGAGATCTAAGTTTAGGGAATGCCTCATTTTTAATATAAGGTCTCTCTGGAGTGCATACACGTACCATTTCCCATGTAAAATGGCTAGTATTTTTTGCCAAACACCTCCGAAAGTAATGTGGCAAGGGGTTGAATTTTTGGTGTCATTAGAAGGGTGAGATATTTTTATTTAAAATGAGACAAAAATCATTCATTTCTAAGTAAAATGATATTTCACTCAAACTACCGTAAGAACACATTTTTCTATCATCTTCGTCATCTTTCCTGCCTACCTCACAATTCCTTTGTAATTTCTCTTTTTGACATTCTACATATTTACTTCATTATTTCATGTATATACTTCATTAGGTCGTCCGCGGTATTTCTTCAAATTAAATTTATCTTTCAAATTCATTGTCAGAGGGTCGCAATATCTCTGTATATCTTGTAAGATAAGTGCCTTCGTTTTTTCGTTGAATGTGTTTTCGTTCAGATTTTCCGTGAATCTTCTTCATTGGTGGTTCATCTTCATCGGTTCTTTGCATACTTTTAATTTTTCTGTGACATCGCACATCCTCCATTCTTCCATGTGACGCTGGTATTTATTTTTCAGAAAAATTTAGAAGTGATCAATAATGAACTGCTCCTTTTATTCCAATCTTTTGCTGCTTGTTGTACGTTGACTTTTCTTCTGGTGGACTGTTTTCATTGCTTGAGATCTTGCTGAGCTTGCCGCATTTCTTTCTTGCATCATCTATCAGCGGCATTCCGACTATCTGGATAACAAATATTTTCCATTTGTTCCTGTTTACCTTCCCCAAGTCTTACTGTGACAGCCTCTTCTTTATATCTTCCACATACCATCATTTTGTTTTTTGTCGTGTAAACTTCAAGGACTAATCTTTTACATCGATCTTAAAACCGGCTGTGGTGCTTCGTCCTCGCCTGTTTATTGTGAGATCGCGGGTTCGAGTTCCGCATGGCAGGGTTTTATCACCACACATTTTAAGTACGTGTGTATTCATCCTATATTATTTGTTTCCTGCTCACGTTGTGAAGCCTACGAGGGCTTCTTTCAGTTTTTGTTAAATATAAATTTTAAAGAAAAATACTAAAGAAATTTAAAGAAATAGTTTTCCATGCAGTACAACATCGTCATTTTCTTCGTGACGTTTTATCTCGCAAAATTGCAATATCTTTGTGAAACCCGAACAGATTGTGTCTCACTGCTCGAGTGGTGTATATCTCACATTGATCATTCATATGTTAAACTTTACTACGGATATTGGGTTCTTATGTGCTTCGGATACGCTTTGGAAGCAGTTGAGAATGAAAAAACTCTAATTAGTCGGGAATCCAATCGCGGGACTTTGACTTTCGGCGCACAGACCGCCGCTAATCCTAAAGTAAAAAAATTCTTTCATCGGGAACCATGGGTATCGGATTAGATCAAGGTCGTTCTATATCGATTTTCTTCTTCCATCGATACAGGTGTTCACGACGTAAACAAGTCCGTCATTAATATCCTTATTTTGGTGTATTCTCCGTAAGCATACTATTGGCTGTATAACATTTTCATTGATTTGGCAGTGTGTTTGTATTCGAAATGTCTTACGCCGTATTTTCGTAGATTTCTTTGGGTGAGCTGTGGCATTTAATGCTATGTAAGCCCATTAATGGCGGGCGTGTGGTAGAGGCATGATTGTAGAGGCCCATATCAATAGAGCTACGGATGTATTTAATCCTTTCAGTACCACCCTATTTTTATTACAAGATATTTCGCTGAAATTCTTTTTACGTAACTACTTACGTCTCGTAACACCGATATTATTCAAGGAAATCATTTGCTATACTCATATACACATTTTTTTAAATAATGGACAGAAATGCACTTTATGTTATGTAAATTACAATAATGTATGTACATGTTATTTATAATTAATATTAATATATAATAAAGTTTATGTGAAAAGGAGAACACAGATTTTCAAATGCTGAGTCGCCCGCAATTTTCTGAAAACAGGTTGCTTGTCGGTCATACTTTTCAAAGTAGCTTCGGAATATGAAATGGAAACTTTTGCGCTCAGCGCATTCTTTTGAGGAGACTTTTAACCAGACAGCTAGTACTATGTGCCAGGAAAGTACCACTGGATTTTTATTTCACACACAAAAGAAGGGCTTGGGCACACAGAAAAATATCGAGAGGTACAGAAATGTACCTCTGGTACAGAAAGGGTTAATCGAACGACCATGGGATTAGATTTACTTCGATGCAGACAGTTGAAGGTCCTTATTTCCATTCCCGGACCACAATATTCTTCGTTTTTTTGACCCTCTAGCAACTTCCGATGCATTCCGTCGCGGTGGTGGAAAATATTTTGCGTGAATGGGATTGTCCGATGATGGTGAAGATGTTGATGGGGCGACTTGCGAGGGTGTATGGCACACGGTGTTGTGAGTGTCCCGGTGTGGATGAGCTCTCCCCGGATGCCGGCAGCCTCCCATGCGTGGCGGGAGAGGGAGTGGGGTAGGGGGAGGGAGTGGGGTGGGAGGGGGAAGGAAGGGGGTGAGTGCACGGAACCAACCACCTGCCTCCTCCTCCTCCTCCCCCTCGTGTGATTATATCCGCCGTGGCGATTGAGAGGCGGGGTGGGAAGGTGGATGGAGGCAGGTATTGTGGGTGCAACGTCCCGGAAGGAGAGAGAAAGAGAGGAAGGGAGTTGGAAGACGAAAGGATGCTGCGCGATGCTGACGACCCTCTCAGTAAAATATGAACTCGCCTCTATCTCGTGTGCCAGCGACTTCCGAAGGGATGACTGCCCGAGGAGGATGGGGAGGGAGGAAGGAACGGCCCACGGACGATCCCCTTCATATCCCTGTCCCCCTTCATCGTCTCTCTCTCACTCTGGTTCATATAGGAGTGATGTAATGGGACGCATATGCCTTTCCCTCTGAAAGGGAACCTTCCTCCGCGAAAATATCACTCATCCATGTCATGAAAACCAATGGACGGAGGAAGTCGCGAAAACAAAATGTTTCTCGGTGAGTGAGAGAGTAGCGATGTACAGTGAAAACTTTGTAGGTAAAAGCGATAACCTTTAAGGTGGTCCGAGCGATATAGTTCCCTAGTCATAATAGAGACCATATTCGAATTATACGTTTTAATTTCACCAGCTGTGGGACGCACGGATTAAATTTTGCATTATTAATGGTGCAATAATATAGTTTTACATGACAGAAATAGTAAGTAATCAAATGAAAATATGTTAATAAGTCTCTAACTTGACTCATTTTTTCCTTCGGTACGTTTGAAACTCCTTTAAAACGGAAGGTTTATTGTGATTCCGAAAAATTTACTGCGGTGACAATATGATTAATGTTCAAAAATAGTTGAGAAAACACGCAAACTACATACTTTTGAATTTTTGACGAGATCTAAGTAGGAAATGCCTCATTTTTAATATAAGATCTCTCTGGATAGTCACTTTAACATAAGATCTCTCTAGGCATAAATTTATTTTGAAAATAAGTATAAAAGGAGATATGGTTGGGAAGAAATATCAACTAGGACAAAGTATACAATAGTCAATCAAATTTCGAATGACATCAAAGTGAATTCTTAATGTCGGAATGAAGCTGTTGGCCAGTGGGAGAGTGGAACGGAAAGCTGCTGCAAACCAATCTTTGGATTGATTTCTGCTGAAGATTATTACTTTCCTGCTTAGGTTCTTAGAAAAATAAAATTGGTTTTGAAAAGTTCGTCTACTCGTGATAATGGTGACGACAAAATTCTATTTTCCACATATTTTCCTCATTTAACCTTGAGGAGTTGCGTGGGCTTTAAATTAAATAACGGGATGATGGGCGAAATATTATTTTTTCTCCATTGAAAATGACATTTGACAAATTCTGTTATAATAAGCGAATTAATGCGGCAAATGAAATGCTAATAAATTGAAAGCGTCGCTTTATCCATGTTTATCAGGTATTGAGGAAGTGCTGTGACCACGTGACGGACGCAAGCCGCGGGCTGTCGTTCTCCTGTGCATCGAGGGTATAGCAACCATTCTCGTGCGCTGCAGTGGGCCTGTGATAAGGAGTGTAGAACAAATGTCTCTAATGCAGGAATTGATGTCATGCTGACCGCCTTTACCTTTCGTTCAGTGAGTTGTGAGTCCTAGTGAAAATGAGTTGTGATTTATTTTTCTCCCGTGCTAAATCTAGTGACGAGGCGACTACCCACTCGAATAGATAAATATCCCATTATTGCACCGAGTCTGTTATTTTTTAATCTTAATTGAGAGTATTTTTCTTTGGTGACAATTTTAGATGAAACTCAACACTCGAAGCTGGCATAAACTTAGCTTTCAAGTCACTTCCGTCGAGGATCCTGATTATAAGGTCGGTTTTGTTGAAATATATTCAAAATATCTCGAACCATTTGTTTAATTGTACTCAAAATATCTCTCACTAAACGTGAAGAAAAATTTGACCGCGTAAAACAGGCTCATTTGTTTGCGTTTTCGCCTTTTGCGAATGCTCCCTGATGGAGGTGCAATCGGCGGAGTTGTTCATGTGAGTGCTCCGGCTCCCGATGGTCTGGGTTCAAACCCCGACTGTGGTGGAGATTTTTATGTAAAATTTTGACTCTTAGGTGGATGCCATGCTGTAAACTTTCCGATACAGCCCCCGCCTATCGAATGTGATCCTGGTTCTCCTGGCGCCTTTCGTTGCGAGTAGTCTTATGCCGGTGTCGGGTTTTTGTCCAACCTTTCTCCATTCCGAAAACATTCCTTTCCTGGCCAAACTGTCCTCCTATCCTAATCGACTCAAACGACCTCTGGTGTCGACCTGTGATTTGTTAATCTTAATTGAGAGTATTTTTCTTTGGTGAAAATTTTAGATCAAGCTCCACACTCGAAACTGGCATTAACTTTAGCGTTCCCTATCAGTTCCATATCAGTTACCACGTCTACCCTGAATGCTCGCTGTTAGTTTCAAGTCGCGCTTTGTATAAGGATCGAGTAAGAAGTGACTATATCGGAGAAATTAGCCATACCAATTAAGTTATGCCATCACCCCTCCACCGACCAAACAGTCATTGATATCATATTTTCGGGCGAGATGTTTTGGAAAATCATGATTATCATTAAGCCTGTGCTGTTATTTTCCGCGTCACTTATTCAGTGAAATACTCTGCGTTTTGACGCTTTCACGACACCCTTAATCACGCATTAATCAGAGTAAATCCCCGGGAAGATTTCGACTGAGACTTCGAGTGACAAATGGTCTCTGCCCGATTTTGACTGCACATTTATCGTCGCCTGTGGTTGCGGAGGGGAAAAAAGTTTCAGTTGCTTTGAGTGAAAGAAAGTTGCCCCTAATCATTAAAGAAATGATATTCTAAATTAATATTTTTACATCAACAGCTGTAAGGAGTATAAAGTATAGATGTACATTTTATTGGGCAAAATAGTTTTATATGATTTCAGCTCTCAGTAATTTATTAACTCTACGTGCATTTTAACGTGACTTATGTTTTCACGCCGTCCGCTAAAAATCGAAGGTTTTTCTGGTATATTGTAAAAATTACATCAAGTTGTAATTGATTCTTTTTAAAACAGCTTAGAATTATTCCAAACTATCTGCTGTGAAATTTTTGACGAGTTGTAGATTACCGTCGAAATTGGTTATTACTTTTTGGCAAGTGTCCCCAAAAGTAGTGTGGAAAGTGACTGATATTTTGGTATCTCAGGAAAAAAGAGAATTTTTAATTTTTAAAAAGTGGCAAAATTCATTGAATTCTGGGTGAAGTGCCATTTCGCTCAAACTACCGTGGTAAGTGATCGAAGTGAAAATCCCTGCAGTGGCACCGAGTGGGTTCTTCTGGAATCCTTGCGATGGCGGACGGCGGAAGCAGTCATCATTCGGGCGAAATTGTGGCCGTTAGAGGTGGGGAGGGAGGCTGCGTCTATCGTGCCCTTGAGGGCGCCTCTCCCCTCGCTCGCCGCCGTTTCCGCTCGGGTGCTCACGGAGGGAAGGACGGTGTTTTAACGGCCTCACTCAACGGCAGCATCCTCTTCTTCCCATCCGAAGAGCAAAGGGAATGCCTCCTCTCCACGCGGTGGTGAAAAAGGCAGTGACGCCAACTCCAACGTACTCTCGCTGTGTCTCCCCTCAGTGTCAGAAGTAAACTTTGCCATCCAAGTGTTACTTATGGAAAGATTTTATCGCCCCGCCTGGCGTAAGGCCTTCATTCGAACGACTATTGCTCAGGGTTAAATTTTTCGTGAAGAATTTTCCAGTATCAGTTTTTTACGGCTGAATTCATAAAAATATGCTTGCTCTCAAATTAACCTTGCCATAAATTTGTTTTTATGAAACGTCTAATGGATACCGCCACGTTTATCATGATAAACTTCTCTAACAATTCAAGTAATGAAAAACAATTTTTAAAAATTTTAGTGTGAGCAATAAGATAGTTTGATGGATGAATTGACCCACACATATCCGTACTTAGGACTGGGGTCAAATCGAGGATTTTTGTGTTGACTGGCCAGCGTATTACTTATCTGGCTGGCTACTGCGCTAGAGTAATACTCGCGTAGTACTCATTTATTTTTTATGTTATTGCGTGTCTCTAGGGTATATTGAATTGGAGCAGTTATGCAGTTGTTATTATGAAAACTTCAGCAATATCGATGGGATTTATTCGCTACGAGAGGGTTTAACGAACTTATGCTAAGCTGAAGTAATGAACTGATCTTATATCACATGATGTGATACATACCAATCACGCCGTTTCCTTCCGCAGTAGGCAGAGTCACGAAGTTTCACTCATAAATACTCATTTGTATACCCAACTCTGCTTCAATAATTTCATCCATACTGACCTATCCTTGCAAACCTCTTTTGCCTCATTTACCCCCATACACTGCTTCATACACTCCCTCCTGTTTTTAAGACTCCTAACAGTCCTACTCCTAAGAATTTCCTCAACCACATTCAACCACAACTTTCTCGGCCTGCCTCTTCCTCTCGCACCATCATGATGTGATGGTATCGGAAAATATCTCGCGACAATTTGTCTCTGTCAACAGGCTATATATTCGTGATCGGAGACGGCATCTATTCGTTGCTTTTATCTTTAATGCTGAAGGTATATCCTTTCCCAGATATCTACAACGAAACATCAGGAAGGCTTAAAAGCGGCACCTTGAGCGAGTTGCATTAAAGATTCAATGGAGTGTTTGTTGGGAGGCTTTAAATTTGTATTTGAATCTCAAAATAATCGATTTGCTTCGATTCAAGATGATCAGGACAGCATTGCTGTCGGCCGCAGTGCACGTGTGGATACGAAAGGTGCGTTGAAAGAGCTCGGTTGACGCGTGTGTATTTATAACTCGAGGAGAGATGGGCACCTCTCATCGTTCACGTTCAAGACCTGCGCGCACGATCACAGCGCGAATTTCGATTGACCACCCTCTGCTGCTCAAACCGCCATTGTTTCCAGCTCAAGTTCGATCCTTGCTTTTATGTGATGAATGCCGAGTCTCAAAGTTGACGTTTATTGTGTCACAATCTCCCAAGTGACTGAATATACGACGCGGCCGCCGACACGACTACTCATTCAATATGCTTGCCTTTTTGTCTCAGGACTGTTAGTATTAAGTGCATTCGTAGGGTGAATGTGATGCTCCATGTCAGTCTACGAGCATAATTTAACTCTGCAAACCTTAACTTAGGGATACAAAAATCATGGTAGCGGTAGAAAATGGTCAACTACTTAGGATAAAACAAACACCTTCCTTATCTCTTTCTTGTATGAAAAAACGTAAACAAATATTGCTATTCGAGTAGAACTTTTGCGTAGCTCGTGAAACCAATTTAATGATAATACGTTTTTCTGCCTTGCGAACAAAAATATGAACGTTCAGCACGTATAACGAAATAAAAATACTATAATGGAAACTAAAATGGGATGAAGAAGTTCATTATATTAACAAAGATCGTGAGGCATTTCCCTCATGATGCAGAATAAATAGACGCGCTAATTTACCCAGATGAACGACGTTGCTAATAATTAAAGTGGGTGGTGATTAATATTTATTCAAAACATAAATTGGAGAAGTGCACTCACCTATTCATATTATAGGCGACCCAATTCTAGCAATGGAGTCGTACTGGAAGTAGAAGCAAAAATATGGGCGTTCACTTCAAATATTTTGCTCATGTGTTGTAGGTATTATTGGTGATAACCTCTAACCTCCCCTCTAAAGACTGGAATCAGCCTCGTGCGTGTTGTAGTTGTCGGTGTATACTTTAACCTCCTCTCGATTAGTGGGATCCAACCTAGTAAGCGCGACTGTTAACCTAAAGGTCACGGACTCTAGCTCCCACTCTGCATTAGTATTTAAGGCTATATATATAGTTTATAGTGTACCTTTAGAGGTTGGAGTACAATAAATTCTTGTATACTAAGAACTTGTAAGTTACAAGAGCCTAGTTGAATTAACCGCAAAGAGGAATCAAAACTTCAGTTTATGCTATCGTAGTTTATCTTCGTATTTTATTCCTGCCCTTTACAATATACAACTTGAACATCAGACTGGGCAGTGCACCAAAAGTAGGCAATACCCATTGAAGTAGCTTGAAAAAGGAATCCATGCATCCCGCCTTGGGATTCATTTTCCAACTCACCATTACGGATATAGCAGCTTAGGACGTTTACCTGCTAAAAGCGCAGATTTTATCATGGAAAAATTGTCCCCAGGCAGCAACCCTATGCTTTAATATATTGTCTAATAATAATCTCTAATAATAGAGAAGAAGATACAAAACGACCAATCAAAATAAATGGCCTCATTGATCACGGAGTGCGTTTTTCGCCTAATGGATTTGGATTTCAGGTGCTTTAACTTCTAAGATGTTATCACAATCTGCATGGTAAAGTTAATCTGATGACAAATATGGCATTTGAGCCTGAGAGAGCAGTCGCACCTGCAACCTCGGGTTTTCACACCTGTGCAGTCTTCAGTGGACTACCGCAGTTCACGTACATGTTCAAACTGAAATACTTTAGTTCATGCGTGTCTCTGAGTAACTTTGATTCATTATTCGACCGAAATCCGACCTGAGACGAAAACCTGCGTCAGTTAGGGTATGCTGTACTGTAAGAAAACACTCCTCGTCTAATCTAGATTTTTTTTTCCTCGACCTGTACTGTAAATGAAGTGTTTTAGGGTCTTCCGCCAGGTTCAATAATAATAGTTGTCCTGCGAATTGACAACTATTTCCGCAATCGTCTTCAGTCCTGAATACATTGCTCTTTAACTTGAATTAAATGGCTTATCCAGCGCTATAGAAATCTGAGAATGGAATATAAGTATGATCTATTCCTTAGAAGAAAGTTTGTGCAAATGAAATGATATTATGTATGATTTTACAATGATATTATGTTGTACGTCCTTCAGTATAATGAAATCGCTGATAAAGTTTACCCTCTTTAAATTAAGGTGGCTCCTCTAGTTTCTTTTCTTTTAAAACCAAGAATAAACGCTGTCGAATGCACTCCTGAGAAACGTGCTCATTTAAGTGTAATTTCCTCTCGAATCGTGAATACTATATCCTCTTAAAGTGAGAATATCACTGTAACCTTATTTTTCTTGTAAGTCAAGGATATCCGCTCAAGATCATATATGAGAGGAAATTTCTCTTGTCATTAGAGGATCCCACTTGAATTGAGAATATTTTTTTGATCTTAGCTATCGAAACATCGGCCAACCATTATTTAGGTAGTTGGATCGAAATATCATTTTACTTAGAAATCAATGAATTTGGACTCATTTTAAAGACAAATATATCACCCTTCCATTGACATCAAAAATTAAACCCCTAACCTCATTACTTTCCGAGATATTTGCTAGAAAATACCAGGCCTGTTACATGGGAAATGGTGCGTGTATGCACTCCAGAGAGACCTTATATTAAAAATGGAGAATTTCCTACACTTAGATCTCGTCAAAAAATCAACAGTGTGCAGTTTGTATGTTTTATCTACTGTTTTGAAAATTAATCCTATAGTCTCCGTAGTAACTTCTTCGGGATCAAAATAAACCTTCCGTTTTGATGGAGTTTCAAACGTATCGCGGGAAAAAAATTAGTCAAGTTAAAGACCTATTTAGATATTTTCATTTGATTACTTATAATTTCTGTCATGTAAAACTATATTATTGTGCCATTAATAATGCAATATTTAATTCGTGTGTCCTACAGCTGGTGAATAATTCGAATAGCGTCTCTATTATGATTAGGGAACTATGTCTCTCGCACTAACTTAAGACCCGAGAAGACTTCACTACTCGTCTATTTCGTTCCCAACTTTCTTCTGTGCAGAGGAGGTCCCTTTGATTGCTTTTGAGATATCGCCTCGTTTCCTTTTGCACCTCCCGCTTCAGGTGATCGGCGGTTTATTCGGAGACAGCTTCATTATCTGCCCCAGATTGGATTCGTTATGAAAATGGAGAATTCACGCCTCGGTAACGACGCAATTGGAGTTTTGGATCTCACTGCTCGCCGCCCCGGCACCGAGCCCCGCGCACATAAATCTCTCCTTCCACCCGCTCCCGCCAATTTCCCCTCCACGCCGCATTAAGCCACCACGACTCTTTTACTCACTCCACGCGAGTGGAAAGAAGTAATCCCCTAGGCTTTCCACTCCCAACACCCCAACTCACTCATTCCTGAGGAGGGGGAGTATTAGGAAAAAAACCCGTGGCGTCCCCCTCCACAATTTCCCATTTCCCCCTTTCCCCCCACCCGCGCACCATGCCACAGCACCTTCGGGGGTGGACGCTTCGCTCGAGGCATTGCCTTTCCCCAGCAGGGATACCAACATCCCTCTAACATCGACTGCTACCGGTAATTTCAGAATGTGCAATAAACGAATTAGTTAAATTAAAGAGAAATGCAAAATGTCGATTAAAAAAAGAAAAGAATTTACAGGGTGGCGATCGTCAGGGAAGACCTGGAATTGTCAGGGAACATTCAGGGAATTCTCGTAACAGTCAGGGAGAAACTGGGATATGAATCCGCATTATTTTTCTACCATTACGTTTATCGGCTTGTCTTACCCGCCCTTTATTTCGCCAACTGAAACTAAAGTCCATCGCTTATGTGCATGGAATAGGCCCCATCAATTCTTGGAGTATTCAGTTGTGAATCTTAGTTATTTAGTTGTGAATCAGACGTACAATGAATCGCTTTTGTATATCCATATTGCGATATTTGCCCAGTAATGTTAACATTCATGATCACAATGTATTACGCTCATCATCGGAATCAAAGGCTATGTTGTTCGGAATATTTTACCTCGCGTTTTTTTTAACTTCAGAAACTTAGGTCCAGAGGTAGCTGCTGGAGCACACGAGCGTACAGTAAATACATGCTTTCAGTTCTAAAAAACGGAGACAATGATTGGAAAGTTTAGAAAATTTAAAGCTCTGTAGAAGATTTAATTCACCAGAAAAAAAATTCCAATAATAGGTGACCTTTTGATGATTGGTCAGGGAAATTGGTAAATCCACCAGGGAAAGGTCAGGGAATTTGAAAATAGGATATCAGTAGCCACCCTGAACTTACTCTTCTGCATGCATTCTGATCATCAAGGGCCGGGAGAAATGATTCATCTCGTGAACAGGTGTGTGTTGCCCGAGGCTAAAATTCCAAGCAGAGTGTAATGCAGTTAAGAGGCCAATGGAAAGGTTTATGGAGCTGAATCCCTATCGAAGTTTTAGCCTCTTCAATTTATCGCTTACTGCCGGTTATCAAGTGTAACCGTAAATCCTAAATTTTAGATTATTATGCTATATTCACGATTCATATTTCGAATTTTTTGTGCCATAAAAAATAACCTACATATAAATGAAGATATATAATATTACGAGCGTCTACTTCCCTTGTATCCTCTCATGTTTGCCTTAGGAATCAGGAACCTGGGTTGTGTAATGGTCTGCTTATTGGGACGGTTAGCCAACTGTCTGTGATTCAATTCCCAATCCAGAAGGATGTTCTCCATATTCAATATACGCGTACATATTAATATATATATTTTACTGAATATTATAAAAGATTGAGCAGAAGTGCTACCGTAAGTTGAGGTTCTTAGATTCCAAAGGATGCTATTTTTCATAGTTTTGACAATATTTTATCTGCATCACTGGAATGTATATGAGTCGATTGATTCGAATCGAAAAACCAAGGGAGTGGTTGTGTATTTAACATAGAAATTTGGACTCTTTGGTGGATACTCCTTTGAATTCCACTGAAGTGGAAATGTTTATTTTTTGCGACCCTTGTGACTTGATGTGAGAGTAGTGGGCAACCTTATCCTGGAGATAAGCTCGAATTTGGGAAGATAATGAGTGATATTAGCCACACTCGTGAGTTGTTTTTTCTCGTTCAGTACGCAATGCTAAGGAGGCAGACGTTTGACCTGCAGATCATGATGTATCACTTCGTCTCCAGTTGTACGCCATAAAGAATTATTGGAAGTAATAATCGTTACCACTTGGTAAAATATCGGTTGCTATCGAACCATCTATAATCAACTGAAAGAATTGTAGAATCGACTAATATATAATGTTTTAGCCAATTTCAGAGCAACCTAACGCGTGGATAAAATGATAGCAGGTGATTGAGTGGATGGCTGCTCGGAGAATAACTTTACCCTCTTCAAATCCTAAGACTGCGTTGGTTTTTATTTTTTTCCTATCTCTCATCATATCTGCGGCTCCTGAGGGCAAAACAGCCACTACTACTTCTGCTCTAATACCTACAGACTTCGTCCCTTGTACGTAATTTATCCTGCGAATTTGCACCGTTTATTTTACTATAGAAACTACACTTTGCATGAATGGCGTTCCTGTTTAAAAAACTTGTAATTTATGCCCCATTTCACGGATTAACAGCTCATTAAAGCTAATTCTCAAGCACTGTGGTCAACCGTCTGTAATCGATTATGTTATACAGTAGACCCCCGTTTACGATGTGTTCACTGCACGATGGATTCACTTGACGATCTGCATGCCATTGCGCGCGAATTTCAAATTTTTTGATAATTAGACGATATTTCCATGTTTCGACGATGTTTTTCATCCATAATTTTTTTAGACATTTCTCAAGTATTTTAAACGTTATTTGTAAACGGACTGCATTATTTTATGATAGCAAGGTATTTATAATTTTTGTTGCGTAAAACCCGATCCCGAGGCCATTAAATTGCTGGTTCACATTACGATCGGTCCCGTGGAACGGATTAATATCGTAAAGCGGGAGTCCACTGTATTGAATTTCACTCTTGACTGCGGAAACCAATGATGCTGCTAACGTCGTGGAGCAATGCTAAGGTAGTTCGATCGAAATATCTTATTGCCTAGAAATCAATGAATTATGCCTCATTTTAAAGAAAAATATCTCACCCTTCCTTACACCACAAATTCAACCCCTTAACACATTACTTTCCGTGATATTTTCCAAAACATACCAGCCCTTTTACACGGGAAATGGTACGTGTATGCACTCCAGAGAGACCTAATATTAAAAATGAGGCATTTCCTACACTTAGATCTCGTCAAAAAATCAACAGTGTGTAGTTTGTGTGTTTTTTCAACGATTTTTGAAAATTAATTATATTGTCACCGCAGTAAATTCTTCGGGATCACAGTAAACCTTTCGTTTTCATGGAGTTTCAAACGTACCGCGTGGAAAAAATGAGTCAAGTTTAAGACTTATTCAGACATTTTCATTTGATTACTTACAATTTCTGTCATGTAAAACTATATTATTGCACCATTAATAATGCAAAATTCAATTCGTGTGTCTCGCAGTATGTGAAATTAAAACGTATTATTCGAATATGATCTCTATTATGATTAGGGGACTATCTCGCTCGCACTACCTTTAAGCGGCCTAAAGAGGTAATCCTCCTTACATCCACTCCCCAGCCGTGCATTTCCCACGACACCATCCCCCTCCCACCCGCCGCAATGGACCTTTCGGAAAGATATCCTTCCCACGCCCCCTTTGCTGCCCGCCAGGAATTCCACGAACTAGCGCTATCAGCACGCTTGGGTCAGTAATCCGAGGAATCGTGATACTAGCGATGCGAACCCTAATTTAAGGTCCCGCCGGCGGTTCGACCGAACTGCATTGTTGTGCCGTTTTTCTCCCTGCACCCCCATTTCTCGTGAAAACTGTTGTTAAGGCCGAAGTTCCATTTGATGGATGGCACGACTGGTGTGAGCGGAGCACGCTCCGTTTCGGCCCATCTGGGCCCGAGCGATCGGTTGTGGCTCGTTCTCTCCGAATTCCGTCGAATGGGTTGAGGTGCCAGCAGTTTAAATGACCCTGAGTGAGTGGTTATGGCAGATTAATCTCCAAGTTGATGTTATCGAAGAACATATAGCCCGCATTCGCTCCTAAAGGCGCATGCTTAATATTGCACCTAATCGTATTTCCATACGGGAGGGAGAGTGCCTCCACAAAGAGCGTTCGAATTCCGTCTTGTTGTAGCTTCTCATTCTTAGAATTGAAGAAGTAAAGGGATAAGTTTGAACCTCCCGTGAGCTATTATGCAGGACCGAGAAGTATAGTGAGGGTGCCACTGGGGTTCATAGTAATTCTCGGGATAGGGATGCTAAAACTTTAATCGACTTTGCATTTACGCCCATGGCACCCTAACTATTTCAGCAGTGGAGCCCTTTTCGAAGCTAAAGTTTTCGTGGAGCCCCTAGCAATGTGAAGTGCTGAGCTTTTTCTATGTTCTCTGAGGAATATTACGCACTGTTCGTTTACGAAATAATGAATAACGTGGTATTTATATGAATACAGGAGATATTTGTATTAGAAGCTAGGTGGAAGCAACAATTTAAATTGGGATTTTTGTCATCTTAATAACTGCCAGTGAGAATTCATTGCGAAACCCTTTTGACTTTTCAAAGCACAGTTTGAAAAACGCTGATTTCGACGAAACTTGTATACCCTACACTCGTTACATCCGTTTTCTCATAAAGTATTCATGGATGAAATAATGACGAGGAGAATTTTGGAGGCGAAATGGTTCTACTGATACAAACACTTCAATTGCTGAACAACTGAGACCTTAAGCATAATAGTTGTAGTGGGTTTCAAATGATATACCCTAATGTTTAACATTCAGGGGGGTTTGGGTGCTTTATTAACTTTGCTACGTCACTATTATGCATCACTGCATTTCTTAGCCAGTAGAATTTTCCAAATGTCTTTTTAAGATTCTTTTTCACTTGTGCTGATAAATAAGCTCTCTGTGGCGGAAAGTGACCAATGGATGTTACTCGCCTCACTAGGTACCATTCTACCATTGCTGCTAAACACATATATACGAAATAGTTTCTCTACCTTTGGTGGTATGCCTTTAGTGAGTGCATGTTAATTAAGGTAGACCGAGCGAGATAGTTCCCTAGTCATAATGGAGACCATATTCGAAGTATATGTTTGAAAATCACCGGCTGTATGAGATATCAAATAAATATTGCATTATTAATGGTGCAATAATAGTTTTATATGACAGAAATGGTAAGTAAATAAATGAAAATATCAGCATATGTCTTCAATTTGATTCATTTTTTTCGCGCGGTGCGTTAGAAACTCCTTCAAAACGGAAGGTTTTTTGTGATACCCAAGAACTTATTGCGTTGACAATATGATTAATTTTCAAAATTAGTTGAGAAAACATAGAAACTTCACGATGTTATTTTTTTTACATCTTAGCGTAGGAAATTCCTCATTTATTAGATAAGGCCTTCTGAAGTGCATGCATGTACCATTTTCCATACAAAAGGGCTGGTATTTTTGGCAAATTGTTCCGAAAGTAATGTGGTAAGGGGTTGAATTTTTGTTGTCAATGGAAGGGTGATATATTTTTCTTTAAAATGAGACCAAATTCATTGATTTCTAGGTAAAATGATATTTCGCTCAAGCTACCTTAAATGTCACTTCATGTCAGGTATTTGCATTGTATTTTCTAATGAACCATTCGTAGTAGCTTCGTTAATTTTATTGTGGTACAGTGTGGTATATGTTGGAGAGAAATTTACTCTTTCCACGCACCCTCTACGTGATTTGTAGGTTATTGTGTAGATGTTGTTGTGGAAGCTTTGCGAGCGATGCGAAGCGGTCTCGCTTGGATCCTCCCCGAGGCACACGGCAGCGAGGCGGGTGACGTCACATTCCCTTCCTTTCCCCCCCCCCCGCCTCACCTCCCTCACCCCCTCGCTACAATAGACGACCGCCAAAGGAGAGTGAAAGCATCTCATCCCACCTTCCATCCCCGTCTCTACTAGTTACCTATACATATGAAGGAGGAGGGCCCTGCCAGTCCGCTGGAGACGACCGCCCGCCAGACGACTTGGGTCGCGGTGAAGAAGGGAAGACCACGCGGCGGAGTGGAAGGTGCACCTCGAATAGGCGAAGACCCCTAGATGAGTGATGAGTAGTGAGTTTCCGTAACATTATCATTCTCACCTTCCTGTCTCTGCCATCTCTAGAAATTGAGATTGCTCTCGAAAGGTCGCTGGAAGTCTTGCCTTTGTGAGGCTGCATTTGTAACTTGCATACCACCTTAAGGTAGCGCGAGGGAGATAGTTCCCTAGTCATCATAAAGACCATATTCGAATTAGAAGTTTTAATCTCCCCAGATGTGGTAATCATGAATAAAATATTGCATTATTAATAGTGCAATAATATAGTTTTACCTGACAAATTATAAATACTTAATCAAATGAAAATTTCTAAATAAGTCTTTAACTAGAATCATTTTTTTCACGCGGTTCGTTTATAACTCCATCAAAACGGAAGGTTTTGATCCCGAAGAATTTAAGAATTTACTGTGGTGACAATATGGTTTATTTTCAGAAATAGTTAAGAAAACACAAAAAACTACCTACTATTGCTTTTTTGACGAGATTTAAGTGTTAGAAATTCTTCATTTTTAATATTAGGTCCCTCTGGAGAGAATACACGTGCCGTTTCCCATGTAAAAGGGCTGATATTTTAGTAATGTGGTAAGGGTTTGCATTTTTGGTGTCAATGGAAGGGTGATATATTTATCTTTAAAATGAGACGAAATTCATTGATTTCTAGGTAAAATGATATTTCGCTCAAACTGCCTTTATGTCTTTGCAAGTGGAGACGCTTGTGGGCAAAATCCTGGTGAGGTGTAACTACATGAAAACGGATGTCGAAAAATCTTAATCCTCTATGCTTCATAAAAATTTCCTAAATGCTTATGTTTAATTCCACAACTTTAGTAATCAATTTATTATATAAAAATTTGTTATACGTTTATTTTAGATTCCTGATTCCCCGTTCATTTAATGAGTTCGCACAATTCTTTATATTCATGATCTTTTGGATCGATCGATCTTCCGGAATTTTTTCAACTAAAATTCTGGGCTAAAAGTAATGATTCATGTTATTTAAAAACGATAAGGAGTTAATTCAGAAATATTTACTGGTATTCATGAGTTACCCACGCCATTTTCTATCGTCTGGTAATTGCTTTCTTTCATGATGGTATCCTTGGAATGTTAGCTGCCGTACGTATCAAGTGAATGAGTTGCCATAGTGAGACGTATTTCAGTGTCAATGAGAGTGCGCAAGATTTTAGTAATTGGAACAATGCGTGCGAGGGACAGTATTCTCGATGACGAACGGGAGAGAGAGAGAGCGATGGGCGGTTATCCGAGGAATGCAGAGGGATGTTCGAGCGACTACAAATAAACCCCGACGCAGTGGCGCCATCGACCGGCGGAATTGAGAACGAGCGGAACCAATCCCGATGAAGGTAGTCCAAGCGAGATAGTTCCCTATAATAATAGAGACCATATTCGGGTTGTACGTTTTAATTTCACCAGCTGTAGGACAAATCTATTAAATATTGCATTATTTATGGTGCAATAATATAGTTTTATAAGACAGAAATTGTGAGTAATTAAATAAAAATATCTAGATGGAAGCTTTTTTTGTGATGCCCAAGAATTTACCGCGGGGACAACATGATTCATTTGCAAAAATAGTTGAGAAAACATACGAACTACACGCTGTTAGTTTTTTTTACGACATCTACAAGTTAGAAATACCTCATTTTGTAAATTAAGTCTGTCTGGAGTGCATACACGTTCCATTTCCCATGTAAAAGGGCTGGTATTTTTTGACAAATATCTCCGAAAGTAATATGGTAAGGGGTTGATATTTTGGTGTCATTTGAAGGGTGATATATTTTTCTTTAAAATGAGATCAAATTCATTGATTTCTAAGTAAAGTGATATTTCGCTCAAACTACCTTAAGGAGGTTATTCTGCGATTTTTTAAACTGTAACTGCGATACATGTACTGGATTTCACCCTCACGCTTGTATTGCTTGAAAAACACTTATTTCACTGACTATTTGCGTTAGTAACTAGAGAGAGTTACTCAAGCACGACATATGCGGAATATTTGACGTATGTATTTTTAATTAACTGCTGATGAATAATTGTTTCTACTACAATGGCCGAAATGTTCGTTGAATTGACGCATTTTGACTCCAGTTATTATAATGACTCGCTTATAACTCAAAAAGTGTTGTGAGCAGGTACGCTTATTTTATTAATATTCAATTGTCATGGATAAAAATACTTTTAAATCCCTCTCATGAGAATATAATTTTCTTTCGTAATTTTCCCTCATTTTTCGCACAGGAATATGATTAGGGCAGTTTTTATCATTCATTGGCTCACTCAAAATTGTGAGGAATAAATTCATCAGAATGGAGAGGACTGGAGTGCTTGAGAAACTAACGCAGTGGAATTATTATGAAAATCAAAAGAATGGAGAGAGGGTTCTAGTAGGTTCCTCGATAAGATGGCAGAAAAATCTGCTTCATGAAAATTCTGTGGAGTGGAGGAGACAACCGTAGATGACACAGTGCGAGGCTTAAGTGATTTCGTACGAAAATTAACAGAGGGAAGAATGGAAAAGTCTACCTAAGTATTCCAAAGGTTAATGTGTGAGGGAAGTTTCCAGAAATGAATGAAAAGGAAGGCTTCCGGGCAGGTGGCTCACAGGCGAGGTATTTTGTGATATTTCCGATTATCGGCTGGTTCGCAAAGGGATGGAATAACAGGGCCAATGGAACAAAGGCCGATAGAAATTTTTCGGCATTAGCCTACTGTTGAAAAAATACTACAGTTGAAGCATGGTACTTCGTAATACTATTTCAATTGTACCGTGGTTTGAAGTTCGCTCAACAGAACATCAAAGCAGGGATCAGAATTCCTCTGAAAACATGTCGTCACATTCGGAATTGAAACCCTCAGAACGACACGCCAGTGCACCGCACACCGCAATATCCCGTTCTCAGAGTATGCCAATCTTTGGATCGATTTCGACTGATGATTCAATTTTTAATGATTTGTTAAATGGTGGTCTTTCCCGAAAAACCGAGTCCTCAAAAGATTGTGTGCCCTGGTGAACGCGAGATGTGACCTAGGGAGAGAAAGCCGCAATTGCAACGTGGGGACAGCTCTGGGGGCCTATTCTGTATATCCTCGGAATTTCCGAGTCTCGACAGTGACGAAATTTTGACGTCAGAGCCACGTAAAATTCAAAGGGGAGCATTCGAAAGTTGAGATTTGTCGGGAAATTTGACGTCACATCCACGGATTTACCGAGGTTCGGCCGCGTCGATTCCTTACTGAATAAGGCCCCTGATGAGGTTATTCTTTCGACGGAAGCAAAATAATTCATTCTTTTTCCAATTCGCTCTCCAATGCATACTTCAGCCTCCAGTCAGATGATGAAGTAGCTGGCTTTTATTCAAGTTTTACAAGTTTGGATGGTACTAACAGAGGTTTCGCACCTAAATATTGATGCTTGTTCTTTTAACACAGTGAAATTGAATGTTTTAAGTCCGTTGTATCAACGAAAACAAACTCTTCTTGGAGCTTCACCTAGTCACACAAAATGAAGTTATCAATGCAGTTTTTTGCAATTTTCGCGGTCTGTCTGCGATATTCTTTTTCGTTTTTCTTTTCCATTCAGCTTCTTGTTTTTGTGCTTCTGCCGTTCTTGCGTCAGTCTTCCCTCTATGATTTTCTCACTGATTCTTCCCTCTGAGATCCTGAGGCAATATAGTGTGATTTCATGGAATTTCGTGTACTTGATATCCATGGCCGTAGTTGTAATCTCCGTCCAGAAGGCGCTCTCCGCCGCTGCTGCCATCTCTCTTTGCCTCCCTCCTTCCATCCGGTAAGCGGTGAGAGGAGGAGGATGAGCGGGCGAGAGGCCGTTCTTCCTTGCTCACTCGACCGGTTGGTTGGCTGCGAGGGAGCGCATCTTTTTCGCTCCGTGGCCCGCGGCTGTTTGCGTGGCGGAGGGAAGGAATGACACGGCGGTGTTGGCCTTGACATTGCCCGCGCCTTCCGCGGCGACGTCGGCGGGTTCCTTGCCCCCCGTCCACCCCAAGGGGTCACCCGACGGAGAGAGTGAAACCAGCGCTAACTTTAGCTCTCTCTGCCTTAACCAACCCCTCCCCCCTTCCGCAACGCATCTGTCGAGAGAGAGAGATAGCTCTCGTTTGGCGCCTCTGGCGAGCGCGCTGGTTTTTACTCGCCTCTATGGAGAGGATAGGAGGACAACGAGAATGGATTATTTCCCAGAGATCTGCATCCACGAGCGAGCCGCCGCAAGAACTTGGGCTGAGCGTGTTAGGATACACATGAATGTATATTATGGATTGTTATCTCGTCGGCAAAAACTGTTGTCTAGAATTCCGTGAACAAACAACTTTTTGGAAAGTGGTGCGATATAAAAATTCATCTTTGTAGGTGAATAAATTATTTTTGGCGACAAAAGATACAACCTTAGATTAGTGCTTAAATAACGATGCTCAGCGTAAATGATTGACTAAATATTCTATATTTCAGCACCTTCGATATTTATACCGAACCACATGGTTGCGGTCGAGAATAAGTGTAAAATATAATCTAGCCTAGCGATAAAGCCTAGTGATGAAAGACGGAAGTTCAAATGTAAATACAGTCGATAGTTTGTTAATAAACACGTCTTACTGGTTTTACCATGAATATACATGGGTTTTACTTACAATTAATCATAATGCAGTGTATAAAAAATGTAGTAGGTAATACACGCGGGACGTAATAATACACTTTTTTAATATCGTCGGGTCTATAGATATATTTAATTCCTCTCCAAATTTAATTACACAAATGCACAATTAACTTCTTAGCACTTCGTGAATATACGGAAATGTAATAATAATGCGAGGTGACTTCATGAGTATTCCCAATGGCCATCATTGCAGTGTAGGTAAAAAGGAATGCACTTACCGCTTTTTTTTCGCGATTCTTATTTTTCAATCCAAGTCTCCTATTTTGGGTCCTCTTAGACGCATACCTTGTTTTGCAGCCTGGTACGAAGCAAGTTCTGTTTAAACAAGGCATTCTAAATACTTTATGTAAGCCGAACGGGCTTAATGCATTCAAATTATAATCAGAGTATGGCAAACGTCGTCGGCACACGATGGACGTTTGATAAACCTCTTACTTATTTTCTGTAATAGATACTTCCTCTAAAGCATTTACAAAGTAACTTCTAGATCACAGAAAATAGCAAGATATTATTTAAATCATCAAGTAATTCATATCTACTGTATCGTTATTGAATAATCACCTCAGTCCCTCTTTAGCAACAATTAACTACGTCTATTTACTATTCAACTGAAAAGACTAATCGAAGTGGCGCCAAGGACTGGGTGAACTAAAAGTGGAAATTTAGGCAACACGTAGCCGAGACAACAATTCCAAACATCTAAATCCATAATATATATTCATAATCATACCATTCATCACATATTTTATCCTACAAAGCAAAACTACCGGTGTCTGCCAAAAAGATTCAGCGAAGCCAGCTTTCGTACCCAAAAATCATATTTTTTGAAATTTAAAATTTTTTTTGAATTTTAAAAATGATAACTATACTTAAACTTTGGGCTATGTTACTGTGAAATACTCTGAATTACTGCTATGTATTGTTCGTTGCGGTGTCGCTCTTGAAAGTAATTAAGTGCGTGACTGCTAATACGTGTAGCTTTAACTGATTTAATTTTTACTTTACTGGCCGGAAGTTGTAGCGGTAGCTCCGCTCGGCCTTATTGCTATTTTTTTTAAGAATTCGAGGTCAACGAAGCGTAGAAAGTTGTATTTTAAACCCTTAATGTAATGCAGTTAGGAATAACTATCCCAAATTATTTAAAATAATTACTCCTAATTTAAAAATTTATTCTGAAGCCTCTCTTCCTCCCAAAATACAGTCGATACCGTCATGATGTGCGTCGTAGTTACTGAGGAACGAATCAAATAAGCCTCTCGTGCAACTTGAGTGGTATTAGTAGGGATTAATCGTGAGTCTTTTTTGCCTCCTGTTGGCTTTTGATCTGGAATTAAATGTTATTTGCCTTCCTCGATGACTTCTCTAAAATCCAATTCTCTTGATAATTAGTTCTTTTTCCTTGACTTTGAATTTAACTTTCCACTAAATTAACCGTTTCAGCACTCATTTGAGCAGACATAAGCTGAGTTACTATTGAGCCCTTGAAAATATGTAGTAAAACTGAGTAGCTCTTTAATCGAAATAACTGAATGAAGTGAAAGAAAAAATAACTGGTTATGATTAAGACCGTCGAAAAAATTGAAGGTTAGGAATTCTGAAATAAACTGTCGCGGTTATCGTAAGAGCCGCAGTAACACCAAAAGGTTACTGGGAATAGGCGCGAGGTCCGAATTCAAGTTGTGGGTCGCCGTGACTTAACCCTTTTGTGGGAATTTGTGGGATTTGTGGGAATCTCAAGGGAGTCTGAACCGGACGCCAGGCAGTGGTGACTCATCCCATTTCTCGCAGCGCTCTTATGCTGTCAGCGACTAGAAAAGGGTTCTTGCGCTCACCCACAAACAACTCTTCTCCCCCTCTTGGGTCTTAGATGTTACGATTCCCAAGTCTTGGAGCGTCTTCTGTGAAGAGGCACAAGCTATTGCTACAGCTGCATGTTGCGCAACGTTTCTTACGTCGAGGTACTCATTGTATGCGTGAGTTTTTACCGCATTCTCTTTTGTTTCTTCGTGCTTTAAAGTTTCTGATGTTATATATCAGTGGTTCCAGGATTGAAGAATTATCACGAAATGATTAGATCCAATTGAGTTTGGCTTTAGATTTCGGGGAAGGGTAAGAGAGAGAGACGACTGTCAGGATTCGATCATGTAAAGCAGCCAATTGGTGACAAACACTTTTCAAAATTTCGTAGCAATGGTCTAATTAAGGTTTTTATCAAATGTGACTTTGTTTCCATGTAATCACGTCTATAGAAATGTATCTTCTCAATGTGGATGTGCATCCTTTCTAACTTTTTCGGCATAATTCCCTCAACGTTTATCTAAATACAGGGTGATCCAAACCATCCGGATTCATTCAGTTACTCAAAGTAGCAAAATATGATTGGTTTAATTGATTTGTTACCGATTTTCACATTTCTGTGCCATGTAAAGAGTAAAAGTTACACAAATTGTGAATACGAGTGCTGGTAATTACAGCAAAGTCTGACCCGCTGTCGTTTGTGGATTCACAAGGCTCCTCTTCTTTTTCTTCATTTAACGTGGCGCAATTTCCACTGCTCTTTCTACTGTCTTTAAAGTCGACTCTTGTGAAATGACACTTTTATTGAGTCCTAGAAACGCCGTCATCTTTTTAACAAAGCATTACTTTTTGGATGCCGGGAAGAGCGTGTTTTTACCTCTCCGAACGGATCTCTCCTAGCGACACTCAGGGCGCCATTCCGGTCTCGTGCGAAAAGTGAGTGAAATGCATTGTCCGTCTGGTGGGACGTTGGAGTTCCCGGACACGTAGGCGCCTTTTTACCTTTAGTTCGAGAGTCAGTCCCTCCCTTCGTCCCCCGTCCCGTCCCCAATTACCCTCCGAAGAGGGGAAGTCCCCCACCCACCACGGCGACGCAAAAAGGCGAAATGGCAATGCAGAATGGGCGAGGGTGCGCCAGCCCGGCAGACGACGGCCACTCTCGGTGCAATTCCATTTGCAAGAGAGCGCGTCTTTAAGTGGTTGTGCCGCCGTTTCCAGAGCCGACAAACCCCGCCTTCCCTCCTCCTTCAGCACCACCCTCCGCCCCCACGCAGCTGCATAATACATCTCCCGTGTCTGCATATGCGACGGGCGACGACAAAAACATTGGCCACGGAACAGCGGCGACTAAGGGATGGAATGAGGAGACTCCAACGCACGGTGGAGACTTGAACGCTCGGAGAACCAACCCCCTTGGAACGACAACAACAGCAACAACAGGGGAACCCTGGTGGAGGGCGATGGGCTGGGAGGAGCGTGGTATTTCCGTTCGCTAACCCCTCGCCACACACGCAGAGTGGCAGAACAATGAGTTCACCTTTAAAGGGATAGCTCTCCTCTTACGCTATGCATTACTCCGGGAGAAATGTCCCACCGTCGTCTCTTCAAATGCAGTGACCGCCTCGGAGGAGTTTTTTGCCACTTTCCAGTCTCATGATTCCATCACCCGAGTCGGTAAACACGCCAACGCAATGTTTACTTGCCCTTGCATTTCGAACTCCAATCTTTATGCTAGTGTATTACTGCTTTGAGGGCATGTTATGCTCACGAGCGCCCCTAACTTACCCCATTTCTTACATTATATTGTGGTAAAACATTTAATACTCTAATTAGTATCAATCTGGAAACTGAGAAAAGAGTATTCACGGAATAATTTAGACTTATGTGGTGGCGTGATAAGAATCGCGGCGTCATCCCCGGACCCTCTGATGATGCCATGTCTTCATATTTGTTTATCATCAAGGCGCGTTTGCACCGCGTCTCCGTTAATTCATTGCCAGTAGTCTATATGGGAAAATCTGATATTGGCAATAGCCTTATATGAAGATGCTAATTGTAGATGATTTTCCATTACCTTCATGGGAGTAAAAACCCGTCTTATTTGATAGAATCGTGCGGCATTCATATTAATTTTTATTGTACTTTGAAGTTATAATTAAATATTGCTAAATGATAAATTTTGCTCTATAATGGGACTTCATGCACGGCTAAGCTTCAAATAGAAATCTTGCTCATTTCAAGCTATCGTCATAATCTAATAAACCACAGTATATTTCCATACCTACAGTCTCTATTCTTAGAAATTTAGGATAAGGGACTAACTTATCATGTTCATATCCCTTCTAATCATAATAAATTTTCGAAGTTTTCTTCTTTATTCTCTACCACAAGTTTTCATATATTGGCCAGTTTTCCTTGTAATCATATATTCTGAAGGAAACCTAGCATATCTTCTTTTTTCTCAAACTTCATTTCATCAAAAATCATCTCAAGTATAGCCATTAATGCGGTAGAATATTAAATTTCACATTACTGTGAGCATATTTATCACTTGACTCCTCTCATGCTAAATTAGTGAGTGATTTATTATAATTATTTTTCTTACTCGACGTACATAACAAGAACAACCACATCAGCATTAATAATAAGATAATAATTCCACTAGAAAGGGGAAATATTGCAATTTTACATTTCAGTTGCCTTTTTAGAGTAGTGTCATGAGTTAATTCTTGCGCAGTAATTTTTTGGAGTCATATCTGTATCTTTTTAATTGGTTCAAAAATTTTCTTCCCGTCTTTGTCACTTGGAAATGAAAATTTGTGGCAAAGGCTTTATTCAGTCGAGTGAACATATGTTTTCTTCGTTTCCAGCCATGTCTAATCTATCACATTCGCACCTGTTTATTCAAGTCGTTGTAAATATATCCATAGAATAATTATCTGGAATACTGTCGATGAATTCTTTCGGGGGAGCATCTTGCTTGGCGCCAAACTATTCTCTTAGCCCTTTCCATTGCTCCAGCATAATTTGCTCTGGAAAAACACCCTCTGTAGAAAAATACAGCTGTATATTAAAGAAGACTTTCATGTTTCGCTTTCTTACGTACAGTGTTTTCCTAAGATGAGCCAAAATTTGAAAGCATAACCTCCTGACATGAGAACCAACGGTGTGGTTAATTTATTCGCTGTCTTTCTTTCTTAATATTTTTGGCGTCAGATGTGTAAGCAAATGACGAGGTGTTTTTCAATTTTGATTCCGAGTATATAGTTTTCACGTGTACCCTGCCCAGTGTTTGATCATTTCCTGCTCAGATTCAGGCGAAACGCGCTTGGCGCAATGTACTGGAATGCATTTCGTCGAAAACAGCGATTTCGCTCTCAAGTTTTATCATTGTAAATACCCCCTTGGCTTCTAAGTGCTAGTTCTCCTGAGGAAATGGCTTCTGTAATTTCTCCCGTGTGTATCTATCGGAGATCTTCGCCATCGGGATGGGATGAACCGATGAGGCGCCCTGTTCTCCGGTGCCTGCTGGAAGAAGAGGGCCGCACCATATGCAGCAAAGTCCCCTGTCTCCCGTAAAAGGGCCGCGTTTCATGCCGAGCCCGGGGAGACCACATCTGGAAGAGCCTTCCCCCGCTGACACCGGTGCAATTTAGCGACGGCCGCGTATTCCGTCCTTCTTGGGGGAGAGACGAGCCACCGCAGCTCCCGGGTTCGACGCCCGGAATCGCCCGTCCGCCTCCCCATTCCGCCTTCCCCACCCACCGCTTTGTTTCCCTGCCGCCGGGGCGAAGACAAGGGAAGGGTCTCACCGACTCCTTGCTTCTGTGGCGTGCACCACTCGAGTCTTACAGCTGCAGATTATGGTAAACCGTGTGTTTCAATTAACTGTTTACCTGTTATCAATCAATGGTGCGTAACTGTGGCAGTTTTTCATTTTATGCACTTTTTAACTTAGTAATGCGAATATTACTTGCTAAACTAACAATACATTGCGGCAGGGACAGTTAACTCCTTTAATAACTCTTAGCGATCTTTGAAATGGTGTTTGCTGACGAACAGCCGGATTAAGGCACACTTCTTCGCCACATAATTAATGTAACTTCTGCCGCCAGAACCAAAAATACTTCAGTGTGAAACACAAATGGAAAACTAGGCTATCAAAGTACGTTTGTGAAATGAGATATGAACCATGGAATTATTTGTAAATAGTTCTATTCCTTCCCAAGTGCTACTCTGGGTCTAGTTCATTATTTCCGAATGATTGATAACTCGTAAAAAAGCCGATCCTTAATTGGGACTCGCAGGCAGTGTTGTTAGAGAAATTCTATCATTCCTATGTATCACGGTACCATATTTAAGAAAGGCCGTGTGGTTTGGAAACATTTTGTAGAAACTTCCCTTGAGTGATGTGGGATAATGTTGGGGAAACCTTGCCTACGGTAATACAAGAACCGCAATCCATTTTGAAACGTCTGTTTATGCGGTGGAATCCACCGAAACTGAAGTAGAAATCAAGTGATCGAAATGATACGAGAATTGTAGTTTAATTTTTGGCTTAATTTAAGAATTGAGTGCCTTGGGTTTTCGGTGCGGTAATCGAAATTTTGGCGAAAATTATACTTTGCTGTCTCTCTTCCGATCTTTGACTCTACTTTGCCCCTTGATATTTGTTATCTCCTTTCCTACTAATATTTAATGTATTATTTCACATTTAAATAAAAATATGTGCATTATTCCGTATTATTACAACATGTAGTTCATGTGCCATAATGACACATGCTTAAATAGCATTGAATTACCGGAATAACCAGTTGGTGAAACTAAATTTTTTAATTGTTTTTATTTGGCTTTCAGTATTGAGAACACGTATTAACAGTTAAACGCATATTTTTCGTAGTAAAAACCATCGCTTTAACCGTTTTAATTTTTGTTTCGTAAATGAGGTAATTATGGCGAAGGTTTTCAACTTCCGCGACCCCTTCCGCCTGGATGAAGAAAGACTCCTCTCCCACTTGTATATATTTGGACCCACGCCTCTCGCGTGCACCGTACCTCCCTTCATATGGGAAACGCAGTAGAGATAGTAAGCGAGCTGGATACCATTGCGTTGCTGGACATTCCTCTAAGGAGGAAGGAAGGAATATTGCCACATTCTTCTCCCTAAATAAGGGTTTCACTCTGCTATAGCAGATACGGACTGAGGAAACTTCATAATCTCTAACTCACGTCATATAGAGGCATCGTCTTGTCAGACCTTTGGGTCGCTATGCTATCGGCTGGCGTTTCTTCGTCCTCCTTATATTAGTGACCAGAGGTGGGAATATCGGTTCATTTCGAAGATTCTATTCATGCGATTTGATTCGTGTCAACTACTCGTTCTTTTGAATCCTTCATAATGAACAAAATGAACCATGGAAGAGCCAAATGACTGCGATGAGTGATTTAGCGACGACAACTGATTTCACTACGAAGAATCAAATATCAGCGAGGAACCAAACTAAGGCGAAGAACCAAATCCAACCAATTCGTACCATTTGGAAGCTGCCTACGTGGAAATATTGCGTGGTATGAAATCTGATTTTCAGATTAATTTAGTTTTATCGTCGAAATATAAGGAGACATGAGAAACCTGAAAGTGCCTATCCTTAGAGCCGCTTGAGCCATGATGTCTGGAGATGTGAGCCTAAAAATGATGAGCCAAGAATGCCACAGCGAGTGGAGATTATTTATTAAGAAACTTATTTACCTACTTGTGATGTTTGGGTGCATATGGTTGTGTCGGCATTACAATCAATCGACTAAATATGATGGCCTGTATGAAATCATTCCTTACTTTGAATCAGTAAATTCAATATGCGACCAAAAGACAATGGAATATGGTTTGTCCCAATTGCGTCGCTCTCCATTCATGAACAGCGTGATTTGGTTCAAATTGAATTCTGTTCTCGATCTCTCATGAATCGTGTGATTCTCCACAATTCTTCACAAACCACTCCTGTCGACTAATGAACGAGAACAATTTGATTTGATTCATTATTAACGATTTTAACGGAGAATGTGATTCAATTCATATGGTTCATACCAATGAATCGTTCAAAATGAACGAATCACTAATGGTCGACACAGCTCTATTAGTGACTGTATGTTCGACAGTTAATTACCCCTTGAAATCTTATTGGCAACAATTTCGCTTCTCCAATAATTGATGGAGGCAGTGTCCACCTCAAAGTGGAGCGAAGTTTGACCTGTTGGGCGAGTGTGAGGAATTTCGCACCCTTCCGTTGCGAATATGCTGTGCCGTGCTGAGCGTGCACGCGATGATTCACTGCACGTGCGTGCGTTTTCGTTCGTGTCTTAAGAGATGGGGGAGATTGGCAGGGGAAGATGGAAATGGGTAAGGGGTTGTCGCAGGAATTTATTTCTGTGTTCTCTCTCTCAAATAGGCTCGTTTTTACTCCCGTCAACCTCCCACCTGCTGCATTCCTCGCCTTTCATCCATCCCCCCCACCCTCCGGCCCATTCAACCACCCTTCCATTCCATCTCGTCCCAATTTACCTCCATCAAAACCTTTTCCGTGCCATTCTTCCTGTCGCCCACACCACGACCGCTTTTCCCCCTTCCTTCTCCTGCCTGTTTCCCACCCCCCCCCTCCCTCCTTCGTCCCTATCTGGATGTCCCTATCTTCGTCCCTATCTTCGTCCCTATCTGTGGATGGCAGCTAGAATTAAATTTGAAGAAATGCGCGATTATGAATTTTTGGAAAAAGAATGGCCTTCCCCGGAATAATTATAGCATCAAAGAAAATAAAATATGTAACGTAGAATCAATTAAATACTTAGGCGTCCCCATCAGTGAAGACATGTCACGGGGGAAACACATCAAGGAAATAACTAGTGTAGCAAACCGTAGATTAGGATTCGTAAAAAGGGTTCTAGGCAAATGCGATGAGAGAGTCCGAGAAAGAAGCTATTTTACACTTGTCAGGCCTCATTTAGAATATGCCGCTAGTATATGGGATCCCTACGAGGAAGGTATGATAAAAGAATTAGAGCGCGTGCAAAGGAGATCTGCTAGGTTTGTTAAATGTCGTTATGATAATTGTATTAGTGTTACGAGTTTAATAGAAGAACTAGGATGGGAATTACTATCAGAACGCAGGTTAAAATTTAGGTTAAACCTTTTAAGTAAATTCGAAACCGATTTGTTCACAGATGACGTTAGATATATATTAAGAACCCCTGCGTATCATGCTAGGTTTGACCATATTAACAAAATTAGAGAGATAGATTGTCGTACCGATAGATTTAAAATGTCATTTTTCCCGCCTACCATAAGAGAGAACAATAGGCAACGCAGCAAAAGGGATAGGTAGGTGAAACATAGTTAGAATAGTCTGTAGTGCATGATGCATGTAATAACTACCAACAATCCCTTCCTTATTATGTAGATTTTAACCTGTACTATACCGTAGTAACTAATATTCTATTGTAATAACTACTGCAATTACTTACATTAACTAATAATCTACTGTAGTAACTAATAAACTATGACCCTATTTTCTAGCATGTCTACATTATATATCCTACTTAATTGGAAATAGTGCATGTTTGGTGATCTTCACCCCCTGCCACACACCCTCGTGGTGGCTCGCAGGGTATTACGTAGATGTAGATGTAGATATCTCCACCCCATCCCCCTAGTCCATCCCACCCTACTCCTTTCTCCCACCCTCCCCCTAAATACATCCAAAGTGAATCATCCTAATACATGGAATACACTACACCTACATGAAAAACACAGTGTATGATGTTTAACCAAAGTTCGCGAAAACCTGCGAGTATCTTACAAACAGCCAAAATGGCTGCCAACTTGATGAATGGCCGAAATAGTTGTGGCAAAAAATTCGGCATATGTTTTGAACATTAAAGTAACTTTTGGTCGAAAGCCTTGATCGCCTTAGTGATGGCCGATAAAATAACGCTCTAAATCTTGAAATGCCTCAGGAGATCAGGAGATGGTTCAGAACCGGAAGCTCGAGTCTGTTGACGAGTATGCCGAAGCAAAATATTAGAGTAAAGGCCACTTTGTCGTGAGAATGACGTTTATTATGCTACTCTGTTACATTTTTAAAAAATTGTCTTGTGTGTAACTTCGTTGCATTTCTCATTTGGTTTTCACTTTTTGTTTTTTTTTTAGTTTTAAAGACGTAGAAAAGGGATTATTATAGTTCCTTGTGGCTTTTTTAGATAAGGGTAGGTTCATTCGCAAAGGTGTGATGTGTAGAACTTTTCAACATTAAGAGAATTTTACGAACAAAAGGTAATTGTGGATTGGATTGGATATTTTGAGGAGGCGACCGACGGCTAAAGTCATTTGCGCCATAGGGGATAGGTAAGGGAGGAAGGGTGGATAGAGACCCGGCGTCGGCATTAGCCTGCTCTTAACGAAAGGCGCCAAGGGGACCACGGTTTTGCATCTCATCTGAGAGACGGAGTACTGTACTTGAAGTGCCCTCCGCAAGACACTTAAGTAGGGATCGGGTTTCCTCGGAAAAATCATCCGCCCCTGCAGGAGTTTGAACCCTGGCCGCCCGTGTGCTAGGCGAGTTCTCTAGCCACCACACTACCCCGATCCCTCCTCCCTTTCTCCAAAACCATTCGCTAGTCCTGGAAGCTTATAGTAGATAATTGAAATGTTTTTATTTAGGTTCGTAGTACAACTTTTCTAGTGTCCAACACCAAATTACAAGTGTGTCCCCTACTGAATATATAGAATTTAATGAGACAGGCATCTGTCAATGAGCAAATTATAACCGGGAAAAAATTAAGGCGCCTGATTGCCCACCCTAAGCGCGTTTCGTTCAGTTTAAAATTACTACTACATCACTTGCTTACTTGCACATACTATTTGAATTTTTAAAATAATTGTTAATTACAAAAATAGCCAGTTTCGCTGGGTTTTTGCCGAAAGTCGGAGCAATTAATTGACAAATGTCATAGTGCGATAGCTCATGTTCGGATATTTTGTATTCTTTACTTTTTATCTCATTAAAATATCTACATTTGATATATATATGTATTTTGTAGAATCGCAGAAAAACACCCTTCGGCCTCATTAACTATAGTTTTTATCAAAATGGAGAAAACTTGTTTGGATTTTTCTCTATTTTTATTAAAAGAATGCCTTTTACATCTATCACCTACCTCGCCTTATTTTGTCACTAACAATTGCTGTAGTGGTTGGCCCATGAATATATATTATGGATTGTTATCTCGTCACCAAAAACTGTTTTCTAGAATTCCGTAAACAAACGACTTTTTGGAAAGTGCCGCCTTGTGATGAAAGACGGAAGTTCAAATGTAAATACAGTCGATAGTTTGCAAATAAACATGTCGTACTGGTTTTACCATGAATATACATGGGGTTTACGTACATTAATCATAATACAGTGGATAAAAATGTAGTACTATACGCGGGACGTAGTTATACACTTTTTTAGTATGGAACAGTCTACAGATATATTTAATCCCTCTCCAAATTTAATTACACAAATGCACAATTAACTTCTGAGCACTTCGTGAATTTACGGAAATGTAATAATAATGCTAGGTGACTTTATGAGTATTCCCAGTGGCCGTCATTGCAGTGGTAAAAAGTAATGCACTTACCGCCGCCTTGAACAGATTCTTAATTTTCAATCCAAGTCTCCTATTTTGGGTCCTCGTGGACACATATCCTGTTTTGCAGCCTGGTACGAAGCAAGTTCTGTTTAAATAAGGCATTCTAAATTCTTTATTTAAGCCTAAAGGGCTCCATGCATTCAAATTAGAATCAGAGTCTGGCAAACATCGCCGTCGGCATGCGATGGACGTTTCATAAACCTCTTACACATTTCCTGTGATAGATATTTCCTCTCTAGCATTTACAAATTTAGTTTTAGGTCAAAAAAATAGCAAGATATTATTCAAAGCATCAAGTAATTCATATCTCCTCGATCGTTACTGAATTTTCACCACAGTCTCACGTTTGCAACAATTGACTACGTCTATTTACAATAACAACTAAAAAGACTCTAATCGAAGTGGCGCCAAGGACTGGGTGAACTAAAAGTGGAAATTTAGGCAACACGTAGCCCTAGACAACAATTCCAAATATCTAAATCCATAATATATATTCATGGGTTGGCCTTTTATGCACCCCCTCGCCATTCCTCCCACCGAGTCCCTGCCCTGCCAACCATCCCCTCTAGTCCCTTCCCTTTCCCCCTCCACCGCTGTATCCACAGCTGCGTCCTGCGTGGGGGGAGGGTAGGTGGGAGGTGCTGAGAGTCGGGACGGGAATGGGAAGACTGTGGAGCCATTTCGAGGAATGCTTTCACTGATCTGCTCCGCTCGCATCCTTTCGCCGGAATCCTCTTGGTCGATTCTCATCTTCATCTCATAATATCACCCGACGTGCCCTTTCCTATTCGCAGAATGGAACGATATAATTTAGGCATAGATAATTACAGTGCCATAATCCAATTGTGACGTGTTTTACGGTGGTCGAGGAGAGTCCGTGATGCATGCCTGACGTTGAGTGAGGAACTGGGGCCCACCGAGCCGGTGTATTGTCTAGAGCGCAAATTTTGAAAACGAAGGGTCCTGGTTCAAAATCCATCTGCTGTGAATACTATTCAGCGAATCTCAATTCAATATGGTAGGATGAGTATATTTTATTTTCATTCGATATCTTGGGAGTTTAATTTTTTGTATTGATAACAGATGTCCGCGAAACTGGTACGCTTTTTAGATGGAAAAAGGCCATATTTTTCTTTGTGTATCACGATCTCACCATGAATACCCTGTTATTTTTAGTTCTGTTCGTAAGTATTTTTCTTTCTGAGAAAAATAGCGTGTAAAGGTAACATTTTGTCTCGCCTATCAATTGGAGAACAAATTTTTACGGTAGCCAGAATATGAATTAAATTAAATGTACGGCTTTTTCGGTTGAATCACCATTAAAGCAGCAGAAAAAGAAGCATATTTATTCAAAATAGCCTACATGTTTACTCACGATGCGCCCGTGAAAGCAGTAACACTATCGGCGCTTTCAATAGTCCCGCTCACCCTAATCCGTGGAGTGTATGTGATGTGATCATCGTCACTTCAGTTCGCCCAACCCTTTCGATCGCTTCTGGGACTTCCCCGCTCGCGGCACGTGCCGCCATTCCCGCCGAGGAATCCCCTTCCATACCTCGTGTGCACTCATGTCGCCATTGTCGGGTTGAGAATATTTGTTGGCTGTGGGTGAGTGGCCCCGTAGTTTACATTTACGACTCTCGGAGGGCTGTAAACGGTCGTGCACTGCTTTCGGCATTAGCTCCAGGCACGACTGGTGAATTGTTGACTCCCCTACAACCCAGAGAACCGCGCCATAGACATGTACCGACTGCGATGTTCTGGCAGCATCAGTTTAGCGATGCGATATCTATCCTCCGAGATATGCGATGTATCGACTTGTGGAATCATGCAGTTTGCGTTATTGTACGATGCACAATATATGTAATAATTTGCAATGATAGATATCAAATTTATCAAATTAGTACTGTAACTACCGTTCTGATTGTTCATACAAAACATTGGTTTCGATGGCAACACTAAAAATTGCACTGCCATCCATACAATTTTATTTCAATTTCCACTACTTTAAAATTGTTATAAATCTCGTTCGATTAGTCTCAAACTTCTAGTTTTGAGTATATGATGTGCTTCTGCGTATTTTTCTAATCTGGAAACCGCACAAGTTTAACAGCCTCCCCATCGGAGAAAATCTTGTCCAAATATGGTTGATTTACGAGGGTGGGTCAATAAGTCCGTGACTTTTTCAATCAAACATAGGTTTTTGGATTAAAAATTATTTTATTTTTCAACGTAGTCTCCTTTGAGCTCTATACACTTGGTCCAACGTTTTTCCAATTTTTTTATACCTTCCAAAAAACAAGATTTGTCGATGTCATGAAAATACGTATTTGTTAGTGAGATGATTTCATCGTTGGAGTCAAATCTCTTTCCGCCGAGCCATTTATTCAGGTTTGGAAACAAGAAATAGTCACTCGGGGCTAAATTCGGAGAATAGGGTGGATGAGGCAACAATTCGTAGCCCAATTCATGGATTTTTGCCATGGACACTGCACAGGTGTGCACCCTTGCATTGTCTTGGTGGAAAAGAACTTTTTTCTTGGCCAAATGCGGTCGTTTTTTTCAAATCCTCATTAAGTCGACCCAATAAGTTGACATAATATTCGCCATTGATTGTTTTACCCTTTTGAAGGTAGTCAATGTGGATTATACCGCGTGCATCCCAAAAAACGGTCGCCATGACTTTATTGGCTGACAAACCCACCTTGGCCTTCTTTGGCGCCGACTCACCCCGAAAAACCCACTGTTTTGACTGCTGTTTGGTTTCTGGTGTGTTATGGTGGATCCACGTTTCATCCACAGTTACAAAACGGCGCAAAAACTCATCCATATTGCGGTTAAACAAGGCCAAACACTCCTGCGAAGTTGTCACACGATTGCGTTTGCGGTCGATTGTGAGCAAACGCGGCACCCATCTTGCGGAAAGTTTTCTCATATCCAGGTGATCTTCCAAAATTGAAACCACTGAGCCATGTGAGATGCCTATGGCTTCCACAATCTCTTTCACTTTCATTCTCCGATCGGCCAACACCATATCGTGAATTTTTTCAATTGTTTCGGGTGTAGAGACCTCAACTGGGCGTCCAGAACTTTCGGCATCTTCCGTGCTTGTACGGCCACAACAAAATTCTGTAAACCACTTCTTAATCATTGAAACTGATGGTACAGAGTCCCCATAGTATTTATCAAGCTTATCCTTGGTTTGAGTGATGTTTTTTTTTCCGCAAAAAATAATGTTTAATAAGCACACGAAATTCTCTTTTTTCCATTTTCCTCTCAAATCACGAGGTAGTCAGCTATCAATGGGTATTAAACACAAACTAAAAGATGGAACTAGCTCAGAATTTTACAGTTGTTTACTAATAGATGGTAACTAACGAGGGTATTGTTGTAATTATAGCGACTACGCGGGAAATTCAAAAAGTCACGGACTTATTGACCCACCCTCGTATAGCGCCAAGGTAGTTTACAACTTCCGCATTTCTCTTACGAGTAGAATCACTATCTCTTACTTTTTACCCTCTGTAGTCTGTAGTACTCGACATATCTTTATCTTCACCAAGTTACATATTTTTAATACCTCATCCAACGGAGAAAATGAAGCCTAAACATGGTTGATTTTTAGCGCAAAGATATTTTTTCTAGCTTCCAGAAAATAAAGGGTTAGTTCCACGCGTCTAGCAATAAGTATGTTGATTCCTCTACTTTATTACTTTAAGTACGTCATCTGTCAAAACCTAAACTTTCCTTCTTCGTATAGTTTTCTCCGGGAGTGGAAAACCAGTCTCTTTGGAGGAAAATTTGTTGATTTAAAATTCCATTCCAATAATGAAGACATGTAAAAGTAAAAATAGAAATGTTTAAAAATGTTTTCCATTACGTAAAAAATAGTGTTTTAATATTTCTCCTCTATCGTTGATAGGTATTGAGATATTAAGGAGTAGTAAACATGGACATAATAAAAAATTCGCGTGCGTCATCTTGGAAAAATGACTGCTTCGAGAAAACGAGGGGGGAGAAAAAATTTTAAATCATCGCATTTTTTGCCAATAAATGTGCGTCTATGTGTGCAAAGAAATGGATTTTTTAAATAACCATGCAACCAATTAATTTTTTCTTAATATTTAGCATGGAATGACCTCTGGTTATCTTAGTTCCAGGTAATATTCCTCTTGGTTTGTAATCCGTCTTGTCAAGCTATTTTCGGCGTGAATTAACTCATATTGGCGTCATAAAATGCATTCATACGTGGCTGCATTCTATATTCTTTGTAGACTTTACAAAAATTATTTTTTAGCATTTTTTCGATGCGATGTTCGGAGATTAGGGCAGTCATATTATCCGATGTATCCGGAATACATTATTCCATGTACCTATTACATATTTTTTATGTCTCTGAATTTGTGTGCCAGTGAATATTGCTTCTTTAGTCGCTCATTGCAGTCAATATAAAAGGCTTTCCCAAAGGACTTCAAAAGAGATTGATTTGTAATTCCTGTTAAATTTAAAATTATTTATCCCTTTTTCTGGAGCAAATATTATTTGGCCGTCGTCGTCTGACTCACTGAGAAATTCTTTTCCCGAAATATATCTTTTCTTAGTGGGCGAAAGATATGAAATAATCTTAATAATCTCAAATCAATGGCTTTAAGGTGCGTATCAACCAGAAATGTGTGTCACTAATGGTGGATTAAATATTTTTTATTATTATTAAATTATGGCCAATAACTTAAAATCGAAATGCTAACTATCGCGAGTTGATTCCGTAATATTTGAGAAAAGGATTCCGTATATTCATATAATTCTCGATGTTGATTTTTTTTGGATCCTCATATGACGCTATGTAAAACCGAATAAACGTTTAGTTTGGTGCCATGGCTAATTTCTGTTGTGTAATTTACTTGCGTTTGGAATCTATTTCTATTTCGTGTGGCTCGAGTGTCTTTATGACATGTAAGTATGCGGTCGAAAGAATAATTACCGCAAGGCTGAGGTTCCGATCCCCCTCAAGAGCTATAGCGCAACACACCCTCCAAATTCCTATTTCCTCCCTAAAATTCGGTTATTCCTTCCGGCTTCCTTGTATAAAATTTGATGATAAATAAATTAAATAATCTCATGTCATATAAAAGAAAAGGGTTATTATTTAGAACAAAAATCTTTAGCATATCAAGGAATAACTGCTGTCTAAGGAAGCGAAAATCGCCGTGTACAAAAGTGTACTTCTCCCCACTTAGTTGTGTGGTAGTGAAACATGGGTACGTCAGGATAGACATAAGAGTAGACTAAACGTCGTGGGTATGAGTTATCTGAGGAGTGTTTGCGGCAAAAGTTGGATGGATAGGGTCAGGAATGAGTGGGTGATAAATGAATGTGGGTTAGATTCTCCAGTAATGGACGTGTATGAAAGGAGTGTGCTTCGTTGGTTTGGCCATGTTGAGAGAATGAATGAGAGTCGAATAACGAAACAGATATATAAGAGTGAAATGAATGGTGCGAGAGGTAGAGGTAGGCCGAGAATAGTTGTGGTTGAATGGGGTTGAGGAAATTCTTAGGAGGAGGAATATTAGGAGTCTTAAAAACAGGAGGGCGTGTATGAAGCAGAGGGTATGGGGGTAAATGAGGCGAAAGAGATTTTCAAGGATAGGTCAGTATGGAGGAAATTATTGAAGCAGAGTTAGGTGTACAGTCATGAATTTTTGAGTGAAACGTTGCGACTGTGCCTACCCCGGAAGGGAACGGCGTGATTGGTATGTTTGTATGTATGTAAAATCTTTATTTTTATCCTAAAAATCCTCATATATCTTTTTATGATAACTCCCCCTTCCCCAAAAATAATATTTAGAATTCCTCAGATTAGGTTTGTCACTCTCGTCGTTCAGATACATAAATTTAATTTTTTTATTTTTCCGCCTATGTTATTATCATGATTTCTCAAAATTTAATTAGCGAAACTTAGGCCATGTATCCACCGCGTAGGCACTCCTGCCGAAAGAAACCGCTCTCCTCCTAAGGATTTTCATTTCGAGTCAGTCGTAATCATTGGTCAGTCGGTTATGCTCCTTTTGGGTGATGGAATTGCCTCTTGTTACTCTTGGAGTACCGCCGTCACGTGGCTACTTACCGCCTGATTTCTTTCCTCAGCCCGGTACTCTTGTTTCTCTTCATTTCGCCGATATTTCAACCGATTATTTTTCTCTCCGCTGCCGCCTTGCCTTACAACCTCTTCCTTTCGTCTGGAGGCACAACGGACAGAGAGAGATTTATCTACATCTACATCTGCGTCATACCCTGCAAGCCACCCAAAGGGTGTGTGGCAGGGGGTGCTTCCACACCAGGCATGCATGAATTATACGGCAGAACACCGAAACTACATCTCAACCAGCGTAACACACATGCAACGCGCCAATTAAAATCTACTAACCAAGAAACATTCCATCGCCAGTCGTTCCAACATGCAAGGGACACAAAGACTACTACTACTGATTCAAAATGTCATGCATAAATAAGAACATCAATATTTACATCATGCAGAAATAAGAACGTAGAGATTGTGAAGAAAAATATCTACAGTCTACCGAATGTCACTGTTCGCACTATTCATGACGACGATCACAGCTGTTATGGTCCCGCATGTTACGCGGAAAAAATTACGTTTTATGCCTATCGATTTACAATCTATCTCTCTAATTTTATTGGCACGATCTAATCTGCCGTCGTACGAAGGGGTTAATAGTATGTTTTTTACTTCGTCAGAGAAGTGTTTTTTCTGAAATTTAGTTAAAAGGTTTAGTCTATGATGTAATCTAGATTTAAACGGAGAAGCTCGGTGGGGCAGTGGTGGAAGCTGCTGAGGGAAATCGGTTGCAGACGGAGCATGTGAACAAAGTTGGCTAATTATAAGGGCCATTGGGATTCTGAAGGCCGTTTCAAGTTTGGTGGGGCTGGGATTTCAATCCGCAAGCATTCGGTACTAATAACAGGTACTAATACGGTCTTAGGCCCTTTTCTGGAATGGGTTTTTCCTCTAGGGGAAGGGGGACCTTGAAGGTGTGTCTGACCCGCGATAACCTCTTTGCTGGAAACAATGCCTGCATGTGTTCCAATGATCGAAGGATAAGCGTCTTTATTAAGAAGTACGTGAACAGGGTTCTCGCCTCTTCGAAATTTCCTCATCAGATGTGCATTCCGAGAGGCTTTCGTTGCTGTAAACGGCAGTCATAAAGAGACAAGTGTTTTAGTACTAAGTAGTACGAGAAGTTTCTGGGAACACAATTTGGAACTGATCTTTGGGAGGTGCAGGAATGATGCTATTTGAACGACGGACTATTTTCAGAACGGTTCATTTTTGTTCCCCTTGAGCTTTCATTCAACATATGTACAATCGTTTTTGTTCATTATTTTTTCACATATTTGCTAAACCAAAGCTGTTTCTTTCCCAGTCCTGCGGCATTTTCTAAATTAAATGACGAAGTGATGATATTTGAATGAACACAAATAAAATATCAGAGATACATGTTAAGCTACATTGTAAAGATTACTCCTTGGATTAGTGGTTGGAATATGAAACCCATCAGGGAAAGAGAAAATTGAAGAATTAGATTAGTTTAAAGATGTACGTTAAGTTAGTAATAAAACTACTCTGATGAAAAATGCCTATATTTACTGAATAATTGTATGCAATTGGAATAGAGTCCCCAGTAACACAGATAGAGCTTCCGAAATATCATTCGCTAGACGTTAAATGGCTATGGTCCTGGCCCTACCCCCTCCAATCCCCGAAGGAACTTACCTTGCGCCCTCGTGGTCTTCTCTGAGCCGTTCAGAAACAAGAAGAAATAAGCGGGTCTTCGTCGACGAATCACCGCTTCATTAGATGGGTGAAGGGTAAATATAACTATTCAGCTTGTGAACGGCGTTGTTTTGCCTTAGTAAGACCGCACGTCGATTACGCTGGAAATACATGTAACTCGCCGAAGAGCGAGGTTATAAAAAAACTCACAGAAAAACCCTCGGGGCTAGTTTACAGCCACCGAGTAGGTCGCACTGGACCGTGGACGGTCATTCGCCCTCTAGTTGCAGAAATTACCTGCAAAACCAGCGAGTTTACTCGACTGATACCGGGAGATAAACTCAGATTTCATAAAGCGTTTCTCCTTGAGGGTTGGTGGTAGTCATACAATACGCAAAACAAACGGGCAACTGTCTCCATCGTACCCAACCGCCCCAGTTTACTCTGAAGAGAATGGAACAGGAGGTGTGAAGTGGTGGCGTCATTATGTAGTTTTGGTCTGTAACAAGTGATAGCTTTACCCGGAGGTTATGTGTAAGCGGAACAATACCCTGCAAGTGTCGATACGATTCGAGATATCGTTACTCACGCTATTTCCATGGAATTCAACTTTTCAATGTGTAAAGCCGCCTTAATTCAACTTTTCTATGTGTAAAGCGACTTTCTAGGCCACTGACATCGAAGGGACTTCCTTAAGATGCGATATAATTGTCGAATTCCAATGCCATGTGGCTCTTATTTCCCCATCGTACAGTGTGCGTCAAGGAACGTACTATGCGATTCAAAATTTGTATTACAATGCAATGTTGAAAACTTAACAGGAGTTATCGGTTTCTGCTCATCCGGAATGCAGAAATTCCGGAAGAATTTCCGTCAAATATGATTTAGTTCTTTCCCGGCGTATTATGCTGGTGAAATCTTCTCGGGTTTTCCACCGGGTCAGGTCGTTGTGGGCCGACGTTTCGATAGCTACCACCGCCATCGTCCTCATGCCCTGAGGACGATGGCGGTGGTAGCTATCGAAACGTCGGCCCACAACGACCTGACCCGGTGGAAAACCCGAGAAGATTTCACCAATTTCCGTCAAGTTGTTAGTTCCTAAAATGCTTTGAAGATGGCGCAACCATCTAAGGGTCGTCAAGAAAGTATTTCATACGTCTGTATGACAAGTTTTGCATATTTTTTCGGTCATGATGAGTATCTACTTGGACCGCAATGTAACTTTGACAATCCTATTGCATTGAAGGCCGGAAGGAGAAATATCGCCGTCTTGTAATCGATAGTGGATGCATAAGTTGCCCTGACAATTTGAAACATGAGCAATTTATAGGTGGAAACTAGATTTACCTAATATCCAGCAAAATTCTCCCAAGTCAACGTGTATAACTTCCAAGCCAAAGTCGGGCTCTGAGATAAAATTTTGAGCTGGTACTAAGGGTACCTCGAAGGCCATCAGACCATATGTATGAATATAATGGCTACACAGGACAATAAATTGAAAGCATTTACTAAAACTTATTGCAAAATAATATTACTTGAACTTATAAACATTTAATGTTCCAAGAAATGGTGTTGTGGCTTAGCGTGGTACGGCATTATAACAAAAGTATCGATAATATTCTCACAATGAGTGTCAAAAGAAATTTATCTATGCCATTTAAAGGCGGGTTTACGCATGGAAGTCACTTCCATGACAATGGCCTTGGAAGTCGCATGTGAGTAACTTCCAAGAACAGCTGTAAAAGATCACACTGAATCATATGTGACAAAGATATTATAATACATTTGAAGTTGGTGTCTCCTAAAAATAACGGAGGAAAATACAAAAGATGAGCAACTTGGATTTCGAAGGGGTACCAGAAAAAGCTATTGGATTGATAATGAGAGAACGGTATGAAGATAGAAGAAAAGGAATGAGCTTATATTACATAGTTGGGGAAAAAGTTATCTACAGAGTTCAGTGGGAAAAGCTGCTAATGACTTGCAGCAGTTCTGCTGCAAATATGCGGCCCTTTTCAGAAGTGGCAAAATTAAAAACGATTACACTAATGACTTCTAAGGAAAGCGACAAAATCTAAAAGAAATTTTTTGTTTTTAGCAAAAATGAGAAGGCTCTATTTAAATATATAAAATAAAATTTAACTAACGTATTCTGACACCTGTGGAGCACCAAAAATGACTGAGTCTGAGCTGTCTTTTTAATGGAGTATGAAAATGATTTACCTGTATGGACTCGTTTAAGAATGTGATAAATGTCAAACTAGAAAGTTTGGCGTTTGCGAATGTGCTCTTACGGAATACATGCAACAAAATGCGCCCATGCATCAAGGTTGTTTAATCTAAAGTACGCCAGAGCTCAAAATGTTGCCGAATGAGGAGGAGAAAGGGTAGAACCAGAATGGAAGACTAAAAAATATAAAGGAACTTGAGGAAGATGCCAGAACCGAAAAGATGAGACTCTGATGCATACGTGAATAAAGTAGGAAATAGAGATCTTTATTGACAAATGGAGAAGAATGCGGACACAGTTAAAAAATTGAAGGCTGTGGTTCTAGACCGCACCTTTTTAGAATGAGCTGCTGTAGATTGACAATTAAAATCGTCAGCCACATCACCTAACTAAAAGCGGACACATCATTGGGAGAGCAGACGATAAATAATATGAAAGTGGTTGGAGTAAACTCAAATGAGATGAAGAACAAAATATTTTTTACGAATGAAGGTTGACCATATTCTTTTCGGGATTCGCGGAATGCTGAGTGGGCACTGCACTGTCAATAGACACGATAATGGAATAAATTTTGGCAGGAGAAAAAAATATCGCCACCAAATCAATTCCTATCCGCGAAGAGCAGCGAGAAAATTTCGAGTGTGTTAGAAGAAAACAATTTTTATTAGTTCATTTTGTGTTTCACGTGTTATTTTATTCATTTATCATATGTTACTTTTATTATTTTTATTTATTTTATTTATTTATCTTTACTACCCCGAATACAGCACAATGGGCCAGTTTACGTCGGGTGAAAAACAGCAACAACGTACGAGACACAAACACCCATGTCCTGGGCAGAAAATATTTTACCCAGGCGGGACTGGAACCCGCGACCCTCGGGTTGGTAGGCGAGGACTTTACCCCGCCGCCAACGGGGCCGACTCAGCCGTTCTTCAGCCGTTTTTGTATGGCAGTGAATATACCTTTATATTTTACCTGGGAAAATGTTCGGATGTAATTTCGACACTGTTGAATTATATGTTTAGTTATAGTTAGATAAATTTCTCCAATGAAGGCCGCCCGTCAGAGTTGATGCAGCGTATTTTATGTTGGTGTTACATTGGTGCTGGACGATCTTCCCAATATTTACCCAAAACTTGGCTTAAAATATAGGGAATACAAGTAGGTAATTGCTCTTTGCGCGATATTAAGTACCGTGGTGAGAATCGTGAATGGAATGTGCTCGGTTTCGTTTGGAAGAGTTTGTTATGATGGCTGAATTTTATTTGATGCGTGCCCGCCACCCTGATTTCGTGACCTCTTATTTTTTCGATTTCGTTTCGGTTGGACAAATCGATATTTTCTTGACATAAATAATAGAATATTCTCCTAGAGGAAATGAGAACCTACAACTATTACTTTACGCTTACGTTTTGCGCAGGATTTCTTATTTTAAGCACAGGTGAAGATGAGGTAACAATTTTGTCGACATATGATTGAAATTTAATTTGATCAAATTTATTTCATATTTAGTACCCATGCAAAAACTAAGCTTTGTCGTATCTGATAAGGAGAACTATCGAAGAAATCAATGTTTCAGAGGAAGATCTTATATAATTATAAAACGCTGAAATCTTAAATGGCAGTTTTGGTCTTCAGTATCGATATTCATGTAAATATTCGCAGAAAGTTTCTGTATTGACAATAGGAAATCATATTATTTAGAAGGTCATTTACGTAGTGGTAAAGATACTTATTGAATGCATTGGTCAGAGAAGCTTTCGTTACTTGAAGTTGAATGTAGGTGTCCAGTTTGCCTGTTAAGAGTGTTGGATAAAATGTTTGTTACCTTTTGGTTGGTGGCTCAAGGAGAGCCGACCACTCATTTGCGGGACAAAAAATGCTTAGGGTAGTCCGAGCGAGATGGTTCCCTGGACACAATAGAGACCACATTCGAATTATACGTTTTAATTTCACCAGCTGTAGGAAACGTCAATTAAATATTGCATTATTGTTGGTGCAATAATATAGTTTTATTTGACATAAATTGTAAGTAATTAAATGAAAATATCTAAATAAGTCTTTGACTTGATACATTTTTTTCGCGCGGTGCGTTTGAAACTCCTTCAAAACAGAAGGTTTTTTGTGATACCCAAGAACCTATTTCGGTGACAATATGATTAATTTTCAAATATAATTGAGAAAACATACAAACTACGAGCTGTTAGGTTTTTGACTATATCTAGGTGTAGGAAATGCCTCCTTTTTAATATAAGGTCTCTCTGGAGTGCAATACACGTACCATTTCCCTTGTAAAAGGACTGGTATTTTCTAGCAAATATCTCGGAAAGCAATTTGGTAAGGGATAGAATTTTTGGTGTTATTGGATAGGTGAGATATTTCTCTTTAAAATGAGACCTAATTCATTGATTTCTAGGTAAAATGATATCTCGCTCGCACTACCTTAAATTCATTCCCCTTTCATCTCCTGAAGTGATGCCATTTCCCCTCGTGAATCACTCGCTCTGTCGATCGACTACCAAGGATCCCGAAATATTCCCGCTCTCAGATTCGCATCGTTGTTCGCCTCTGCGGTCGGCATCGCGTTGGATTCTCCAACTAAGAATTAGAATTCAGAGGGTCGACTGCCGTTGGCGAGGAATCGCAAAGACGGATTCAAGGCCATCCGAATGCCCTTAGGCTTTCCCGTGGATGACTAATAGAACTTGTGGGGAGCGTGTCTTGCGGGACGAGAGGGCTTCTGCCGGAAGCTCGCTTTATTCCAAGAACGGAAATCGTTAACGTAACCGCGAGTCGTAATCATGCTATTTTTCTATAATGCTCCGGCGCTCTTTGCCGGCGGGCAAGGGCACTTGGTGCATGTTTTTTAGCCGTGGTGCTGGCGAAATTGGTCGTGGCGAGTGGAAAAGGGATGGATGACTGTGCGATGCCAACTTTCCTGGAGGCTGATTATTTACGGCTAACGTCTACTCCTATATGTCAATTTACATAATATCCGGCCTGCCACCGCAAGGGCGTGTGGCAGGGGGTGAGTTGTGACCAACATACATTGCACCTCACCCAATTAAAAGTTAATGTGACCACGAGTACAGTAGCATTTGCGGAAACCTGCTTGTCTGGAGGCGGAATTTCTCAAATATGCGTTACACTATTGACATGCCACCCGTGTAAGATCGTTTTTATTAATTTTTTTGCAATGAATACACATTGATACAAAGGTGAGACTGCAAACATACACGATAATGTTGAGTGGTCCCCTTCTCTCGAATCAATGACGGCCGTGGTATCCAGGTGCCTGGTCCAGTGTGGCATTCCTGCCTTAAAAATTGACTTTCGACTCGCATTTCCTTTAATCGCATCAGCTAAGGTGATTCGTATGTTTGAACGCACCTTAATTATGATGAAATGGAAATTTTTCTAGTAGAAATTAACGATAAGCAGTCCTTTCGTAGTCGTAGAACTTACTTACTCCAACGAAGAACCTGCAATTCCAGCTGTGCAGTATTCATAGGAGAACTACTCGGTAGTAAGGGAACTAGCAGTAGACAGGGAAGAATAGAAGGCTGCGGAAAACCGATTCTAGGATTTAACGGTCAATAAATTAATGAGTGTATTTCTTAATATTGTCGATATCGAAACAAACCCGAGGTCGATAGTGCTGCCTCGGCCAGGCAACCCGACGTTCATGGGCGCCAATCCATCTCAATTTATTCGTCTTAGGATTTAAAGTCTAACATGATACGGCAACAAATTGGTGTGTTTTACTACAGAACCTGCATCGGCGGTATTTGTAGCTACTCTAGGTTGAAGTGTTAAACACCCGAAATTATTGTGAAAAAATCAGTCCGAGGAATAAAAGAAAGCAGTTAATTTTTTAATTCTCGTTTCATTCCGACGAGGCTTAGTGATTAGGATTCTGAGAGTTTTTTCCTGCCCAACCCTATGTACGGAATAGGAGGCAGTTGTTTTATATCTCTGCTCTCAAGCGCTGTTGCCTGAAGGAGTAGAATCAACCAACCCGCATGTCAGCAGTAGTTAGTATCCAAAGGATATAAATCCGTCGTTTCTTGGATATCTACATTAATGGATTCGTAATCTTAATTTTCAATAAACTTTATTAACGTTTGTATTCTTATCCGATAGTATTTGAATAATGAAACCTGAATAATGCCGTACAAAAGCTGGCGCGGATGTTTGGACAAACTCACCTAAACCGAGATGACATTAAGGGACCAAGCCATGCGAACACCATAAATACCTGATCTGAACCTTCTTCGCAAAATAATTCTTGACTTCCAGTATGACTGAGACAGGACTGGAGTGGATGGAAGCCGAGGAAGGTAGGGCGGAAAGGAACTTCTCAATGTATTCAGTGTATTTTTGAACAGCAAAACACCCGATTTACACGAGATTTTCCTGACAATGTAATGAATTCAATGTAATTATTGTTCACTTCACTTGGATTGAAGTGCCGTAAAAAATTCTTGTGGCCATATTCCATCGTAAATATTTTTGGCTTTCCTTTTTGTGGGATTTTTTTTGCCAAAAAGACATCACCGCAGCACTCTAATCCCAAAAATAATTGATGAGAGCGGTAAATGTAATGATCAATGATAGAAATTTACATGTTGCTTATGTGTGGAGTGTCCCTACCTTTTAAGTTCGGGTCGATTTTTTTACCACCACTTGAAAACTACAGTGGAAATAACAACAATCAGGCAGGATTTCCAAGAATCTCCTATATTATTTCTACTGTATAGATACCTTTTTCTCAACTTATACGCAACCAAACTCTACAAATGAGGTACCAAAATGCACAGAATTTATCAGAGAACATGCGACGGCATATCTTACTTCCTAAATATTGCTATTGTTTCCTAAAATTGGTTTTAAAAAATGGCCCTTGATATTTCTCTTAGGGGATGAGGCGATCCGCCATCTTGACGTCACGCACTTGCTCCATGGTGCAGAGCAAACCTTTATTTCAGGATATTTAATTGATACCAATTTAGTTTCAGATACATATTATTATATTTTTTGCAATGTAACGCGCTTTCAACATTATATTTTTTGCAATATAACGCGCTTTCAACATATTATTTCAAGTTAACACAGAAAGGTCTTGGACTCAACACGTACTCAGTCTATGGCGAACTATTTTCTGTCTCTCTTTCTCTGGCACCCTCTTTTCTTTGTTTTCGTGTCTTGGTTATGGTGGAATGTTCGAGAGGTAAACCGGTAAATATTCCTGACGTTAACGGCGCACAAACTGATACATTTGTTCATTTGCAACAATATCTCGCATTCTTTAAATAACTTTTATCAAAATGCGGCTGATTCCACATTCAAGTCTCCTGTTGATACGTAAGTATGAGTCATCATGTGCGTCTAACCTTGGTGTTTACAAGTATTAACAGAGGATAGTGTGATTACTTCCAGTGTTGTGTTTAAAGAGGTCCTCTGACCTCAATTTGTACATGAACATTCCAATTAAATTTGTACATAAGACCCTGCCTTTTTTTTCTACATTTTAAAATTAGAAACGCGCCTATCCCTCTGTGGACCTGCATTGAAAAGAGCGGAGGAAGCCCGCTGGGAGCGGGCGCATCACGCTCGTAGAATACTCAAAAGGAAATTACGAAGCAGGTCAAAAATTGTTTTATGAACGGACGAAATGGTTTGCCGAAAGAAGAGTGCGAAGTTAAGGGTTTCAGCGTAACACGTAGATATCCTCTGATAGTGATGAAAACCAAACCAAATGTTTGATAAACTAGAGACGTTTAGATATACCGTGGTCTTTAAGGTAGTGCGAGCGAGATAGTTCCCTAATCATAATAAAGACCATATTCGATATATATATGTTTTAATTTCACCAGCTGTGGGACACACAAATTAAATATTGCATTATTAATGGTGCAGTAATATAGTTTTACATGACAGAAATTGTAAGTAATTAAATGAAAATATGTAAACAAATTTTTAGGTTGACACATTCTTTTTACGCGGTACGTTTGAAACTCCATCAAAACGGAAGATTTATTGTGATCCCGAAGAATTGACTGCGGTGACAATATGATTAATTTTCAAAAAAAGTTAAGAGAACACACCAACTACACACTGTTGATTGTTTGATAAGATCTAAGTGTAGGGAAAGCCTAATTTTTTAAATATAAGGTCTCTCTGGAGTGCATTCACATACCATTTCCCATGTAAAAGGGCTGGTATTTCCTGGCAAATATCTCGGAAAGTAATGTGGTAAGGGGTTGAATTTTTGGTGTCAATGGAAGGATGTATATTAATTTTCAAAAATAGTTGAGAGCTTAATTTTTTGACGAGATGTAGGTGTTACAAAATCCTCATTTGTTAAACAAGGTCTCTCTGGAGTGCATACACGTACCATTTCCTAAATAAAAGGGCTGATATTTTTTGGCAATAACTCCGAAAGTTTATCGGTAAGGGGTTGAATTTTTGGTGTCAATGGAAGGGTGATATGTTTTTCTTTATAGTTAGACCAAATTCATTGATTTCTAGGTAAAATGATATTTCGCTCAAATTACCATAAGACGTGAATGCACAAGAAAAATCAACCCTACAATGTGGAACTAGGACCCAATTGAGAAATTGGGAAATTTGTGAAAAATTTGTGTAATTATTAATAAAAATTTAGGTCATTTGCGCCATTGGGGATAGGTAAGGAAGGAAGGGTGGATAGAAACGTGGCGTCAGCATCAGCCTGCTCATAACGAAAGGCGCCAAGGGGACCACGGCTTAACGTCTCATCCGACAGACGGAGTACTGTACTTGAAGTGCCCTCCATAAGACACTCAAGTAGGGACCGGGTGTCCCCTGAAAAACATCCACCTCTGCAGGGATTTGAACCCTGACCGCCCGTGTGGTTAGCCAGTGCTGTAGCCACCACACCAACCCGATCCCCCCGAACCAATCTTGATTCAGTTTTTTCACCTAATTTAGCGGCCGAGGGGTACGCAACTTCAAAAACAAGTGTACACCGCATTTCCATTTCAGCCATTTCTATCTATTTCTAACCATTTCCATCCTTATCTGTCCATTTTTATCCATTTGTAACCATTTCTGTCCATTTCTATCAATTTCTGTCCATTTCTAACCATCTCTATCCATTTTTGTTCATTTCTATCCATTTCTGTCCCTTTTTAACCTTTTTTGTCCATTTCTAACTATTCCTGTCCATATCTAACCATCTTGTCCATTTCTATCCATTTCTAACCATTTCTGTCCATTTCTGTCCATTTTTGTTCATTTCGCGACCATTTCTCAACAAGCGTACACCATTTCTCAGAGTTGCATACCCCTCATTAGCGGCTTATGGTCGCAAATCTCAGTGGTCCACCGCTGCTCGTCGCGAAGCGATGGCAAGGTCAAAGAAGGCTCGGCGAAACAGCCTCATCATTGGGGTAACCTGAGGACGCTAGTTCACTGTCAGTCCGGCCGCTCCTCCATCTCTCCCTCGCGAATAGCCGTGGACGACGCCTAGTGGCGACATCCGGCGGCGAAGGAGTGGGGTGCGTCACTTCCGGCGCGAGTGTGGGCCGACCCCGGAAGTGGAGATGGAGGCTGCTGTATCGGAAGGACTCGTTCCCCCCCTCCCTCCCTTACTCCCCCTCCGTCTTCTCCTCACGCATTCCACCCACGCGCCCCCCCCCCCTGACTGTAGAGTCGTGGGCGGAGGCGATCACCCACCCGCACCATCCCTTGCCGCCGTCCCTTAAGGGATGAGAGAGCGGAGTACTGGCTAACCATGCGGACGGCCAGGGTTCAAATCCCGGCAGAGGAAGATGTTATTCAGAGGAAATCCGATCCCTACTTGAGTGTCTTGTGGAGGGCACTTCAAGTGCAGTACTCCGTCTGTCGGACGAGACGTTAAACAGTGGTCCCCTTGGCGTCTTTCGTTGAGAGCAGGCTAATGCCGACGCCGGGTTTCTATCCACCCTTCCTCCCTTACCTATCACCTATGGCGCAAATGACCTTAGCCGTCGGTCGCATCCCCAAATATCCGATCCAAACCAATGAGAGAGCGAGGCACCAGTCCACTCCTGTCATCTCCATCGTTCGCCCATCAATGTATTGCGGTGGTTTCCCTCGTTGAATTGTTTTGCATTGAGTTAATGTGACCCCTTGCGCCTAATGACGCTGGGTTTTTAGTGTATTTTAACTGTATGCCATAATATGAGAATCTATGTTGAAAAGATGCTTAGTAATTTTCCACTATTATTTAATGAGTACGACGCGTTTCGCAGCTCCCAAAAGTCAGTTTTTTCTCAACCCACCTTACTCTCAACACCCCCTTACTTAGTTTGAGGTTTTATCACAACAATCAAGAAAAAAATTTTATGTGAACAAATATATAATAAATTTTCTGGCTTCACTTGGTGAAACAACATAGCGATGAATTTACAAAGTGGATTCATTCAAAATCATTTATATGAACAAGTTTACCTGACACTGCAGCAAGCTGCGAAACGCGTCGTACTCGTTGAATAATAGTAGAAAGTATTTCGTGATTGCGAAATTAATAATTCGTAAATTTCTTAGTGATTGAAATATCGTTTTTTCCTGTTCTTTTAACCTTCTTCCATCATCCTCGTCACATATCTTCCCTTTACCACTCTGCCAGCCGCATTATGGCTTCAATTTTAAATGCGCTGTTCATCAATTTCCCAAATGCATTCTGTATAGGAAGGATTACAAAGGGGTACTTAAATCATTTTGCGGACTTCTCTTTCAAGGTAGACATTCATTAAATGCGTATTACAATTTTAGCCCTTGCCTATCTGTAATGCAAATCGATGGAAGATCATTTCATCAGCTTAACTACGAATTACCGTAACAATGAGTTTCTATGATCTGTGTTGGGTAGATTTTTTAAAATAGTTCTAAGCAAAGCAGTATGTCCTGTAATTTGAGCAAGAATTATGAATAGAAATGTAATGAAATTATATCAGTTGATGGAATAAAACAATGCCGGTCAGTGTGAAGATTGCCATTGGGCACTCATTAGATGCCCATTCGTGGACTTGACTGACCTCCACAGCGAACCCTTTTCACGTCCTTAGCGTCGAACAATGAATTTGAAGATAGATTAATAAAATAAAATATTACGGGTAAATGCCGCATGAAGTATCTGTTTGGCCCAACGTTTCGTGACCCACTGCTGGTCACTTATTCATGGGAATATTTATATATACCCATCACTTATATTCCCATGAATAAGTGACCAGCAGTGGGTCACGAAACGTTGGGCCAACCGGTACCTCACGCGGCATTTATCCGTAATATGTTATTTTTTATGTTATTAATCAACATGAGCCGTGACAGCTTTAATCAAGAAATTGACATAGTTCAACTGTTGAAGGCTCTACTTTGTGGAATATCATTACGATGGGAGAAAGTGTTTTATTTTTAAATATTACAAAGTATTTTATTTTTTCTCAAGAAATTGATGATAGATTATCATTAGAAGATGGTTCTATTTGCCCCTGTTGTTCCATAAATATGACCAGTACCTCTTGTTCAGAGCTTATCCGCGCTTAAACTCATTTCTTGCTCTACTTATACGATTTGGTCTTCGTACTTCTAAAATGTTGGTATATTTTCAGATTCATGCATTTTATCATCGCCTAAATGCGAAGTCTTCTGAAAAATTACTATTGGAAAGTAAAATTATATTTTAAATTTGTTTTTCGTGATAATGTCTCTTTCTTCCAAGTGGTAAAATGTTTTCGGAACGTGATTCTGCCCCAGGGAACGTGTACAATGTGGAAGGGAATTAACTGAATTGAACTGCGGTTACCATCACGGAACTTTTAGGTAGGGTACCTTTTCAAGTTATATGTCATGGGTAAAAATGTAATCAAATGAAGGAGCTAAGAGGCGCTGACAAAAACTGTTATTCAAGACGATTTCTTCACGTGTGTGGAGAACTACCCTTGAATATTACCTTGACTTCTTTGAATTATAATTCTTGTATTCTTGAAGCATATTAACAGCTGGCCGTTCATGCTTTTGGTGTACCGCTTGTATCTCTGTACATTAGTGTAAATGTGTAAAACATTAAAACAATGTTTCACATGGGTTGCATGCCTATGTGGTAGAGCATATTTTTGAAATTTTTCCTCCTGACAAGTTTGAGCAGATTATTGCTAATACACATGTTGCCGTGAATGGATTAACTTAAATAAGGCCTAGACATGTTGGTGATAACTCCCCCCACTGTCACTTACCCTAGTGGTAGAAAGTAGGGTTTATTGTAATATAGGAATTCATTGCTGCGGAAATTGGTAAATGTTTATTTGGCTTCAATTTATAGGAAGATAATCTCTTCTCGGAATTTCAGTGGATGCATGTAATGTGATATGCAATGGTTTTCCTAATGGACATCCATTGCATTAATTGAAGTGCTTAAAATAGTCATGATAATGACGACCGTTTATAAGGAATACGTATAAGCTCTGAAGAGAAGTAAAAATACTATCGCTTGAGTCGCAAGGAACACGAAACGTATGTCGGCTAAAGCCCGAGACGAGGGCTCGAGGAAGAAATGAGCGTGGCAAGTTCACTCTTTGCTATGCCATGAACATAACACATTGGGACACTATCTCGAGATCTCAGATGAGTCGAAACCGGACGCCAGGCTGTGGTGACTCATCGCATTTCACGGGGGGCTCTTTATGTTGACGACGACTAGAAAAGGGTTCTTTAGCTGACCCGCCTCCCTTAAACTGTCTTCCTCCCTGTCAGCCTGTCGTCTTCCTCTTCCTCCTTCTTTTTCTGTCTACTATGAAGTTGTCTTCTGGTAACTGTCTTTTTCCCTCCAGTTGCTGGGTTTTGGAACTTCCAACCCCAAAATCACTGTTTTCTACATTACAGACCCTCAAGTTTTTGCGATAGCAACAATCTGTCTATTCTTCCCGATCAAATCTTTGCACTACTCTAATTATTTATGTACTTGTGTTTGCAGCTATGTCACATTTCAATTTATGGATGGTTTTTCGTGATTATGTCGTGGCGATGAATTACGTACGGTTCACGGTTTAGTGTCGGTGTGAAAGCATGATGCTCCAATTGTGTTTTGACATACAGTTGGAGGGTACTCTATTTGTTAGTAAAATCTGGACAGTAATAGCTGCAAGAAAAACGTGGGAGCGTTGGTGATGTGTGTTTACTTGAAGAAGATGAAGATGAAACGGACGGAAGGAATCACTTATGATCAAGTCCTATCGAGAGAAGATGGGAAAATGAAAACTCTGCGAAGAGGGAGTAGCAAACTTATTGAACGCATTTTTTGGCACACTCCACTAATGAGAGCAATTTTGGAAGACGGAACGAATGGGCAGTATCACAAAAGAAGATCAAGATTTGAACATACCATCAGGTAAATCAAAAGGACATCAAAATAAATAATTGTGTGGGAATAAAACGGTTGGCAGAGAGAAGTGTGGATTTGAAGAGCTGCCGCCTACCTATCTTCGGCTGAACTGCCGCTGCTGATGAAATGTCGTCTATCCCGTACTTCATGTGAATTGTTGAATCTACTGGTGCAATATGGGAACATAATAATTCCATATGCTTCTGAAGTTAAATTAGATCCTCCATACTATTCCAGTATTATTAATCTTGTTAATTTTTTCATGATCAAAGGAACTCCGCAGATTGTCCTCTTGACTGATTTGATTGATTTTTTCTCATCATTGAACTTTTTTTTTACTGTCCGTAATCCTTTAATCACCTCCCTTGGTAATGGGAAACAAAGGGAGTTAGTTGGTAGATGATGGGTAAAAATTCGGGTCCCAAAGGAAAAAGAGGAGTCAGTGGACTCAAACTTGAATTGCCATTATCTTCTCTGGACTCTAGAAATGTTTATCATTTAGTTTTATCGTAGTCATTCAGTTAAGTATCATAATGATCAGGTCAAGTTAAAGATGAATGAGATATTCAGCGTAGATTTTTTAAATATTTTTTTCTCGGAGTAGTTGAAAATGAAGGGTTCATACGTAGACAGACTCACCTCCCCTAAATTTACTTTCCCCAATCTTCGCGCTGCGAAAAATACAGGGTGAACGTCTCGTCGGAGAATTTTTTTCAAAATATCCGAAAACTTAAGGAAGATTACGTTTGGCGGGGGATAAAAGTTGGACTTACGATGTTTCGTAGCGCCTCTGCACCTCAACAACCAATGGTAGCATTACCTTCCTGCAGCGTTTTTAGTTTTTTCTTCGTACTACCTGTTAGACCTTCGTACCCCCTTTGATACATAATATTCTAGTAGCTTTTCCGATGATCACCAGTCTCTCGTTTTACCTCGTGGTTACATGTATTCCCCCATTTAACGGTGTCACACTTGCCTTCGCTAAAGTAATGAAATACGGAATTCCAAGTTATCTCAATGCGTCCACAGACGCAGTACTATCTTCTCTCTCCATTAGTAGTCTCTCTCATCATAGACTTAAATCTAGATGAAAACTAATATGCAATAATCTTCATTCTCATATTGACAGTGCTGAACTTAGTTCATTCATCAATATCGGAGTGCCTCCGCGTCCTATCCCATCTAACGTTTTACTCCACTTGCCCACAACCTGATAATCATTAATCATAAGTTGATACTTCTTCCATCCCTCCTCCACTCATTAACTTAATTCACTCTTCACGTATGTCGAACCATTTTTTCTGTCGCCTAAATACATCACCAGCTTAGCCAAAACACATATTTATTTGTTATTTATTTATTTTTTATTTATTTATTTTTATTTATTTATTATAACTCCAAAAACAGCACAATGGCCTTTTACATTGGTTGATATGACACATAAATGTTAAACATTTACAGAAGCAACTAAAACAAGTCACATACAAATTAACAGATAAGGTTCTTTGGGAACAAATGTATTTAGAAAACAACGGAGTTAAAGCTGGGAGATGAAGAGAAGAGGTCGAGGGAGGGATTTTTCGCTGCAAGGGGGGAATTGAATAGAAAGGGTAGGCTGTAGAAAAGAGAGCGTTGGGATACAGAGAGACGGAATTTCGGCACGAGTACGGGGTTGGTGTTACGGGTGGAAAGAGGAGGCACTCGGATTGTGAAAAAAGAAAGTAAGTCATTATTCCGAAAAGAACCACTAAGCACATTATACAATAATTTCATGTCTGCAATCAAGCGGTGTTGACGTAGGTCGCGAATGCCAAGGGTGGGAAAAACTCCACGGGATAAAAATAAATCTTATTCTATAGAAAAAGAGTCAATATATGACAACATAGCAAATTCAAAGTGCACGTCCACAAAATGAGGCATAAAAATGTGAAAAATTCGACTATGATGGAGAAATATATAGAAAATCCAGACAAGAACAAACAATTTACGCCATCTCCGTTTCATCATAATCGAATTTTTTAAATATGTTTATGCCTCATTTTGTGGTCCTGCACTTTGAATTCGCTTTTTTGTTCTATTTGGACTCTTTTCTTTAGAATAAGTTTTAATTTGGCGCGACCCAGTGTCGTCGGCGAATGGGTCTTATTTCCCATTCACACTCCTTCCGGTCATTCGAGCCGAAATTCGCGCGACGAACCGTTGAATTCCGAGAGGGAGGGAGCCGTCTCTTGCGAGACAGGCGTCAATTCGGCGAGCGCCACAGCGAATTGTACGCGTGAGGATAGACTCCGACCCCTCTCAATGCACTGTGTGGCGATCGGGCAGGGAGGAATGCAGAAGGGGATGGTGGGTACTTCTCCGACACCTCCCCCCTTCGCCTCTCCGTCGTCTGCGGCCAGTGGTGTCGCCTCCGCCCGAATATTTGCCTCTCATTTCCCTCTCATCAATTCACGCCTCGCGCCCAAGTGCATCCGCTTAACTGCACCGGGCTGTGTTCTTATGCCACCAACATCACGGGGCATCCCTCCCTCAATCTCCCTCTCTCCTTCTCCGATAGAGTTGGAGAGAGGGAAAGTATAAGGAATCCGTCGGTAAAGGAGCTGATGAAGGTGCTTGCATTTATGTGCAAGTATTATAAATCTTGATTGTTAAGAGGTGGAAAAGAATAATTCTTCGGAAGATCTATGGACCAGTCAATGAAGAAGGACAATGAAGGATTCGAAGGAATGAGGAATTGCAGCAGCTGTATGGGGAAGATGGAATATTAACGGAGATGACGAAATCGGGTTTTAGATGGGCAGGGCATGTGCAAAGAATGGGTGGGGAAAGAGTAGTGAAAAATGTTTTAGAAGGAAAACCAGAAGGAAGAAGAAGAAGAGGAAGACCCAGGAAAATATGGGTGGAGGATGTAGAAGAGGATTTGAGGAAGCTTGGGGTCCGGAGGTGGAGAAAAGTAGCGGAGGACGAAGAAGCATGGAAGGAAGTTGTGAAGAGGACCAGGGCCCTACATGGGCAGTAGCGCCGAAGATGATGATGATGATTATAAATCTTGAGGGGGATGCCTACGGCTTGCGTCACTGCAACCATATATTGAGCATACTAGACATTTGCTTGGATCATAAAATATCAGAAATATCCTGACGGAATATATGCCATTCGAAAAAGGAAGGTTGTTTGAGTGAAATGACTGCCGTCTTGGAATTGATAATGTCATAGTGCAGAATAATACGGCCTTAAATTACGGGTATAAAATCTTAGGTATTTGTATGTGTAGAAATAGTGTACACCGGCGTAAAATCTCTCTATGAGTTTGCGACGTGGCTTATTTAAAAGCGTAGAGATCTCTTTATGGAAGAAGACTATGACAAAAATTTAGCTTATAAACGTTATTGAATTTTTAAAACACAAATATGGCTCAATATCTCCAAAATCAGTGAGTGAGTGCTCAGAGAAATGGGTTACATAATGAAAGGGTATCAAATGCTGAGTGTAATATTCACAGAACGTCATCTACGGAACGTTCCGGAAAAGATTAGGGAGCGACATTAACTCAAGGTGATTATTAAATCAGCGCGTGCTAAAAACTGCAAAAAGTTTGCAAGTTATAAAAGTTGACCTCAGTTTGTTTTCGTTTATTTCAATTTCATTTATACATTTCCCGCCATGCTCATAGAAGTCTTACTAGAAGGATGGAAAGTGAATTAAGAGACGGTAATGTCGTGAATGCAACCGGTTCATTTTTGTAAAGTGAGATGTGAAATTGGACCAGATTTTTAATTATTACATCAGAGAACAAGGAATTAGTTATGTGGTCTTTTTAAGCGCTTCCTTGTCGAAACTGTCTTCTTTATGAAACCGCTTTGTCTCTTTCTCCTCTCTCCTCGTTATTTTTTCCCTTCTTTCGAAGAGTTCATTCCATGCCGCAGAGAATTCCTATTCCTGCCCTAACCCAACATTCTCCACTCCGTCGCCCTTTTCGACCTCCCCTTTCCTCGCCATCATAAACTTCTGCTGCCTCTTATGAATCTCCTTCACCGCCTCTCTTCCCTCCCAACCTTTTCCTACGCTCCTTCGATTGTTTTTCTCTCTCCCAAACCCACTCTTTCTATTCTTCTTCGCATCCGCACCTCAGTAAGGTGCGTTTTCATGAATGCGTTTCAAACGAAGAGACGCGAAAGCGAGATCTTCAGCCAATCCGAAGCCCGGATCTCTTCGCGTGAGTTCGCGTATTTTCGCGTAGAGTCGTAAACATGGCCGACCGGCGAAGTGTAGTTTCCACGGATGAAATGATCATCTCCGAAATTCGAGAGAAGTACACCTACTTGTACAATTTTAAGGATTACAGATACAGGGATAGGAACCTAAGGGAGAAGGCGTGGAGGGAGATAGGAGTATCCATTGGAGTGGAAGGTTAGAACAACTTTTATTTCTGATGATTCTCAAAGCTTACATGTGTTGATGCATTGGTGGTAATATCATTGTGTTTTACAGCAAAAAATGTGTCGGCTCGGTGGAAAGCCCCCCGGAATAAGTATGTGAGGGACAAAAAGAAGCCCAGAAGTTTTTTTTTACCATTTCTTCTCTGCTGTAGATAGCGCGTAGGTACCTCCTACGCGTAGGTTTGCCTACGCGCAGGTTCGCTTGCATGCGAACGGTTCACGCGAAGAAATGACGCGTCTCGTCGCGCGCGTGCGCGTCTGACGCGTCCATGAAAAAGTAACTTAACCTTCCCCTTACCTCCACCCTCTTTACCCCGCCACCAAGTTTCCGAGCCGTGGAGCCCTACGCTCCTGTTGCTCCATTATATGGTTTTAACTTATCCTTAACAAATGCTTCTGCTTATATTTCACCGCATTATTACTTCTCCATTTCAAGAAGACTTCCATTGGTCATCCTTGCGCAGGTTTTCGCGACGTTGATCAGGAGTGGGACTTAATTTTTCTGGCTTCCTCCTCGGTAGCATCTTATACATGGCAGCTATCTATTGGATCGCGAGGGAAACCGAGAAAATAGCTGTCAAAGTTTTGTTCTAATTTGATCATTTATTTACGTCACTATGACCATTCTCATTCAGATCTATGCCCAGAGATGTGTCAACTATTCCATTTGCTCTAATTTCCGCCCTGTTGGCGTCGCCTTTGTCTTAGCTACAGCCTTCCTATTTCGAGTGAGACTCATTCTTTGTCTTATTGTGATCACTCTTTAAATCAACACATTCACGCTGAGAATCTAACGGAGTCACCATCAGTTGCATTTCCGTCAATTTGATAACTAACCCAGTGTTTACGCTTTCTCTACCGAATTCATCAACTTCTCGTCCATTTACCATCCCATTTCCAATCGCCGTTTTTCGGAGTGGGGGCAACATTGGTGATTTGCATCGCCTACAACGACCGGCGGGTAACACTCTCCAACCGCGCATTGATGAAGATGCTCGTGAGGGTCGGATCACTTGGGAGTGAAGTGGAAGGAAACCCGGCGTCGGTTTAAGCCTTCTCATAATGAAAGGCATTTATGAAATATCATTTAATTCCCTATGGACACACATTTACGTGGGTAGTGAGGTCATTTTGGTCCTCGAGTGCAAATTTTTATTTTTATTCCCAACAAGTCGGAAAATGTTATTGGACATGAATTCATTTAATTGCATCTGTTGGAACTCACCTTGCTCGCAGGAATGGAAATGGTAGTCGAATTATGTATACATTTTCCCATAATTAAAGCATGTTGTGACTGGAGTTTTATTGGCGCGGTAGTGAAAATTAAGCAAAAAGATGTTGTTTTAGAGTATTGGACGCGACATGACTGCTTGGTATTTATTATAAACAGCAATAAGAAACTTATTTTTTGAATTGAGAAGAGAATCTGTTCTTGCGTGATCTAATTAATGCGTTTTAGGTGTCGTTTGTCATAAGGCTTCGAGTTGAAATATCATTGAACTGACAAAATGCCCAATCAATAGGTTTTTTCTAGGCTATTTAATTTCAATGATTTTGTTCAAGTTCAATTTTCGGGAGAAATAGCGTGATAAGATATTATTTATTGTTCACATCAGATAAAGGTGCTGAATAATTATCCAGGTGATGAATAAAATGACCCATGTCTCTTTTTCGGTGGAGACACCTTAAATAGGATTGTTGTGATCCTCTCCACTTGTGTGAATGAGAACTTAGTTCCTCGCTTTACGCAACAAGTGTGAGCACGCCTCTGTGAAGTGGGAGAGGCGTGGTGCACCTGCGGATCACTCGAGGTGCGGTGGATGGGACGAGGGGGTGTCGGGTGGGGACGTGGAGGGGGCGAAACCATTCTTCTCCTTTCCGGAGGAGGGAGGGGGTCCACCCCACCCCCACTTCCGGTGCCCGCCCCCCCCCCCCTCTCTCTCCGTCGCCGAGGGGCGTCAAGGAGACGGAATCATCACCGACTCCTCCACGGTGTGTGAGAATGTGAAACCACGCGGTGCGATGCCGCGACGGGAGAATACTTGAAGCATCAAAACGCACAATTCGCGGCAAATTGAATTGTCCAATGGTCCAGTTAACGTAGTTTGAGCGAGATATCATTCCACCCAGAATTCAATGAAGGAGACCTCCTTTGGAAGAAAAATGACTCACCATCTACAAGATACCAAAATATCGGCCACTTATCACCATATTCCTCGAGATTTTGCCTATAAATAATAGTTTTCCATGGGATATATGTAGTACGCATATGTACTCTAGGGAGACTTTATTTTAAAAGCAAAGAATTCAGCTTTGGTTAAGTCCTGACGAGATCTAGAGAGTGTACTTTCTCAGCAATTTTTTAGTGATTCAACTACATACCATAGTAACATTTACAGAATCGCAAAAAAAACCTGTAGTGAAGGCGTTTAAACCGTACGGTGAGGAAAAAATGAGTCGAGTTAAAGACTTACGTAGATATATTTATTTAATCACCGTGGATTTCAGTCATGTAAAATGTATTTGTGTGCAATGATAATGCAATGATTACTTCGTGTTTTTGCGGCTGCTAAAATTCAAAAAATTGAGTATGGTCTGTAATATGACTCGGGAAAATATCTCTCCGACTATCTTGGCATCGCTTACTTAAGGTATCGCGGAAGAATGTTTGATCGAAATATTGAAAACGTATTTTAATTTGTGTTATCCGAAAAATATTTGCAACGTAGCAATTTATGAAGCGTCACCGAAGTAACGAGGCGGTTACTGTGGATGGTACACTTGTTTCTCATCTCTAGGAATACTAGCCCGTGTTGGAATTTTGGTGGAATCGGAGATTAGACGGTGGAATCCGAATCAATTCTGGTTTCTCTGTGTACTGCGTCCTCCGCGTGTAAGTCTTTCCCTGGAAATTAAGACATTAAAATTAATAGAAAATTAAGACATTTGAGAAGGAACGCGCATCGCTAATACTCCATTAATTGTCTCTCTGCTGTCTCGTGATTTTGTTTCTTTTTTGTGCGGATATAGATTTCCAGGCAGTGGTAGATTCATTTTTTATGCCCCGATTACTCTATTTATATCGCTCGTCTGATTCAACTCCTTGATCTAGGGACCTACTCAAATGTCTATGCTCTAGGATATTCTCGATTCTGCAAACTAGAGCTTACGTGGCCAGCCCGTTACCACGCGGACCATTTTGGTCGATATAATTGCCTGGGCTTGCCTGCTTAACAAATTATCATTTTTCAATTTTTTAAGACCGTATTTCTGGACTCCTACGGAATTCCCTCCGTGACTGTCAATGCTGCGGAAACAAGTGAGGATACCCAGGAAAATGAGGGCGGTTAGTAACCCTAGCCGAATGGGATGTAAATCATTTAGAGCACGCTGATTCTCACGCTGGGTTTCTCTCCGCCATTCCTTCATTCCATTTTTTACGATTAATGTTACATTTTGTATTTACTTTCAAATTCTTAAATAAAATTGTAGGGCCTTGGCTGGATTTTTTCGGTTTGATTTTCTTGTTAACGGTTGTTAATTTTTTTCTGGGAGAGTTTGATTGCCGTGCTGGTCCAGAGTAGACATGTTTTGTACCGAGACGAAATGTTGAGGATTTATAAAGATATTTTTTTATCTTTAATTTGGTTGTTTTTTCTTATTTTTATCATCCTTTGTGTCCTGTGGACTTTGGTGGTGATTTTTCTAAAATCGCCTGGCGCCCTGAAAAATAAAAAGCCAAAGTAACCATGCTCTACCATCGAGGCACTGAGAGACATTTGGAGTTATATAAATTTTGGCGCCCAACGTGGGGCCAAAATTTATATAACTCCAAATGTTCGCTTTGCTTCTCATACCGCCCTCTTCAATGGCGCAAATGACCGCATTTGTTTGTTTTATACCAGCTAAGGCGCATGACAACTTTGTGCGATAGCTATGTTGGGTGGTAAATCCCTCACGAAAAGAACAGCCCTCACTCTCGTGAGTCAAGACGCCGTCTTTTTCTCTTCATTAATCTATGCACGCATTCCTTCCCTCCTCTCCGCCCTCCGAGACACGCTCTCCTCCACGGGCACTCCCAAAGGCACAGTAAATCCCGCAGCTCCTCGTTAAGCCCTCCCCTCGCAAGCCTATGTTGGCACCAGACTTTCCCGCCTTTGGAAATCGCGGCCACACTCCGTCCACGCACTTGTAGAAGCGTTGAAATTATTTGAGCGGTGACAGTAAATTGGATTCATGAGCAATGAATGTTTTGATCCTACTTGCTACTGAGGCGGTATCTTGAAAACCTTGGATTGTAAGAAGCCGAGATAGGAGTGGCAAAGTAAAAAATTCTTGGAAGACTTCTTTAGGAAAACATTGGGGGAAAGGCTTACGGATATACTTTCAAACTTTGTTCTGAAGTTTTAAATTCGCTAAAAACTCAAGGTACCAGAAGAAGATGACGATTTAATATTAATGAGGGAGTACATTAGATGTATCCTGGTCGAACTACTTCCTCATGATGCTGAAGGCTATACTATTTATAAAATAATAAGAGGTGAATCCAAAGAGGTTCCAGCGAAAATAAAAATGGATCCACTTGACATAAATGAAGTAAAACGTGCAATCATAAGAGTAAAATACAATAAAGCCCAAGGCCACAATGGAATATGCGGCCAGTTGTTCAAAAATGCCGCCTAGTTTTGATTGGCTCACTCACTGTAATCCTTAAATGGCATAACCTTATTCTAATTTCCTTAGACACGCAAGTAAAGGAAACTTGAGACCGATCTAAGGATTTCCTGGCGCATGATATCGTTAAAGGTTCCTCGGGCTCTCCACCGGGTCAAACTCTCCATCTTGGCCCACGTTTCGATGAACGAGTCGTCCATCGTCATCAGGGCGTCATCAACCCCTGATGACGATGGACGACTCGTTTATCGAAACGTCGACCGAGATGGAGAGTTTGACCCGGTGAAGAGCCCGAGGAATCTTTAACGAAACTTGAGACGGTGTTGCAGCATAAAGATAAAAACCCAGCTGATGCCCAATCTTATCGCATGATAACCCTGGTTGCGCAGTTGGGAAAAATCTATGGATGGACAATTAGGGAAAGAATTGACCGTGATTTGTGTCTCACTCCTTTTTCCCCTTCTCTTTGCAGTGACCGATGTGGCCTCACTGACGAAGACCTCAACCGCTGCTGGATAAGACCCAATCAACAATTGCACCCGGAGATCTACCACACCAAGGTGAGAAATGACGAACACTGTTCGTCCTCACCCATCCATTAATGCATTTGCTGTCCTTGTCTTCCTTGCCATTTTCTCTATCTCGGTTACTCTTTCATGTCATGATAGTTCATATGGTGAATGACATTCTATGGACTTGAAACCTGGGCCAACCTCGCGTTATTTTTTCTAAGAGCTTTTTCGCCCATATAGGAGGTTGTTTTTCCTTCGCGGATCTCCTTCTGTTTTCTTGGATGGGTTGTTTTCGCGTAGGCTTTCTTTGTTGTAATCATTTGGGTTAATTTTTTGTCTCTTATTTGAATTCTGAAGTAGCGGAAATATTTTACTTGCTCTATATTCAAGCTACCATTATTGTACCACAACTGTGAAATTTTAATTTTTGTTATATTTATTTGATTTTCTTTCTATGCTTGACCCTTTTTCAGCTAAGGCGGTAAAATTACCACTTTGTATGAAAATGACTTCATGAATAAATACTTGACTCAAGGAATCTATATAATAGTGTACCACACCCAGTAAACTAAGATTTCCCTCAATGACCACTGGCCTCGAATGAATGACACTTAATATTCGGCTTCATGTACTCTATCTAGGCCGTCCTGAACAATTCTTCTTATACATTATTTTTTCCGTTTCTTCTCAGTCACAGTGTAAGAGAAAACGTTCTGTTTAATTTTCTTACGAGAATTTCATCGAAGCCCTTCTCTCCAGATCCGTTACTCTGTTGGGAATGCGAATAATTTCCAGGATTGTCTGCTAATACTGCAACATCATCTGCTCACATAGACGTCGAAATATCTCTGGTATTGTCACTGTATGACCCTCGCTTAATTACTTATTCAGCTTCCGCCCAACCGACCGGGACCCTGGGAGTTGGAGGATGGAGGGTTTTGAGATACATCGGTGTGAAGTCATTGTGAAGTGAGTCCGAAAATGTCCACAATATCGCACGTGAAGAACGGTACCCTATCAATCAACTTCATTTCTTCCAAGATTTTAAAAATTTAAATGAGGAACATTTTACGGCCAAATAAAAATATACTCATCCATCGCCATCAGTAGCAGTAGTCATCACTGCCCGTGGACTAGTTGGTCTTACCACTCCATTCTCTTTTCTGTCATGAACGGCTTTATTCTTGTGTAAATTCCTTATTCACTCATCACTTCCATTAATCTACATGCACCACTCCATCGTTGGTCTTCCTCAATAATCCTTCCCACCCGTAATTCCTTTCGCTGTTGTTTGTGGGAGCCCCATATTCCTCCAGTCGCTGTCGGCTTATGACTTTTATGTGGCTAATTATATGTTTAAACTTATGACTGTTGTGTGTCCAAAATTTTCGATTTCTCCTACTTAACTATGTTTTCATCAGTTACCTTTTTCCCTCTACTCCTCATTGGACTCCTGCATTGTCACCTCTCCTTTCCTCCAGTCGATCTGATTCGATAGCATTAATCTCAGACTAGATGAAATGAACGAGCTATTTTTAGTTGCAATGAATCTCAGTGACATGAACCTACCCAAGAATGAGTAAAGGAAGAGAATATTGAAGTATTTATGTAAAATCAGTCCATCAAAACCTACCCCAACCGTCTGGATGCTAATCAATATTCTCCCTCGCAGGTGCAAGAGTTCCCAACCCCCTTTTTCAGTTCCCATTGTCATTCGTAGCGTCCCATCTCTGTCTCATCTTTCCCTCTGGGGAGGCCGGAATCGAATGGGTGGAGGCCCTGTTCATTTGTGGAAGCGGAGACCAATACTAGGATAGGCCTCAGACGAGCGTCTTTGATATCAGCTGTCGAGAATAATTCCATCGGTCGTCAACTTCAAACTTCAGGAGTCAATCTTACGAAAAATCCTGAAAAACCATTTGACTTGACTGCGACGCGAACGCGGATCGAATTTCGTGGATCTAAATTAGAATCCTGGTTTTATCGATTCGTTTTTTTTCATACATACATACATATATACCTATCACGCCGTTCCCTTGCGGGGTAGGCAGAATCACATAGTTTCACTCATAAATACCTATTTGTGCACCTAACTCTGCTTCAATAATTTCCTCCATACTGACCTAGCCTCGCAAACCTCTTTTGCCTCATTTACCCCCATACACTGCTTCATATACGCCCTCCTGTTTTTAAGACTCCTAATATTCCTCCTAAGAATTTCCTCAACTACATTCAACCACAACTTTCTCGGCCTACCTCTACCTCTCGCACCATTCATTTCACTCTTATATATATGTTTCGTTATTCGACTCTCATCCATTCTCTCATCATGGCCAAACCAACGAAGCAAACTTCTTTCATATATGTCCATTACTGAAGAATCTAACCCACATTCATTTATTACCCACTCATTCCTGACCCTATCTATCCTAATTTTGCCGCAAACACTCCTCAGACTTGCACGTGGTGCGGGTACTCAAAGGCTGAGGTAACATTGCCTACTCTATTAAAACTTATTCATAAGAGTCACAAAGTAGCCTCGGACGGCCGAAGTGCAAATAACTCTCGTCCTATAACTTTCGTTTTTTTGATGATAAATTACCACATTTACGAGTAATAATTTACATTCAAGCGCTTGTATACGTTTAATTTCCTTGTGTGTTACTTTCGAGATGAGTGTAGTTTTATTAATCGGCTCTTGATTCCCGACCGTCTGTGAGGTCTCGCCTCCTCATGAAGCATTTCCCTAAGGCCATACTTTTGTTTGCGTTGAAAGAGAAAGGGTGAAGGTTGTATTGAAGATTTTTCTCTCATACTCGAGTTCCAGAAACGGATTGCCCTCCTTGTAGGATCATATGACAAACTCCAGGTCCATTCACATCACCCCGCTCAGTCCATTGAGAGATTTTCAGTGCAAAAACACAAATTAAATGGTTTTGTCTCTAGCAATAGATTGCGCAAAGGGGTTTAATTAAGAACTCGCGAAGGGCTCTTGGATAGACTCTCACTGGAATTCCTAGTTTTCGTATTCATTTGCGAAGAACGCCTTCACTTCGGGAGAACTTCAAGTGACAAAAATATGTAATATTTGAAGGTGAGGTCTGTATGAGTTTCCCCATTGGCATTTCTTTTCAACACGTGGTTTCTACCTCAGCCTCTCCTGAGTTGTATTGAAAAGCAACGTGGTTACTCTGTCAAAAATCCTTTCAAATATGGAAAATCTCCTTCCGTATGTGATCGTACGCCGCGATTCCTCAGTTACATAACAGCTTAAGGATAAGAGCATGCAAAGGGGTTGGAGAATGATAGTGGTGAGGATTTAGTAGTATTTACATACAAGGGTGAGTCAATAAATAAGTCGCAAAACTGAATTGAGGCAAAAATAATTAAAGTAACTTTCTGACATTTATTTCACTTTTCCACATATTCACCCTGTACAGTCAGGCACTTGTCCCATCTCTTTACAAGTCCTTGAAAGCCATCAGCAAAGAAGTCCTTTGGTTGCTGTCGCAGCCAACGTGTAACCTCATAGATTACAGCATCATCTGTATCAAAATGACGGCCACCCAGATGATTTTTCAGGGGCCCAAACAGATGAAAACCACTGGGGCCTAAGTCGGGCCTGTACGGTGGATGTTCCAAGCGTTCCCAATGAAATGTTTACGACTGATTCTGATGATGAAATGCTGACATTTGCGACTTATTTATTGACTCACCCTCTACATACCCATCACGCCGTTCCCTTCCGGGGTAGGCACAGTCAAAATGTTTCACTCGTTGATACATAATTGTACACCTAACTCTGCTTCAATAATTTCCTCCATTCTGACCTATCCTTGCAAACCTCTTTTGCCTCATTCACCCCCATACACTGCTTCATACACGCCCTCCTGTTTTTAAGACTCCTAATATTCCTCCTCCTAAGAATTTCCTTAATCACATTCAACCACAACTTTCTCGGCCTAGGTGTTTAAATATACGTAAATAGCGCTGGTAGATCATGTCAATCATGTTTATTGAAAGTATTTAAACCAAAATGTTGCATTTCAGCAAAAATGTTAGTTTGGGGGTTGAGTAAAAAGCAAAAAGGGGACAAAATACTTGAAGAAAATGAAAACAGTATAAATGAAGGTTGGGTATATCATACCCTGGCCCCATCACATACTTTCATTATGCTAATTGGAATCTTAAGCAGATTCAAACACGAACCTCTGCAGAGGAATTATCCTACAGCCACGTGGTGTCGGGACTGCAGGATGACTAAACCTCCAATCCAAATTCGGACCGTCGTATCTGCACCAGGGGCGGATCCAGAGCAGAGTTTTTGGGGGGCGGGGAGGGGGGGGAACTTGCAGAGTTACTCTTCCGGGGGGTCTGCAATACATCTCAGCAAAACTTTTTTTATTTATCACCAAAGACTGCGTTTTTAAGGTATTTTGAAATCTAAAAATCAAAAATCACTTTTTAATGTACCTTTTTTGTTAACATTTGTAACTAGCTTTGTATGGTGCATTAAAAAAAGCGGTTAGTATAAAGAATAATTTCACATAAATGCTTTCAAAGACATCTTAATTGTAAGTTAGTAAATTAGTGACTAAACTAATATAATTGAAACCTTAGCACTGGCAACAAACTATAGAAAAGAACGGTAAAATGTAATTAAACCATTTAAATGCAAATTGCACTCCTTACTTAGGTCTACTCCACCATCGCATCACACAGTTGTGCTTGTGTTGTGTTACACAGCACAAGCACAACAAAAATATTAATCTTTATGTTCTCTTTGCAAACATCGTGTAGGAAAAAAACAATATTAAAATAGAGCACTATTTTAAACCAATCTTGAATTCGCCAAAATATATTAAACAGGAGGTCAAACATCTTAAATTTAAAAAAAAACATGTTAATAAAAGTTTTATCAATCAGTTATTTTATCTTTAATGATAAAAACTTTATTTTGTTTCTAAAATAATGTTACTGTTACATTTGTAAACAGTAAGCGAAATATTAAACCGTGAACAAAACAACAAACAATGCTTGAAAAAAACTTACTTCATACAAACTGTACTTGAATTTAAAAAAATTAAATACTCTTATAGTTTTGCTCATCAAATTTGGAAACTGAAAAATGTTTAATTGTTTTACCTAATAATCAAAAAAGTTGCATATTTACGTTTTAGCCACTATCCCACTGTTCTACATAATTAGACGATGACTCTTGGACTTAGTGAGACGATTAATGACATTTGCTGGTTCAATGTCATGGTGGATATGTAGAAGTTCTAGTCCAACCAGTCTTTTTTGCTCCATCGTTGCTCTAGTCCAGGACTTCGGCCGTCGTAGTGAAGAAAACGACCTCTCGGCACTGGCGTTGCTTGCAGGTAAAGTGCAAAGAACTTGAAGAAGAAGGTGAATTGCTGGGTAAATGTCTTTGTCACATACATTTAGAACCTCGATTGAAGACTTCGGAAAAGGTTTTCCTTTAACATTATCTACAATGTTCCATTTTTGTTGCCATAAGCCGATTTCTCCATTTAATCTCATTCTTAGTACTTTTTCATCGCCTTCCAAAAAAGTAGAAAACCTTTTTATGAGGCACTCAGTGGTTTCCATTAACTCCGTGTTTGACAAATTTACAATGGACTCAGTTAATTACAAAGGCAGTTTGAAATCATCCAAAACATCTTTAGAAAACCTTGTTTTCAAATCTGTACATACACTTTCTAATAATGGAATGTACGAACTTATTCTAAAATAGTCTTCAGGATTTTGTGTGTCATAGTTTTGCCCTTTGGTTTGACGACCGCAAGTTCTTGGCATTTTCACTTCTACGTCAAGTGATTTTGCCATTTCATTATCTTTTGAGAAAATGTCCTTAAAGTGTGTTTCTGCGTCTGAGCGTTTGCTCTCTAAATCAAGAATCAAGTCCCTTACAACTTGACCAGCTTTAGCAAGATCAAGAGATTCTCTTTGTAGCAGAGTACTTAAGGGAAGAGTGCGAGCTAAAATGTCACTCAGAACAGGCCTACTATAAACTCTGAATAACACAAAGCCCCTACCAGTACTGATGCTTTTCCTGCTGAGTTACTATCTTTCCACTGTCTGATTTCGTCTAATGTTTCTACTATTGATGGCAAGCTTGGAACGAACTGTAAAACTCCATCGTGTCTCTCAACCTACCTGGTTTCACACAGCCGCTTGAGATTTCTTCCAAGATGAGCATTGAGTGCTGTAACTCTTTTGGGAAAGGCAAAGATTGAAGTCACCTCTTTGCTCAAACACAGTTTTTTCAATCGTTTCCACTTTTTCTGATTGGTAAATGCTCGAGTTAAGTTTATGTTTGTAACATGGGGTCATTATAGCATCACTTGCTGATTTTTTAATTTCTTTTACAGCTCCTATAGCTAATAGCATAACTGAGCATCCTTCGGTGCCAATGCCAACACAACCTTCTAAGGGAAGTTGCAAAGCCTTCAGCTCTCTGAGAACAATCTGACCTAAACACTCTCCTGTCAATGATAATTCAACCTGGTTCCTGGATCCTTGTTGGATTTGGGCTTGGAAGTGATTAAATTATCAAACTCAGATTCTTCAGGATCCAAAAAATCTTCACTATTTTTTTCGAATTCTTGATAGCTTCAAAAGCATCAACAAAAGACACAAAATCTTCTCTGATTTCAGCTCTTTGTCCTATGTGGAATACCTGATAACCAAAGTCACTTGTTCTTTACACTGAACTGAATAGAACTTAAGTGAACAACATGTCAACAACGCGACTCAATCCTAGGCTGCTATTGTGAATGAAATAGCTGTACAGATATATGCCAAAAATAGCTTTCGTGACTCTTTCGGTTCGAAGAATAGCGTCAACGCAGCTATTTGCGATTCTGAACGCAGACTGAAGCCTGCGAGCGACGCTATTTTAAGCGACGATCTGTTCCCCACGTTATTCTAATAGCGTCAAGCTATTCTCGAGTGAAACGGCCACCTGATTCTTTATCACACGTTATCTAACGAGGATTCAGCCAAATATGCATTGAAAAGTGTTCCTAAATACATAAAAATATTAGCAGGATTGACTTGTCAATACGTATATTCCAGTAAACATAAAAAATTCTTCTCGTAAAAAGTAGGCAAATGTGCCAAGCTGGACGGGAAGGAAAAGTGAGCAAACTTCTTTGAAACTGAACCAAGTTGAGTTTAAGCATGAAAATGGAAACCTTCCTTGACATTGCCTTTTCCCGTATACCTCTCATTGTAGACTGGTATTTTTTCGGCCGAGTCTCATTGCTTTATTCTTGCATTGCATAATTTTCCCTTCTCTCAGCCGGGGATAACAAGTTTAGGTAAAATAGAAGAACCTGTTCTACACGCATAGGATGAGTATTCACTCTCTCCGTAAAGAATTGTATCTAGCATTTCCGTTGTATTATTTAAACAAGTCGGCTCGAAATATTGCTTACCATATTCACATTCACTTCCAACCTCACATTTCCCAACGGTCCCACAAGATTTTCAAGAGGCTAATTCCGATGTCTAACCATCTTATTAAGCCCACGGGCTGTTTACAATAATACATTTCAAATATCCGTGATAAAGTAATTGATATTTACCATCACATCACTTTCCTTGATACACTAATATATCATTATTCCTACTTCGTATGCATCCAAACGTCGTCTGCTCAGTCGGATAAGTGGTGAGAATAATATAAACAACCCAACAGATACACAAAAACAATATGCTTTGTTACAATTTTGAGTTGAACTGTAATTACACGTGTTTAAATTGTTCTCTCAGCGTGGTAATCCGTTATTTTTCAATATGTAACAAACGTCGCAAGAATTTACTGAACTGAATATCCGTTCACCGCACAGGCTCTCCGAAAGTCTTCTATCAGTTGATGAATTTAATCGAATACTAGATTATTATATGTAACAAATCCAATGATAACTTCAAATGAAAGTATACTTTGAAGATAATGCTGGATTATGCTCGCCTCATGTATCCAAACGTCGTCCGCTCCCTCGAATAAATTGTAAAAATTAAAATATTAAAAGATTAACCTAAAAGGTACATGAAATCAATATCCTTTTTTACAATGGTGAGGTGAACTATCATTATAGGAATTCAAATTGTTTTCCGGCTCGGGTAGTTGTTATATGTTCTTATAGGTATACATAACAAACATCGCCAGACTATTCTAAACTGAAATCCCGTTCACAAAATCTAAAATTATCAGAGTTATCTGTCAGCTGATGAATGCAGAACAAAATAAAGTATAATAGTAGTATCCGAAGACAGCATTGAATGAATTTAGTTGGATTATTTATTGAAAACATTCTTTCATGCACCAGACTCACGGCATCCATGGCGAAGGTCTCAGCTGTTTGTGAAAAACGTAAACATCGCTCGTCATTGGCTGCCTGAATTTCCAATTACTGTACCAGAAGATTTTCAAACCCAAAGGGGCGGGATTCATAATAGCATTACGGAACCGACGCCTTGGATAGCTGCACCGTATTCAGAATCGCTTCTGACGCTATTCTGGAGCAAGGAATAGCAGTAGCCAGAAATAGCGTCGCTCGATTCAGAATAGCAGCTCTAATGTCAAGATGGTAAGACACACTGGCAGTGACACAGGTCACCAACACAGTGACACAAGACCAAACTGGAAGGGAGAAGGCCGCGTTTATACAACATTTTAATGTAAAACAATAAATGTGGATGGATAACCCATCCACAGAGAGCCTGGTGCAACATTGTCACCGTGATGACAACGACACCTCCCAGCCCACTTACGAACATTCTCTTCCTCTCGTCCCTCCCCCTTCCGCTCCTTTGAACTCAACACTGTTAGTCTTCTCAATCATTGACAAGCAGTCATTACATTGTAGTAATCTAGACCCTTCCCAGCGGTCCTCCTCCCTTTCCCACCTTTGAACTCCTTGACAACCGGCCACTAATTTGTAGCGATCCAGACCCCTCCAAGCTTTCCCACCCACATACCATTCCTCCTCCTCCTCCTGACCCTCAATATCACCCGGTTTCTCTAATGGCTTGGGGGGGGAGAACGTTCCCCTAGTTCCCCCCCCCCCCGTGGATCCGCGCCTGATCTGCACATATGCCGGGCAAGCAAACTTCGACGCGTCGAGCGTACCTTTCGTTAGTTCGCCCTTCAATCAGCTCGCCGATTGTGTACTAAATCGACTCCGGGAACGTCGCGCCCGTAAATGACCATCGATTGAAACAGATGCCTGCGATTAGGATTGGAGACGCTGGATTTCATTCGATCACTCCGTTGCTTCCGTTAGTCGAACGTAATGACGCGCAGTCCTTCCACAATGAAATGTTTTGTTTTCCAGACAAAGAGAACCGTTGGTTCTTTCGCCGAAGGCCAGCCGCCGGAAGTGGCGCTCGCCAATGCCGCCCGCTTCCCATGGATCGTCTTCCGTCACACGACGACACAATGACGCAGACGTGTGCCAGCGGGGCCAGAGGTGTGGATCACGCCCCGCCTCCCCCACCTCAACCTCATGCCCCCCCCCCCCCTCAATGACGAGTAGATCGCCCCCTTTCCCCTGACTTATGCTTTCCCACTCTCATCTTCAACTTGGCCTTCTTCACACTCGAAAATGTCCTTGGCAGGCTTGGATTTACCATTAGTCATTCTTCAGTCGGATTTTTTATTACTGATACTAGAGTTTATGGTTTAAGGTAGTCCGAGCGAGATAGCTCCCTAGTCATAATAGAGACCATATTCGAATTATACGTTTTGTAAATAATGTCTCTCTGGAGTGCATACACGTACCATTTTTCATGTAAAAGGGCTGGTGTTTTTTGGCAAATATCTCCGAAAGTAATGTGGTAAGGGATAGAATTTTTTATGTCATTGGATAGGTGAGATATTTTTCTTTAAAATGAGACCAAATTCATGGATTTCTAAGTCAAATGGTTTGTCGCTTGAACTACCTTAATTACAAACGAACCAATAGGCTCGTTGCAGAATGAGTTACATCATTGTTCTTCTTTCATAATTATGTGCTGGACTGTATTAGACAATTTCTTACAATGGCCTAAACTAATTTTTCCGCATGGACGTGCATCGTCGCGACGGTAGAGTACTGATGAGTAATGATCTCCGCGATGCATTTCGTGTCCATTATGAATCGAATGAGGGTAAATATGGTCAAGAGATGGCGCTCACTACCATTGCCATCACTGTTCAACTTAATGAGGTTTGCCATGCCAACTGCAAATTCTAGTGGATAGGTTTACCGAGTTGAATTCATTTCGATAAAGGAGTATTATCATTGGGTTCACTTCCCATAATCATGATTTTTTTTATCAACTATCAATATGAACATGATCTGATGGCTCTCGCAATGAACTTGCATTTTAAAATAAATAAAATTTGCCCTTGTTCCCATTGGGATGGAAATGTGAGTTGTTACGATAAGTATTCGCATTGTGCATTAGAGGTGGGAATTTCGGTTCATTTTGTGGATTCGGTTCATGGGATTCGATTCGTGGCAATGATTCGGTTCTTTAAATCGTTCATAATGAACCAAATCCACGAGTGAATCTCGAATCCATGTGAATCTCGAACCCATGTGAACCTCGAATCCAACTGAATCTCGAATCCAAGTGAATCTCGAATCCAACTGAATCTCGAATCCAAGTGAATCTCGAATCCATGTGAATCTGTCGACTTACTGCATTTCAAATATTAGTGTGCGAGATAACAAACAAAAAGGTGAAATGTGATGCTCCAATTCGGAAACACAAGACATTTGACAAGGTGTTTCAAGGGTATTTACAGGGTTCTTATTGAACGATTTGGATTTGGCGGATTCGGAGATTTTCTAGCAGAATCTTCCACACAAATCGTTCATATTGAACGATTTGGATTCGGCGGATTTGAATCTTCCATCAAATCGTTCATTTTGAACGATTCGAGTGGAAAGCGTAGATTCAATTCATTCGGTTCATGCCATTGAATCGTTCATTCTGAACGATTCATTCATGAACGACACACCTCTATTGTGCATTGAAATAGCGCACCCCTTAAATGGTGAAGTATAAGAACATGTATTGGTGCCTGCCTAAAAGTCTTTTGATCGTTCATCAGTAAATCTCCAGTGCACAATTGGTGCAACGCATGACGAGAGTAATAACGCTCTCGAAATTAGGGATTTTAAGGGTAAGGGACACAGCGTGGTTTTGAAAATTGTTACTACTGACCTTTTAACAGCCCCGACTTCAGTTTTGTTGATTCTGTACAAGGAAAAGTTGAAGGTGGAGAATCTTGCGGTTGAACATCGGCATCATCGTGAACGTGTAGAGTGCTCGGCGATTCTGAATTTTCCATTTTCTTAATGGGTGCCAAAGAGATTTTTTCCAAATAGAATTTTAAAGTAGATGTGTTTCCCGAGGTTTTGATTGTTTTACCACAGTGAGTACACGTCGCATTTTTTCGGAAGGTTTGTAGAAGTATCTCCATTACAAACTATTCGGTGGCATCTTTAAATTATCTAGTGAAAAACTAAAGGAAAATAACCGTCGTTGCTCATCCCTATAATGCAACCATTTAATTGGTCCGCCTCTGCCTATCCAACCACGCATGAATGCTAATCTTGATGCAGCGGTTAAGTACGAACCATGCTGCATTATTGAGTGCTAACAGCATAATAGAATGATAAGTTTACCTTGTTAACACATTGCAGTTATATCCGTGATGCAGCGTTACACGACGTGCATTTGCAGCCATACTTGCGTTGCGGTTACAACGTTATCCCAATACTGCTGCAAGCTTAATGCGCCTTCTGAGAACGATTGGATTGAATTCATGGACTGAGGATGAAAGGAAATGGAACTTTGACGCACGAAAGTGAAGCCCGTTATTTTTTCAAAAAAATGACCCGCCTTCCCACATAGCACAAAATATCTACAAAATATCTATAAAATATCTAATACGTCTTTTGCTAATATCTAGAAAACATCTTGTAATAACTTGTAGACATCTTCTAGACATATTGTACCTAGATATCTGAATGTCCGCTTTTCCTATATCTACAAGATATCTTGAGAAGATATTTTCTAAACATTCATATTCAAATTGGACCCACTGGGAAAATTCAGGATAAATGACTTAAGGCCTGGTTACACGATACATTAACCCGTACGTGTTCATGTACAAGTTCATGAACGAATGCATGGACCAAATAGAACAGGTTCTATTTTCCTGTTCACGCGTTCATGCATTCGTACAAGTTGGTGTGGTCACACGATGAATTTTCGCCTTCATTCAGCGTTCATGCATTCGTACATTAACACGTACGGGTTAATGGACGAACTGCGTGCCATAGCCGAGTAATTACTCGGCTATCGCACGCAGTTCGTCCATTAGTTAAATGATTTATGCTCTGCGTTTTTGTGAATTATTTCGATTTCCTACGTATTTTAAACCATTAAGGTGCTGCGATAATTTCGCTATTAATACGTATTTTCAGCTTAATTCGGTTCGTTGCAAAGTTATCAAATAATGTTGGCCGAATGCGTTTTTAATGGCCTCAAAATTTCCCGTAATATCTTTCCATGTGCTTCTATCTAAGCGCCTCTATAGTCTGTTATTTTAGCGTACATCTCTTCATTCCACCTTATCATTTTCTGCACTCTTAACCCCTTCCCGAGCATTCTACAGTGCGTTCTACATGTAAAAACTCGTTTTGAGATTTGCTTCCTTTGTAAATTTTCTTCCGGATGTGATGCAGCCAAAAAATAAATTAAGCTCTATGTCTGTGAACTCACAGCTCAAATGTGTTACATCATCCCATAAAGTAACGTAATTAAATTAAGGTCTGCATAGGACCTTGTTAGCCTATGTGGCCTAGAGGCGACCATGCAGAATGCAAATTTGGCTACATTATTCTCCTTAAGGTGCAAACTGTCAACTTAATGTGGAAGGCTATGTGCCTTCAATAGGCGACAGTACCCCATCACCATTAATTACGTGCTCCGCTTCATTCCTTCATGAAATTTCCTTTCTTCTCCTGTGCATTTCCTTCATATATCTTCCTTTCAGCCCATCACATCTCTAATCTACATCTACATACTACCCCGCGAGCCGCCGCATGGGCATGTGGCAGGGGGTGGTAGTTCACCAGCCATGTAAATATATAAAATGTTTGGAGGTGAAATGGTGACATGTACTATGGGAGTGTATTCAGAGGAGCACAATTTTTATAGTGGTCGCTTATTGTGTGCGGAGAGAACGAGTCTTTGTACTTATCTGTTCGGCAGTGTATCTCTCTTATTTTATTGCTTCTGTCAGACTTCGAAGTGTAGTGAAGCATCATGATGATATTCTCTGTGTCGCTCTAGAACACTCCAGTTCTGAATATCTCAAGCAGCCTAAGCCAAGCGTACAGCCTCCAGGTCTCTATGGGCTCCCACCTTAATCCTTCTAAAAGTTGTGAGACGGTATATGTACGCTCGTAGCAGTTTTAAACGGAGCACGCTGCTTTCCTTTGTATTTTATTAATTTTGTTGGTTAAATCTTTATGACCAGGGTCCCAAATGCTCGCAGCATATTCGAGGTGTGGCCTAACCTCTAATGATCAATCCGTCTCCTCACCAATTTCTCTAAATCCCCTTTTCCACTCCCCTCCATATTTTCTTTTGGTTCACTCCCTCCGAGTCTAGATTTTAATGCTGAAGTGATTCAACAAAAGTGTGGTACCATTTTTCCCATAAATGGATTTTGTAAGTAGATAAATTAAAAATTAAATCACAGGCATTAAGTTCCCGAAATTGGTGTTACATAATTATTAGCCTCCATATCACGCTCCTTGCTGTTATTTTCGTAGTAAATTTTCCCTGGATTTTTTGTGTTTTCACCTGTTTGTAAATACCAATTTTTCTCATGATATTACTCTTCCTCTTTCTTTTGTATGTGAATTAATTCATTTTCCATGGATACTCTGTTATTTTGGGAGGCATATCACGATTGAATTCATTGAACTACTGGTGGGCAAGGGAGGACTGTTTGGAGAAGGGTGGAATGTCTGCCTGGAGCAGCATAGACATTAGCCATCTCCCAATGCAAGATTCTGGCAAATTGAGTGCTGCAGTTTTTCAGAGGAAACCTGATCCCTACTTGAGTGTCTTGTGGAGGGCACTTCAAGTGCAGTACTCCGTCTGTCTGATGAGACATTAAACCATGGTTCCCTTGGTGCCTTTTGTTAAGAGTTTGCCTACGCCGGGTTTCTATCCACCCTTCCTCCCTTACCCATCCCCTTTGGCACTAATGACCTTAGCTGTCGGTCGCCTCCCCCAAAATCCAATCCAATCCATAAGTGCTGCACGTGAAGTTCCCTCTACATTGGGATATCTGAGTAGAGTCAGGATTCCTTCCAAAAAAAATCCAGTACTTCTGGGATCCAAACGTGCACCCTTGATGTGGGAAGCCATTTTTCTTGGAGTCATACTGATCCTACTGATCATATACCTCCCTCCTACTGATCATATCCCTCACTTAAGTTGTGATATAAATAGCCATTTCAAATTGCTCTGAAATATTACAAGTAAACCGTGTGTTAGAGAGGTGTTACCTCATTAATACTTCACTATGAAACTACAGTTCAAACATGAAAATCATTAATATCAGTGTTTTTTGAGCTAAAGACTTCACCTGTAACCTCTTCATACTTAGTATCTCATAGTGGAATACCCTCAACTGCCTGCTGTTGTCTCATTTTATTTTGTTTATACTTAAGTGCCACTCAGCATTAAAACTAATGTTAAAATAAATTGCTGCCCTTTTTATTTAAACTATCAGACTAGAATTCTCTTGCTTCTGCTAGTAGCCACACTTTGAGAAAGAACTGTAAACATTATTTCAGGAGTGAAGTCCATGAATTTTCTCATCAGCTTTGGTGACTATATAATGGTAAACTAAAGATACCTCTGCATCCAATTAAATTTGTACCTTTATCAGTAATCAAAAATAGTTGGGAATGCCAAATTTAATATGATTCTCCTTCCATTGAAAATAGCTGAATTAGCATAATTTTACTTTCTTCGTCACGTATCAAGCAGAAGAAAAATCGTGGTAAAACTTTTTTGAGATTAGTTTATGAAGGTGATAGATGCTTAAATGTTTTGCCTTTGTCAGTTTCATATCATCTCTGTTTATTTTTTGGTACTTCTCATTAGCTCGTGACATCACATCATAACCACATGTGGGTATTCTTGGGTATTGGATGGAATGGTATTTGTGAGCAGTAACAAGAATATCCAGCAGTTATAGCAGCTAATAATGGAATTTAAGAGTGTCACATTTAATAAATTGTGTTCTTTATTCATTCAGTTCCACTCCCTCCTGCCAAGAAATGGTTGAGGAAGAGGTGGGGACGAAATTTCTCCCAAATCCAACCATCACAGAGATGCACACAGCACTGAAAACCTATTTTGTTAGCCTAATGCCCTTTGAAACACTATATTCTTGATGATGGTGTATTATTTGCCTGAGACTTTCTCGTGTATGTGTATTTTTTTGTATCTGCAAAATTGGGCCAAAGAGTTAAAAAGTGAATATCATAAACAAAATTTAGAAAAACAACAAAATATTTGTTATGAAAAAAACTTTTTTTTTGAGCAGCATTTCATTAACTTTATATAAGCTTTGACCCTTTCACTGCTGTGAACGTAGCAGCTACGTTCACCCGGTTGACTGCTGTGAACGTAGCTCCTATGTTCCGTTGGCATGTGGTCGTTCCTACCCACCCTACCGAACTTTCTCTTTTTCTCCGAATGCCATTCGCCGACTTCTTTGTTATGCATTGCACTAATCCCTTCCCGGGAGCATGAGGGACTACTGAGCTTCACATACTATGAGAGACATACTTTCTGTGCTGACGTTGGTTACCGTTCACTTTTTTGCTGCACATGGGCTGGAGCGTCTCTGCAGTTTGACCGCAGCGAAAGGGTTAAATTGGCCATTGCATCCCCGATGTCTTGGTTTTTGATAAGTTTTGGATGTTTTGAATTTTATAGGAGCAGGAGATCTAACATTAAGGTCAAAAGGTGATTTGTTAAGTCATGGGCAGAAAGACATAATTTAGTAATATTACCCACCTTCCTCATATTGGCATATATTTTTTATACTGGTTAATATTGAATGCTGACTGGACTTGAAGGAGCCTACTCGATAAGATGGAATCTGGTCCATGAAATAGAAAATGTGTGGTGGAAAGTCCAGAAAATAGAATATTCATGAAATGTCAGTTCATATTTACTTGATGTGTGTCATATGGCCGAGTCCTGGACATTGAAATCTCCAACTCTGTTGAGGTGCATTATAAAGATTTGGCACAGCCATATTTCACTATGCCCAGAGAGTTGCCTCTTAAAGCAGTTTTCCCCTTTTTTATTTTCAGGGCTTTGTGGAGTGCATGGTCCGTGACATGAACAAGACTCCATTCCTATATTGTGACTTCCATGGTCACTCTCGTCGGAAGAATGTGTTCGTCTATGGATGCTCTCAGGAGCACAGCTGGTTCAAAGGCGACCGCACTGTGCCTGAAAATCCTGTGGAATTCTTGGTAAGGGAGAATTAGAGATATGACAAAAAGGTCTAAGGGATGAAGATCTACTTCTTATTTGATGTAAAGCTTTCAAATTTAAGTTGTACTCATACAAAGTGCTTATGGAATTTTGCTGATGGTGGCACATGTCCTGACCTATTACTATCTGGTCCTTTGTGCTACTTTTTCTAATAGATTCAAAAGTCACCGGTTTGCTTTCCTCTGGATGATGTGTTTGAAGTTCGTTCACAATCTCATCTTCCTTCTTTAGCAGGCTATGCTAATGTAGAAAGGAATGATTATTTTTATGACTGTGTCATTTTCCATTTATGAACAGCTTTCTGAATTGTTAACTGAACCATTAATGGGAGCTGGAGGGTATTTTGTTGTTTCTGGTGAACCAAATGTTATCCTCTGAAGTATATCATCTATCTAGCTTGGTTTGATTTTTAACCTAAATTTTGTTTCACTCCCATAAATCTTTTGAATGACACTATATATTGATTAGTGCTCTGCTTGTGGTGTGAGTTCAGATGAATCTCAGGGGTTCATCTATGGCAGCTCTTGTAGATTTCATAATTGTGCCTGTCAGGGATAGAAGAATTAACATTGCTATTCCACATTGTATTAAAATTATTGACACGACCGGTTTTGCCGTAGTGCAGCATCATCATCATCACCTGATGAGGTTGCACTGCACTGAAACTGGTCGTGAATAAATCTTTTACCATGTGGAATTGCAGAGTTAATTCTTCTATCCCTCATATCAAGGAATTCCATCAAGTAAGGCTTGAAACTATCCTCTATAGTGCCTGTCTTTGAAATAATACTGTGATATGGATTTAATGTCAAGCTTGGCTGCTGCAATTTCAATTCACAGTTCATGAGAGTTTATGTTGGAGGGAGAATTATCACTCAAGGGCTAGTGTAAGACTTGTCAAAAGTTTACCACAGTGCATGTGGTTGAATGTGAAAGTGGGCAGCAAGGTCGGAGGAATGTTCACGTCCAGCAGAAAAGAAGTTGACGGGGAGAAATCCAAAGCGGGTTCACGAATCACATACTAAGTTTGACTCGATGAAATCTTATTTGTATTGTCTGCTAATGAGGAGCTACATAGCAACTAATGTTTTGATATCCATCCCAAAATTTGTCATGAAAGATTAAGTGACTCATTAGCACTGATTGTGATTAAAATGCCAAAACAATTGGACATCATTTGATGGCTGGTAATTTTCATGATGGAAAATATGGTGCTTGCTTGTTTTTAAATGGTGATATTATAAAGTATTCATTGAGGACAATATTTATTGATAAATATTCAATTAATGAGGCCTTACTATCTCTCAATCCATGTAGATGCTTCCGCATTTGATAGACCGCTTCAACCCTGCCTTTTCACTGTCAAATTGCAACTTCACTGTCGAGAAGGCCAGGGAGAGTACAGCGAGAGTCACATTCTGGAGAGAGTTTGGCATCAAGCGCAGCTACACTATGGAGAGCACTTATTGTGGCATGGACCAGGGCACACTCAATGTGAGTATGTGAGGACACATTGGGGAGATATCAGTGATGTTGAAGGAAACAGAACTCATTGCATTCCTTGCATAAATATTAAGTTCAGACAAATACATCAGGGAATTGGGCTGATTTCCAATTAATGTACCTTTTTAATGGAGATTGAAAGAGAATATTTAAAATGACAGCTCTTTAGAACAATTACATGTTCTTGATTGAGCTCACTCATCCCTTTATCCAAAGTGTTTCCTCTGATGCTTCTCCGTAGTTCCTGATTTGCTTTCATTGACATTAGGATGTCTCTTAGACTGCTTACATTTGTCTTTCAATGACTGCCTTTTATTTGATACAGAAGCCCAATGTGTACCTACCCCTAATTGACTAAATTGACTAAAAGTGAGAAACTTTTAATCTACTACTTAATAAATATTTATCTTTTAATCAATTGAGCTAAAGATCAAAGGGTTTCATAAATCTTAATGAACTACACACATCATAGTTCTCTCTGTCCTCTCCGGAAAATCCGTTCCTTAAAAGGATCCACCTTTGAACACAAAATTTGTTTGAAATATTGCAGTTCACGCACATAACTATAACTATGTGAGTGAACTGCAATTTCACTCTGTAACCAACTGCTCACTATTCTTTGAGAAGGAAACAAGTGCTTCAATCAATCTATTCCATTGTTGCATTAAATAATTGAGGGCAGTAATGTTTTGTGTCACCATTATACACTTAACCTCCGTGAATGATGTTCCCGTCCCTATAATCTGGAGCCAGATATCTGTTTGTTGGACTTCTAATTGCCTTGGTATTATTTCGCCTCAAGGAATATCATCAAATCATATTCTGTGAATGCAAGAATGCACATACATATATTAAGAGTCTTGTTTGGTGGAGTTTTTACTATGCGAGGTATTTCATTACTCTATTGACTCGTAAGAATTTCACTTTCGCTGATAGTCACAGTGTATATTTTCAGTCTGAAAGATCTACTTAATCTGCATCATAAGTAAACTTTGGAGCGACTTCTTCTTTGGTGTACCAATGCTACAAAGTACTCTGACATGATGTGGGAAAAATTATTTTTTTTTCATTCCCAGAAAACCCTGACTGGGTTTCCAGAGCTGAAAATATTTCACCTTTTTGAAATGCACAACCTCAGTATTATCAAATTTCAATTAATGTGAGCTAGTTACAGACTTCAAAACAACAAGAACTCCTAAAAATATGTTTTTTTAAGCCTCCCATCTCCTCTTGAGGTATTTACTTTAAGGCAGTTAATCACTTAAAAACCACCTACTTGTTGCATCAAATTGAATTTTGTAAATAAAATCCACTCAGCGAGATATGTGTGTGTTTTTAATGAACCATTTCTTGATTGATTGATATACCAGATATTTGACATACCAAATACGCAGATTTGAAATCCGAGTGTTGCTCTGTTTGAGGTTGGAAATTCACCTTTGATTGCAGGGTTATCACATCAACACCTCCCACTTGAAGGAAGTTGGAGTGAGCTTCTGTGAGGCTCTTCTGTGCATCAGCGATGAAAATGGCTGGAGAATGACCCTGGTCATAGATCACTCAGAGACTGATCAGCCAAGGTTTGTATTTCCACTTGTAGTGCCTTTCAGTTGGGATTGCCTTTTGGTTGTTCACTTGAGATGGGTGAGAATTGATGAGGGATTTCCATCATGGGAAAAACTCTTTGCTCTCAAAGAACCAAGATGCCAAATGTCAGTCAACCTCCCAAAACATTCTAAATCAATAAAAGAGTATTACTTCAGCAGATGATCTTTGATAAAATTCTGGTTGTACTCAATTAGTAATTTTATGTAAGTTTCTTGTTTAAGAAATTAAAATTTTCCATCAGCATTTGTCTGGCAGAAAGTATTGTTGATACAACTCATTTGAGCTAGAAAAGGTGTAGTCATATTATGAATGGTTCATGATTAGTATTTCATTGGTTAATTACTCAGTTTTAAGACTGCATGATTTCATTTGGGTGTAATTTCTCAGAAGATGTTGGCTTTAATTTGAGCAAATACAGTGATTTTTTAACAAAGAGAACAAAGTTTTTGATAATAATATTCACTTAATAAATTTATTTATATTATGTATATAAATATATTTTAATAATTTTGACAAGTTTTAATCTTCTTGTTGTGATAAAGACCTTTGATACCAGCAAATTTACTGCATCCCCTTTTCAACCTAGATTTAGCTAAACCCTTCTATGGTACCTCTAACTTTCTGGTCCAAGTATCTTTGTCTTACATATCAAGATTTTGCTGTTGTTCTCAATCGAAGTATAAGTTGGCTGCGCTATTCAGGGGGATGTAGTAAATGTAATGTCGCTTGTCAGTTTTTCTTTGATTTAGATGGTCATCTCTTGGTCCAATAATCAATAGAAAAGATAATATTTTATGAATGGTGAAATATCTTTTTTCGTGAGATATATTTTGTCTTAAGAAGTCGAGGAACTTGGTATTTAACTCTTATGCTGCAGCAACCTCATTCTCATGCTTCCTTTTTGTTGTGGGAGGAAAGAGAGGGGAGAATTTGTCCTTATGGTGCTGGTTTGCATTCTCCTACAGGATGTGGGAAAGGGTTATTGTTGAGTATTCTCCCCATTTACCATCCTCCCTATTTTCTGATTAACTTGATTCTAAATAGTGCATAAATTCCTTGATTGTTTTGTAGGAGTAATGAGAAAGTTTGAGACTTTGAACTTGTCTGGAAGCATTGCTCCTTGTAAAACTTAGAGAGGGAAAAATGTGACAGTCATCATATGATTATATTTTCCCCTCAAATGCCTGAGAAAACATAGAAATATATTAACCGCTGCTCAAGGGTTAACTAGCCATTAACATGCCTACCTGCCCTCTCAGACTATTCCTCCTTCCTCAATCCTCTCTTCTTCCCCCCCCCCCTCTCCCCATCCGTTTACTCACCCTTTGCTTCTGCTACCACTTTCCCCTCGAATGACACTCCTCTCAAACTGAATCTCAAATCTATCCAACGCTTGCTTCATCTATTTCCCCCCCTCTTTAGGTTGGTTGATGACATCACCAAAAGCATAAGTACTGCTTAGTGTCATCACACTGAAGAAAAGGCAAGTAATGTTATTTTCAATAGTGTGCAGTTTGTTTTCCAAATCTTGCAGTGATCATGATTAAGTCAACAAATTTGCTGAGAAGAGCTTAATAATTATGTATTATGGAATGAGAGCATGCTTTAGTGGTCAGTGATAATCACCACACTTATATATCTGCCTTGGGAAAAATCACAGTTTTAGCTTTGTGGTGTTATTTTTAGCACTTTTCTCATTTCTGTGACTGTTTTTCCACTAAAAGCTGATTGCCTTTCCTATTGAATTTTACTAATCAACTCACATGTGTCTGGTACGGCTTATTGAATGCTGAAAGTTAATTTTATTCTACATGAAATAATTAACTGAAGCTGCTTTGAGTTTTGTTGTGATTTTTGTTCTCTGGCATTGTACATGTTGGGATCTTCTGCTGCATTCGACTTTTCTAATGCTGGAGATGCTCTAGTTGTGCAGTTTTGTAAAAACATGTTCTCTCTTTGTTGCAGGACTCTAGAAATTCCTCTCCAAAGTGAATTCAACGATCCACCAATGAGCTCTGATAGTTCTGACGAGGATTTTGAAATATGAATGTATTTATTAACTGAAGTCTGCTTTATTCATAGTTTTCCCTTAATATTTGTTATAATTTTTAAACATCATATTGATAAATTATTTTTTTTATCCACAGAAATGATTTTCTGTTTGACTGCCAGTTGCCTGATAAAATCAGCCTAACAATTGAAATGCAGTCACAAACATAGCCCTTTGTTACAATGTCCTTCAAATTGTATTATCATGCAGTTTTCTCTGCATTCATGCCTAACAAAGGTTTCATTTTGTGATAAGAAAAACTAGTTAATTATGTCCCATTTTGATTATATAAAGTCTTTAGGCCACAAATCTCATGTTAATGGATGGAATTTGTGTTCCAACATCATTCCATGTATTTCTCTCAGGATAGACTTCTTAGTTGTAGTAGAGAGGTAACACTTTGCAATTATAAATGAAATTACAGGTAAACTGTGTGAAAATAGTTGTTTAATGTGAAATGACAGAACATGTTTGGACTGCCTCTATGCCTAATGTTTTGGACTTTCTTAATTGTTTCTCTTTTTATTGTTTTTTTTATTGTTGATAAATTCTAAATTATGATATTTTCCAGATATAAGGTGCATTTTTTCATCCACAGAAGTTCACAGGTAATCACCCTGCGTCTTCAGCCATAGCTGTCAAGGCTTGGCCTCATAGACTATGTGCTCCCAGTAATTTTGTGGTGATGATTCATATGGAAAATTTAAAGGTCCAGGATGTCCTGATGACTCTCAGATCTTTTACCCTCTCAACTTAAAAATATTGGATATCACATGGCTTGGTGGCTGAGAGACTGAAGAAGACCATGTATAGAATTCTGAAATATGTTCAAAAACCAGCAAAATATGATTAAAGAGGTGTCATAGTGTTTTAAGCAAACTTTTGCTCAGACTTTTATAATGTCATGCCCCTCCTAAAATCTTTTTAACCCTTCCATGACTGTGACTTAAAAACTCATGCAAACAGCTGTGTGGGGCAACTAGGTACCCTATTTAATTTTAAGGGAATCTTTCCTCTTACTATTGTTTTCTTTGCTGTTCAGGATTACTGCAGTCTTTAACATAACATAAAGACTTCATTGTTAAATTTTTAATGGTTGAACAGAGGTTACATCTATATTTTGATAATGGCTGAGTTGGAAATATCTATTTTGACATTGCTTTTTCATACTCGTTTAGTGTGTTTCATATGGCTGACATTTTAGGCAAAGTTTCAGCATTGTAAAAATAGGCTACAATCAATACAAAACATCATAATATTACGAGTACATTAAATTTTGATTCTTTTTATAAGAAATATAGATTCACTTAATTTCTGAGCTGCAAAATGCTTTATGACATCCTGTACAGTACACTGACTTTATATCCTGTTCTCACTGATAAAAAAGCATAGCATCCACCTATGGGAATGGTTTTTTTGTATAGCATTGTTTTTTTTCACACTTTGTTGAAGTTATATTCTTTCAAAATTGTGTATATTCCAGTTTTGTCTGGCAAATTATAGTTTTCATCTAATGTTTTTCTTCATGAGACATTTAATAGAGTGAGTTCAAATGACGATTCCCTGAGAAATTGCCTCTTTCAGTATTGATTATTGGCTTTCCAAATTTTGTAAGAGTTTAGTGATTTTTGTTAGAGTTTTTCACTTGAATATTCTAAATGGCTATCTTCTTGAGCTACTGAGAAAAGCATATTCCATTTTCATTTTGTTCCCATTATCAGCGACCCCTCCTCCCTTTGGTATGGCTCTAGTGCGTTAATGTCTACTTTTTTTTGGGGCCTTGATTTTCAGCTCCATTATGTTGTGTATGAGGGTTGACCAAAAAGTAATGCCTCGTATTCTTTTCTTGAAAAACTATTTATTCTACAAGAATGAAATTTACTCTTATGAAAGAATGGTGTTTCACTTACTCACTCTATTTTTCCACATTATCTCCTTCAAGTTGTATTGCCTTTCTCCAGCAATTCACTGGGGCGTGTATGGCTTGTCGGTACCAATCTTTGCTCTGGTTATGGAGCCAGGCTTTCACTGCTCTAATCACTTCTTCATTGTCCAAAGTAGACCTGTGGAAAATAACTTAGTGTCATTGCTCAAAATGGGAAAGAAGAGAAATTACGAAGCAATTCATATTCTTTCTCATCTTTAATTTGTGCCAGACTGGTATTTATGAGCCTAATCTTGCAGTCTGTCACCTGCTGAGTTCACAGAGTTGGTCGGAGCACTCGGATGTGAGATATGGTAGCGTCACGGTAACTTGATAAGATATTGCGACCAATGAAGATGCATCTCATGATGACCATTTGAACGCACTGATTTCTGTAAATAGTGTGTTTTTTTATGTGGGGTATTACTTTTTGGGCAACCCTCATCCGAAACTGGAAGAAAAAGGAACATTGTGCATAAAAATATGACTTGTACTTGAAGTGCATAAAAAATATAGTTGTACCATAGACAAAAGATATATTGAAAAAGACCAACATTTGAGTAACACCTCAAAGAACTTAATAAATTCCTCATAAGAAGACTTGACGAGTACAGCTGTGCTGGGTACTTAGGTACTCCATTTGAAGAATGAAATATTCGTAATGAATGTTAATAAAATCAGTTTCTGTCATCTTCTAAACAATGTCAAGACAGTCATGAACGATTAAGTGGAAAATTAATATCAGAAAATTAGTAATAAAATTTTTATTTTAAAGTTACTATTTTTGAGGTAACTCTGTTAACCTGCACAGTCATGGAAAGGTTTACCCCTCTGCAATGAAAGTCTCATGGCATATTCAGTAGAAAATACTGAAATAATTACAGGAAATACACATAAGGTATACTGCATCAACTTTTGACTAAGGGTAAGGTGACCATGTTCATGGATGCAGTCAGGGATGGAGCAATAGCATATGCAAACAAGTGCTCTCTTAAAATTTAGAATCCACAGTACTAGTCTGGCCCAAATTAAAATTTGGATGTATGTGTTCAATCTTTTTTTCTGAGAATAACAGAAATCATTCAATAATTTTAGTTTACATCAGAAAATACTGGATTTGTGACAGAAATGGCAGAGAGCGAGGATATTGGCTGTTGTGGGCTGATGTAGCAAAGTGGCTGACATCTGGTGGCAATCTTTAGAACTGATGTGAAGGAATCAACTACCTCAAGTTGTATTGTGTTGATGTTCAGTTCATTGCTTATTGGACTGCTGTTAATATGTATTTTTGTGAACTAGCTCAGCCAGTCATATTGAGTAAATGTCCGGTATTATTTTCCCTTTATAAGACATTCTGGATCTCAGTGTGGACTTCCCAAGGTCTTTTGCAGAGGATTATCACATGGGGAGATTTAATCCCCTTTTTTGGGAAGCAAGACAAGACACCTGTGGCCAAATAATTGTAATGAATGTAGATATATGGGCTCTATCATTTTGCACCTTTATGAATATCACAAATTTTGACCTGTAGTTGTATTTTGAGTAGACTTACATTCTATATGGTAAGTTTCATTTCCATCATGCTGTTCTAACTTGATAAAATCAGTATGAACACCTAATGCTTTGATTTCCTTCAAGCAAACATACTCTGGGTTGTATTTTTTTCCGTTAACATATTTAAATGGCTGAGGTCATTTCACACGTACTGTCAGCTTAAGGGGCAACAGCACTTGGTTTAATAGAAGGATCATCCCTTCAAATTCAAGCCAAGCCCAACCATGTCTAATATCAGTGACTGCTAAGGAACTGGTGTTTCCATTATGGTAGGCCATTGCCCCTCTGCATTTTATGCTCAATGTAATCAGTGTAAGTCTAATTCAGGACTCCAATACATTAAAAATATTGTGTTGATGACTAAAGGAGTTCTGCATTCATTGGTATTTTTTGTTAGTTATGAGCTCTCACTGTACACAGGGATTGTGGGAAAAAAATAAATGTGTTGAAACATTACTACTAGTAAGGTTTGGATTACAAGTCTTTTGTAGAGATTTTGAGGGTTGAAGCAAATGATTACTTAAAGGAAAAAGACCAAAAAATAAATTGATTTGAACTCACATCTTTATCCCAATATCTACCAAGGGGTAGGTAACTTGAACCATCTCATTTTAATTCTTGAATTCTGAAGCTGTATCTTTCAGCTTATTATACTCATTTGAGTGTACTCAAAGCATAAGCAATGGTGTAAATTATAACCATGTTAACATCTTCAGAATGCCACAATTGGAAATCTCTCACATCTTCCATCAGTGAATTTTTAATGTCTGACCAAGTCATTCTTGAAACCTGTACCACTACTTGAAACATTCTAAAGGATAATGAACACTATGAAGATTATAAAAATCGATGCTCATCCTTTGTCTCTTGAGAGGCTGCCATTTTAATATGCATCAACGTGAAGACATTTGGTTTTATTGAGCAACACAGGATAAACTTCAAAGAACTAATTGCTTAACACTCCAGTGCTTGCTTTGGATACCACGGTATCCCAAGGTCATATATTTTAGAATTTCTACATTGTAATTCAATATAGTTATCTCACCATTTTAATACCTTTCAAGCAAGGCTTTCTTATCCACCTGCCGTAGTTTCAACCCTGATACTTTTTATATACTGTCAGTGTCTCACAGCAAAGTCGTTTGGGACACCAGAGTATCCCACGTTACCTCTTTTGTGACAGTTTTGTACAGCCAACATGAAGGTTCTCTGTTCGTTGGCATGAATAAATTTTTCTGTGAATTGTAATTTCTCCTGATGACTACTTTCCTTATAGGCCATCAATTATTTATATATTTTCAATATTTATCTAATTGTATTTATTTTGTTCCAAATGTTATCTCATGGCAAATGCATAGAAGCACCTGAGTGCCATTTGCGATATTATTCACTGACCTCTTACACTGTCAAGATTTACTGTTCCTTACTGCCAGAATCTTACGTCTTGAATATCTGTGCACTATAGATAGCCCTTGAAATTATTAGGCTGCAAGTGTGTAAGCATTTGTGGAACACGGAGGTCGAGAAGAATCAAATCCAAAATTCAGCTATTTCATGACAATAAAGATATTGCGGAAACAGAAACCTTGACACAGCCACCAATAAAAAGAAGCAACAACAGAAGATGCTACATGTGTCCCAGGTCTAGAGACAAACTAGTGGACTAGAGACAAACAAAAAAATTAGTTTTTCACCTGCTAGAAGTTTCCATATGGAACCCTTTTGTTCTCTTTTGTAACACTAGCGGGAGAGAAGTACATTTATACTTCTGTCTTTGGCTGATTGAGCAGCAAATAGTTTGAAAATCTAGAAAAAGATTTAAAAAAAGGTATTAGAGGGCTATTATTCGCACATGTTCTTTTGTATGTGAATAAATAACAATAATCTTAAATAAAAAGATTTTTTGGACCATGCACCCAAAATTAATGCGTCAGGGAAGCGGATAATCGTTTGGGAACTATTCCATATCATAAAAATATAGCAAAAAATCCCTGGGAATTGAAAAATCAAATTGCCAAAGGAAGTGGAAGAGCTATTCTTAGGTATTGAGTTAAACAAAAAAAGACCTGATTTATTCAGGGAGTGATGATAGTGAATAGTAGAAATACAAGCAAAAAATAAATTTTGTAGGGCATACTTAGTTACATTTTAAGAAAAAGGAAATTTACGTAATCAGGATGTAAAAGGAATAGCAAATAATTTCCCTCCACAGTATTTCTCCCTGGTACTGAATGAAAAATGACACTTAATAACATCAAATACAAAAAATAATTATGCATCGGGATCATAACCCCCCAGACTAACCGAAAACGTTCCGTGGTGCCATAAAACGACCTTTCGCCGTACGCCCAATGCAGTGCAGGGGGCGGGGGAGTTGCAGCCGTGGAACACCAGCTGTGGGTTGGTGGCCTCGCAGAGACAATATTCCTGTGTGGTATGCATGCTGTCTCCGTTAAAAGTGTACGTATTCGTCAGTAGGCGATGTCAAGTTGGTAAGAAGAGAAACGCCCGCGGTGCACCCGAAGAAAGCAGTCTTTCAGTACCTCCTAGACGCCTACCCCATGAGATAAAATGCGTAATTTTTTCCGTGATTTCTCCAAAATATAATACACGGAGGCTCTTTTCAATTTTGTATCTCGAAAATTTCCATAACGGAGTGAATGCGGCTACAATCTATTCCACAAACTTGCCTCGCCACCTTGCCAGACAACCCATCTGCAATTAAAATGTAAGGTGGACCAGTCTCGACCGCGCGATCGAAAAACTGATGTGAAATAGGGCGTCGCAAACGGTCGCAGTATAACTCATCGGATTCGCACTGAAGAAGCTTTGTAGAGTTTCCCCATATAAGTTACTCCGAGATTCTCGGCGATGCAATTAACTATTTCTCTACGTATACCTATTTTGAAAAATGACCGAAAATGAGGGTCCGCCATTTTGTTTAATATCTTTGGTAAATAATTACAGAAATGTAAGTAGACTACATTAAAACAAAGAGAAAAAACTGTTCCATCTAAGTACATCACATTTTATTCCAATTCTTTACCCATAAAGGTTTAGGAAGGGCTTTATTTTGAAGATTCGTGAGAAAATTGAGTGAAGACAATTTTTGCGACATTCGTGCAACTTTGACCTCTTGCAAATTGTTGATTTTTGAGTACTAAGGAAAATTCCTCGCGTCATCGCATGCACAGATCTTTTGAGAATACTTACCTATGCAAAGTTTCAGCTTCCTGGCTTGAAAAAAATCGCTTTTTGAATTTTGGCCAGCTTTTTTCGATTTCAGCCCACTGTGCGTCGTCGAGGCCACCATAAGATCCCCGAACACAACCCAATGGTATAACTGACTCGGCATCCCTCCAGTCTTATTCCCGCCCCCTCCTACCAACATCTACCAACAGGCCACATCACATTACAGTCAAAAGGCTTAGACTTACGGATCGTGCATACATTGCACGTTACCTTTTACGGTGTTTTTTTTTATCCCCACTTTCCCTTAGTCGACAACCGTAGCATTAGTCTCAACCCTTCGTACCCTTCGATAAGTAACTTTGTCTCTACATGTAAAACTTTCAATTCAAAAATATTTTCTTATTTTTTAGTAAGATTATTTTTAGGGATGGGTTGAAATTAGGCAAAGAAGCAGAGCTAGATATAATAGGATAACGCTATTTTCAGTTTTTTAATTGTATTACTATATTAGTTTATCATGAATATTTAGTAATATTGACTTCCAGCCCTCACCCCTTTCCCTTCACGAGCGCACCCGTGTTCAGAGGAGGACGAAGGAAAAGGTTACAAAATATATGTTCATACACACATTCTGAATAAGATCAGAAGTGCAATAAGCGAAAATAAGGTCAGAAGTGTACTTTCAAATCCTTGATTCCCTAAGTCTTCTGCCGCGGGATCGGTATCCAGAAAGTTCTCTGAATGTTGTCAAACAAATGACTTACTTTCCTCACGAAGGTTTACTCAATGTTTAAACAAGATAGTTGAAGCGTTAACTTGGTGGAATTTCGACATGATATAATAATAAGAACTTTGTAATATTCCACACTTTTATTACTATTAAACAAGCCTAACCGGTTTCAATGTAAACACATCATCACCAGAGGCAGAATACAGCGTACCTGACCATCTCCATTTCGGAGAATAATCTTCCATTTTCCATAAACAGTCCTTCAGCGATGTTATCATCCCCAGTGATTCAAACCACTACCATCGCCACAAACTCGCGGCATTCCATTCTCTCCTACACCGTCTCATCAACATCCCCCTCAGTGACCTTGAGTTTTCAAAAGAACTCAATGTCATTAAACGTATCGCCTCACGGAATGGCTACAAAGAGGACCTTATTGACAAGTTGTTATTACGTCATTTACGCAAAAAAGCCAGATCGAGTTCCACTCTCCTCACCCCCAATCCCCCGGACAAACCTAGGAGACGGTGCAAGTTACCATTCATCGACCAACTAAGTTACAAACTTAGCCGAGTGCTGCCTAAGGACAATTTTAAACTATGCTTTTATAATCCTGTGACTATCGGTAAACTCCTTTTTAACTCTAAAGATCCCTATGACAATCCTAATCCTCTAAAGATCCCTATGGAGAGAAGCGGGGTGTACTCCCTGAAGTGTGATTCTCCCGGATGCAATTGTTTTTACGTCGATCAAACGCCGCAAATTTAAAACAAGGATTTCCGAACATTTAAAATGTTTTTTAAATCACGACAACAGCTCTGTGTTTGCTAAGTGTTTGACCACAATCACATTTCTAATTTTAATCCTAATATTTTATATTCTTGTGACAACGGTGCCAAATTGGATTTTTTAGAAAATTTTGAAATTGTTTTAGCCTTTAAAAAATCTAGTCATAGGGTTTTAAATGATTATATTCCGGACAAATTGTCGCCCTTTTTACTGTGCCTCTCACTTCCTCTTGACGCTGTTGGTTTTACATTTCCCGTGTCCTCGCTTTTCTAACTCTCGCCTCTCTACTAATATCCTCCCCCTCCCTCCCAAACTCCTCCTCACTTCCTTCCCCGTGTGGTACTCTGTATATGTATCAAGCCACCACCTCTGTACGATGTATTCTGCCTCTGGTGATGATGTGTTTACGTTGAAACCGGTTAGGCTTGTTTAATAGTAATAAAACTGTGGAATATCACAAAGTTCTTATTACTCAATTATATTACTCAATGTTGTTAAAAATATGGATAGTACCCTAAGGCCGATTCTCGTCAGTGACTTGTGTGAAAGTTACGGAAATGATAGTGAAGAAGTCAATGTATTTAGTCAACTGTACAAAGTTAGCTACCCGAGCATTGATTTATCAGACGTGCTGAGCTTGAGTGACGAGAGTCTGAGGCAAAATAATGACGAAAGTGGCACCCAAAATTCTTGTGACGACAAGCCTGATGGTCCAAGTACAGATCCTAATATAGCAGAACAAAGACTTCTGGATCAATGGGTCAAGAAAGGATTCATTAGGCCTTATAGGTGTTTATTAAATATTTCTGGATTTCCTTACCTAACGATGTTACACCAGATACTTCTGACACTGCCAGCAACAAGTTCCTCAGCAGAGAGGATTATGAGCAGACTAAGAATTGTAAAAATAGGCTGAGAAGCAGCATGGGAGATATCTGGCTCTCCGACATGCTTGTCCTTTCTTCCGAAAAAGACATTTAAAAATCAAATCATAACAGTGAAGTTAAAGAAAAATTTGTTTTGTCAAGTGAGCAAAGAAAAAACTACTGCTGTATAAAGGACATCAAGGGTAGGGTAGTCAAAAAATTACCACCACCACCAGTACTGATTTTATCTGTATTGTTTTATTATTATTCGAGTTTTTTACCAGTATAACTTGTAAATAAGAGTTTTGAATAATGATGCATATGGGTTCTATTTAGTTAAAGACAAATCTTAATTTTAAATGTTTGGTTTATTTAGATTTCCTTTTTTTTGCACATTTCACTGGTACAGCTATCGCGAAAGCTTATGGCGTTCGGATGCTCAGAAGAAGTCATGGAAGGGTAAAGTTCGGTGTAAGGGGTAGGTAAAAGGGACGTAGGGGAAAGCGAAGACATGGCATTTGTGCCATGCATGGGTGCATTTCAAAATATGGAATTTTTATGACGTGGACAACACAAATGCCGCGCATCCGAACGCCATAAACTTTCGCGAGAGCTGTATACAGCCGTAAGGTGTGGTATCAAGTATCATAATAGTGCCTTAGCAGGAAGTCGACCATCAATTTTGTTAGATACAAGTTCCAGCTGTGTAGTTTTAGGAGCGCAATATGCAATATATTTCCCATATTTTTTCTTAATTCGAAATATGAAAGAAGCCTTCAGTAACTTTAATAAAATAAAGCAACTAAATAATTCTCATTTTTACAATTTATTCCTTTTTTTAAAATGCTATCGTAAAAAATAGACTCACATCCTTATGGTTTTGAGTAGCATCGTATTAAGTTTTAAGTAGTTCCCCTATATAAGAGCAATAGTTTCCCTTGATTTTATTTCTATTTTTTAGAGTTAGTTTTTGAAGGTTTGGTCATAAATCATTGCAGCCAAAACTAACTCTAAAAATATGGATATTACAGTGGTCGACAATGTGTACGATGATTTAAGATTTTATTGCCAGGAAAGTGTTAAAAACGATTTTGTGAAGCTAATATTTAAAAAACTTCCCGAATCCTCCGTCCCCCTCGGCGTTACTCCATACTACCTTGGACAGGCTATCAAATTATGACCTGGTAAGTAGCTATATACCGGCGGGGGGGAGGAGGGGAGTTGTTGGTTTTGGGGGAAATGCGCCATCAGCGTTGGGGGGGATGGGCACCCCTGTCTAGGTCTGACAGATGCGATAAAATTAGAGAGATACCCTTCCGAACAGATAGGTACAAAAACTCGTTCTTACCACGAACGATAAGCGACCACAATAAAAATTGAGCTCCACTAAATACACTCCTATAATACATGTCACCATTTCATCTCCTACATAACTTACATCTTTAAACGGCTGGTGACCTTCCACCCCGTGCCACACGTTCAAGTGGCGATTCGCGGGGTATTATGTAAATCTAGATTACTACCGGCCATGGTCACACAAAATTATGCCATTATTAAGGTATTATTTCTCTCTTTCATTGTCCGCATATACACACCGATGATGGGTGGAGGGGGGACGAGGGAGAGAGATGGGGGGAAAAGATAAAGAGTGTCAGTTGAAAAGGAAGGAATGGATGGTGGGAGTAATATCATGACCATATTTGGGATGGTTAGTATTTCAAGGAAAAAAGTCGGAGGAAGGGGAGAGAAAGAAACAAAGACTAGGGCAAGGTTATGACGTAAGCCAAACATCGTGCATGACATGATATAAATGACATCAAAAGGTTATTGACATCAGCGGTGAATGCGAATCATAAGTGAGGTCATTAACAAGGTTACAATTATGTACATTACGTGATATGAGAACGAAGGCTTTCGCGTGGTCTACGTTGATCTCCTTCATTTTTCGGGATAAACCTGAAGACGCTGACAGTAGTGTCCGCGAAACTATTATCATTATACAACAAAATATGTACGCGGTAGATCCCGAAAAATGAAGGAGATCATATATAGTACATGTGCGCCAGCTTTATTGCCGTTTTCAATTGCGCTTACGGGAGCGAAAACGTGATGTTGATTACTCAAATTTTGTCGTGTTTTATAAGCACTAGGTTTGATAGATATATTGCGTTGCTAGGTTATATTATATAACTGTGAGCGCTGTCCAGCTAAAGCGGCTAGCGTTTAAGATAACGATAACGAAAACGAGGAAAAAGTAGCCGTGAACCCAACCCAGGTCATTGAGAGCGCGCAGCCATTTGTCCCCTCCTTGACCTGGCCAGTAGTACCGCGTCCTCAGCATAGAGCGCTGATGGCGATCCTATGACACACGGGTCATAAGTGACAGGGCGAGACATTTACGAATTGTTTACAACGACATGTATTGCTCACGAACATTCATAGCCAACAAGCAACACTTGATGAGATATTATTTTATGCAGTATAGTGTTGTACGTAGTCAAGTCATGCACGATGTTAGTTTTGTGAATCAACAGAGAGCATGGAATTGAGGGTAAATGCGTGCAAGTCTAAAGTAGTAATTTTTGACAAGGAGAATGGGGAGAATAACTGTGTGATGCGGGCGAATGGTGTAGTAATTGAACAAGTGGATGATTTTGTGTGCTTAGGTGAGATGTTTGCGAAAGATGGACGGATAGATGAGGAGATAAAGAGACGTGCGAATGCTGGAGTGGTAGGTAGCATGTGGAGTAGATCAAGGAATGAGTGCCTGTCTAAGGAAGTGAAAATCGCCGTGTACAAAAGTGTATTTCTCCCCACTTTTTTATATGGTGGCGAAACATGGATGTCAGTATGGTATGTCAGGATAGACATAAAAGTAGACTAAATGCCGAGGGTATGAGTTATCTGAGGAGTATTTGCGGCAAAAGTAGGATGGATAGGGTGAGGAATGAGTGGGTCATGAATAAATGTGGGTTAGATGCTCCAGTAATGGACGGGTATGAAAGGAAAGTGTGCTTCGTTGGTTTGGCCATGTTGAGAGAATGGATGAGAGTCGAACAACGAAACATATATGAGAGTGAAATGAATGGTGTGAGAGGTAGAGGTAGGCCGAGAAAGTTGTGGTTGAGGAAATTCTTAGGAGGAGGAATATTAGGAGTCTTAAAAACAGGAGGGCGTGTATGAAGCAGTGTGTGGGGGTAGATGAAGCAAGAGAAGTTTGCTAGGATAGGTCAGCATGGAGGAAATTATTGAAGCAGAGTTAGATGTACAAATATGTATTTATGAGTGAAACTTAGTGGCTGTGCCTACCCCGGAAGGGAACGGCGTGATTGGTATGCATGTATACATATAGTGTTGTATTTTGAGCATTCATCGCGAAATTCATTTTTGAAAGTAATAATCTTCCCCATGTTTTATAAACAAATATATCAAAAATATAACTCAATTTTTTACTAGTTATCCCTATATGGACGGAATTATGAAACATAAGTATGATAAAAATACTGCTACTATATTAGTTTTTCAAAAAGTGCCATCCACGCGTTCTTCAAAATCATTCCAATCTGTTTGATAAAAACATTTATTTTAAAACGTGACATACATATTTGTATTTTATATATTTAATTTAATATAATACTTTACATAATAACATTTACACAAGTTATACTTCAAAATTACCTTCATAACGTACCTTTTTTAAACTTTCCCAATTTTTTCTTCAAAAGACAGATGAAACTATTTGTTTCAGAGCTCCACCAGGCACGCCATCGTCAGTGAATTGCGTCACACATTCATTTATTCCAATTGTTTGACAAACTTTCGCAGACGCAACTTTCCAAGAATTTAATCCGAAACGTTGCAATTCTGTCTAGCGCAACAACTAAACGGAAAATCCTCTCAGAAAGCAGATATTTCAATTATTTTGAAACGTAACAAATTTGACTCTCTCGTCCATAGAGGGTTATACAAATATCACACAATCATGGATGATTCCAGTTGTGACACGGCACCTTCATTGAGATGTTTTTTTTACGAAATTTGACACATCGAGCTCATTAGGTGCGTCATCACTGGCATCACAGCAGCGGAAAGAGCATACTTCCATGAGGAGCTACCGCCCGAATTCGCCTCTGATGCGATGCCTCCAAGCCCAAGATCACTGAGAAATCCCCGTTGAGGAGGTGATAATGGCTTAAATTCACTGCGGGAAGTAGAAGCAGTCCAGGTTCCATAGAAGCTGCCGGTTGAACCCGCGCTGACATCGCAAAGAAGACTCCGACAGAGGTGTAATGCACGCTGAAGACCTCCGTCACGAAATTCAGCTGACGCGCGATTTCGTGCGTCGTCGAGTGAGCCAGACGTATGGTGTGGGGTGATGTACAGAGTCTCCGCGATCAGCTTGGATTCTCTCCAGTAACTTCTCCACTGTGTTCAGATTGGCCCGAAATTAGATGGGAAAGTCGGTGTCACCCCCGCCTTGGGTATGCATACAAAATGGAGAAGTATAAGTTTGATTTAGATGAGTTAGCGAAAAGTAATGTCATTTACGTTTTAAACCACTTCCTATGATCTAAAGCAGTGTTTTCCGAACTATTCGAGCCACCACAAGCCTTTTTTCCACAAACCCTTACCCAGCGCCCCCAACATTGAGCGTCAAAGTCATGGTCCACATGACCACAGCAAGATGTTTATAAAAATGAAGCTAAAAGTTTTGATTAAACTATTGCTTATTTCAAATCCAATAGAGAGATAGTTAACTCATTCCTGGACATTATGTTCGGGATATTATTATATCCCGGGACATTATATTCGGGACTGTATACTCGGGAAGGGCCCAGCCCGCATTGCGATTGCTGTAAGCGCAGCAAGTACACAGAGGTGTATTGTTAATGGACATGGTTACGTTTGGTTATGATGGCGAACGAAAAAGAACTGAACAGTAACTGACAGTGATTATTTGCGTCGCCATAGTAAAGGGTGTAGCTTTCTTTCCTCTAATCCACTATTTCCGAAGGAGGGCATTGTATCTCCGCGATTAGATAAAAACTTCGCGGCCTCTGCGGCGTCAAAACAACTTATAGCAGGGAATGCGCTGTTATCTAATCATGTGTTTGATGCATCGTCCACTCGAATTACCGCGATTCTCTTTCAAGGTCAAAGGTCCTTTGCCATGCCTTTGGTCGTCCGAGGGGGGACGTTAGCGACGTTAGTGTTCTAACAGCTGAGCCGAAGGTCGCGCGGCGGGGACCGGCAAATTCATTTCGTGTGAGCATTAAGCTGCTGAATGGAGTCGATACGAGTTTGTTAGCGTTATGCAGCCTTAGGTTACATAGTTGTGTCTGTTGAGTGTTCATTTATTGGCAGCAGTATTCTTCACGGTTATAGTTTGTCTGTTTTGAGAATGAAGATGATTACTATATCTCTTTTTCTTACTACTGCACTGCTCATGAAGGTTGTGTCAGTGCAAGGTTCTTTCATAAATGTATATCCTAAATACGAGCAGTTGCCATTGCTTGGAGATCCTGGCGATCCTTTATTTCTAACGCCCTACATAGAAGAGGGACGTGTGGAGGAAGGACGTCGTCTGTCATTGGTGGGAAATCTTCCGGGTGTTACGAATATCACCAGCTATGCGGGATACCTCACCGTCAACAAGGCATTCAACTCAAATCTCTTCTTTTGGTTCTTCCCATCCGAGGTAGGTTATCCAAATAACTAAACAATGGCTTAGTGCCATCGTTTATTTCAATCAAGAGCACTGTATATGCAGTGTTCTTGATTTCAATATTGAGTCCTTTCCTTTGAAAACTAGATATGAAGGAGGGATATTATGTGGTGGTCAGGAAGCGGGGTAATAAGGGGAAATCGGTGGGAAACTGCAAGCAAAAACCTTTTGGGGAGTATGCTTTTACAATGCTGAACGACATACCTAAAAGCTGTGAAGGAATTTTTTCCCATTTATTGTGTTCAGGGTCGCTGTTCTATTGTAAATGGGAGGGGGGGATTGGTACTACGCTGGAGACTGGGGGGTATGGAATACCTTCTGACCACCGCTTTTCCTATTTTACCATGTATTTGAGCAGAAGCCTTCAGCCCCAAATCCCTCTTTCATTCGCCTCTGATGGCGAATTTCATCATTATTTCAGGTTGACTTCAGAAAGGCCCCTGTACTGCTATGGCTTCAAGGAGGACCCGGAGCTACATCATTATTTGGAGTGTTTACAGAAAATGGGCCGTTTTACATCGAAAAAGACAATGTGACATTGAAGCTTAGACAGTATTCATGGTCCAAATCTTACTCAGTAATTTACATTGATAATCCTGTTGGAACAGGTAAATGTTGCCAGAAAATCAACCTGAGAGCAAATTTCGTTGTACTCATTTTGAGTTTTAGTAATACTCGTCCGTGGTATCTTGTTTGTGGGCTAAAGCTTTAAAACATATCCAGAAATGTTGTTGCAATATGCATGAACTTATCCAATGTGTGGGTGTATTCATGAATCATTGAAACATCAGAGCTAGGGTTCGTTTCTAGTCGTGTATCACTCCTAGCAGCAAGAAACGAAAGGGTATGAAAGGAACTTTCGGTGTGGTGTACATCCATGTATGAACTGGTTCTGTAACCAGGCATGAAATTGTTAAAAAGGAAGCCAGTCCGCAAAATAACATACCCATCTCTAAAAAAAATGCTCTCAAAAGAGAATAGAGAGACCCTATGGAGGATCAAGGTTCATTGTTTTATGCAGTATAAGTACACTATCACACTTGGTTGATAGAGTGATACAGTTCCCGCCCTAGCTCTCTCTAAGACAAAAATTTGAAGGTCTGAGGAATTTTATCTCATGATGCTTCCTAACTCATGAAGGTCAGAGCATTTTCCCAAGTTTCAGATGCATGTTTCTACTGCTATGCTTCGTGGGCATTGACAGGATTTATGTTGGGGGAGGTGAATAGGACACCCATCCGTAGTTGAAGATTTCTGTAATGATCATAACATTTTCTGGTCCTCCGGGGCCAGGAAACCTTCCTTTCTGGTTTCATAGTGCAGATTTGGTATGAAATGTCTCATATAGGGGGGCAGCAGCCCTATTTTGTATCCCCCTGGCTATGTCCATGCTATGTCGTCTCCATAAGTGTGATTTTTATTTGATCAACATTGCTTATGTTCATAATCAGGAAGTTTTGTGGAGTTAAACAGTGTATGTGGGAGGGAGGATTAACTTCTCCAATATGTATGAGGTTTTAGGGGGTAAAAGTATTGACATCTTTTAAGAGAACTTATGTTAACATTTAAATTGGGAAGTGGCACATAGAAACAGCACAAAGCTACCCATCAGGTGTGATACTGTACCCTCGCCAGGCTGAAGAGTGAGCCTTAATGCACCATAGGATTCTGTATTTCTCTTGTAAGTGCATTCTTCCTGAAGGAAGGGATGGCATAGTGAGATAAAGAGATGATATTCCATCTCCTCCATAATTTTTGCTTTGTACAGCAATCTAATGATGTGAATTAAAAGTCTGCGGCTATTTTATAATATCTAATTATGTCTTAAGTATCAACCTTTTTTTAAATATACTTTTAGAAACTGTACTAGAAGGAGTCATTTAGCAAAATTTGCTTGCATTATTCTTACAGGGTATAGCTTCACAGAAAATGATGAGGGATATGCCACTAATGAAACTACTGTTGGGAAAGATCTATATAATGGAATGGTTCAATTTTTCCAGCTGTTTCCCGAACTGCAAAGGAATGATTTCTATATTACTGGGGAGTCGTACGCTGGTAAAATTATTTCATAGATGTTTTAAAATCTAAATTTTAATAGTGAGTAATTTCTTTTCATGTTAATTCAGTTTTTTTGTCTTAGGAAAATATGTTCCAGCCTTAGCGCATACCATCCACTCCGAGAACCAAAGGGCACCTTTAAAAATCAATCTCGTAGGTAAGGCTACACATGGGTTATATTGTACCAACTATGTATGTTCGTCATTTATTATTCACTTAAGTCTGTCTGTCAGTCATCCCTGTTCAAAGAACTTCTAGGCAACCTAGGAAGCCCAGGTTTTATTTGAATATTCATTGGCCATTACCAACTTCTGACTAGAAAGAAGTAAAAATCCTGAAATAAAAATTTGAAGGGGTTATTTTTACCCAATTGTGTTAACTTTTAGCCAAAAATTAAAAGCTTTGGTCCTGATTCTGGAGTTTCATTATTACTTTCTGAGATTAAATGAACTCAAGCTATAGGGTTATAATTTTTATTGTTGGATGAATAAAATGATATGAAACCAAGAGGACAAATGAACATTGCAGTGATTTAAGTTGTCGTTTTTACTCTATATTGTCAACTTTTAGTTCCCACATTGAGCTCAGTGCTAAGATTACTTTTTGGTTGAAATTTACACTATTAGCTGGGTGAAGTAATTAAGTTTTTAATTATTGCATTAAATTTTCCCTAACCCTCTATCACACTGAGTGACCTAGAGGTAACATATAGAAGAGAACTTTTTTTGTCTCTGATTACGTTTCTTTACGTCTATATGCCTTTGTGACATCAATTTTACAGCTTGGCAATGAATATCCCTCTCATTCATAACTTTTAGTTCCTGATTCTCTTATGAGTGGGGTAACATGTGAAATAACTGTGCCTAGTGGATAAAAAAATGGATGTATATCGGGTTAACACTTAATTTAATCCTCAAAATTGGTTTATTTTTTGCTCCGAATTCCTCCATTTTGCTCTTTTAACTGTAGAAATTGTGATTGTCGGAGCAACTTGTGCACCTATGGTACAACTAAAAGTCAAAATTTGTGTTCTATATACCTGTCTATTCTTTATTGGCTCTAACAATTTTCAGCGGATTACCCTTCAAATTTGCAGACTTATTCTCCACTGACCAGCAACTAATCATAAATGGTTGCTGGTCCACCCACCCCACCCTCTTTCCCCGTTATTGTTTACTCTTTCTCCCATTTGAAAAGTGTTTAATTTGGGGAATGTTTTTTTTAATTACTAGCTCTCAAGATATTGGATGAAGATTTTCATAATTGGATGTATTGGATTTTAATTAATTTCTAGCCATGATTTATGTTAGAGAAGGCTGGACATAATCCTGTCTGGCTCCTATTAGCAGATGGAATGAAATGCCTCATTCAGGGGGGGACAGCTGACACCCCTTGCCTTGCTCTGGTAACATCATTGGATGGCTAAAGTAATGCAATAATTTTTCATTTGATTTTCTTAAAGTTTTCAGTTAGCCTAAAATTGTGTTTTGATCTCCAAACATCCCTTTTCTGTCTCATTTCGATGAAAAAATAAAATTGAGGTCAGTTCTTGTGGTAGGTATTGACATGTAATTCATGCATTGAGTTTGAGCCTTGCAGTCTGTGTAAAGAAAGTCAAACCAAAGCTATCTATAAATAGGAAGGGATATTTTAAAGGTGTCAGATGAAGTCCAACTCCTTGATATCACCTAACTTGGCAAAATCCTAACAAATATGCAGGGCTGCATTATAGATTCTGGGATTTATGAAGGAAACAGTAGGAAAGTTCTACTATGAAGAGGATAAAGAGAGATGCTACTTTGCCTATGGTTAGGCCATACCTAGTGAGCATTTGAGACCATCCACAGAAAAATTAACTTCATGAAAGGAATGGAATACGAAGAAAATATGTATGCTTTGTTAAAAAACTGCTATAAATTAATTATTATAATAAAATTATTATTGTTATAATTAATATAATTATAATAAATAACAATTAATATAATCAAATAATAATTAAAAATAAATAAATAAAAATAAATATAAAATAAAAATAAATATAAATGAAGTACAAAATATAAGTGTAATGCACTTGGTGAAAGGATTAGGTTGAGAGCAGTTAGAGACTCAGAGACTACACATTCTGCTTACATTAATTTAACCCTTTCGCTGCAGCCGAGTCTCACGATCATGAGGCTTATTATGCGGCTGAAAAGTGAATCGCCCATGCGTAACTCTTCCTTGTATAATATATTTCATAGAAGAAAGTCATGATATACATATTTATATCTGTTTTTTAATTACTTGAAGATTAAGAAACATTTAAAACATTTTCTGTGTATTGTATATTTAAAAGCAATCAAGGGCTAGTGTATAACCTTGAAGCACTCCACAGAGCCTGAGCGTAAAAGTACGTTCACAGCAGCCTGCAGTGCGAACGTACAAGTACATTTGCAGCACTGAAAGGATTAAAACCCCCGATCAGGGAAGTTTCGGCACAACACAGAAAATCATTTTGACCCTGTGTCATATCTCTAAAAGTTATGAGAGTGACAGAATATGAGATATAAACTGCCTAACAGATGGATAAAAAAATGGAGGTCTGAATTGACCGCAGTACTCCGGCTGACTCCATGAACTTCACTATTGCCCAAAGCTGTGGCTTTTGATACCAGTTTGATCCTCTTGATCTGCACTATCAATGCCCTCTGCTGAGACTGCTGCCTCTCAGTAGTGGGGGCAGTTATGTAGCGTGTAAAAGTTGGTTACCACAGCTAAGAAAAGTTTTCCTGTCACTCGGTCTTGAACCTGTAACTCTTAATATGGGAGTAATAATATGGTCCAATCCAGCCCCATTGCACTGCTTACTGGACTTAAATTCTGTATGAGACTTTGAATATACAACACAGTACTCAACAACAACATAATACTCTTTTTTTTATATGATTTTATTTCTTGAAAAGTAATTAGTTAGCTTAATAAATTTAAAATGTTTTCCAGGAGGCAGGTTAGAGTCCAAGAATGAATTAATAAGCAAAGCTTTATGTACCAAGCTAGGTACATAAGCAGGAGGAGTCAAAATGGAAACTTGTGCCTTACAGGTTGTGTACTGCTTTGGTTAAGTGACCTATGTAAGAATTACTGTCAGATGTTTGTAGTTGTTTTTTTCACCTCACTCTCTCCATGCTTGTATAATACAGGGTGTCCCCGTTTCTAGCCTCCCACATTTCAAAGGCGGGAGGTTTGAAAGGGACACCCTTTATATTGAGTTAATCTTTAAATCCTATGCGATGATTCCAATTTTTTTTCTTCCTTAGGAATTTAAAATGGCACTCTCTTGTCATACTTCTTTAATTCATTAAATTTTATCATATCCAGCTCAAGGCCAAATTAGTCTGTGCTTAAGTTTTTTTTAATGGTAGGTTTTAACTTATTGAAACTGAGTGACTTATGATCATGATGCTTAGAATGAGCCATGCTGGCCAATCATGCATCTATTACAGAATATTACATTTATTGTGGTCGCTTATTGTGCGTGGAAAGAACAAACCTCTGTACCTATCTGTTCGGCAGAGTATCTCTCTTATTTTATTGCATCTGTCAGACCTAGAAATGTAGTGAGGCGTCATGATAATATTCTTAGTGTCGCTCTGAAACACATCAGTTCTGAATATCTCAAGCACTGTAAGACTAGCATGCAGGCTCCAAGTCTCTAGGGGCTCCCACCTTAATCCCTCTAAAAGTTGTGAGACACTATATGTTCGTTTGTAGCAGTTTTTAATGAAGCGTGCTGCTTTTCTTTGTATTTATTAATTTTTTTGGTTAAATCTGTATGACCAGGGTCCCAAATGCTCACGGCGTATTTGAGGTGTGGCCTAACCACAGTGAAGTAGCATCTCTCTTTGACTTTTTCATCCGAGGACCTTCCTATTGTATGCTTAACTAAACCAAGTTTCTGTAATGCTGTGCCACATATGTTTTGTATGTGTGTTCCCAATGATATATCAGAAGTTAAGGTAATTCCAAGATATTTGACTGTATCTGAAGATTTTATGTTTACTCCACCCACGGTGTAGGTATGGCTTTTGTGTGATGACTTTTGCAGGAAGTGAACTGTGGTGCATTTACTAATATTTAGTTCTAAACTCCACTCCTGGCACCACGAGTGAACGTTGTTAAGGTCAGATGACAGAACTTCAAAGATGAAGAAAAAGGGGACTGGAATAGTGGGAGAAAGGAGGAAAGTACTGGGGGAGATGGGGAGGTGAGTAGGCAGTTGGAATACATACCGAATGAGGGGTGAGTGGATGCTGAAGGCTGTGGTAGAGAGGAGACTGTTTGATAAGTGGAGAAGGGGAAGCAAGGGAATAGGCTTTATGAATGGGATGATGGGAGCTAGAACTCTTGCTGAGATGAAGAAAGAATTGGTTTCATGAGATAGGAGCCTGCAGCTATAAAAAAGTAGAAGAAATTCTCTTTTCCATCTGTAGTTAGTTTTAGTAGTGGATTACCTTTTTAATTAACAGTTCAGTTTTTCAAGCTGTTCATTGCTATTGGGCAACTATTGATCTCAATTTTGGCATTGACCTCCCCAATATTTTCAGGTCTTGCCATGGGCAATGCATATTGTGATCCAGAGCGAATGATGAACCCTGGAGATTATATGAATCAGATCGGTCTGGTGGATGAGACAGCAAGGCTTTACTTCAAACAAAAGGAAGAATTGGCTTTGAAGTACATGAAGGAAAATAATTGGATTGCTGCATTCAAGGTGATTGTTGTACACGCTTCATGCTCTAATGGAAGCTTCATACATTAATGACTTTTATGGATAATTGCTCTGCAAATAGAGTGTATTTAGGGTGAATAGCTTTGGTAATATATACGTATTAATTCAATATTCTTCCGATTTGAAGATTCAGTCTTGGCATTTTTATTTATCAAGCTATGTAGAAAAAGGATCATTTGAATTTTTCTTATCCTTGCTCCTTGTTTATTTATTATGTTAAAATTAATTATGTTAAAATATGTTGTATTCTCTTTGGAAAACTTGCGAAGAGTGTTGGGGATGTTGCAAATTTTTTTCAGTTCACTGCAAATTTCTTTCTACAAAAAAATTGTCAAATATCAACAACTTAACAGTTCTGTAAACACAACAGTTACTTATAGAAAGAAAGAGTGGTGAGTTTTGTTTAGAGAGGCTGCAAGGAGGATATATTTGTTATTTTCAATTTTGACTCATTTCCTCAGATGTAACATGCATTTAACTTTTCGTTAAATATTCCTGCAGTTGTCACTCAAATATCAATAGTCTTCCCAAGTTATCCCAAATCATGTTTAATGATTATGGTTAGAGGTTCAGAAAATACCAAGGCAGTCAGCAACGACCAACCTCTGATTACATCCTCTCTGCTCTCATTTTTCACAGGTGATGGACGAGACAATGGATTCAGACTTGAGCCCATACAAATCATACTTCTATAATGTCACCGGATTCACCTTTGCGTACAATTACCTGCATGATCATGATGAGTCACCCTTTGGTGATCTTGGTCAGTTTGTGCAGAGCGCTGAATTTAGAAAGGCTGTGCATGTTGGCAACCGTCCATTTGATGGTGGAAGTGGCATTGTTGAGCGATACTTGATGGCAGACGTCATGCAGTCCGTAAAGCCGTGGGTAGAAGAGCTTCTAGATTCAGGGTACAGAGTGCTGGTTTACAATGGTCAATTGGACATAGCTGTCCCTTACCCCTTGACTGTTGAATTCTTGAGGGCGCTTGAGTGGAGTGGCTCGACTGAATATCTTCAGGCTGATCGTAAGAAGTGGATGGTTGGTGAGTGGCTGGCTGGCTACTCCAAGACTGCCAGGACTTTGACTGAGGTGCTTGTCAGGAATAGTGGTCACATGGTGCCCACTGACCAGCCAAAGGTGGCTTTTAGTTTATTAGAAGACTTTCTAATTGATAATACCTACAAAAACCAAGTGTGGTGAGTTTCATTGAGAAAGGCTGATGAATTACATTTGGTATTTTCAATTTTGTTTCCATTCCTCAGATACCATATGTGTGTTACTATTCCATAAATATTCCTACAGTTGTTGTTGTATGTGCCTGTATTACAATATACTTTAGTAGATGGAGACAAGCAATAACAACGCATACTTGTAGATAACTTGTTATATTAAAATCTGTTTAGGAAACCATTACAGTACCTTACCACTCTGAACTTACACCGGAAATGCACTGGTGCCAACCTAACACTGTAATGCTCAGTGAGGCCAACCTGTAGCATCAGTACCAACATACAACAGTTGTAACATAAGTGTTAATAGTCTCATCGAAACAATTAAAACTTCAATTAGTAGATTCCCATGTGCTTCTCTCCCATGTAATGCCATCCCAAGTATGATATTGGAAATGATGACCATGATTTTCCATTCATGATTATCATTAAGCACTAACCAACTCAAACAAATACACCAGCCAACAAAAATCTCCAAAGAGACTTTATTTTCATTAGAGTAATACATATTTCATTAGAGTAATAGACAAAGTGTTGCTGTTGTTTACATATTAATGTCATTTTACATTTTCAGTGTTGCCAAAATGTTAATCAGTAGATGCTCAACATAATGCCTGCATTTAATTTTTTTGCTGCTGAAGCCTTCCCTCTCCCATGAATGAATGATCATGTATAAATGGCTCCATAGAATGTTATGTGGGCATTATTTAGAATACCTCTTTGATTGGAACTTGAGGAAATGATGATTTTCCAAACCCCATTTGGATCCTCATTCCAAAAATGAACTGACACAAAATTCCATCCATTGAAGCCAGTTCTCCCCAAGTCCTTAGGTCGATGAGTCAGCAGCTGTGATATGGTTCCTGGTTAGTGAAAATTTATTTATGGATTAATGGTGACAATAGAGCTGTGGTATAGTTGCCAAGTAAAGTACATATTAAAGCTTTCCTCAGTCCTTATGAAAACCTTCAGTTTGATGGCATGAACTTGGTTGCATTAAATTTCACCTTCACTGTCACTCTAGAGTATTTTAGTACGTAAACTACACAAGTGGGAAGGTGGATTCTCAAAACTTCCATGGTTTGTTGGCAAATACATGCACCAAAAAGTAGTGCAGAATATGGCAGATATTTTGTATCCTTGGAATTGCGAGATATTTTTTCTATAAGAAGAGACTAAATTCAGTGATTTCTAGGTGAAATGATATTTCAGTGAGATTACCTCAAGCTTTGTTGTTTCTTCATGAAACCCAGTGTACATGTTTGTTTTTTCTAACATTCCTTCTAATATTTTTGATGCTTGGAAAGAGTTTTCAATTCTAGGCACTGTTTGACTTTTTGTTCTGTCTCAATTACCTGAAGGGGATTCCATGAAGATCTCCAGTTTCCCTCTTTCTTTGTGTTGGAGCGTAAGTTGCAACTGAACATGCTCAGTTTGAAATGATGAAGACTTCAATGAGTCTGGCAACTCAGCCTTCACTCTAAATACTGAATCCATCCCAGGTTCCAGATTCCTGGAGAAAGGAGAGATAGGTTTGATTAAAATGAAGTTTGAACTATGATGGGTTGAAACATCAGGGAAATGGCATTATCTACTTTCTAGTTTACAGAAAAATACTTGTTTTCTTAGGCTTCACAGTTATGGTTGCATATGTTTTTCTATGAAGTACACATTTGGAAGGAATGTTAAATGTATTTGTGAAATGAGTTTGTGAGGCACAAATTACAAAGCATTTTTCTTTGAAGCCATGAATGGTGAATGGAGTCCATGTTGAGATCAATTTGGATGCTAGACCAATGAGCTAAGACTGGTGAAGGTAATAGAGTTATTGCATTCTTACCTTGGTGAGTTAAGAACAAAAATGGTGAAATTGTGGTGCTCTGGAACACTTTCCCAATCTGATGCTAGTTTCACTGCCTTGTAAGCATCAATGACTCCAAAGCCAAAGAAAGGGTGATATGGAAGGCCAGCACCGTTGATCCTCCAGTCATCTGAGTCACTTGGCTTCCTCCCACTGTGAACAATGATGTGCTGGACATCCCTCCAAGTCAAATCATTGCTGATTTGGAATAACCAAAGAAAACTTGGTATACTATTGGTTTCTATTGAATAAATATGCATGACAGATTTTTTATAAACATATCAGTTGTAACCATATCTGTCACCCTGTCATCGATAAATTGGTGCTGCTAAGTTTAGAGGATACCTTCTTTGAAATCTTTGCTGTAGGCTCTTCCTCTGAACCCTATTGTGAACATGTGATGAAAGGCAAATGATTTCTGTTTCTGCTGTGACCATCATCTACATTGGTTCAATCCTTCAATTAGTCTCTACAGCCATTCTTCATTTCCTATCTTATGCTAGTTCCCTTACTCCTTGGTAGCTCTTCTTGTGTACTTCCCTTTTTGCGTGGTCAATGAGTTAACCCTTGTTCTGCCGTAAGAGACTTTTTCCTCCATTTTTCCTTCAACTATAGTTTTCACAAGGCTATTGAAACTTGGGGTGGGTCCAATCTGTCTGGTTATTTTTTCTGTGCAGAGTTTGTGCCAAAATTTCCCCTCTCCCACTCTGTAAAAACCTCTCTGCCAGAAAAACCACTCATCGTCCAAAAACTCGCGAATGCCAAAAACTCGCAAATGCCGTCGCGATTATCCCCTCGCGCATTGTTGTCTCACATTTCGCTGTCTCGCGTTCGCTGTCCATGATGGGACAATCAACTCACTTTTATACTGAAAGTGATGGTGGCGCACTCTTTTCTGAGCGACTCAATGCTGGCGCCATTACCTCCAGCAATCAACAAGGACAAGGTTTTCCCCTACTACCCCCAACTCCAGCATAGGTCAGCTGACTCCCCTCAATCGCCAGCCGCATCGACTCAATGCTGCACCCAGCCTCTTTTGAAACCAACCTCGGCCGTGAAAGGACGAACCTGCTGTGCTGCAGTTGTGACTTGTGTTCGTCTGTATAGACCAAGTTAACGGTATTTAGCCAACGGGCTTGTTTTCAATTGTAATACTTATTTCTAATATAAATGTTCTTACTTGAAGTTAATCAAACTGGCTAAGGTTGTCATTATTTTTCTCTCGTTTCTGCCCACCAATTGCATTCTTTGTTCATGGTCCTAATTTCTTTGAACTTAGTATGCAGTTTCTTTTTATTATGGGCACTCTCTTGGATTGTGCTATTCAATGCTTGATTCCCATTAGTCCTCTTATGTCTCATGTGAAGGTACTTCCGAGACAGGCGAAGGAATCCATGTGCTCCAATTTCTCCCCTCCTAGGGTGACTTCTGCCTTCAGGTTTTCTTTTTGCAATCTAGGATATCAGTCTTCCTCTCATTATTTCCATGTTATATTATCTTTGCATATCTTTGCAGATCATTGATTCCCTGCTCTGGCTGTGATATCATCCACAAAGTGGAGCATGTTATCATCCTTAAATCTTAATCTATAATTCTATCCTATTTCTCATGCTTCTCTTTTTACTTTCTCCGAGTATATGTTAGTTGAAAAGTCCGGGTTAGAGATTCCATCATTATCCTACTCTCTTATTAACTTTGGCATAATTTTTTCCTTCCTTCCCTCATTCACATTGTGATGTCTTACTTCTTGTGTCGTTTGTGGATTATTCTTGTCATTGTTATCCATTCTGAATTTTTCCAACAGCCTGAACATCTAGTTCCACTCAACGTGTTGTAGGCTATCTCTGAGCTCATGACTGCCATTTACAGTGTTGTGTCCACACATATTGTATTCTTTACCATTGCTCTCAAGCCTAGCATCTACTCCTTGGTTCCTCTGTTCTTCCTAAATCCAAATTGGTTTTTAAAACGGATGTCATCAACTTTCCTTTCCATCCTCTGCTTATTGTTCCTGTATGTGTTATGCATGCCACACTAGTCTCCAGGTCTTTTGATGCTCCTCACATTTCTCATTCTTTGTCTTCTTCAGTATTGCAATCAATATGCTCTTTTGAAAGTCCTTTGGTAGTCTTCATCTTTGATAGCTATCTTTAGTGATCTATATAATATCTATCAGTCTTGCCTGATGATGACTACTAGACAGTTGAAACACGTGTAGTAAGAGTTTGAAATAAATTTGGTAGACAGTAAGATATCATTTGAGCTTCATTGTTCAACATGCTGTTCTACAACATCTCGCCGGAGAAAGTGGAGTTTAATGATTTCTTACAGGTTGTCCTTTGCTTTATTTCTGAGTGCTTCGTTGATTTCTCCTACAGTGTTGTTGTCTGCTACAGGTACTTTGGTTTTCTGAAGATCTTTCTCCGCTCTCTCAAATATGTATTCAGTATGTCTGGGCTATGGTCTTCCTTGTCAACCTTGCTCTAATCTTTCATTAGGTTCTCTTCAAGGGGCCATGGCCCTAGGTTGAGTTATTTGATGCTTTATTTACACCTACTCCCAATGTTCCCTCCTTGTCAGTATTTTTTCATTCACTTCCCTGTTGTTATTGCTTTTCTTTTTTCTCTATCTTAACCCGTTTGCGCCGAAGCCTCTAGAAGGGAAATGCTTCCCCTGCTACGAGTAGCTTGAGAAGTAGCTACGAGAAGCTTCTCTACTCCTCTCTATGGAGCTCTCTCATGGTGAAGAATCGCTCGGGTATACATTGCGCCCGTTTTAAAATCCCACGCGGTGGGACACCGTGCCCTTCACCTGGGCACTCGGCTTGACCCCCCCAACCCATATTAGCAGCCCCTCTCTCTCAGCAGGAGGCCACTGTAAGTTTGTTGCATTAGCGGTGGTTTTTATTTTATAATCCTTTGCTGTATACTCCAAAAACTTATACTTTTAAATGAATTTCTAATGCTATTCTGAGCATTTTACCATTTTAAACTAAATTCTAGCGTTAATATTAACTAATTTGATTGATATATATACTTACAAACTATTTAGACACAAGCTCCACACAAGAACTCTGTTAGTATCAATGCTAGAATTTCATTTGAAATTTGCTAAGTCTCAGCAACAAACAAATAATTCATTTCTAAGTTAAAAATTTTATAGAGTGCAAAAAATAATTGCCTCAAAAAACCATTGCAAATACAATAAATTAACTGTGGATTCATGCATCAAGCTACTCAGGACCGGCTCTAGGTTTTTTGGTGCCCTAGACAAATTCTTCGCCCTCATTAAAGCGCCTTCTGGAGGGTCTGGGGGGTTTGGAATTTCAGAAAAATGTTTTTGTTAATAATTAGTACATATTTCAAAGAATTTTATTTTTATAACCTTTGATTAATGACTGGGATATAAATCAAAACTAATGTCAACTCTACATAAAATACATATACTTTAATGTCCACAATGTATTATGTTAGTTGAATAAGTAGTTCTATCAATGGCTTTGCATTTTGTCTTTTGTTTTGATGACTTATTGGTTAATAATTATAAATCTAAATTAGTATTAGAAAAGCTACCTAACACACAGTTTTATATTAGGTAAAAAGTCTACAGCATTATGTACAGTTCACTCAATAACAAACAGAATCTCACAGTTATGTTTTAGATAGTTTTTCCGTTTTTATAGCACTTAAAAAATACAAAAAGAGGGCTAGATGTTGGTTGATGTTAGATTATTGCTTTCTTAGCTATGGTCTCAAAGTCACTTTGAAAATCTGATTAACAGTATTTATACTCCAAATGGTACGTACTTTTCTTGCTTTCTGCTTAGCAAATGCTTGTATGAGGGCTTTCGAGTCTGTCTTGCTATCTCGCTTTCAATAGAAATTGTCGCCAGACCTACAAGTCTCTCCTGGCACTTTGTAATTTGCAGATAGGTTTTAATTAGCTTAAGTTTTGAAAAACTTCTATTTTGTAATGACAACTTAAATAAAATAAAATACCCTTCACCTTTCATTACCTAGTAATTCCTCTGCCTAAGCAAGTAGAGCGCCGAAGTACTAAACTTTTATTTAGTTTATGTTTTTAAATCCCCAAATAAATAAATCCTCAATTTTGCACCCCCCAAAATTTTGCGCCCTTGGCGGCCGCCTAGGTTGTCTATATGGACGAGCCGGCCCTGGGGCTACTAATGAGGCAGAGAGTCGAGCTCACTTGCCAAGGAAAGGGTCTAGGCTGTCCCTAAGCTGGGTGACAAGGACTTACTGCATACCTGGTATTATTGCTTCCTTGTCGGTCACTTCCCTTGTGTTTGCTATAGCTGACATTAAGTCTTTTGCGTTGGTTTTTCTCTGCCGGCTATAGATGGCATTCGTTTGTTTGCATAGGAAAATTCACGTCAGCTATAGCCTTTGCTAATGGGTTAAGTGTCCGTTCCTTTTCCTGTATGCTGTTCCCCTTCTCCATGCTTTTTTTGTTTTGGTGTTCCTTCTCCCCATTTCATTGATTTCTTTGGAGAGGCTATCAAATCCTCCTTTATCTTCATGTATTCTCATATGACTTGCTTCATAAGTTTTCATAGAGGATTGCCTCAGCTTTGTTCGTGGAGTTCTTGCATTTCCTTCTTTCTTCTGTAAGTTCCTTAATCTTTTTTACAATCTATGACTGCATTGTATCACTTCTCTTACTCACCATTTGCTCTTCTGCTACTTGTACACTTGTTCCCATCAACATATCCCATCTTCCCTCAGTATTGATTTCTCCTTTGCTCTCAGGTTTGTACCGACAACTGTGGAGGATCTTTCTGTTTGGTTTTTTGTGTTCCATCTTGGTTCATATTTCATCTTGTTAATTTTCTTGTATTGAAGGTGGCTCTCCTTGACTAGTAGGTCTACACCAGGATAGCTCTTGCTCTGTTCCACTTGGTTCTTTTATTCTCACTTTGACACCTTACAATCTACTTGTTACCTGGTGCTCTCCCCTGGTATCTTCCATGTGTATCCTCTTCGCTGATGTTGCTCGATGAGTGTTTGCTAACACCATATTCCTCTCATTGCAGAACTCCACCTGTCTTTTTCATTTGGCTTACCATTTTCCTTGCCTGAAATTCCCCATGTTGCTTCCCTCTCTCTCCACTACATCCATCCAGTCTCCCGTTATGATGAGGTGCTCTTTCCCCGTCATTACTCCAAGGACTTCTTCCATTTGTTTGTACACTACTTCTGTTTCTACTGTATGGCTAGACATTGACATGTAGACTTTAACTTAAGGGAATGCCAAAATCTACAGCTATTTTTTTTTTTGATTCAGCGGGTCTTGAAGGTTATATATTTTACTTTTGATTCAAACAGAACGTAATCAAGATGTGGGGTGAATTAACCTGATGCAACCCTTGTCACAGGGGTGCCAAACTTGCAATTTTTAGGGTGAGAATTTTTTTTCATTACAATCCGATACGATTGTAAATTTCAATATATTTTCTCCTTCCTTAATGAACATTTTGAAAGACTGCAACATTATAAGATTGCTGTTACCATTAGCTAAATAATGGATGTTAAAGCAAAAATAAAGGGGGTGTCCCCTGGTGACTAGGCAGCACTCATCACACATAATCGCCTTCCTTAATTTTGGAAGCTACATATTTCCCAGTGCACTGATTGATCTCTGTGTTTTCCATCTTGTAAATAAACATTAAAACAATATTAAAGTATACAATTACATACATGTATATCATAAATGTTTATGATATTCTTGGCATGTTAGAGAGGATTGCAACGTCAGAACGTGGAAAAGGTTTTAATGCGCTACAATTTTGGTTTTCTCCATCATTTTGCTTACCATACCTAACATTAATTCACCAAAGTACTCTCTGCAACATCATGGCTGAGGTAAAAATTGGAGTGTGCTGTGTGTGTTTGCACTTTAGCACAGTCAAAGCACTTTTTTTAGTACTGTACAGAGATTTTGATTGAAGGCAGACATTGATCACAACCAAATTGTTTGGAATGAATTTGAATCTCCTACATATTTTAGTTCCAGTAATGGTACTGTATGTGAAGGTATAGGTTGGCATTAAATCTAAAGCAAAATTCAGTTTTAATTCTAACAATTTCCCAGTGATCAAAGCCACCGTGGCCATCTGTCATCCAGTTTTCAGTAGCCATTTTGATTTCATTTCCTAAAAATTTCCAATTTCTGGCAAAATCTCAAACAGTAGATCTTTCTAATTTCTTGTGTTCTCTCCGAGACACCCTCAGTTGTCTTGATTTAAGATTCTCTATAGATATTGAATTAATTATTAAATAAGGTTATCCCTCTCACAGAGAAAATATATCAACATGTACAATTTGTATTGGATTATGAAGAAAAAACCTACTCTGACCATCAAAAAAAGCAAATTTGGCACCGGGTGCAGTTGGTTGATTGACACCATATTTTGATTATGTTGTGTTGTCAACAAAAGGAAATTTAATTCACCTACTAGGCCATAAATTTTAGACAATTGTAAATTTTTGCCTGCTGTACTGCACCATCTTAGTGTTGGTAGACTCTCCTTTCAGCTTGAACATCAGGATCCTCTTACTGTACTGCCAGTCTAACTTCTCTCTTTGGCTCCATTCTTTCTGTTGTATGATACAAAAAACAGCTCTCCTGTGGTTGTCTCTGGAATATAAACCTTTGTCAGTTGTTCCAGTAGCCATCTGTCCCTGTCCACCTGAGCTCGCTGACTCTTAGAATGTCTCCTCTCAGCCTTTTCCCATTTCACCATCACCCCTAACGATCTCATGCTCCAATCCCTTATCCTGCATTATTCCTTTCTGACTGATGTACCCTATTCACTTGTCACATCCTGCAGATCCAATGGGGGACTATGCATGTACAACTTTGAGCAGAAGAGGAGTCAGCTGTGGTGTATTTCAGATGAGATATCTTGTTGTCCCCAGGAAGAGAATAATGCTCATGGGATTATTTTGAATCTTTATTATCATCTCTATGGGATAAGTGGGCAGTAAATCAATGTTTGTCACATTAAAGGTTTTTCACTGTTCGGAGAGAAATGAAGAGAGAGGTGAGGACTAGCACTGCTGGTCTTACCCAATTATAAGTCAAATAGGGTGAATTATACTGCAAAAAGTAAACATATCATGTTAAATTGGTTTGATGAGGAAATATAGTCTCTGCCTTTTTCATCTAACTGGCTCCTGGCAAGCAACTTTGGGGCACGCTATCATATTTTGTGTGAAGAAATTCACTAAATGTGCAGAATTGAGTTAAAAAATAGAGTTAATGTAAAATTTGCTAATATTCCTACAGATGTCAAAATGCATGCTCAGGTTGGGAATAACAGTGTGAATGTTGAGATTGATTTGTAACTTCTGACTTTTGTTTACTCAATCCTTTATTTTCCAATCATGCTGTCATTTTGACACAACTTCTTTGGGAGTGGTCGCCTTTACACCTCCGACCTTCTCTCTCAAATTTTCAACAATGCCTCCACTTCCAATCAACACACCATTAACTCCCTCACAATAAAATAAACATTTAACATTCAATAAAAATAAATAAGAAATTTTAAAATAACAAATAAGGAAAAATAACCACCATATCATTATATTAGTAAATAAAACATCATGATAACTGAAACAAGAACATATTAAACAACGTATACGTGATGAAGGGAAAAAATACCAAACGTAAAAGGTTAAGTTCAAATTGAGAATTTTGATGTTGATCCATTTGCTGCTGGTTGTGATGTGAGTGGATAATGAATGTGCATAAACCTGCTGGTGCAGACATTGAATAGGTAGTCACTGAAAAATATTACATATTCATTTTATTGGAGGAATCCCTATCTTTATCCAAGTGATGAGAATTAGTTAGCATTCATTACATATGTTGAACCAGAATATTTAGCTGAGCAAGCACTTGTTTTGGGATATGGAGGAGACAGTGCAGTCATTTATTTGACTTACTTTGTGGAATTTGATACCAGTAGCGGATGAACTAGAAGGTACAACTAACTGTCAAAATCCTGTGAAAGTGAAAAGAAATGCTGAAGGCCATGTTTAACCCCTTCGTGCCTAGTGTCGGCTATAGCCAATGTGAATTTTCATACGCAAATGAAAGAATGTCGGGTATGGCTGTCATGTTTGTACAGTTTATTTAATGGATAAATAAATTTATTGTTATTATTATGGCTGACTGAGAAAAACCAATGCAAAAGACCTAATGTCGGGTATAGCCGATGTGAGGGAAGGGAAGTGACCGACACAGGAGCAATAATCCTAAGTATGCAGTAAACCCTTGCGACCCAGCTTTGGGACACCCCAAACCCTTTCATCGGCCAGTGAGCTCAACCCTCCGCATCATTACTAGCCCTCCTTGCTGCATGAATCCGTGGTTAATTTATTGTATTTGCTATGGTTTTTTGAGGCAATTATTTTTTTCACTCTACAAAATTTTTCACTTTATGAAGTGAATTATTTGTTTTTTTGTTGTCTTAGCAAATTTAGAATGAAATTCTAGCATTGATAGTAACCGAATTCTTGTGTGGAACTCTCAATATTTTGAGCTCTAAAGAGAACTATAAATTTGATAATATTATCGCTAGAATTAAGTTTTAAGTTGTAATACTATCAGAATAATATTAGAAATTCATTTAAAGGAATACGTTTTTGAAGTATGCAGCAAAGAATTATTACAAAAAAACAACGTTAATTCAACAAACTTACAGAGGCCTCTATGCTGAGAGAGGGGCTGCTAAGGGTTGGGGGGTCGAGCCGAGTGCCCCGGAGAATGGCAAGGTGTCTCGCTGAGTGGGGTTCCAAAACGGACGAAAGGCTTGCCAGAGTGATTTGTCCTCACGAGAGAGCTCTGTAGAGAGGAGTACAGAAAATTCTCATGCTACTCGTAGCAGGGGAAGCATTTCCCTTCGAGAGACTTCGGCACGAAAGGGTTAAGAGGACAGCTGATAAGGTAATTGAGGGTTATTGTCAATGCTATGGAGTTGATGAAAATTTTAGTTTTTACCTAATGTCAATGACAAAGTTGGCTATTAAATGGTAGGCAGCCCTTTACTTGCCCAGGAAAACCCATGAAGACTTGATTATGTCGTTGCGGATGTGGAACATTTTGCTGTAGCCATGAGGTAAACTCTTGGAGGTTTCACCTTGCCCTATATAAGAATTTTGAGCCCAGAATGTAGAAGGATCAATTGTATTAGGAATGATAATAGGTACAGAGAAATTTATACATATTAACCAAAGGTGACTAAGAGTGATGTGACCCAAGTCTGCCATTACATCTACCATTTAAGGGTAAGATGAGGTTTTGTGATCCTGATTTAAAGCGTAAAATGATTGATCAAAATTAATTTCAGATAGCATCCATTGAAACCTTGTGTGTATTCTCAAAGGTTGGCTCTCATCTGGTTAAACAGTTTTCTACATGCTGACCAGATTTCCAACCCACCAAACATGACAAACTTTCCATTCTCCTGGAATAAAAGCAGTTGTTCATCCTCATTTTTCTAATCGAGTGAAGCTTTTGAAAACTCTTCCATCTTCTGGTCATACTGTATTCACTTCTTCTAGGCCTCAATTCCTACAACTTTATGCTAAGCGTAGGATGTTATAAACATGGGAAGGAATTATGTCAAGTATTCATGAAGTCTTTGGAAGAATAACGTAATTATATATCCTAAGGTATTATGTATTTAATTTTAATACTGATGGAGAGCATTTTTAGTTAGCATTTAAAGAAGATTTTCATGAACTATCTTCAAGATATGTTATCAAGCAAAGCTGGTTTACCAGACGAATGACTGTATTTGTGTGGTCTGCTAGACCTCTTCCTTCAGAATAGAATTTCATGTCACTATGAACACTCATTGTTGTGAAATACTTCTTAATATTTTAACAAGGTGGTGATACTTACTTAGCCTGAAGCATCAAGGCAATTATTCCAGCTGCTAATGGAGCTGCAGCTGATGTTCCTTGAAAGGTTGTGATACATTCCCCATCAAGTTGAGGAACTACCTGAGGAGGTATATTCAGTAAATATGATTTGAGATCATTGGAAATTTTTGGGGTTTTTCTCATTATAACAATGAAACGGGAAATACATTGCAAAATTTAGAGTCCAATATCAGCCATAAGTTACATAACAATCTCTATTTAAACTAAAAGTACAGCTGATACTACCACAGAGCATGTGATTAGCGCGACATAATTTCTCTGAATGCTTTGCTGCTGGTTGCCCACATCTTCAAATCACTATCAAGCTCTGCATTTTGTGATCAGCAGTAGATTTTTGTTTTTGGCATCCGAAAGGTATAAAACAGCTTCATCCCTTCCAGTAAAAACTATTAAAACCAAATGGCATATAAGTCAGCAAGTTATCTGAGCTCCAATAAGCTATCACACAAACTTATCATAACTGTAACTTATCATCATAACTGTGGAAAGGTACAAAACTTTTTTCAATATGGATTCAAATATAAAATATTTCCACAAAGTGATGCCTGCAGGTGTAAAGTTTTAACCTAAGCATTGTTGGGAATTATTATTCAAGGCCCCTTTGTTGTGGGTTTTATTAGCATTGCATGCATTTCATAGGACTGTTTATAACCCCTACCACTTAGGTTGTTTCAAGTGTTGAGAAGTGGTCGGAATCCAGAATAAAACGCATGACAACTTTCTTCTTTCAAATGAACATGAGAAGAGAGACAGGTACAAGTGAGTACACTAAACATACCACTCTGCTGGAATAGTGGTGATTAGTTAGGCAAATAGATGGTGGAAGGGGTGATAAAAAAACAGTTAAAAGATCCTACATGGGGGCAGCGGATAGCATGAATTTCAGCTTGATTTGGCCAGGGAAAGCATTAACTGCTACAAAATTGATGGAATGAATATTACTAATCCAGGCTGGAACTGGTGAAAGTTGTCAATCTTCACAATGACTTGAACACTTTGTAATCTTCCATAGATAAATTTGAATAGCACTATGCATTTTTCAGTCTGTACCACAATTTTTTATGTGCATGGGACATGATCAAGCCAGAGAGTGGTGAAACACGTCATGCCATTAAAGTAAATCTGTGGAAAATTACAAAGTGTTTTATTCATCATGAAAATTGACTGGTTATTACTCCTCTGAGACTTTTCAATGCTTGAAACCAAAGTGTTGCCAAAGTTCACATAAGCATTGCCATTGTTCACCTATCACTTATTATACAAAGGTGAAGAAGAAGCACCAGGATAATGAACCTGGGTGAGGAAGACATTCAACGAAGGAATTACCATCACAATTGAAAGAACTCCACGGTCCCTACTACATCCAGCTTTAAACATTGGCTTTGACACCTTTAACGCATAACAGCTAAGGTAATGTGTGATTATTCAGAAACAAAGTGGTTTCAGTAATGGGGGACAACTCTGTAGTTAAGAATGCCACATAAATGACATTATTACAAAAAATGCTTTAACTCCTGAGCTTGCCAATTACTCATTATGAGGAAGGAATTCATTTGTGTTGGTTATTTTCTCCCTCTCTCATTTGAAATAGGAAACATCTCACTGAGAATAATTTCATCCTAAATTGTGGAGAGGTCACTCACCATATTTTCATTGGGAGGCACTTCATCGTGGAGTTCGTGCTTTCCACCCACATAAACACTTGCCAATGAAGCAGAGCACGGCTCATCATACAAGCAACTGAGGCCTAAGGGAGAGACAAATCAGTATGTTCAAATTAGAATAAGCATGAAGGTACTGTTATCTGCCTGGAAGGTTAAAATATTTCTTGGGCTTCAATCCAGGCTGGAGGGCCGAATTGTTTTAGGTTTCTCTGGTAATTTCTTTTTTCTCTGTTATCAAAAGTTAAGCAACCAACTACTGGAAATTATGCCCCATCACTGGGATGATGGGAATCTTAGAAGCTTTCTTCCCCTGCATTTCTTAATTCCCTCTGTTAACCCTTTCGCGCCAAAGTCTCTCGAAGAGAAATGCTTTCCCTGCTACGAGTAGCAGGGAAAAATGAGAATTCTCTGTACTCCTTTCTACGGAGCACTCTCGTGGCTACGAATCGCTCAGGTATGCCTTTTGCCCGTTTTGGAATCCCACTCAGCGAGACACCGTGCCTTTCTCCAGGGGACTCGGCTCGACCCCCCAACCCTTAGCAGCCCCTCTCTCACCATAGAGGCCGTGGCAAGTTTGTTGCATTAACGTTGTTTTTTAAAATAATTCTTTGCTGCATACTTCAAAAATGTATACCTTTAAATGAATTTATAATGTTATTCTGATAGTATAACAACTTTAAACGTGATTCTAGCATTAATATTAACAAATTTAGAGTTCTATTTAGAGCTCAAACTATTGAGAGTTCAACACAAGATCTCCATTACTATCAACTCTAGAATTCTGTTTGAAATTTGCTAAGAATCAACAAAAAACATGTAATTCACTTCATTAAGTTAAAAATTTTGTAGAGTAAAAAAAATAATTGCCTGGAAAAACCATTGCAAATACAATATTTTAACCACGGATTCACGCAGCAAGGAGGGCTGCTAATGAGGCGGAGGGTCGAGCTCACTTGCTGAGGAAAGGGTCTGGGCTGCCCCTAAGCTGGGTCGTAAGGGTTTACTGCATACCTGGGACTATTGCTCCCGTATCGGTCACTTCCCTTCCCTCGTGCCGGCTATACCCGACTTTAGTTCTTTTGCGTTGGTTTTCCTCCGTTGGCCAGAGCCGGCATTCGTTCGTTTGCGTAGGAAAATTCACGTCGCCCATAGCCGACGCTAGGCGCGAAAGGGTTAAGATAAGTGAGCTTGAAATGGATTCTAGGAGTAATAGCCATTTTGTTTGTAGTTGCCTTGGTTGCTGAGGTTTTAATTAACTATATAACAAACCAAAAGCTTAGTCCAAGGCAAATGAAACAGCTGTGTCCAAGGTGGTATTTGAACCCACAATGTTTGGGTTGCCATGATGGACTTTTGCCACAGCAATTACTATAGCTTTCTTATTTTTTCAATAATGAGGGCCAGGAGGTTATAATCGTTAATGACCCTAATTCACAAAATAGCATGAACCCTTCTTGGACATTCCACAGTGTATACGATTATAACGATTATAACCTCCTGGCCCTCATTATTGAAAAAATAAGAAAGCTATAGTATAAAAAAATGAGGGCTTGCATATTCGGAGAATTGAGGATAGTTGGGAGCCCCATCGCTAAATAAAGGTTCTTCAGTGCTTTATGTAGTGAAAGAGGAAAGAACATAAATGGAAGGAGTTACCTGACTTTGTTACAGCATTTACAGATATTGTATAAATGCTAGATACATAGCCATCCAGATTGCAGTTGTCTTTTAATCCACCATTTCCTACTGCCCACACAAAGATGACACCTTTCCCATTGCGACCCTGAAAGAAAGAGGACATGTGTTGAGGATGTCATCACCTCCTTGAGAGGAATTCCTGCTGAAATCTCTAATTATTTGGTAATTACTCTAAGTTCACCTGGGTCATAGATGTAACTATCTCTTCCCATTAGAATGAAATCTAGCTTCAAGTAGAAGTACATTTTCTGAGACACTTTATTATGAAAAAGTTATAAGAGTCGACACTAGCTGCCAAAATGCCAACATTCTTCCTAAAGTCTTTTTCCATACAATTTGCTTGCTACAGCAGTAAAGGGCCACTTACAGGTGTATCAAGATTGATCTCTCTCGTTTTTTAAAGCATGCTAGAAAAATGGTGTCTATGTATACAAATTTGCCTTCCTTAGTCTTTTTAACTTGGAACTTTTATTGCTGCTTTCGAAGGAATCTATAATTTTTTGCAGAATTTTTTACTGGTCTCCCATTGTGCTCATTGGAGTGTCAAAGCACTGATCAACATCCTTGCTCTATTTCACCTCAAAGTCAGTGCAATGCAATTTTACTTATATGATGGTGGTGGATTATCACCATTCTTACTTTCTTTTCCAGAGCGTATGAACTGCTAAAGGAGATCATCCTCACAAAGTTACTCACAAGAAGGAACTCTTTCAACTTATTTATAACTAGAATGAGAGAAGGTTACACATTTAACGCGTGCAACCAACACAGACTGGAAAAATATCATAGAACATGTCCACTGTTTATGAATGAAGGACATGCTTTGTAGGTAATGTAAAAAGCATTTAATAAAACAATGGATAAGCAATAAAAACTTTTGCTAAATCCACAGATATAAAAATTAAAATCACAATTTTTTTAAATCGTAATTTAAAAGCACGACCCGGGTTTCGGTGCTGAGCACCATCTTCAGGTAAAGAAGTCCCGCATGCGGCCTGTATATGTACACACATCAGCCACATACTCGACCACATATACTATATACTTGACCACAACTAGAATAGCCGAAACCCTCCCTAGAGATAAATACAGCATTTCCTACAAGCCCCCGTCAACTCTCAAAACTCTATTCGTGAAATTCAAAGACTCTAAGGAGATAAGTGGTGTGTATGTTTTAAAGTGTGGTGAATGTAATGGGGTTTATGTCGGACAAACTTCCTGGAATTTTAATATAAGAATTATAGAACATTTTAAAGCTTTTATTAACAGCAATGGCGAAAAGAGTAACTTTGTCAAACACCTGTTAACTTCCGACCACCACAGTGATTTTGATTTTAGTATTTTACATTTGACCAGTGATAGACGTGAGTTGGACGCTGTGGAACAACTAGAAATTTTAAAATGTGTGCACAACCCTAAGGTCACTCTAATTAACGAATATTTGTGCCCTGCCTCCTCCCTTATACTTGACGCCGTCATTGCCTCCGCTCCCCACACCCATTCAAGGTCCTCCATCAGCACTTCGCCTCACCGCTCTCCCCTCCCACATTCGCCACCACTCCCAACAGTAAACCCCATCCCCTAACCCAGCACCCACCTACTCCCACCTCCCCAATTTTTAGCCATATGACGTGGCACTGATGTGTGTACATATACAGGCCACATGCAGTACTTCTTCACCTGAAGATGTTGCTCAGAGCCGAAACCCGGGTCGTGCTTTTAAATTACAATTTTTAAAAATTGTGATTTTAATTTTTATGCCTGTGGTTTTAGCCAAAGTTTTTATTACTTATCCATCGTTTTATTAAACGCTTTTTACATTACCTACAAAGCATGTCCTTCATTCATAAACAGTGGACATGTTCTATGATATTTTTCCAGTCTGTGTTGGTTGTACGCGTTAAATGTGTAACCTTCTCTCAATCTAGTTATAAATAAGTTGAAAGAATTCCTTCTTGTGAGTAACTTTGTGAGGATGATCTCCTGTAGCAGTTCATACGCTCTGGAAAAGAAAGTAAGAATGGTGATAATCCACCACCACCAAATTATATGAAACTCATGCCTCATTTTCATTACTAACATTCTAACATAGTTATTTGGCTCTTGTTACCTACCTGCTATCCAACTAGATACATTTTACCCTGGTAAATCACTCATGCAGATGGTGAAATAGCTAACGGTGATGCCTTAACACTTTCTGTGATAAAACTCTTTACAAAATTTATAGGGGATAAACATAGCATTGTGTAGTGAAAACTGTTATACCCAAGGTAAATTTATATGGTGTCAGGAAACTCAAGAGTGTTCTGGTATAAGCAAAGTCCGGCCAATGTGAGGCTGGTATACCTAGGGCAGTTTCTTATGTTAATCATGTGAATAAGATTGAGGAAGTGTTAGAAATCCATTGTAACCAACAATCTGGTAAAACCTAGGCCACTGTAAAGTCAATCGTACAAGATTATATTTACCTCAAATTGTGACTTTATTAAGTGACTTGACAATTAGTTGAAGATAGGCGTTTCTTTACCAAAAAACATAAAAATGTAGTTAACTTAAACTAAAGTAAATACAGAATTCCTGATGAGCAGCTTTTTACTAGCCTTATATGTGTAAACAAATTATGTTATAATTTCTGATTTCTAAAGGCAGATTACCTCAAGAATACCATGTTCCAATGCTTTCTGTGCCAAAATCCCAGGTTGATCAATGGTTTTCCCATTGTCAGGAGGCCCCCAAGATGACACAACAATATCCGTTTGGAATCTGGATCCTACACTAAGTGCCAGTGCTTCCTGCAAATCCATCAACAGAGAATGATTTCCATCAAGAAGTCGGACTCCTGGGGGGAAATGAAAGAACCAAATATATACACGAAAATGTTACTTGAAGCCTAGTGGAGAATACATAGTCTGCTTAATGAGGCAATGTTGTGGTCTGTAGTGTCAGCTGATGTGACTACCCACATCCAGCACACAGCATCTAAATTTGATCACTAATTTTACATCCCTCAACACGTTTTTATGAACTCTTTAAAAATGTGGAATTAAACATTGCACCTCAAATTTTCTCCTCAAGGAGTATTCTCAAGGGCTAGACACGAGTTTTACATATCAAAGTCAATGAAGTAGAGCCCCAATATCTATCATTTCAGTTCTCCATGATTCAGATGTCAGAGGTGGAAGCTTCCTGAAGTTATCCACCCAAGTTCAAATGTACACCATTCTGTTTGATGAAATCTTATCTCTGAGCCCTTGGTGCATGACTCAGTGCACTCTTCATTCAGCTGTCTCCTGAGCCAGCCAATAAGGCACCAGTTGGCCTTGAGCATTGTTACAATCCAATTCATTGCTGCATCATGTTTGTGTCTTTGTGATCGTTACCATTTATTTTGTCTATGACAGCTCCCAAATGTATTTTTAATCTTGGCAGTTCAGAAAAAGTATCACAGTATAGTAGTGTCTAAAAAAAGTTGAATAATCATCTTCAATTGGAAGGGAAAAAATGCTGAAATCAATAAAATTTACAAAAAAAATGAACCATCCATTGTGAATAGAAAAAGAAAATATTCCATCGAAAGTAAATATTTGAATGAAATTAAAGTATCAAAGATGTTGCTCTATATTGGAGATATTCATAATGTATCACCTATTGCCAAGAATTATACCATAGAGTAATAATATATATTGTGTGATGATACCAGTAAATACTCAAATTGAAAGCGAAACATTGCTCCTTGCAAAATGGAAGGTATGGTTGGCAGTTTCTGGGCCAATGGATAGGCGATCTCCCTACCCTCTTGGCTCAAATATTTCTGATGAAAGAGAGTGGGATATGGTTTTGGGGTTGATGTGAAGCAGGTCAATGATCCTACTGCCTCCTCAGTTCAGTATTATCATTTGATACTAATTAATCTGACAATGTGACATATGGTTAAATTCATGGCTATAATTGTGAAGAAGTCAGATGTTATTTACCTCCAATTTTAGATTTGTAAGCGACTCCAACTCCACAGTAATGGTTGTTTGCAGCAGCAGATAAAATAGCTGCACAATAAGTTCCATGGCTGTTGCGTTTGGGGTTTGACAGATCTGGAGTGGGGTCATCATCTTTGTTTGCTAAATCAGAAATATCATAGCTAACTCCAGGTTCCTAGAAGAAAATTGTGGATTGCCTAATTATGGCATCTGATTTTCAGAAGTGTTGGAAAGTCCACTAACTGTTGGAGTCTTCAATGTTTGCAATTGATAAGTGACTGAAAATTGAATAATTGACTTGATTTCTGTTTCATTAAAATAATGGAGCACATTTTTGCATGCATGGCTTTCATGGCATGCATGCATTCATGGAAGAATTATCATTCACATCATTGTTAAAATAATTTCTAATTCACTCTTATATTGTGCAAATGTGAGTCTTACCAGTCAACTTAGTAGTTACTATGTACTTCCAATTACAGTTATGAACTCATTTATTGATACATTTTGCCTTGAAATCCTTAGATTTGAATTTTTTTATTTTTTGGATTAAATACATACTTCTGCAGTCATGAAATATGTCTCCAAACTTAGATTTCCCCTGTCCATACAATTACCCTAGTATTATATTCTTGATGTGTAAGTAAATGGAAAATACATATTCTCAGTGAGACTCTCCAATAGGATGGAGAAACCACATATGTCTAGCATGTAAATAAGCATTTCTTTATAACTGAAAACTTCTATGAAAGGTCTCAAGAGTTTAGAGAGAATTATCATACGTAACAGACAAAGTCTGTAAATTGCATTAGCTGACGTAACACACCCTCCTTGTTTCCTGTGAAAAATAATTACTTCAAATTCCATGATATCCTGTGCTTTAGCCACTATGATTAAAATAGAAGATATACCAAGCAATTAAAAACATTCTCCTTTTGATGTAGATGCTAGGTTTGAGATATACTCTACCAGATCCATATTGTCTGGGGAGGTAGGCAAGATAGATCATCTTAGGCATGTTGAATAAACTTGGGAAACCTTGCATTTATGGACTCAGGAGTCACATGTGTAGGGCAATTGGTATACATATACAGTTTAGTGAACAAATCTGTGGCTGAGTGTTGTGTTATCAAGAATGAAGGTCATTAAGTATGAAGTCATGATGGACTCTTGGAGTAAGATACAAAAATGTTGTTGTTGTTAAATGTTGTTGTTGGAGTAAGATACAAAAATGCTTAACCAACAGAGGCCAACATTTGACCCTCAGGAGTGATCGAGACCTATTGGAAAGTCGTAAGTCTTCAGGCAGTTTTATACAATGCTTATTTCAGTACTGTAAACTGAACTCAGCTTGCTTAAAATCATACCATGTAAAGGGTATGAATGCATCTGATTACAGAATCAAATTTGATTATCAGTACTGAAAATAGAGATGTGTGTTACATATTATCTATGCTTATTTTAATTTTGTTCTAATTAAGAGAATACTTATTTTCTGTCCAATTCTTGGATACAATGACCAATCACAGTCTAGTAGGCGAGCTGAGCATAGGAGTTTAGGGAGCTATTCAAGTATTACGTAAGATGATTTATGCCATTTTTGACTTCCTCCCTCCACCTATGTAAGATTTTCCCAATCCCCTCTCCCTCTCAGTGTCATGTAAGACGTTAGATATTTGTATCTACACTTCATTAAATGCTCACTTTCTGCCATTTCTTCTTTCCATCGTACAGCTTTGAGCACTGGATATCGTATAATTATGCAGTGTTGGAGTAACACATTCATTCACATTAAGAGCAAAACGGTAACACAGCTAATGAAGTTGTGAACAATCATAGGATATTTGGAAATGATACAGTGATTCAAGACAGACAAAAATCTTACGTAAATTGGTTCCAGACCTCCTGCCCCCCTCTTCGTATGACAAAGTAATATGATCCCAAATCCCGCTCCTCCAAAAACGTCTTACATAATACTTGAATGGCTCCTTGTGAACTCTAATCGAGACAAATGTTGTCTTGAGACCTTTAAAACTGGTTTTCTGAGAATACTTGGTAAGCAGCACAGTAAATATGCCAAAACAGTATGGCCCAATTTATTTACATTGTGTAGTTCATTAAATGCATAAAGAGAACCAACTCCTGGGCAAGCACCACTACGCACTGAAATCAGCATTTTGTGAATTAAGCCTCTGAGGGATGGAATTTGATTTAAGTTTTGAATTTACCTAGTTCCAAGTTTTCAGTGCTAGTTCAGTACGTAATACAGTGTTGACCCTAGCACCATGTAAAATAGTCTTTACAAAAGTGTAGGTTGTAGCACTTAATACTGTTGACAATGAATTACCGGACAGCAGTGGTGAAACTAATGGGTGTTAGGGCTGGTCCCCACCAAGGGTACCATTGTCTAACAATAAGGGGTAGCATGGCATACCACCCCTCTCCAAAAAATAAATAATGTTTAAGTAAACTATCAGAATATATACAAAGAAAGATGTAGAGAATATAAAGTGACAACGAAAACAGGAAGATAGAAAATCAGATACAAAAATGAAGGGGTAGTCCCATCCCTGCCATTTTGCTATAGGTGCAGGAGACAGCAGGTTCACCACTGCTTAAAGTATGAGAAATCGAAAATATCAATAAAAGCAAAGGAAAAGGACTTCTATGCATGCATTTTGGACCTTGAAGTAGCCATTGAGAGGTAGGTAGATAGGAGTATTTAATCTCATGAACTTATGCCCAGCCTATGACTAAAACTCCCATGTGGAGTTTTAGTGAGGCAAAAGGGTGGCAAGGCTAAAACTCATGATTCAGTTTGAGGAATCTTACATAAAGTTTTGGCCTTGGGCAACACATGTGTTCACAGTGGGAGAAAATAAAATACTTTGTTATATTCCACTGTAATTTATTCTTCCCCGACTGGTTTCAACGCTAGTGGGTCATTTTCAAGGGTGCATTCTCTAAGTTTTTGGGAGTGCACGCCATATACATACTAAATTCTCGGGGGTGGGGGGAGTTAGGAGGGGTAGGGGTTAAGTAAAAAGTAAGTTCATACCTAACCCCTCCCCCCCCGCCCCTATCCTACCTCCCCCCGGCCCCAGGAATTTGGATTATATGTGGCGCACACGCCCAAAAACTTGGAGAATGAACCGTTGAAAATGACCCACTAGCATTGAAACCGGTCGGGGAAGAATAAATCACAGTGGAATATTACAAAGTATTTTATTTTCTCCCACCAGAATGTTACTCCACAAAGTAGAGCCTTCAACAATTGAACTATTACATGTGTTCCCAATCTAAAATACTGTTCTCTCTTCTTCGACACTCCCTTGGAAGACCAAAATGCATCCTTAGTATTCCTTTTCCTTCGCTTAATTGACATTTTGGATTTCTCTCTATTTGAACTTTTTTGTCGTTCGCTCTTTCTTAAATTATACCACTGAATGCGAGACAGTCCTTTCGGTACTGGCTTGTACATTATATCAGTGGGTATGTGTATTAAACATTGCATAGTGCCACTCACATAGTTGGATTGCAGGTCTTTGTTGAGGTGGTATATTCCATCATCCAGTATGGAAGCAGTTACACCTTGCCCAGTGAAACCTTTTGACCATGCTGCTAATACATTCAACCACTTGTCTGCCTACAAAAAAAATATCTAAGTTGCCGTACTTCTAATGTAAATTCTTCTTAGACTTCCCCAAGTCTCAGAGTAATATATGTATAACAATTAATTATTCACTGGGAAAGCCTAAAATCAATATCATTAAGTAAACATTATTATCAACTATCGTTTAAAAACAAAATAACAATAAAATCTTTCAACGTTATTACTAGAAATATCAGAGTATAAGATAACCATCCATTTTTATCTCATCAAGAAAGAAAAAGCATAATGCACACAGTTTTGAATCTTTATTTCCCTATTCAGCAGTGAATGTCATTCCAACTGAAATAAGTAAGCTATTTCAAATGGCATTTTCAGTTGAATGTAATGGAACATCTTAAAAATGCTGCAATTTTTTTGTTCATTAGAACATTACAATTGTCATTTTCATTGCCAAATGACTCCTCTGCATTATCTTCTCCAACCCATAGAATGCCATCTTCTGATTCATCTAAACTTTGGCTTCACAGTAGTTTTTAAAACTACCGTATCAAAAGGTTTTGACCAAATTTTCCCTTCTCACCCCCATGAAATACTTCCAGTGTTGGTAAGTAATTGAGTAAAAGAAATCGGATTACTAGTAACAATTACTTTTGCAGTAATTTGTACTTGTAACAAATACTTATTTTGAAATGTAATTTTTACTTTTAATTTACTTCTTACGGTGAAAGCGGAATCATTACTTTCATCGTAATCGTTACTTACTTGTAATCGACGATTAGTTAACTGGCTGCCATGTAAGCTTTAATTATTTTCAGGCAGCTTCGCTGGCCGCTATACAAGCTAAAACAGGGAAGCATTCAAGGACGTATCTTGCAATCGCGTGAATTGTCAAGTAGCTTCCTCTCGCTCTCGTGCCCTTCCATGCTGTGTTGCCAAACGTACGCCATCATGTACACATTCAAGTTGCATGATTTACTTCATCGCGTTTACTCATTCACTGATTTACCTATGCCTACAGACAACTTCGAATCCCTGTGTATCCTAATTTGCCTGTTTAGGTTCAGCCACCCTTATGTTGTAGCCTACTCATGTTGGGTACAAAACATGACACCCCTTGTGCTGTTTCAGCAATTATAATTGTATGTATTGCTCATGAAATTGCAGGCTATATCAATTTCTATGACTCATTTTTTCCACATTTTTACTGCACCATTCAACAGTTGCCGGGTGGTCTATAAAGAGGACGATCTTACAAGAAGTAACTGTATTTGTACTTTTACTGATTACTTTTTAAAATCTGTAATTTGAACTTGTAATTGATTACTTTTTTATAAATTAACTGTAATTGAGCCCGGTTATTTTTCTCAGTACTTTTACCAACGCTAAATACTTCATATTTTATCTCATCATTGAATGAGATCCTAATGCCAGGCACTTCTTGGCTGGAAGTTCAATGTTCGGTTTGATGTCAATAATGTCAATTTAAATGCCACCTCTTCAACGTATTGTACAAAGCTGTTTCTTTCCTTTACAGTGCCAACTCAATTCTAGCTACCTACAGCCTTTTTCTCAAAGAATGATTCTCGCATACAATTTCTCATGACATACTAGTGTTTTTCACACCCGTTGAAATTCAACGAGTGTGAAAAACATTGAACTTATTTCATAAGAGAACCGTAAAGCCTGAAGAATACTGTCAGCGTGGTCATTTGAGGAACTCGTAACCTATCTTGTGCTTTAAGTTCACTGTAGTAGAGACACTGACACCAGGGTATTTATGTGTATCGTTTACTATGTAAGTGTTCTCTCATATACATGCAGTGCCCCTATGAGAGCTACTTTGAGAATAGATATCGAAGAGTATACCCATTGTAAATATGCATTGAATTTATCAACTACCCCGTGAAGCAATCTATGATGGGGTCCTTGGGACTCTAGGCCCTTCTTATACAGATTTTCTTTCTGCGTGCTATCATGGGCCTGCAGGTAAACGTGATATTTAACCTTTATCTACCGAGCGTGTCTCTCCGGCACAAAAATTGTGTCCCTAGACTGCTGAGCGTGTTCACTTGGCACATTGATGGACATTTAAAAAACCTTGGTCATTTAAAAAATCCAGGCCAGCAAGGCTTACGACTACGGAAAAACTCAGGAAGTTAAAGGTTAAATGCTAGAGGCGTGAATATCCTTTGCAATACAAATCTGTGGTTGTTCTGCTATCTCCATGGCTATCTATCCAGTGATCATTTGCAGTCCTTACTGGCCAAAATACTTATGTATAATATTGATCATCAAGATGGTTATTGTATTTATCAGAATACAATGACCATCTTGACGTTGGGTAATCTCTCACACCCTCAATTTTTATCCACACTCAAAGCACACTTTGTACAAAAAAGTAGGAAACTAATTTACTACCATTGAACTTGATATTTTGGATGCAGGAACTTATGACTGACAAACCCAACATTCACTCATCATGTGCATGTGGTCTACAACATGTCCTTAAAGGGGTAGTTAATTTAAATATCAAGGGGCTGTAGAATGCTTTTCATTCCTAAAGTGAATCTTCTCATATGAGAATCATTTGCCCTGGTATCCTCTTTCACACCATCTTTGTCATGGCATCAAATTGATCAGGCCCTTACATTGATGGTATTCAAAAATATAAGATGAATGCTAAATACTAAAATTTATTTTTAATAGACAAGGAATGGTTTCTTTTTTCACATTTATATTTCTTCTCTTATTGTGAAATATCGTCGTGTCCATGTGCCTTAAAAAAATTAAGTTTGTTGTCTTTTTTCAATGTATGTTTAGAACTAATGCATGGAAAAAATATCCAATTGAGGAGATTGGAATGAAGGTTACATGAGTCGTTCCCTGCCCTTTCATTGGGTTGTAACAACACCATCATTAAGAAAAATTATTTTTAGACAAAAAAGTCCACAAATTCTTTGATCTATTGTTGAATACATGAGAAAATTCTTTGTCTTTTTCGATGTGTTCCTCAGTGGTTCTCATAACAGGAAAAATATCAATGACTTAGAGGCATTACAGAATGCATAAGATCTTTCCTTATAGGTGGAATGCTAAGCAAAGATTTGATTCTAGTGCTTAGGAGAATGGATTTTGTTGTTTGCCTTTTGCTTTCAAATTATATTTGTGTGATTGGTCAGTCCATGGCGAAGAGGAGTTCCTTCTAAACCCAGAGTATGCATATCAGTGAGAATTACAAGGGTCCCCTGGCAGAAAAAAAATCACAATACGCAATGAGGTGTGTATCATAACATGATAACATGTTCACTGCTGTTCATGGCTGTTCTTACGTATTCCCTTGCGTTTGTAACCTGTTCTCGGCTGTTCAAGAATGTTTAGATTGTGTTTTGGGGTGTTCTGAGTTGTGCGGTGTTAATATGTTCCAGAAACACAGAATGAACATTCCGCAACACCCCAGTGTGTTTCCTGACGTGATGCTCGACATTCCGGGAACACTCCTGATGACAATGAATGAGTAGTGAACGAACAAAGAAAAAGTGATCACTGTTTCAAAACACACACAAGTGTTTGAGAATTAATATTTTACTGTTCTCCCCTTTTTTCCTTCTATTTTTGTGATTTATGAGTGAGTAAATGAATCATTGTGTGTTTTCTGTCCTAGATTGCATTTTGGAATAATTTTGCTTTGCTTTGTCCCACTTTCTTGTTTCAATTGTCCTTTCTAATTTATGCACCTTTCAGTTTAACTTGCCCTCTTCACTCTTTGTGCACTGTTATGAATACCGTCTAGGGAATCCATCTTTCCAATACTCTCAAGCTTGTTTCTGGTATTCTCTCACACAGTCTCTTAGAAAATGCTCCGAAAATGCACAGGGAATATTGTAGACAACCTGGAATGACTGAGCTATAGGTATTCCTTCCTGCAAACTACAAATAATTTCATTTTCATGCTTATGCTGCTTCTAGTTACTCTACACACTACAGAAGAACCTCACTTATGAAACTTTCAGTGGACCACCAAAAAAAGTTTCATAAGTGAGGAAGTTTCACAACTGAGGTTTTATAGTAAGGGAGCGTGAAACCCCTTTCAGCCACCCAATTTGGTCTACTTTGCTTCCTGGCTGCATTTACTCATTTGGAGGCAGGAAAATGAAGCCTAATAATCTTATGTACTCACAAGCAACACCACAAATGTTCATGTTACCAAAAGAGAAACATAAATTTGCATTCCTGAACAATGTTTCCCAGGTTGAATTTCTTGGTGTAATTGTTAGCATTCCTGGCACTTCGCCTCAGGGCTGAAGTTTCAATTCACTCGTGGGAAATTTTGTAATAATGATGCTAAATGAGTGCAGAGCAGCCAATTTTGGAAAACATTTAGCTCATGAATAGCCATATTCAGGCAATTCATTTTGTGACCAGGAGACAGACCAAGATTGGGGATTGAAGAAATGAGAAACTTGAGGAAAGTCATGCAAATTATTAGTGAAATAAGTAATCAAAAAACACAAAAATCTGGAAAAATTTCGAGGAGATGTGTGTGCTTTTTCAAGTGGAACTGAATTTATATTTGGACTTGGATCCAAGGTTTTCATTTGAGCAAGTGTAATGAAATACAGGTAAAATCATGTTATTTGACATTCAAATCTGCAAGTGTAAGATAAAAAAAATTGTGCAAGGATGAGGACTCACCAAATACCACTGTTTTGGAAGGAATGGGTCATTTAATTTTATCCTTTGATTTCCGTAATTATGGGTAGTTTTTTTCTTCCAAAATGTTTCATTATTATTGTGGATTGATGGAATTGGTTGTGGCCATGAGTGAACAACATAATTCCTGTTTAAACGCAGCTTTCTCTGTTGTGGAAAAACTTGTTTGACCTGGATGGAGAAAATAACCCCATTAGGCAATAGCACACAAAGTTCTGTGCTAGTTGAACACACGTTGAACATTAAATAGGTACATGATTCATATAAGATTATTTCAATGAAGGATTCATTTCTTCCAAATTCCCTCCAATTTTGTCGGAATCCATGAGAATTGAATCCTTCATCGCAGAAATGACTCAGAAACTGTCGTGGTAGTATATTTCAACTAATATAATTACACGTTTGTCCAGAAATAGAGAATTTGAGAAAACTGGTAGTCCTCTGGGATGTCTTGTTGGCATTTTGAAATGATAATAATCTAGTCCTGGTATGACCTGAAAAATTAAATTATTTCGTTTAGTATCAGATTAGGATAAGGAAGGAGTCCAATCTCTGGAGAAAAAATATGATATAAAACCATTAAAAATTAAATATTTTAAGTAGGCTATATTTAATATGTAGATATTTAGATAACTGTGATGTATTGATCAATGTTCAGCAAATGACTGAAGAAGTATAAGAGAAGCAGCAGTCCAATCAGCGAAGTATGTTAGTGCTAGTCCAGCTGATCACATACAAAATATATGTTGCACAGCATTAAAAAAAACTAGGTTTTGTTAAACGTATTATAGGAAGGTCCTCGGATGAAAAAGTCAAAGAGAGATGCTACGTCGCTGTGGTTAGGCCACATCTCGAATACGCCGCGAGCATTTGGGACCCTGGTCATAAAGATTTAACCAAAAAAATTAAAAAAATACAAAGGAAAGCAGCTTGCTTTGTTAAAAACTGCTGCGAGCGTACACATAGTGTCTCACAGCTTTTATAGGGATTATGGTGAGAGCCCCTAGAGAATCTGAGGCTAAATTCTAGGCTTAGGTTGCTTGAGAAATTCAGGAACTGGTATTTTTCAGAGCGACACAGTATATTATCATGACGCCTCACTACATATCTAGGTCTGACAGATGCGATAAAACAAGAGATACAGTGCCGGACAGATAGGGAAAAAAACTCGTTCTTTCTGCGAACAATAAGCGACCACAATAAAAATTGAACTCCACTAAATACACTCCTGTAATACATCTTTACACGGCTGGTGGCCTAACACCCCCTGCCACACGCCCATGCGGCGGCTCGTAGGGTATTCTGTAGATGTAGACCATACTGGTGGTAATTTTTTTGGGGTTAATGCACGATGATGACAAAATTCAGCCAGGGTGATATTATTTGTGGTAATGAATTAGACAAATCTAAGAACAAACACCCGAAAACAGTTTCAGCTCTGCACTAAAAGGCTGGAATTAAATAAAATGAACATATGTAATATGTTCATTTTGATTCAAGATTATGTGCTGGAAAGGAAATTAGAAATATGTTGCTTCGCGCTCGTGAGGCCTCATCTTGAATTTATCGCAAGAAGAGTAGACCCTCGCTAATCCGTACTACCTCAAAATCTTGACAGATACAGACCCCCGTTGAGTAGTCCAGGTGGTTTATTAAGGGTCTGTGAGGTGGCCTCCTTAAAACCACAATCCAAAATTGTTTCCGAACTAATGTTTTGCTTGGAATGGTTGACATTTCGTAAAAATAGGGCTAAAAATCGATTGTTCTTTCTATTTTTTATATTTTTTTTCGGCGAAAGTTAACAAGCACCGGCCAGAGACGCTGATGCGATATGCGCGAGCGTCATTCGCGACGAGTATTGCGGAGAGTTCTATTTCCAATCACACTCATCGGAGGGGACGTTTTGATTACAGCGGTAGGAACACTTGTATTTTTAAGTTACAAAGTAGTTCGTGACAGAGTATTCTAACTGAACGTCAATGAAGGCTAGCCACAGAAAATGTCAGTTGTTAGCTGCTCGGGTAAATAATTGTCCAAAACTTAACCATTTAAATAGGTATCGCTCGACCTGCTCAGTTACATTGTTCATCGTTCTCTCATCTATTCTCTCGGCGTTTCGTATGCAACGAACTCGTGTTGTTGGAGCATACAACCCATATTGTTTCAAGACGCAATCACCCCTAACCCCTTGCCTTCCACTTTTACCGCCGCCGATTTACACGCAACCGGATGAGAATATTTTTGGCATAAGTACTAAAATAGGTAGGTAATAAATTCATTCCTTAATATGCAGGATGCTATCTATCACTTTTATTCGCGCGTCTTCAATCACTACATCCATCTTTCACAAATATTCGGCATAAATATCAAAATGGTCCACTGGTTCAATTATTTCACCGTTTCCCCTCATTATACAAACATTGTTCCCATTCTCCTTGTCAAAAACAACCACTTCGGTCCCGGACCCATTCAACCTCAATCCATTCGTCTTGTTGCTTCGCAGTAATTATCCTGAGCCCCTTCGTTCCCTGTTGGCTCTTAGAAAGCAACACAGCACCATCCACGTACAGTTGATCTCGCTGACTTAACCTCGTTTCGCTGCCTTAAAATAACGTCGGGAGGAGAACGCTTTCGAGCACTGAGCTTTTCTTTTCCATAGACAAACAATCCTTGATGTGTCCACGACCTACGACATTCCCAACAGCATTCGTATGCCTAATACTTTTATTCAGAGTTACATCTTTCGTGAACATCAGCCGAGATTCGCAAAATCTACCATTTGTTCACTTTATTTCTTCATATTTTCCCCACTCCCCCAATCACAAACAAATGCTGTTCGGTCTTAGACGCATTTATCCTCAAATCCATTCTCCTTGTTGCTTCACACTTATGTTATCCACGAGCTCCAGTAAATCCTGTGGGCTCCCAGTCAGCAACACTGTATCAACTAAGTGCAATAGAACCCGCACATTTACGTATCCTATCATTATGCCGACATTATCCATGCGTGCATCTCTATCACCTTGATTCATGAAAAGCATTGAAAAGTCACGGCGGCATTATGCATGCATGGTTTACGCTGTTCTATTCATATATTTGAACCAGCTAATTAAGACCCCATTCAATCTTGCCCTTGCCTGTTACCCCACATCGCCTTCATAACATTCAATAGCTGCTCATTCACTCCAAAGTCCTTCAAAACTTTCCACAGCTGATGTCTGTGTACCCCTTCATATTCCTTCTCTAAATCCAAAAATCACTGCATACATGGTTTCGAACGTGTATGCATTTCTCCGGTACTTTCTGAGGTATACGAAGCAGACTAATACGTCCCCTCCCACGCATAAACTCGCACTGTACACCCAAAATTCTGTCGAAAGCATTCTTCCTCACTCTTTCGATTATTACTTTACTGAAACTCTTGCTATGGAAAGTGGTAGGTAGCATGTGGAGCAAGGAATCATCCTCAAGGAATGAGTGCTTGTCTAAGGAAGTGAAAATCGCCGTGTACAAAAGTGTACTTCTCCCTACTTTGTTCTATGGTAGTGAAACATGGTTATGTCAGGATAGACATAAGAGTATACTAAACGCCGCGAGTATGGGTTATCTGCGGAGTGTTTGCGGTGAAAGTACGATGGATAGGGTCAGGAATGAGTGGGTAATAAATGAGTGTGGGTTAGATGCTCCAGTAATGGACATATATGAAAGGAGTGTGCTTCGTTGATTTGACCATATTGGGAGAATGGATGAGAGTCGAATAACGAAACAGATATATAAGAGTGAAATGAATGGTGCGAGAGGGAGAGGTAGGCTGAGAAAGCTGTGGTTGAATGTGGTTGAGGAAATTCTTAGGAGGAGGAATGATAGAAGTATTAAAAACAGGAGATTGTGTATGAAGCAGTGTACGGGGGTAAATGAGGCAAAAGAAGTTTGCAAGGATAGGTCAGTATGGAGGAAATTATTGAAGCAGAGTTAGGTGCACAAATGTGTATTTATGAGTGAAACCTAGTCTCTGCCTACCCCGGAAGGGAACGGCGTGATTGGTATGTATGTATGAAACTCTTCCTGGAATACTTAATATTTTTAAATTCGGTCTTCCCACCCTAACCGATGTGTAAAATTATTGCTTACGAATTCTTGCCTTTTTTAAGAACAGAAGGTCGGAAGCCCTAATGATGCCATTTACACGAACTGTTAATGGGTAGCGTACTCCAAAATGTAACAATTTCACTGAATATCCCATCTACCTCTGCAACCTCTTCATCTTCCAATATATTTGCTCCCGTTACGACCTAATTATCTCTAACTTCCTCATCCGTATTGACGTTTCCTTGAACCCAATTCACAAGGTTCATCCTCAACACCTGCACAGTTTTTGTACCAATCTCAAATGACTCCCTCAAATAGTCCTGACGTGTTCATTCCCCACGATCTCGCTTCTTGTGCTGTTTACTGCATTCATTCCTTTGCCCTTTCGTGGATTTGCCCGTTTTACCATTTCTTAAATGGTAAAACGGTTTTCATTGGTTTTCACTGCCTTAAAAACCAATTATGATTCGACACTTCTCCGGCGCATAATATGAATGAAGTCTTCACGGGTTTTCCATCACATAGGTATTTGTTGGCCAACAAATTCCTAACTTTATGGAAAACTTGCGAATACTTCACAATGAATAACAAGCAGGTACTTAGTTATGATTCCATACTTTATTTTAAGCAACACGAACTTGGTCTCGGCATATCATGTCATCATCTGGTACGAGCAGTTGGGTGGCTTACACTTTATATATGTATAGGTACCCGTAGGGAGAAAGAGGGGGGAATTTGAAAACAAGGACGATGGGGACCATAGGAGTAACGAACGAAGCTGTCTGTGAAGGGGTGGCCTAGGAGAGGGGAAGGGATTTTCGTATGTTTTCTTAAACTCCTCATGTCTTTTATCCTTAAGGTAGTACGAGTGAGATAGTTCCCTAGTCATAATAGAGACCATATTCGAATTATACGTTTTAATTTCACCATTAGTAGGACACATCAATTAAATATTGCATTATTAATGGTGCAATAATGTAGTTTTATACGACACAAATTATAAGTAATCAAATGAAAATATCTAAATAAGTCTTTAACTTGGCTCATTTTTTCACGTGGTACGTTTGAAAATCCATCAAAGCGGAAGGTTTACTTTGATCCCGAAGAAATTCCCTGCGGTGAAAATATGATTAATATTTTAAAAAATAGAAAACACACAAACTACACAGTTCTTGTTTTGACGAGATTTAAGCGCAGGGAATGCCTCATTTTTTATATAAGGTTTCTCTGGAGTGCATACACGTACCATTCCCCATGTAAAAGGGCTGGTATTTTTTGTCAAATATCTCGGAAAGTAATGTGGTAAGGGGTTAAATATTTGGTGTCAATCGAAGGATGATATATTATTCTTTAAAGTGAGACCAAAGTCGTTGATATCTGCGTAAAATGATATTTCGCCCAAACTACCTTAATAGTAGTCTATTCCATTGTTTTGATTTTTCCTTTTCTGACGCAAACCTCTTTTTTCCTACTGCTTGTATCTGACGATGCCGAAACCTAGGTCGTGATGATTTAAATGAAGTTTGGAATCATTACCAAGTACTTTTATTTCATTCGTTATGAATGAGTTCCACCGAATAACGTCAGAGACAGTTTCTTAAAAGGCTTCATTCACTTTAAAAATCACATCATTTTGTTAGTCTCTTCCGACGCATTCTTTCCTTTCCGACGTTTAAGCACTCATTCTTTTCCTGACTGTGTTCAACCTTCTCTCTCTTGCTCAGATATGTCGCGAATCATATCAATGCGAAATTCGGGGGTGGCAAGGGGTGGATGTTGCATTCCCCACAAAGTTTTGAAGGGAGACAACTTCCGTAGTATTACTAACTAGAAAATACAAAAACCGACGCTCACCCTCGTTTGTCTTTGTGCTTATATTTTGACCACGCTCTTTTTGAGCGATTTCTCCCAGAAGTTGGGACCGTCTGCGTGTGTGAGTGAGTGATTTGAGTGCTTGTGAGTGTGATTGTGGTATTGACCAGGCATCCTTAGTAGGGTCCCATTAGCCCTATGAAGGATCTCAGGTTATAACCTAGGCATCCTTATCAGGGTCCCATTAACCCTCGAAAAGGATCCCAACTGGGTTGAGTGTGTGTGTCGGTGGTGGTCACTGGCGAGGAAGTAACATTCCCGTAAACCATCACAGGAAGGTATTCTGGTAGAGAGGATGTGTTTGATCCCTGCTGTGAAATCCCCTTTTCGCGCAAACCAACACAGTAAGTGTCGTGTGGTTGCATGTTTGACGAATGGTGCCATTTTTACGGCCATTGGAGAATCTTTTAATTTTTGCTATCTTGAGAGGCCTTAGAACTCAATTTACTTTGATTTACATACAAAGATTATAAATACAAAGTTAACCGGCACGCTTATCACCACTCTACTTTATTTACGTAGCTCGATGATGTTATGAAATTAGTGATGAACATAGAATATGAAGGGGAAAATGACGTTTATTTGGTGCAATTCCGAGGTCGCGGATTGCTATCAAAAGGCTTTCAAATCTACCTATCTACATGTACATACTAGCCTGCTAGCCGCCGCATGGGCGTGTGGCAGGGGGTGTTAGGTCACCAGCCTAACCATATGCATGAGACCCTTAAGAAGTAGCACTAGTTTCTCATGTAGATCGAATACAGCGGTGGGCAGCTAAGTTTGTGAAAAATTGTTACATCTACTTACATCTGCATAATACCTTGCGAGCCGCCGCATGGGCGTGTGGCAGGAGGTGTTAGGACACCAGCCGTGTAAAGATTTCAGCTTTTGGGAGATGAAATGGTGACATGTATTATGGGAGTTTATTTAGTGGAGCTCGGTTTTTATAGTGGTCGCTTATTGTGCAAGGAAATAACGAGTTTTTGTACCCATCTGTTCGGCAGTGTATCTCTCTTATTTCATCGCTTCTGTCAGACCTAGAGATGTAGTGAGGAGTAATGATATAATCTCTCTACGTCGCTCTGAAACACACCAGCTTTGAATTTCTCAAGCAACCTAAGCCTAGCGTGCAACCTCCGAGTCTCTAGAGGCTCCCACCTATCTACCCTACCCTATCTTGTGTGTGGCAGGGGGTGTTAAGTCACCAGCCGTGTAAAAGTGTAAGTTTTTTTGGAGTTGAAATGGTGACGTATATTTAGTGGAGGTCAGTTTTATTTTGGTCGCTTATTGTTCGCGGAAAGAATGAGTTTTTGTACCTATATGTCCGGAAGTGTATCTCTCTTATTTGATCGCATCTGTCAGATCTAGAAATGTAGTGAGGCGTCATGATAATATTCTTTGCATCGCTCTGAAACACCAGTTCTGCATTTCTCAAGCAACCTTAGCCTATAGTGAGTAGCCTCCGAATCTCTAGGGGTTCCCACCTTAATCCCTCTAAAAGTTGTGAAACACTGTATGTTCCCAAAATACAGCAAAATAATTGAGATACACACTTGGACCGATAGGTGTCTTGTCATGCGCAATTCAGTGCCGCATCAAAACACAGAAAACCACTAATACAACAAAGTGCACATAAATTTTAATCCATAAAGTAACTTTTGCCCGATATTATTTAGCATTCAGGGACTAAATCAAAACTCTTTGTATCCAAATATTTAAACTAAGACTCTGTTTTGATATAAATGTTTGTGTTTTTGCTGGATGAATGTAGAAGCAAAATTATTTCTTTAAATTCGAACTTGTTAAGTTATTAATAGCCTAACAGGATAATGTTAAAAAAATGAGAAAATTATACCTCAGTTGCAGTTGTAATAAGCGAAAAATCATAATTCTAAGATTTTTTAGCAGTAACTCAACGGTAATTTTTGTGTTTAGTATTTCCTATGTTTAATACAGCTTGATGTCTCAGTTCTGATTTCCTCGGCAAAGTTTTACCTGGTCAACGTAGCGTATCCTAAATCGGGCAGCAATGTCCCGTGCTGCATTCTCTCCTCCGTCAAGGCTGGCAACAAGTATATCATTTCTCAGTGAACACGCAGGCGAAGTCACAATTACAGCTGTCAGGAAGACTGCCAAATTGTAATACATTTCCGTTGCTAATCACATACTGACGTAAGATTTTTTACACCACCTCGGGAGACGTTCCAATGATTGAAGCTTGACCGACTGAAAGAGCGATCCCTCAATGACTGCCATTTCTTCTGAAATGCAGGGAGTTCTCAACCCAGCTAACCGCCAGTTAATCCTCTCGTCTCACTATCAGCGCCTCCTCTGAAACCACATCCTCTGGTGAGGTGGACTGTCGTAATTGGACCTTCGCTCAAAATGTTGTGGAAACCGCATTAGAGCTTCTGGGGGTCCTACTAACGTTTCTAAATCATAATTTAATTCTTCTATTACGCCATTGAATGATATCCTGCAAATTATAATGGAGGAAAAAGACTAATGTTCATAATTGTCGTACCTACATATTTTTAGAAAGCAGAAAGTATCATTTTCTGGAGGGTGCCTAATCACCATTGTAAAATGTCCATGTCTTCTAAGGCACCACATCATGTGAAAGTCATCACAAAAATGCCAGACCTATACTGTGGGTGGGGTAAACATAACATCTTCAGATACAGTAAAATATCTTGGAATTACCTTAACTTCTGATATAATCGTGGGGATAACACATACAAAACATGTGGCACAGCGCCAAAAAACTAGGTTTTGTTAAACGTATAATAGGAAGATCCTCGGATGAAAAACTAAAAGAGAGATGCTATTTCGCTCTGGTTAGGCCACACCTTGAATACGCCGCGAGCATTTGGGACCCTGGTCAAATAGATTTAACCAAAAAAATTAACAAAATACAAAGGAAAGCAGCGCGCTTCGTTAAAAACTGCTACGAGCGTACATATAGTGTCTCACAACTTTTAGAGGGATTAAGGTGGGAGCCCCTAGAGTGTCAGACGCTATACGCTAGGCTTAGGTTGGTTGAGAAATTCAGAACTGATATTGTGTAGAGCGCAATAGAGAATATTATCATGACTCCTCACTACATCTATAGGTCTGGCAGATGCGATAAAATAAGAGAGATACTCTGCCGAACAAATAGGTACAAAAATTTGGTCTTTCCGCGAACAATAAGCGACCACAATAAAAATTAAGCTCCATTAAATACACTCCTATAATTCATGTCACCATTTAATCTCCAAAAAATTACACCTTTACACGGCTAGTGACCTAACACTCCCTGCCACACGCCCATGCGGCTGCCCGCGGGGTATTATATAGATGTAAGGTTATTAATGATTCCTGAATGAGCTAGCGTCAAAATAATATTGTCCATTTGATGGTAGATGAAGCAGCATTGGAAGTTTAGAGGGGACTAGGCTGATGACGGGATTATCAATCGTAAGTGTACATTCGGTGTAATCGTTAAAAACTTTTTTGCTGATTTCTATGAGCTTGGAGTTTTGAAAGTTGGCTTTGAAGCTCAATATAATGCAGCATTTTTGTCGGAATTTTTGTCTTATGCCCTGAAATTCCGCCAAGCCGTGAAATTTCACAATTTCGGGCCATTTTGCTAAAAAGTTGAAATATGAAGTATGATTTAGTTTTTTTCCCGGCGAATAATATGGAGGAAGTCTTCTCGGGTCTTCCGCCGGGATAAATTTTTTTGCTGCCGACGTTTCGGAGTCCGACTCGTACTCCATTCTCAAGGCAAATGAAAGGCAAGGCAATCATTTGCCTTGAGAATGGAGTACGAGTCGGACTCCGAAACGTCGGCAGTAAAAAAAACTTATCCCGGCGGAAGACCCGAGAAGACTTCCTCCATAAATTGAAATATATTCGGGAGATAGTGCTCTGCCATATTTTGTCGTGAGAAACGCTTATGTATTGTCAGAAGGTAAGTAAATGTAGCTTTTTAATAGTCACTTGAGTGCAGAACCCCACAAAAAAGGAACAAAAATACGAGTGCGATTCATTCATCTACGTAATACCCTGCGAGCCACCACGAGGGTGTGTGGCAGGGGGTGAAGATCACCAAACATGCACTATTGACATGCAACTAGGATATTTAAATGAGACATGCTAGAAAATAGGGTCACATGAAGCTAGATGGTTAGTATCTACATAATAAGGAAGGGATTATTGGTTGTTATTACATGCATCATGCACTACAGAGTACTCTAACTATATTTCACCTACCTATCCCTTTGCTACGCTGCCTATTGTTTTCTATTATAGTACGCGGGAAAAATGACATTTTAAATCTATCGGTACGACAATCTATCTCTCTAATCTTGTTAATCTGATCAAACCTAGCATAATACGCAGGGGTTCTCAATATATATCTAACGTCATCTGTGAACAAAACGGTTTCGAATTTACTTAAAAGGTTTAACCTAAACATTAACCTGCGTTCTGATAGTAATTCCAAATAAAAGTTCAAAGTAACCCTCGCCCCCCTAGAATGTATAGTCTACCCAAAATTCACTAGGCCAACGTTCCTATCCGCCCAGTGATATCGGGGTTGGGTTTTCCGACTCACAAACTGGCTTACAAATTCAATACCATCTTCCGTTAAACTTCTAAATTTGTGTCGAAATATAGTGCACAGAATTCAAGTAAACTAACGGAGCATTTGAGCAAGGTAACTATACCGGAAATGCGAAACTTTATCAATTTGACGTCACAAACTTTTGTTCACTTCAGTTCCTGTCTGAGAAACTTTGGATGTAGCGGAGGAAATTTTAATGGATTCAACCACTAACCCAGTACGAACGGTTAGGTATGACCTGATCAGCCTCATGAAAATATGCACGAATCAAAATTATTTTTATTTGATGGAAACTCTTATCGTCAGGAAGGAGGACTAGCCGTGGGATCACATTTATCCACGTGAAAAGTACCAAGTTATTTTTTACACACCAAGAAATCTAGGATCTGTTTTCAACAATGCTAAGGACTCGTTTGACCCCATTCCAAAAACAGGTGTATAAGAACTTAAGGCAGTCGAGCGAAATATCATTTTCTTTATAAATCAATGAATTTGGTCTCATTTTACAGATAAATATCTCATCTATCCAATGACACCAAATATTCTACCCCTTACCACATTACTTCCGGAGATATTTGCCAAACAAAAATCCTAGCCCTTTTATATGGCAAATGGTACGTGCATGCATTCCAGAGAGACATTATTTACAAAATGAGATGTTTCTAACACTTAGATGTCACAAAAAAACTGGCAGTGTGTAGTTTGTATGTTTCTCAACTATATTTGAAAATTAATCATATTGTCACCGCAGTAGGTTCTTGGGCACCACAAAAAACCTTCCGTTTAGAAGGAGTTTCAAACGCACCGCGCGAAAATGAGTCAAGTTAAAGAATTCTTTAGATATTTTCATTTAATTACCTACTTACAATTTCTGTCTTATAAAACTATATAATTACCCCATTAATGATGCAACATTTAATTGATGTGTCTTACGGCTGGTGAAATGAAAACGTATAATTCGAATATGGTCTCTCTAATGATTAGGGCACTATCTCGCTCGGACTACCTTAATCGTAGACTCCTGGAATGAAATTTCCGTCAGATGCCTCAATTCCGCTTGGAATGACATTGGGCGTAAGCTGTTTAAGATGTTCCTGGGTTTGATGAAGAGCATTCAATAGACGAGGACATCATCGATCTCGGCCACGCATACGGGCTTTTGATATGGATGGAAATGACATCGTGGAACTTATGTATCGATGAACATGGAAGAGAGCTGAACATAGAAGAACTCCAAGAATTGGAGGGAATAGTTGAAGGAGGTAGCTGCGAGGAGGATAATAGCAACAATTGAAACAGAGTGACTCCCAAAGACATCAAAGAATAGTTCGTTGCTTGGGACATGAATAAAAGGACTGCAAAGAAACACCCTGACATAGAAACAACAACAGTTCCCGTGCGACTATGAAGGTAAAGTGATTGGACACTTCATATAGAGAGAGTTAAACAAACGACCTTACATCAATTTTTTAAGGATAAACGCTAACTTTTTCCCATATCATATTTTTACCTTTAAATGAGCGTGCATCAACATTACAAGAGAGTGAAGCATTATTGCACGCTGAAAATTCGTCTTGTTCTTGACAAAGTTACCATTAAAATTGTCATGTCCTCAGTGTTCTTTTTCCGTATTCATTGTAATCGTGCTCAATGAACGAATCCTTCCGAGAAGGTTGTGGACCCCTCAAGTAAAAGGACTCCGAGGAAAGTGCTTTGAGCGAAAGTTTTCCCCTCAGCTGCTATCTCTGTTTTGATTCGACTATTCAATCTCCGAGGAATGTCCTAGACCGGGAGAACGATATCAGTGTTGCTGGGTCGGAAGGCTGGCTGGTTGGCTGGGTGAGAAGGACTATATCGGGAGAGGTAGACATGTTGGAGATGGCAACAATCGGCTTTGATAGTCAAGTCAACTGCTCTGAAAAGTGCTGTGAGTAAAACTTCTCCCCTTCGATACCAACAAGACTGTTGTTCGGCTTTCAGTCTCCGAAGGATGAACCAGAAAGATATGAAAACTGCTGGCACGGCGTAAAGGCCGCTTTACACGGTACATTTTATTGTCCAATAAAATGTATCATATAGAAACATGTACAAGAAACTGAATGGAAATGAAGCAGGTTCTATTTCTCGTTAAGTCATTTAGACAATTATACAATTTGTCGCTTTACACGGTACAATTTTCCCCTCGCAAGAGTTCATACATACATTCGTGTGTACAATAAAATGTACCGGGTAAAGCAGCCTTTAAGACAATGAAAAATCTTTGAACCAGAAGTCGAGGCAATGCACTAGAATATTATTATTCACGGTAAGGTTACTGACTGTTCCTTCACCTACCGTCTATGCATTACTATAAGCTATTTGCCTCTCATACTTAGCCTATTTATACTATAACTCAAAGCCTAATTTTGTGAGCATAGTTTCAATAAGCTCGCAACGCCACTTTCTACGTGGGTACGCGTTTATTCACGTATCGTTCATGTGATTGTGATGCACAGATGATGGCTCGAAGCCAAAATAAGATTCCTGACTACCGATGCATAGTAACACGCAGAGGCATGAATAACTTATAGTCCACCTTCTCTTCCCATAGCTGGAAAATGCGATCATATATTAAGTTGCTGAGACTGGATCGCAGTTTGAGGGCGAGTACGGGAGTGTAGTGGTAGATCGTGAGAAAGTGCTAGGAAATTCGATAAGTGGTCAATTTACTATTCTTAAGTAAAGTTTGAATGTTGGTTACATAACATGAAGGTCATTAGATTCCAGAATATTTAGAACCTGTACTCCATATCATACCTTAGAAAACGCTCCCGCTGATGTAATCAAACCCATCCCACGGCTGGTTAACAACGAAATTCACTTTCGAAAGGTGCCATGGAACTGATTAGAATCTTAAAGCAGGGGTCTACTGTGAATTCACCGCATGCACTTCTTGCGGAGGTCATCACACCAACGACATGTTTACACATTAGGTGGAGTAAACAAAAAGTCTTTGGTTAAAGTCAAATACCTTGGTATAACCTTCTATTGAAATATCTTGGTATTACCTTAACTTCTGATACATCGTGAATAATACACATACAACACATATGTGGCAAATCACTAAAGAAACTAGGTTTTGATAAGCGTATAATAGGAAGTCCTCGGATGAAAAAGTAAATGAGAGATTCTATTTCACTCTGGTTAGGCCACACCTCGAATACGCCGCGAGCATTTTGGGTCCTGGTTAGAGGGATTTAACAAAAAAATCACCACAGACGAAAACAGCGTGCTTCGTTAAATACTCCGACGAGCGAAGAAAAAGTGTTATATAAACTTAAATGGGATAAGGATGGCAGCTGCTAGAGACTCTGAGACTACACGCTAGGCTTAGTTTGCTTGAGAAAAACAGAGCAGGTGTGTTTCCAAGGTGTGGTGGGATTAGGTAGTAGCCGATAGAGACTCGGGGGCTGCGCGCTAGGCTTAGGTTGCTTGAAAATTCTGAACGTGTTTCAGAGCGACCCAGAGAATATTAGTTGGACACCACACTACTTTTATAGATCTGACAGATGCGATAAAATAAGAGAGGAACATTGCTGAACAGATAGGTACAAGAACTCGTTCTTTCCGCGCACAATAAGCGACCACAATAAAAAATGAACTCCACTAAATACACTCCCATAATACAATGACCGTTTCGCCTCCCAAAACCTTATCCCTTACATGTTTACACGGACGGTGTCTCTGTAATAGTCATATCTCATCTATTTATCATAGCGAGTCGTGGCTTTGGTGGACAGGAGGAAAAAGGAACTTACCGTTGAAAAAGAAAATCGGCAAAGAGCGAAACTTTCGTGGAATTCGCTATTTTTTCCTGAGTAATGATGTAGTGCACATGTAATGCCGTGTCCTTGAGTTATTGTTTGTTTTGTGTGTTTTAATATTTAATAAGTTTATTGTTTATTTTGTGCGTTTTCTCTAATTTCTTATTTTTGTGTTTTAATGTTTTGTTTATTTTGTATTGTCGTTGTTGGTTATGAGGGAGTTGTTTAAGTTTGGAGAGGTGGGATTGTTGGAGCGGTGAGAGAGGAAATAGAAGGTGTATTAAAGAACTGTAAATAAAGCGCTAACAAAAGAAATCACTAATGCGATACACACACTTATTTTATCTCCGTCGTCGGGGGAGTCCTATAGGTAAGAATGTTGCATTCAAAGCAAGCGGGAGGCCATTAATTAAATTCGAAGATGATGGATTCTGGGGTAACTTGGGGAAATATCTTCTTAAAAAGTTAATGATTTCTTACCAATAAATTTTTGAGACCTGAGCGTAATTGTTGCGGATAACTTCAATGCTTAATGTGCCAGTTTGCGACTTTTTTTTGGCATTGATAGAGTAATAATTCATCAAAATGACTAATTTGACCGAGGTCATCTTTTTCGATTCACTTGCCGATTCCTTCTGTCCCCTGCCACCTAAATATCGACTCCATCTTCAGCAATGCGCGGTTGACGCAAACGCAACATCTAGAGTCGGAATGATGTAATCATCACTGAATTATTTTCTTTTTGTTCAAACGTTAACTCCGAGTCTCTCAACTCCTCGCCGAGCACACTTTTCCTTGACCGCAACACAATCTCGAATCCAATACGTAATTCCTCATAAGACCGGAAGTCACTGAATTCTCACTTCCTTCCTTGCCCAGAAGAACATGAGAGGATAATTTATCTTTCTTTGTACTCGGTATAGACGAAGGCGCTGGCGATTTCCTTACCAACTTCCGCGATCCTCGCTTCGTTGTTGAAATCCATGGCTGACCCATTAGGATTGGTTTAAAGTCATGCACATGTAACAAATAGTTGTTCGACAAGAGTAAGGGGGGATCGGGTTGTTGTGGTGGCTAGAGTACTCGCCTACCACACGGGCGGCCAGGGTTCAAATCCCTGCAGAGGAGGATGTTTTTCAGAGGAACCCGATCCCTACTTGAGTGCCTTGTGGAGGGCACTTCAAGTAGAGCACTCCGTCTGTCGGATGAGACGTTAAGCCGTGGTCCCCTTGGCACCTTTCGTTGAGAGTAGGCTAATGCCGACGCCGGGTTTCTATCCACCCTTCCTCGCTTACCTATCCTCTAAGGCGTAAATGACCTTAGCCGTCAGTCGCCTCCCCAAAGATCCAACCAAAGAATAATTTTTGGCCCGAAGTTTATTCGGGGAGACATCTGCGTTTATCTGCACCGTTGAAGATGTGTCTAGAATGACATTGGGAGGATTATCAGTGAAACGGGGAAAGGCTGGAGTGAAACCCGGTGTCCGCTCTTAATAAGAGGTATTTTTGTCCCGATTCGCATTGGGTGGTTAATTCTTTCGGAGAAGGCCTCTCACATCTCAGCAGATTGGAGTTATTTACGATCCAAATCTACATAATACTCTGTAAGCTTCCCGAGGGGTGCGTGGCAGTCGCTGAGTTATCTACTACATGCGCTGTAGTGTATGTTAATGAAGTTGACGGTACTACGACAATAGTAAATGCGTAGGCAAAAATTGATCAAAAGGTAACCTATTGCCAACATGGACTACACTAGAGTAATGTCATAAATGCTACTGAAATTATTTGTATTTATGTATTTTGCAACTATGTATACGGTCAGAGATACAAGAGTCAAACAGAAAGCAAGAGAAACGTAGTGTTAGGTCTAGATTCCAGATATTGACATATATAATTAAGAACTTGCTAATTAAGTGCAAGGATCACATAGATCCAAACAAGAAAAGTGGTGTATATGCTATACATTGTAATGACTGCAAAAGTGTGTACGTTGGGCCAACTCAAAGGAATTTTATAATCAGGACCAAATAACATTGTAGTACTTTTAAAAACAATAATGAAAACATGGTAGTACTAATGCCATGAATGAAAATAGAAGTAACTTCGGGCGCCTTCCATTCGCCCTTAGTGCGCTACTCAGTACGTATCACAACAGCGCACACGTCTTCCATTCGTGTGAGTCAGCGCACAAGGTTCAAAACTTCAAAACAGCTCGGAAGCAGGGTTCGGAGTGAGCTACAGTGCGCTAGAAAAAAAAGAAGTTCGGTAGCCGCTTATTGAGCTCGTCCCGCCATTTAGTTCTAAATCGTTTTTAAAATGGACAAAGGGAATTCTTTATTTGTGGTACTATTTTTAATTAACAAATATGTTTAATTTTTGTATCCTCAATTTATCATTAGTGTATGAGTAATTTATAATTATTTGAGAGTGATTTTCACGTAATGTAAAGCTATGTTTATAAGAGGAAGAGGCATGAATTTAAAATAGAGAAAATCGTCGATTTCTGAAATAGGTGAACGTATCCTCGGATAACAGCATTCTATGTCCGTGCTTGCGTGCCCGCAGTTATTCGTGAGAGTGGAAGCCTAGTTGAACACCTTAAATGAAACGCGTACATTAGTTTCTTCGTTCGCCATTATTCGCCAAACATCTATTGTGTAACGGTCATAGCAGTGCCTTTGATACCAAAATCCTACATTGTAGTAACTAATTCACGTGAGCTCGATGCCCTTGAGCAAGCAGAAATTCTGAGGATCCTGATGTGTTTTTTGTCAATGCATGTTTTTTTCCCTTCCCCCTCCCCTATCCTTGAAGCAGTTGCACATTGATACTACCTGCCACCTCTCTATCTCCCCCTTCACCCCCCACTATTTTTTCTCCTTTCTTCCACCAACCCCTCCCCCCCCCAAATCATCACCTCCCCCTTCTTTCCTTTCTCCCCAATATGTAAGAGAGTTCCCAAATTTATTAAAAATTTTAAGATGTCAACTTTTACTAAAACCACTCGATTTATTAAAACAACGACCCAGGTTTCGATGTGCATTCACATCATCTTCAGGTAAATGGAGGCCGATGTGCCGGCCTTATATAGTAAACATTACCAGGTGGGGAAAGGGGAGGGGAAAGAACAATTCAGGAAGAGGGTGGTCACGGGAGGGTAGGGAGGGGGGCTAGGAGGACGAAGTGGAGGGGATTAAAGCTTTGAGGATGGGGGAATAGGCAGGGAGCATACATTCATTAACAAGAAATTTATCACAGTAAGCTTGGTTTTTAAAATTTTTTAGTTGTTCTAAAGCATTCAGCTTACGTCTGTCAGTTGCAAAATGGAGAGGTGTCATGGTAAAATCACTTTTATGTCCGTGGATTAAAAGATGTCGGGCGAAGTTGCTTCCGTTAAAATTAAAATTTCTAAAATCTCTTTTATGCTCCTTTTGTCTAATTTCAAAATTTCTACAGGTCTGTCCAACATACTGTCCACCACATTCATTACATTTCATTAAGTATACACCACTTAATTTCTGAGGTTCAATGGGGTCCTTGCAGTTCACTAACAGTTTTTTCACACTGTATGGTACTTAAAATGCCACTTTATAACGGTCCTTTGGAAACAATTGCGCCACTCGAGAGGAAATCTCCCCGAAGTAGGTAATTGAACGCCATTGTTGAACAGGGGGTTCTGTTTTGTTGTAAAAACTGGCCACGGCTCTTTTCCTCCTATTCTTGCGAATTAATTTGTCTATTAGTGAGAGTGGATAGCCGTTATTCACACTGTATGGTGTCACAAGTGAGACTGACGAAAGTGAGTGATATTCCCAAATTTATTATTAATACCGCTCAAAGAAAAAATAAGAACCATTGCCGAACAATATTACGAAGGCATCAATAACTGTGAAAATGCGTTATTAAAAAAAAATTTAGTTTCATATCAAGACCTAGCAAGCAATAAAACTAAGAGACCAGGCAATGTTCTAAACATTTGACTACCCATCTAAGGAGGAAATCCTCCAAGGATAAGAAAATGACGCAGTGACCTCAACACCAAGCGAAAGAGCAAAGGCAGCGACACAGGCTGCAACCTCGGGAAAGACTAGACACACATCATTATGCAGGGGATCCGGTTGGTGTGGTGGTTAGAGTACTCGCCTACCACACGGGCGGCCAGGGTTCAAATCCCTGCAGTGGCGGATGTTTTTCAGAGGAGGGCACTCGTGGAGGGCGCTTGTGGAGGGCACTTCAAGTAGAGTACTCCGTCTGTCGGATGAGACGTTAAGCCGTGGTCCCCTTGGCGCCTTTCGTTGAGAGCAGGCTAATGCCGACGCCGGGTTTCTATCCACCCTTCCTCCCTTACCTCTCCCCTATGGCGCAAATGACCTTAGCCGTCGGTCGCCTCCCCAAAAATCCAATCCAATCCAATCATTATGCACCTGAAGATGATGCTTATGTATTGATCTTAATTGTTTTTGTGGTCAAGTAAAAGTTATCAATAAATATGTCCAGATATAGAAACAAGCATTAGGTATAGCAAGACAATTAATTATCCGCACTACTCAAAGACAAACCTACTTTGAAGTCTTACTGACAGATATTATGGTCTCTTGTCCATTGCGAGGACAATTACATTATTCTCTCTGTTTTGCATTCTATTTCCCCATTAGTATTCTCTTTGTCTGATCCACTATATTAAGTCAATATCGTAAAATGTAATATTTACGTCGTCATAAAATAAATTGGCTTGGAATGTACGATTAAGTCTAATTTTCGATGGACTGCCTGACGGCGATTCCCATCCCTGTCGTAGCAAAACGTCGGCAACACTAACGAAATAATAATATTGACTCTTTACGTACCTTACCGATTTCCGAGTCTCTAACTCTGGTGGTGTGAGGGGAGGTTTGCGGAGGAAAGGGGGAGGAATTTCCGTTGGACAAGGAATGGAGCTCACAGCGGGGGGTTGACGTAATCACGGTAGGGGTTTTTTTATTGAGGTAGTCCGAGCGAGATAGTTTCCTAGTCATAATAGATACCATATTCGAATTATACGTTTTAATTTCACCAGCTGTATGACATTTGAATTAAATATTGCATTATTAATGGTCCAATAAACAGTTTAATATAACAGAAATGGTAAGTAATCAAATGAAATTATCACCACAAGTCTTCAATTTGATACAATTTTTTCGCGCGGTACGTTTGAAACTATCAAAACGGAAGGTTTATTGTGATCCCGAAGAATTTACTGCGGTGACAATACGATTAATTTAAAAAATAGTTGAAAAAAACATACAGACTACACGCTGTTAGTTTTTATTACGACATCTGAGTGTTAGAAATTCCTCATTTTGTAAATACTTCCTCTCTGGAGTGCATACACGTACCATTTCCTATGTAAAAGGGATGGTATTTTTTGGCAAATAACTCCGAAAGTAATGTGGAAAGGGGTTGAATTTTTGGTGTCATAAGAAGGGTGAGATATTTTTCTTTAAAATGAGACCAAATTCATAGATTTGTCGGTAAAATGATATTTCGCTCAAACTACCTGAAGACAGGAAAGTTGGGGGTCTACATTAGACACAGCCAGACATCGTATAGGAGTGAATAGTTTTTCAAGGATATTTTCGTTCAATTTGCATCCCTTTTTCATGTGTTTCCTTATATTTACATCTACAAACCACCCACTGAACCGCCGCATGGGCGTGTGGCAGGGGGTTTAGGACACCAGCAGTGTAAATATGTAAGGAATAAGGTTTTGGAGGTGAAATAGTGACGTGTATTATTGGAGTGTATTGAGTGGAGCACGCTTTTAATTATGGTCGCTTATTGTGCGCGGAAAGGACGAGTTTTTGTACCTATCTGTTCGGCATTGTATTTCTCTTGTTTTATTGCTTCTGTCAGACCTAGAGATATATAGTGGCGTCATGACAATATACTCTGTGTCACCCTGAAACACACCAGTTCTGAATATCTCAAGCAAACTAAGCTTAACGTGTAGCCTCCGAGACCTTATGGGCTCCCACTTTAATACCTCTTGTACTGTATAACACTATATGTTTGCTCGTAGCAGTTTTTAAGGAAGCGAGCAGCTTTCCTTTGTATATTGTTAATTTTTTTGGTTATATCTTTCTGTCCAGGGTCCCAAATGCTCGCGGCGTATTCGACGTGTGGCCTAGCCAGAGCGAAGTAGCGCCTGTCGTTTACCATTTCATCCGAGGACCTTTCTATTATAAGCTTAATAAATCCTAGTTTCTTTTATGCTGTGCCATGTATGCTTTGTTTGTGTGTTTCCTACCATATAGCTGGAGTTATAGTAATTCCAAGATATTTAACTTTATCTGAATATTTTGTGTTTACTCCACCCACCATGTTGGTATGCCATTTGTGTGATGAATTTCGCAAGAAGTGTACACTTCTAAGGCCGCGTCTTCGCTCATTTCGCGATAGATGACCGTATAGTCTACAAATAATTGTAATTAACTGCTAACTCGAGAAATTAGGTAGTTTTATAATGAATAAGAGGGCCGATCACGCTTCCTTGTGGAACACTGAATGTAACTCCAACCATATCAGTGATAATGCCATCAATAACGACTTTTTGTTTTCGATCAGTAAGAATGTCCCGTATCTAATTCACTGTTTTTTTAAATCCGCATGAATGCAATTTATATATGAGTTCTATGTGAGGAACCTTGTCCAATGCTTTCTTGATATCAAGGAATATGCTTTCGACTTGATCTTTCTAGTCACCTGTTTTTAGTATGTCATGAAGGAAGAGTACAAGCTGTGTTTCGCTGGACCTGCCATTACGGAAGGCATGCTGATTGCTATGTAAGAAGTTACAATTATCCATTAATTACATAGAACTACTAACGACAATATTTTCGAGGGTCTGACATACAAGTGATGTTAACGATATAGGCCGGTAATTTCCTGGGTCATTTGCTCTCTAACTATTTATCTCTTACTGCTCTAATAAGTACATCCTCCTTCCTTTTCTTCTCCAGGTGTAGAACCTGCGGGAAAATGTCACTTTTGTGACCACATTCCCGTAGGTGTTTCGAGGAAAGCGATTTATTTGTTCTTTCCACAATTGTCTTTGGCGCTCTTCAGCTGTCAGGTTGAAAGTACTTTCAGTCTGCCTCGAGGACATATTGCCTCATGATCACCACATATCTACATCTACGTGTTACCGGGCGAGCCACCTTATGGGTATGGCTGTGGGTGAGTCATCACCGACATGCACTATGATGTACCAGTAAATTTCACTGGTATGCACTACATCCGTATGTATGTATGTTCACAATGCCACAGAGACTACGTGTATCAATGCATACTGCAACTACGTAAACGATACCCACGAGTCATACAGGAATCATGCGAAACGTGATGTTAGTACTACGCGGCAGATTAATAAACAAGCATTTGGGACCACATCAAATAATCTGCTACACGACCTGTCGATTAACCTATATCAAAGTCTTAATGCAGCCATTATGGTCTCTCAACCATCGCGGGGGAGGGAATTTTAAACCTGTCTGTTCAACTTTCTATTTCCTTTATTTTATCCTCGTGATATGATCTACCGCAGTATGTTGGAGTTCGTGAGATATTGATAACTTCGTTGGAGAAAGAATTATTTTTTTAATTTGCGTCAAAAATTAAGTCTAATTCTTAATCTACTACCTGAAAGCGATTCCCATCCCAGATGTTGCAAGAGGTCAGTATCACTAGCGAGGCCATCATGACTTAAGTATAAACACCACTTTGACAAGGTAAATTGGAATCAACTGACGGAAATACTCTGGAAAATGGGAATAGATTGGCGAAACAGGAGACTTATCTGAAACTTATATATGACACAAAGGGCGCAGGTGAGGGTGGCTAATGTTGAATCAGGGTGGGCAAGTATAGGTCGCGGGGTAAGGCAAGGGTGCCCGTTGTCGCCATTTCTTTTCAACATTTATGCTGAGGGAATGGTAAGACAGGCATGGGATGAACTTGAGGTCGGAATCAAAGCAGGAGGGCATCTGATAAAGTCAGTTAGATTCGCGGACGAACAGGCATTGGTTAGTGGATCTTCGAAGGGACTGAAAACTTTGGTCGATGCTTTAGAAATGCATTGCCGGATATTTTGAATGAAGATGAATTATAAGAAAACAAAAGTAATGAGATTCTCCAGGACAATGAAAGCTATGCCTGTGATTAAAGATGGAGGACACAAACTCGAACAAGTAGAGCAATTTAATTACTTAGGTAGTACGCTAGAGGAAAACGGACATAGTAGCAAAGACATACGGAATAAAATAGCGCTTGCTAAGGAGAGGTTCAGCAATAGAAGGGAGCTGATGACGGACACATTAGGCAAGGATGTGAAGAAGAGGCTGGTGAAGAGCGTGATATGGAGCGTAGAGTTGTTTGGGGCAGAAACGTAGACCGTGAGAAAGGAGGACGAGAATAGGCCGCAGGCATTTGAGATGTGAGTGTGGAGAAGGACGGAGAAGGTGAGGTGGACGGAAAGGAAGACTGACGAGGAAGTGCTTGAGATGGTGGGCGAGGAAAGGAAACTTTGAATGAAATCTGGAATAGGCAGGGTAGATGGCTGAAGTATGTAATAAAGGGTGAGGGGTTGCTGAAGAGTGTGGTAGAGGGAGGGATGTTGGGCAAGCGGGGAAGGGGAAGAAAGAGATTAGGTTTCATGGACGGGATGAAGAAGGGTATGGTCTTTCAGTCAGTCGCAGTTAACCCCGCTCGTCCAAAGATCCGTTTTGGGTTGCGCGCGCAAGAAGTGTCAACGAAGCAATCGTTCACTCGTGCATATTTTCAGAATTATCTAGTATAATTTATACTACGCACAAATCATGTATTTTCGGATCATATAAAAATTACAAATAAATTTATAAGCTTTTCCTTGGCTTTAATTTTTTGATTCTGTGCAAATTGTAGGACTAGATAATATTTAAACATTTTCGTTAAATTAGCAACAAAAATGCGTTATAAAAACTTGCGATTACCATTTTATGTACTCTTATTAACTCTCGCAACTTTTGGTGGAAAGTCAATGCTGTAGATTTCGTAGTTTTTACTAGGCTGAGTTACAAAGTTCATGAAGTTGACAAAACTGCTAAATTTAGGGTGTGTGGTGTCGATTATTGCATTAACGTGTCTCCATTTTTGGTCACATCATATAATAAAAAATATTGCTGAAATTAAAATAAATCTTTTATTATTTTTTATTATTTTATTAAAATAAATAAAATAAAATAATCTTTAAAGTGGCGTATAAAATATTACACTAATATATACACAGACCAAGATATAAATTCTCAAAGTACAGCGGCACATCATTTTGACGCCGACAGTCGTGGCAAATGAGGGCGTAGGCCAATCTTTGAAGTTTAATATCTCGGTTTTTTTTTAACTGCCCACAACCAAATTTGTTTCTGAGGGAAGACAAAAGACTAACGTGTCAAACTAGAACGAAAATTTAAATTTAAAAATGGCTGTATTTTTGTTGTTAAAATTTAAACATTTAAGATTTAAACAATTTCAACAAAATTTAGTTTATTTACCAAACTGATCACACAATATTGACTTACGTTTTTTTTAGAAACAAAATAAGACATCAACCGTTTCTCTAGCTGCTTTCATTTAGGAGATACAGCGAAAAGAAAAAAGGTCTTATAGCAAAATGGTCGAAACTTTGATAGCCTCTAGATCTGCCGAAAAGTTTTTTTCCAAAAACGCTTTTACATTTTTTCATAAAATACTAGAAGAAACCCACGCAAAAATTTTGGTTCGAATCGGTGACACCAAGGGTCAACTCTGCTGATCTGACGTGGAATAACCCATAAACATTTATGTAAAGGTAAGTGTGCAAAATATTATTCTTATCCATCTTCAAATTTGAACAATAAAAGTGAGTGGTAGACAATGTTTGTTTACATGATGGACCTTCTTGCTTGTTTGACCATTGTAACACTTTTTATTGCCGTTATAAAAAATTAACCGGTTTCAACACGTTCGCGTCATTTTCAAAGAACTGACAATGTATGGCATTGGGGAATCCTTAAATAGTGTACCGGAGGGAGAGGGGGGGGGGTTGAAAGGATGATTTGGACCATTACGGAAGAGGCAGAAGCTTGGAGGTAAGTATGAGGAAACTGGTCAATACTTAATGTGAAAGGTCGAAGGGGAGGGAGAGGGAATGTCAATCTTGGGATGTTGCAAATGTCATGGGTAAGGAAAATAAGGTCGGGGTGAACATTTGAAATTAGTCAAATCATTTAATAGAATAAAATCCGGTAAAAATCACCATTTGACAATTTCAACTTTTTCTAAAAAACCTAGCTTAAAACCTTTGTCATTAACATATAAAATCTTGGGGGTGAAGTTTCCACGATGGCCAGTTTCAATCAAGTGTTTTGCACACATGGTACTTTCGTTGTCATTTTTAAAACAGTTCTTATGTTTAATGTCTTTTTATTGCCCCATGCAAAATATAATGTATCTATCCGGTAGGAAAAAATGAAGGATAAGCCCCGAAAAGACTTCCTTCAACTCCATATGATATGATCTTCAACTAATGCAGTCTAGGCACTCCATAATTTGAACACCATACAAGACATTATGGCTTCTAATTTCTAGAAATTGCTAAATTCGAGAGTACAAACCCAACATGTGATTTGCATTTCACAAATCATACACATGAATATGGCTATGAGAATTTTTTATAAAATTATAAATCACTCAGGTTTCTGGCAAATGCAATAGAACCAAATACAGAAAAATTAAAAATCTATTTTTACGCCTGCTATTATTAGACCTCGAACCCTCTTCGCTGAGAATCGGAGGTAAATATCCATATTAAGGAATGCAGCCAACGGCAATGAAATGGACTGTCAAAATGTGCGGTAGATATTAACAATTTTTATACAATTCAATGGCAAGAGAATAGATGTTTTATTCAGCGTAAAACATGTATTGACTATATAATCATCGTTGTTCACTATATATGAACGGAGAGCGATAACTTCAAATTATACTGTATAACGTGTCACATGAACTTAATTTATTATTGCGTCGTCATGTCAAGCGCGAAAATTAAGAAATAAATATTAAATATTTGCATAACCTTTCAGTATTTTGTATATACCCGCGGTAACTCGAACCGCTATGCCGAACCTCAATTGTTTATTGGTTACATTGGCAGCATTGTCAGCAAAAAACTTGGCAATGTGGCTTGTGGCAATGGCTGCTTCTAATTGGAGGAGAAGCTACATATCGTCATCAACCGTGATGACTTCAATCTCAACTTAAACAAAATAATGTTGGGGTCAAGACGTGTACCAACCAAAACATTTGTCATCATATGGTGAAGTCTGCTTCACTATTAGGGCGGAGAACCTACTGTTTACGTAAGAATTTAAGGCAGCATTTTGATCGTGCATCGTGAATATGATGGCGAAATAACTTTGTGTGTTGGCAAAGGATTGAGAATATTAATTTGTTTGGACCAATAGTGTGAAACATGTGCCGTTGATTGACAACAGCTGTTGTCGTGACAGATAGTGCATATGTCTGGTTTTACCTTCCTTGGAATTGCCTCTATATCTTCTCGGAGATGTCGTAAAATAATGTGGTTCGTCAAAGGATGAGGATCTACGGACAAATGGATGAACTGGCTTTCCCGCAGTTTATCGAAATAGGAAGGTTAGAAGGATTGAAATCTAAGCATAACTCATTCTTTAAGTTATTGATTTCTATGTTTAGCATAGTAAATTTCTACTCATTCTTCATAACTTCCCGCTTCCATCATCAGATATATTAAAATGCTCACGATACATGCATTTTCTTAGTTATCCTCGTTCAGAAATGTCATCTAATTCTTTTGGTTCCTGTGATGGGTTGGTTAAAGTTTTGGTTGTTTTCCATGGATGAAAACTTATTTTCGAAATACTGAGTGAATGTGGGGAAGAATTACTTGTCCATCGTGGTTATCTGGGAGTGATTCGCTTGTGTTTTAATATGGTTAAGATGGATTATTATCAGCGTGTTCATTGCATGCCTGCTTGTGCCTGCATTCAGGGTGATACTCTTCACATGATTTATCTACAGTCGAATTCGCGCCTTTCACAGATATATATCCTGAAGTGGGCTCCGCGGAGCTGTACCTGCCTCAGCAATGTTTTCAGCTCTCAAGCGCTTAACAGGAAAAGCTGATGGCGGTGGAACGGGAGCTACTGGGACACCGGGCCCTCGCCCGGGACTTCAGGCGATGTCCCATTCATTGCAGAGGAAATTCGCTCGAGGCGTCCAGTATAATAGTAATATCTCTCTTCTTTAGTATCTATTTATGTGCCAGCAATTTCATGAACATAATTATGTTTCCTTTTGCATGAATTGAGACTTATTGTCCAATTTGAATAACAACACCTCTATGCTGTGGAGTTCCAAGCTTAGTATTTAAGTGGAAAAGTATTAAGTGCTATTATTCATAATAAATTTCTTTCACTTGCATGGAATCAAGCCTAATACAATTTTATTTATGAGACTTGTTACTTAATCCTTCATCATGTACGATTTTCTGCTCAAGATCAACTATTAGTTTTTATTTCATTTTCACTGGATGATATTTTGCATGATACATGTGATGAGCAGAGTGGGTCATGGAACAACGTATTACTTATGTTCTCATGATGGACTTGTATGGAAGGGATGTGTATGTTAGTTAACCATGCTGAGAGAATTGATGAGTTTGGAATAGAAAACTAGACTTATGATACTCGGGTGAATGTTGTGTGAGGAAGGGACGGAGGAAGAAAAAATGTGGTGGGAGAGAATCTTTGGAGGAGAAAAATTACCTCTCTCCTTGCAGATAAATGACTCCGGTTTCCATCTGGGTTAAAGGAGTTATTTCCAACATGTTTCGGCAGCTTACTCCGCTACTGTCTTCAGGGATGAAGTTTCTCCCTGAAGATGGTAGCAGAGTAAGCTGCCGAAACATACTGGAGATGACTCCTTAGACCCGGATGGAAACCCGAGCAATTTATCTGCATAGCATCCACCAGGAAAGCCTCAAATCATTTAACCCTTTTACTGCCAGCCCATTTTGGGTGGGATGTGCGAAGACTGCCAAGGCTGTTTTCAGGAAGTTCGCAAGATTTCACATTTTTTCTTATTTCTAGTACTTAACTTTATTTTTATACATCTAGATTTTTTTCCAATGCTGAAGATATATTTGGGGCTTTGGAAGAATGGAGGCTTGTTTAACAGGAGCCATTAAATAGGCCTAATATCACAAAGTTAAAAAGTCCAAAAAGTTGGGCCGATAAATCGGCCTGTGGCAGTTTTTGCACATCCGAATAGGGCTGATATATCGGCCCGCCGGCAGTAAAAAGGTTAATTCTCTCCTTTGCTACTAAACCAGTGGACATAACCACTAGGTTGCTAAATAAACTTATCCCAACCAGTGACTGAGCTATTGCTTAAACCAAAACAGATTGACTTTACCGTGTACATTAGAGAACATTACTGTTTACAAATCAAACTCAGATTGATATGATCTCGGACTGATCTGAATATTCTAAGCCGACTCGGATTGCCTGGTTTACCAATACGAAATCCATTGAAATATCGATTTGAATTGGTTCATAGTGATTTGAAATCTCAGACTGGCAGAGAAAGCGGGCCGAGTTAGCCTGCTTCTCATATTGATCCTGCTAGCCCATTGTGTTTACCATACCGAGCTAAACTGGCCAAATCGAGTTTGATTGGTAAATGTAGTGCATGATGGTGACTGGACCTCCTATATGTATTTTTCTGTTGTTTGTAATCACATTTCTGGTTATGCATACCTGAAGGGTGGACGTGGTGTGTGCATTCAGTATTCATCTAAATGCAAATTACATACCCACTTTGAATCATTAAAATGGAGCTTAGCTTTCACTTGGATTCATCCATTAATATGGTCTTTCACCTACAAATCATTTTTTTTCTGTCAAAGAAAACATTTCTTTGTGATGTAAGTATGTCAATTATTGGGTGAATCACTGCTAAGACTTCTTAACAGGGATCTATATATTTTACATGCATTCAAAGATGGACTTCCATTTATGAAGTTCAACAGATTCAAGAAGTAACAGTTTCAAACATTATGCTGCGGAAGTCTGTTATAATAAGAACAACAAGGTCACTTTTCCACTGATTTTTAATAATAATTACTATGCGTTTCAACTCCCTGAGTCAGTGTCAGGTACTGGACACAGAGAAAAAGGAGACATCACATTTGTAGGATTGACAGGAGGGGTGGGTATGGGACACAGGAGTACAATAGGTGGAGATTAAAGGGGAAAGCTTATGTTGGGAAAACTAAGAACATTGTAAATGGTAAAAAATAAAGGTGAAGAGGGGGCAAGGGCGCATGGGAGACCAAGGGAGACAGGAAAAAGTAAGTAGATATGCAATAAAAATAAGCAAACATGGTCATCACCATGGGAAAGGTGGCAGGTAGCCGTTACAAGGAGGACAAAGAATGGGAAGTCTGCTAAAGGATAAGGTCAGTGAAGAGAGGGGGTTAAGTGGGAAAAGGGAATGCGACCAAAGAATGGAAGGAGATGGAGGAGGATAATTTTTCATCTAAACTTCATATTAAGCAATGGCATCCCCTGAGTTATTTGCATTTACCCTCTAGCCTTACTGAATTTTAACAAAGCAGCACACTTCGTTAAAAACTACTACGAACAAACATATGTTGTTACACAACTGTTAGAGGGATTAAGGTGGGAGCCCCCAGAGACTCAAAGGCTGCATGCTGGGCTTAGCCTGCTTGAGATATTCAGGACTGGTGTGTTTCAGAGTGACACAGAATATTATCATGACTCCTCACTACATTTCTAGGTCTGACAAATGCGATAAAATAAGAGAGATACTCTGCCAAACAGATAGGTACAAAAACTCGTTCTTTCCGCACACAATAAGCGACCATAATAAAAACTGATCTCCTCTAAGTACACTCCCGTAGTACATGTCACCATTTCAAGTCCAAAAATTTTATATCTTTACACGGCTGATGACCTACCACCCCCTGCCACATGCGCATGCGGCGGCTTGTGGGGTAGTATGTAGATGTAGCCTGTGGAAGGGTTAGGTTAAGAGCCGCTAGAGGAAAAGATTTAACAAAAAAAATCAATATAATACAAAGGAAGGCTGTGCGCTTTGTTAATAACTGATGCAAGTAAATGTATTGTGTTTCTCAGATTTTAGAGGGATTAGGTTGAGAACCGCTACAGACTCGGGAGCTGCATACTAAATTTATTATGCTTGAAAAATTCAGAACAGGTGTGTTTTAGAGTGACACAGATTATCATTTTGACACCACACTACATTTCTAAGTCTGACAGTAGTGATTAAATGAGAGAGATACAGTGCAGGACAGACAGGTACAGAATTTGTTCTTTCCACACGCAATAAGCAACCGAAATAAAACCGGAACTCCAGTCAATGCACTCCCATTACACACTTCACCATTTCTCCTCCTAAAACCTTATCTCCTACATCTTTACGTGGCCAGTGTCCTAACACCCCCTGCCACACGCTCATGCGGTGGCTCGCAGGGTAGTATGTAGATGTAGCCATCGTTTAACTTACATACCTAGTGGCCAATCACGCCGTTCCCTTCCATCTATGTTCCCTTCCGGCATAGGCAGAGTCACAAAGTTTCACTCATTGATACATATTTGTTCACATAACTCTGCTTCAATAATTCCCTCCGTACTGATCTATCCTTGCAATCCTCTTTTGCCTCATTTACCCCCATACACTGTTTTATACACGCCCTCCTGTTTTTAAGACTCATAATATCCCTCCTCCTAAGAATTTCCTCAACCACATTCAACCACTACTTTCTCGGCCTACCTCTACCCCTCGCACCATTCATTTCACTCTTCTATATCTGTTTCGTTATTCAACTCACATCCATTCTCTCAACATGGCCAAACCAACGAAGCACACTCCTTTCGTATATGTCCATTACTGGAGCATTTAACCCACATTCATTCATGACCCACCCATTCCTGACTATCCATCCTACTTTTGCTGCAAATACTCCTCAGATAACTCATACTCACGGCGTTTTGTCTACTCTTATGTCCATCCTGACATACCCGTGTTTCACTACCATATAACAAAGTGGGGAGAAGTATACTTTTAATCATCATCATTTTACAGTAAAACAATTCATTGTGTCATTCCTTAATCTTTCTTTATCATCCCTGAAATCTGATTCTGAAATTTTCGTAACTTTTGTATTTTAGTATTCCCAGTTGTATAAAATCTTGACCATTTTTAATTTCTGAAGGCTATTCTGAGTCTCCATCTGGTCAAACTCAACAGATATGAACGTAGGAACTTGGTTTTCCATTTGCGATTTACATTCTGTATCTCAAGCATCTTTTGTACAAAATGCAGAATTTAAGGTAGTTTGAGCGAAATATTATTTTACCTAGAAATCAATGAATTTGGTCTCATTTATAGAAAACTATATCACCGTTCCATTGACACCAAAAATTCAACCCCTTGCCACATTGCTTTCCGAGATATTTGCCAGAAAATTTGCCTTTCATATGGGACATGGCACGTGTATGCACTCCAGAGAGACCTTTTATTTAAAATGAGGCATTTCATACACTTAGATCTTGTCAAAAAATCAAGTGTGTAGTTTGTGTGTTTTCTCAACTATTTCTGAAAATTAATCATATTGTCACCGCAGTAAATTCTTCAGGATCACAATAAACCTTAGGTTTTGATGGATTTTCAAACATACCTACTGCATGAAAAAAATGAGTCAAGTTAAGGACTTATTTATATATTTTCATTTGATTACTTATAATTTTTGTCATGTAAAACTATTTTATTGTGCCATTAATAATGCAATATTTAATTTATATGTCTCACAGTCAGTGAAATTAAATGTATATATTGAATATGGTCTCTATTATGATTAGGGAACTATCTCGCTCGCACTACCTTAAAGGATTTAAATTGGTAGTGAAAGTGGAATGGGGAAGGAGGTGGGATGGGTGACCAGGATGGAGGCAAGCCTTGGGATTCCGGTAAGGAACGGGTGGTTTGCAGGGGAAGGATAACCGAGAAGATTAGGCAAGGGATGGAGGAGGTGTGTGGGTTGGCTTGTGGACTCATCTCTTTTCCACTGTATAATCTTTGTCTTCAGTTCTTAACTCCCTAGACCTTACCCCTTACATCTTTTCATGGCTAGTGTCGCAACACCCTCTGCCACGTGCCCATGTGGCAGCTCACAGGGTAGTATGTAGAGTAGATCATGTATTATACATTCTCTTAAATTATTTGTTGATAACAAATGTGACAGTGATATGTATGTGAATTGTACCATTCATGAATCCTTTACTAATTAGCGTTTTTCATTTCAGTGAAGATAATCATCAAAGGTGATAGGAATGTTGGGAAGACGTGCTTATTTCATCGATTGCAGGGTGGCAAGTTTGTGGAGGAGTACATTCCGACTGAGGAAATTCAGGTAAATATGTTCACTCTCGTTACTGGCGTGTGTGGCCGTAAAGTGCCCTGTGGCTGTAAAAATCGTCAGTGTTCTCATTTAACATTTTTCTATGCATGAGTCGTTAGCTTACTCATAGTCTCCATGAAAGCCTGTTCCTCATTTAAAAAATGAAACCTTCTCTTGACTACCATGAAACTAGAAGGGGGCAAACTACAGCAGGTAGAAAAATTTAACCCACGAATTTATTTGAAGAATTTTTTTTCAGTGATAAGCTGCGTTAATAAGCGTGATGGACTGGCTATATTTTTCATAGCACCCTGTGGGGAAGCACTTGTTAGAAAAGTATTAGTCAGTGAACTTAGAGCCCAGTACAGTAAAACCTTGATCCATTGAACCTCTTTATTTCGTAAACCTCTTGATATAGAAATAATGGCAAAGTCCCGACCATGCACAATGCATTATTATATGTAAAACCTCTCTACTTAGTACCCCTTTGTTCATAAACCTTCATATATAGAATGGGTAACCTGACTTAATGGCAAACCATTACCTCGCTACTTCAATAGAGAACTTTTCGAAGTGATAGTATTCCAATTCCAAATAAAAAGGAGATTCAGGAGGCTATAAGAACTTGTGTGTTAAGGAGTGTTTTTTCCTAAACAGCTAAGACAGTAGTGATAATATAAGCCTCCTTAATAAAGTAGAGAAACCTGTTGGAGCAGAACATATTTCAATAATGAAAGAGAGAGGCATTGCAACATATTTTGACAAAATGTTAACATAAGAGTTATAGTAAATTCCATATTCTGAACATATATTTATTCTGTCATATAATTTGGGTACTTTGCAGTTTTGCATTGGAATGATCATTATGTAGAAATGTCTGTATTAAACATCACCAGCTTTAAATAACAGACCTTCAAAGCCACATAAGGTTTTCATACTAGTGTTCCTCTGCATTATTGTTGTTATTTGAGTACTTAGTGATTGTTAAGTTAATTTTGTATATGGTCAACAACATTTACTTACGCATTCAGATGACTTTGTTGAAAAGTGTTGTGCAGTGCCATTGCTAGATAATGACTCTTTTGTTTTGCCAAACTATTTCAAGTATCCAATTAAAAATGCCAGTCTGTCTAATCTCTTTAATGTGGCCCTCTCTGTATGGAAGAACCAAAATTTTGGGTCCCTTCAGTTTCATTTTGCAGAGGTTTTACTGTATTAGTTGTAAGTGACTAGTCTCCGGTTGCTAGCAGGCACACTGGGAGCAATGACAGTTTTCTGGCTGTCATTGGTTTCCCTGATGCCTACTTGTGACTGGATTTTAATTGCTGGATCCCTCCTCTTGCTTGGAGAGTGGTGGGCTAAGGGAAGACTAGTAAACCTCTCAGTTGTGCTACTCAAGCAACTTCTTGTTAGCTCTGTACTGCCGTTGGTGTTCCTTTAAGGAGGAGAGATGGCATTCTTTCTGACATATTGTGGGTGTCTACTCTCTCCTGAGTTGATGCTGCACCCATAGCCTTTGGAAGACAAGTCACCAGTGTCTAAGACAAGTGTGTGAAAGCCTTTTATTTAAGTAATGGCGGAGATGTTATTTGCCATGAGGAATTAAATGAGGAAAAAATCATCATTATTAGAATTGAAGCTGCTATTAATGAAACTCAGTTGTTTTTTTTTCAATGCACTTCAGAGCCTTCGATGCTCTTCAAATAGGATTAAAGATAAATGACTCAAAAACAAAGTAGATGCATTTCTTAAGAGCGCCAAAGGAAAATATTGGCTCCCTACCCACAGAAGGTTACGAATTTGAAAAAGTAGACTTAAATACTTAGGATTCATTCTGTCAAATGACAATAGAGAAGAATTAGAGATACAAAACAGATTAAATCTAGCCAATGGATGCCCATATGCATGCCACAGACTTAAATCTTCGAAATCCCTGTCAAATAAAACAAAAACTAGACTGTACAAAACAATAATCTTCCCAGTACTGCTCTATGGATCCGAAATGTGGAAACTTAATAAGAGAGAGGAGAAAAGATTGATTGCTTTTGAAAACAAGATGTTAAGAAAGATCTACGGGCCAACAAATGAACAAGGAAGGTGGAGAAGAAAGTACAATAAGGAAATAAGGGACCTTTACAAGAATGCAGACATCATAAGTGAGATCAAATGCAGAAGAATGAGATGGGCAGGACATCTGCTAAGGAGAGAGGATGGATGTGTGATCAAGGAGGTTATGAGGGGAAACCCAGAAGGCAGACGACCCTGGGGAAGACTGTGACAAAGATGGTGGAACCGAGTAAAGTTAGATTTGGAGAGGGTTGGAGCTGCAGAGGAGGATGCAATGGACCAAAAGAGCTGGAGGGGATATGTTGATGTGGCTAAATATCAACTTGGATATGAATGGCCCTTGGAGTAAGAGTAAGTAAGTGCTTCAGAGCCACATCATTAACCAAAGGGACATACATTGCAAGCTGCAGTTTGCTAACCTCAAGTCCTAGCTGATTACTTTTCGATCATTGGGAGAGAGTAGCATTTGAGCATTTGGTCCTTGCCTGATGCTACTACTTCTAACCAATTTCAACTTCTATTTGTGAGCAGGTTGCAAGCATCCAGTGGAGCTACAAAGCAACGGAAGATGTGGTGAAGGTTGAGGTGTGGGACGTGGTTGACCATGGACGCAAGCGAAGGCAGCTGAAGGGACTGAAGCTGGGCCCGGACTGCAATGTGTCAGGAGAGGATGGGGGGAAGGGGGGAGATGGGGGAGCCGAGGATGGGCCAGAGGAAGCTGCCCTCGATGCCCAGTTCCTCGATGTGTACAAGGGCACCAATGGTGTGGTGCTCATGATGGATGTCACCAAAAGCTGGTGAGTATGATGATCACTAGGAGATTATTTGCCTGATAAGTGTAATGTTTAATTACAAAATTAATAAATTGTTTGCTGTTAAAGCTTAGTGCATGTTTATTTACAGGTTTAAAGGTCAGGGTTTAGAAGGGATATTTAAAAGTAAAATAACATTGAAATATCCATGAACTAACTTTTGCTGATTTAATGAGGATACATTGTATTAAATCACCAATTATTGTTAGGGAGTAATTTCTCATTTAGGGATTGGGTGATAGGTTCTTCGGTTCCACTTGTACTGCCAAGAGCCAGAGCTGACTAATACAGAACTAGTTCTTTGGCTCTATTTTTAGTACATATTTTTAACTTTGAAACAAAATTCCTGCTGAAGGTAATGCACATGGCATTGTTGCAGGCCACAGAAACACTGTTTGCATAGTAAATCGTCCCTCATCTCTATAAAATGTCATAGCTTAGCAAAATGGGAAGGAAATTTCCAAACATTGCATGTAACAAATGATGTGGTACGAAGTCACTCGCACGGATGCATATACACCAGGGTTGAAATTCGCTATGAAAAAATCATTTGACTTGACCGGGATACGAACCCCCCTCGAAATTCGCCTTGAAGGAATATGGCTTGGTGGTGTAACTGGCTAACACTCCTGACCGGCAATTGGGAGATCCGGGTTCGTATCCCGGTCAAGTCAAATGATTTTTTCATAGCGAATTTCAACCCTGGTGTATATGGGAAGGGTTATCTTCAAATAAAAATTTCCTTTTCAAATCATTAGTAAATAGAATCAGTGTTTGGTGCTGGTTTCATGGCTGTGATGAGGCATTATTGTACCCATTTGAGAAGATAAAATTCATAGAAAATGCAAGGTTTTCAGCAATACTTACTTCTTTAGGTCACTAGAGTGACATATTTCTGCAATAGGTGAAATAATTAATTTACTTTTTTGTGTTCATAGTGTAATTAAAGTCAGCAACAAGTGGATGATTTTGTGTACTTAGGTAAGATGTTTGCGAAAGATGGATGGATAGATAAGGAGATAAAGAGACATGCGAATGCTGGAAGGAAAGTGGTAGGTAGCATGTGGAGCATATCAAGGAATGAGTGCCTGTCTAAGGAAGCGAAAATCGCCGTGTACAAAAGTGTACTTCTCCCCACTTTGATGTATGATAGTGAAACATGGGTATGTCAGGATAGACATAAGAGTAAACTAAACACCGCGGGTATGAGTTATCAGATGAGTGTTTGCGGCAAAGGTTGAATGGACAGGGCCAGGAATGAGTGGGTGATAAGTGAATGTGGGTTAGATGCTCCAGTAATGGATGTGTATGAAAGGAAAGGGTGCTTCGTTGGTTTGGGCATGTTGAGAGAATGGATGTGAGTTGAATAACGAAACTGATATATAAAAGTGAAATAAATGGTGTGAGAGGTAGAAGTAGGCTGAGAACTTTGTGGTTGAATGTGGTTGAGGAAATTCTTAAGAGGAGGAATATTGGGAGTCTTAAAAACAAGAGCAGCTGTATGAAGCAGAGTATGGGGGTAAATGAAGCAAAAGAGGTTTGCAAGGATAGGTCAGTATGGAGAAAATTATCGAATAAGAGTTAGGTGTACAAATATATATTTATGAGTGAAACTTAGTGACTGTGCCTACCCCGGAAGGGAATGGCGTGATTGGTATGTATCGATGATGAATTAGGGTTGTTATCATGGGTATAGCCAGGAGGTGAAAACTGCACCCTTAAGTTTATAGCTCTGGTTTTTTATCAGATGTTCTTTGTAATTTCTCATCCAAATGTCTTAATGGAGCTCATGTTATTTAAAATGAGGTGAAAAAATGCATCTTACGTGTAATTTTGCAAAATATACTCATCAAAGGTATTTCATGAGTTAATTTTTTCTTCAACTTCGTACTTTTCAAATTGCTGAGGGACGCGACAGATTTTTCCCTGCGTTTGTAGTCAGGGAAAAGTAATACAGAACAAGTGTCGTTGAGACATTTAATTCCAAATCTGCTAGTCGGAGCTAGACTGGATGATTACAGGTGGGTGTCATGCTCCCTCTTTATTATAAATGCTGGTCATACCTATGGTTGATACAGACCTGGAAAATGTGGAAGAGTCTAAGGGCACAGGCAATCTTTATTATATGTATGGATTAGAGGCTACCTGAAGAAGGTAAAGGTTTTTCTTTTAGTATAAAATGGATCCTGATCTATTGTAGGCCTTAACCCTTAGAATGCTGGCACATATTTTTGGTTAAATCTCCCCAGATGCCAAATTTTTTGTATTGGGTCGCACACCGCACTTTAGTTTTCTCTATGAGATGACATTATTTTGTCGTTCATGATTGGAAGCATTTTCTTCATTTTTTAGCGAGTTATTAGCATTTTGAAAAAATAATTATTCTCTACTAATGGTAATTTTTAATGTTATATTTTATCATTTACTTCTGCAAAAATGAAGTAGGTATGTGTTTATAAGTTTTCATCTTAAAATGTAGCAATACTGAGGTGAATCACCCATTCAATTTATTGGCCCTCTGTTGCTTGCCAGCAAATCACTTGAATGCATAGAAATTAGAATGCAGTAACATAATTTTGATGTATAATCTGGTAAACCAGAGTAATTTCTTCTCTTCAGGACATTTGATTATGTGGTGCGCGAACTGCCCAAGATTCCTCATCACATTCCTGTTTTGGTCTTGGCAAATCATTGTGACATGGGGCACCATAGAACAGTGACATCCGACACAGTTACTTATTTCATTGAAGGTCTCAACAGGTAAATACTTTTGATGTTTCATCCTATTCTACCTTGCGTGCTTTAAATTCAAATCTGAGTAATTTGAGCATGAGAATTTTAAACCCTAAAAAATTCATGATTCCTATTGCTATGGAAGCTTTGTTAATGCTTGGGCAAGAAAATGCAGTTGCAACCATACCTTATTTAGCTCAGATCTATGTGGTGGTATTTATCAATTGATGTAATTGGGCTCCCAGCAAAAATTGCCCCTAACCTCATAACCTCTTCAATCAATGGCGTAGGTGTCATGTCAATTGGATGATTTCAGGCTTCTTACTTGTTGGAAGTGATGGATATTCATTGTAATGGCAAAACTTAATTCTTTTCTACATTTTTTTATTTTTTACAACCAGTAAGTACCTTGTACAGCCAGTTAAACTTGTTAAAGGGTTGTCCTTTTCTAGAAGATGCCTTAAGAAGTTGAAGCCTGCTACAGGAATGAATGATTCGTTGAAACATATAGTTTTGTTATTTCTATGGGTAGATGAGGTAATAGCAGCATATAAAATATAGAAATTCATTTTTCTTCCAATTACATTATCTGACAGAAATAAAATGCTAAATTAATAACTTTTATCACGCCTTGATAGCTTTTACTAAGTCAAGCTGTTTATGCATGTTATTGATGCGTACTTACTGATTTTTCTTTATATTAGCTAGGAGGGATCTAATGAAATAGTATTAAAAAGAATGATGGCATGCGCCTATGGTGCCATTTTCATTGTCTTCAGAATACTCATTTCTTATTTAATTTTAAAGCTTATATAATCACCAGCATTATTACATTTAAAGATGCAATATTAAAGCATGGCCCACCTAACAATTGGCTGCTGACTAGGGACACGAGCTTGGGCAGCAATATTGAAGAGGGTGCGGAATACTTGCTGCATGGCAACAATTGTACGACCATTAGAAAATGAGCCTCTAGGGCAAATACTGCTTCGCTTATAAGTTGCTTTGTCCAATGCATTCTCGGTAGTGGGCTTTTTTAATGTAATATTTGGGACACTTTATTTTCAAAAGGTCAAATTTTTTTAAATAGACTTTAATTAAGTCTTCAAGATGAAAATGCTGGTTTATGATTCATCCTACGTTTTAAATTGACACCGCTAGAGAGGTTTAAAGTTAATAACTTTTTAGATTTTTAGGATAAATAAATGAAATTGTGCAAAAACTATTGCACCTACAGGGCCCAACTGTAGCACACTTTTAAAGTGTGGAAATACTCTTACCTTTTTCTAGGTTTCATATGATAAAACAAAAAATGTTGGAATTGTAAACAATTTAAAAAATAGCAATTTTTCGTGTTTTTTTTGCAATAACTTGTTTGTTTAATTAACCGATTTTTGTTTAACAAATCTCATTTTGTTGATAATTTTATTGCCTACGATTCTTCTGTGCATCACATTTCTCTACGATGCATAGTTTTCCGAGTACATTGGAAAAACTGATTTTACCCTCTAATTGTTTAAATAAAATGTGAATCAATAAAATTTTTTTTGAATTATGTAATGAGAGGATTCTTTCAATATGACCCTCGAATTTTTCGTGATGAAATTGCGGATAAGAATTTATTTTTTTAATTTTTTTAAATTTTCTTGGCCTAATGGTGAGGTTCCCCTGGAGATACTGGCAGACTGAGTCTTAAAAACATCAGTATAATGAAGTTGGGAACCCATGTATCTTTAACTTGTTCTCAGGGAGTGTGTTATGAATGATTGTTTGGCAGATCTAGATTCCTAGCTGTGTGCTCACTGCCTATGAAAGCAATATTGAGTGTGTAATGCTTCAGTAAACATTTTTAGATCTTACTGAATGAATTTTTATGTAACAAGGAATGCCTACAAACTTCTTTTGTGTAAGAATGCTTATGTTTTACACCAAGTCCATCAGGATGAAGACTTGGTTTTATTTAATATCCTTTTGGTGGTAATAATGCCCAAGTTTATTATTATGTCATGGTTTACAGAAATCAACTCACCTTGGGACATGATCTCTTTTAGTTTATTCCTTTGAGCATTAACCCATGACGTTTCAAGGATGCTTAAAACTGCTGTGAGTTTTGCAATTGGTTTGATGACTGTTGGGTCCCAGTGGTTTATCTGGATGTTCTCTTGAGGTGCCTGTGTTGGAATCCTTAGTGTATAATGTTCAGAATGTCTGGAGTCATGGATGTAAGCAAAATGTAAAAGTTGATGGACATAAACTAGAGCATCTGGAGCACTTTTGTTTCTTGGGCTGACTCAAGAAATTGAGATAAATGGTGGATTTAACTTTTGAAAAGTCACTATTTCACATATTATATTTGGTTGAGGAGTACAAATTCACAAAAGTTCGTGGCATTTGAAATCTCAAACGCAAGGTCTTAAGAAATCATTCTCATTTGAAATTGACGTACTATCCTATTGTTATCATACATAATGTGCTCAGGGGCAATATAATTGAAAGTAATTGCTGTTATAACCTGGCATTTTTATCTTTTCTCTGATTAATTTCTTAATACTCTGTTCTTATCAAAGATCTCCTGGGTCCATAGTGCGATATGCAGAATCTTCTATGCGCAATGGTTTTGGTCTGAGGTTGTTGCATCGATTCCTCAATGTTCCATTCCTGAGGTTGCAGAGGGACACACTCGAAGCACAACTAGCAACCAATGCCCGTGAGACTGATCTCACCATTGCCGAGTTGGATCTCTATCAGAGCAGTGATGAAGCTGACTATGACAAGTGAGTTGGTCTCATCTCGTTGGTGAGCCTTGGTCATTGAAATTTAGTGCGCTATTGAAAATACTTTTTATGTATGATATGGGCTCTGTGAAGTGTTCATTTCTTCTATTGGACTTTATAGACGTATACTTTTGCTCCAGTGGCCCTATCAATGGCTAATATGAAATAGAAACATGATATTATGGTAAAACTTCAATGAAAAGGAATTGTTGGGACCAAAAGTAAGATGTGCTTGTAGCTAGAATTTTCACAATACATTCATTAATGTCATATTGATTTTTATAATTTCTGAGGTAGCCCATTTTTATGTATGAGAGAGGTGTATTAGTCACCAATTAAGGACACTGCCAGGAAATATGGGGTCAACAAAGGCAGGGAAAGTATAGTAGAAACTCAAAATTACGAAGTCGATGGGACCAGAAAAATCGGCACTTCATAATATTGAATTTCGTATGAATGAGTATCTTTCAAGAGCATCGCGGTGAAGCTATTTTTTTGTTTCCTTAAATGAAGATGTACTCTCGCAACATACTGCATGATTTACGAAGTTATCATTTTTGAAAGTTTATTTAAATTTGTATTCATGCCAACAGAGTGCACAAAGTTGAACACAATTGGCTTGTCGGGGAATTGTGCTTCCTATTTTCAGGATTTTTGCCAGGAAAAGATGGAACAATGCAGCGGAAATCCCGAAAATTGGAAGAATCAACCTCCATCCATGCCCCACAGAAATCTACATACAAATAACTCACTATTAATTTTTTCAATGGGTAAGAGATTAGACAATCAGGCATCTTTGCAACATTTTTGCGCAGTTTGGACTAAGCCTATGAAGCTTCATAGCACATTTTTCTATGCAATTTCTTAACTAGAGAACTCGTAAATCTGGTGTGAGCGATGTATTGCGATACCAGTAATATTGATTTATGCATACACGAAGGAAGTCTGCGACTTGCATGATCATTTACACCGGATATAGAAATTAGAGGAATATATTTTCATTAGAAGATCATAAGCTCTGTGTCAGGCATAATATCATCATCATTGGTAGACTGCTGTTTAGCAGGTACTCAGATGCCTCTCCTCCAGATAACTCTGCCTCTTGCCTTCCTCTTCATCCCCTCGTAGCCTGTCTCCTCTTTCTAAATCATTGGTCATTTTCTTTCTTCTTCCTCGTTTATCCTTTCCTTCTACCATCCCGTCTAATACCTCCTTCATCAAACAATCTCTTCTTAATATATGTCCCAGCCAGTTTTGTTTCCCTGTTTTAATTGTCTTTATCAGTCCTCTATCTTCCCAACTCTGGTCAATACCTCTTCATTTCTCACTCTGTCTGCCCAACTAATATTCAACATTCTTCTCCATATCCACATCTCCAATGCCTCAATCCGTTTTATATCCTTTTTCAAAGCCATCAGTATCTCACAGCCATACAGTAAGATGCTCCAAACATAACACTTTGCCAACCTTTTCCTAAGCCTAAGCCTAATTGAAAAGTCATTGACGTAGGGAGATGTATCAATCCTCCTCCTATCATAATACTAAGTAACAACTGTCATTGTTCATAGGTAAAATATAGCTAGACTAGCTACCTGAGTGGTTTTTGCTGATGATACTCTTTGATGGTGATGCAATTAGTTCAGCCTTTCCTCATAAACCTTCACTCAGCACTACGTTTACTTATGCACTGGGGACATGACAATGTCTTTCAGGCAACTGTAGCCTTGAGTGAGAGGCTCCTAATGTCCAAATGCCTTGATCAGGTGCAAGTTTTGCCATCTAGGAGATTTTCCATGGAACTACCATATTCTGGTGGATGAGATGCATCTTATTTAGGAGTTTTTTTCTAACCAATGTGTGGGGTCTACATGTAAGGGGAATGGACAGAGTTCCATAAAAATAGGCTCAATACCTATCCTGAAGAAGAAGAAAGCAACACAATGCGAGGAGTATTCAATACATAATTCTATTGATTTCATATGCCATGAAAGCTTTTCTTTGAATTATTAGTAAACAGTTGGAGGGAAGGACAAGTGACTACTTGGGTGATAATCAGTTTTGGCCCTTGAAACAGGACTTGGAATGTGATTGAGGTGATGAGAACACTTGAAGATTATTATTGGGGTGTTTTGTTTGCTTTGTAGAATTTGAAAAGGCATTTGACAGAGTTAATTGGGAAAAATAATGCAGATATTTGGGAAAAATGGAATAGAGTTGTGAGATAGAAAACTCATTCACAACTTTGTATGGCCCAGTTGTTCTCCGGATAAGGGAAGGCTACACATTGTTGCTGTTGCTTTTTAACATTTATGCCAAGGAAACAGTAAGAGACCTATGGAAAGAACTCATGTTTACTTTGAAAATGGTAATCTAGAGCTGCAGAAAAATACACTCCTAACATGTAAAAGTTGAGTAGCAGTTAAAGCATCTTTTACACCTTGTAACAGCATCCTTTTTTCAAATTGCTACTCCGTTTCTTCGCTAAAGCTAAATTTAGATGTGAGGTTGAGTGAAAACATAGAGCTACTTTTAGGTTCACAAATTTTCAAGAAAATTAAATGGATTTGAACTTGTTTCCTGTATATATGCATTGATTATGAAAAGGATCATGGATTCATTATTTGGTGAAAGTAGGATTTGGATTTGAGATTCTGTATCTGAGATCCAATTTTTAAAAATTTGAGATTCGGATTCAATAAAGTTTGGATGCAATCCATCAATGACAATATTACTTTAATTCATAAAATATAATACAAGCATTATATGTTGCAATAGTGGAAGTGAATAGTTAAGGAATCTATGGCAAGTCACATTGCCACATTATTTGGCTTAGTTCATGATATTCTGATGTAATTGTTGGCTTCCATTAAAGATTTCTGGAGAATCTGACTTCGAGGCGGCGTGCAGCAGCAGAGAACACGGGTGCTCAGGGGCAGGCGTTCTCCTCGTATGCCCCCTCGACTGTTGCAGGCGGTGCCAATGGAGGCATGGGCCCCATGGCTTCAGCCGGCCATCCTCCACTGGTGCCATCACCTCCCTCCATACACCCAAGCCAGAGCAGCAGTGCCCTCTCCTCAACCTCTGCTCCTGCCAACAATGCAGCGGGACCAATCTCAGCGAATCAGGTGTGGAACCAAGGGCAGATGCCTCGGCCAGAGCCTCTTGGTGCCATGAAGAAGAGCTCATCATTTCCAGCGGTGCCTGCTTCCAGTCTTCTTGGTCAGTTCACTCGAGGGTTTTGTCCAATTTCCACTCCCAGTTGTGCCGTATAATAATTGCGATAAATTACATGCAACTCAAAAATAATATTGTCTCAAATTAAACTCATTCTGATATTTATATCCTACACCACTGTGTGAGTAGGGTATATTGATTTTGTCACAGCTGAAATGTAATGCATTGAAAGAGGTGTGGCAGGCATGGAAAAGTATACATATATAGAAATGATCAGCTTACTAGTCTATCTAGCTATATCTGTCTGTCCGTCTGTCTCTGTCTGTGTTTTCGCGCGATAACTGCCATAAAAATTGAGATATCAAGCTGAAATTTGGTTCATAAGCCTCTAGTAGTCCACAGACATGGCACAGTTCTCAAATGGTTTGGTTCGGACCACGACCAATTTTTTTTAAACAAAATTGAAAGTGGTGCAGGGTATTTAGGGTTTCTGCAAGGCCGATGATTATTTCTTTACTTGTTTCAATTAGCAATTGTCACAGTTCTGGATTTTATTATTTAATCTTGCAAGGAAAATTGGTTGCACTCATGATGGAGTGTTAAATATTATGTGGCTGTATATTATGAAAATTTTGTGTGAAAAAGTCTGGTGTTACGTAATTGCGTGTGCGTACATTTTTTGTGCTAAAAGAGCTTAGTTTTTTTCTCTTCCTTCCCATGTACAAAAGATGCTTGACCGTGAAAATTTTCATTTTTCTCTTTTGCTTGTTCTCTGGTACTGGAGAGACTTCTGCCACAAGTTTAAATGTAATGCAGACTTGTCTGCTCCCCTAGCCCAACAAATCAACTCCTTGCCGGTAAATCACATTAACCAAGGGCTTGATCACAAGTCGCCATAATGCATATGCCCACATTATCTCTGTTCTTCAATTGTGCTCATGATTGTGAAATTCAAGTACCTCCTATTTAATCAGGTGCTTTATGTGATGGACTTTGTTCTTTGGACAGTAACTGTGAATATTGCCCATCTGAAGCAGTTTGCATTTTGGATAACAACAGTGGCTTCATGAAAGATGGAACCACGATCTCATCCCTGAAATCTGGGCTTGTTTTGTGACACTAGATGGCTATGGTATCCACAATTTGATGAAAGGGGAATTTTTAAAAATTCACTTATATTTTTCAGAATCCAACTTTTGTACATTTTTGCCATTCTTATTGCTGTAGTTAAAACTTTCTAACTCTTGCTAGGCTCACGTGTATCTTTTTCAAATGTCTTGGGCACCAGGAGGCTAGACTATAATTTTGGGGGTGGGTACCTTTCGTGCATGTCCAGAACTATTCGAAGACCTCCACTGCTGGGGGTAGTGAACTGCCCCTGGGAGGAAGGGGTTCTAGCTCAATAATTATCCCTCAGCAGAGAAAACCACATGGCCCGCAATGAGAGGCGGTGTTAGGGCTTGGCAGCACAGCAATCAGAATTGCAAAGTTCACACAACGGAGGTCCGAGAGTGACTGAATTTTCTAGGCTCTACACCATGCCAACAGTTCCCTGATTAGCTCTTCGAAAGTCATGTGATGGGTAACTTTCTCACTGCTCTCCCCCAAAAATTTTAGTCCAGCCTCTGGGCACTCAAGACATTTGAAAATGATAATGAAACTAACCTAATCTATTGTGTTTTGGACTGCATGGATATGCTAATCTTGCTCACTCTCCATTTGGGCATAATTTCTGAAATATATTTTCAATCTGAATAGAATTTTCGAAGTAATTTTTACTCTGAATGAAATTGAAGTTCTGATTTGTAACATTTAATTTAATTTGAATCACGCATCTGCTTTTAATGAGTACACTTGAAATGCTTGCTGAATAATGTACACGAGTATAATTGAGTGCCAATAAGCTGTGACGATAGGAAAGTCTCAATTGAACCAACAAAAGATGCCTCTAATTTCTTTTTTCAATTTTGTGATGGCCATATTTTCGGTATTTTGCTTTAATTTTATCATTGTATTGTTCAAAATTCAAATTATTGAACCATGATTACTTAAAATGTGCATGCTGTAAGGGAAACTATGAGTTTGTTTGGTGTAATTGTTTGCTGATCTTTTTACAGGTCTAGCTAGTCCAACAAGCCCCAATCCAGCTCCATCACCTGTCCCAAAATTGGCAGATAGCCGACCAGCTACAGGCCCTGGGAAACAAGAGATCAAGTCCTCTGAATCGCGAACTGGCGATGGAAGAGATGGGTCGCATCCGGTTGAATTGCCCAAGGGAGTCACCAATGGCAATCAGAGCCACTTTATGTCAAAACTATTTGGGAGATCTTCCAGGGACACCTCTGGGTCAGGAGGTAATGGTTGGTATCTGCTATCTTTAATGTTCATTGGAAAGAAGAAATGCCGTATGTGATATAATGCAGACTCGAAATTATCACATTTGCCGGTCCCACTCACTACCATATCCATTTTTCTGTATTGCTGTGTCTATTACTATTTTTTAGAAAGCAATTTTGCTGTTGTACAAATGGAAATGCTGGCCTTTACCACACTTTTCTTCATTTTGTCTCCCTAGCCGTGTGGTTGATAACCATTGATATGGTCACTGCCATAATTAGTCCAGCCATACCATCAATTTACTTGCCCAAACTATTACCCTGTGAAAATCTGCTTATGCATACTCACATTTATTCATTGTGCTGAAACTTTTCTTTGTTCAAAGTTGTACAATTGGTGGTACTGCTTGTGACTGACACTTTTAGTTTTTGCTTTGTTTTAATAGCTGTGGGGTACTGTATTGTGAAAACTAGTGCTTAAATTGCTTGTTCTCATTGGTAGAACCTGGAAACAATGTGCATACTAAGCATCCTTATGTTGTGTATCAGTAAGAACTGCCTTGCATATCTGAGTATTTGTGCTGTTTATAATCCACTATGGTGTATGGTGAATTCAATGCAGGTGTTTCCTTGCTCTTGCTTATCATCAAATATTTGGCTGATTTTGTAGCTCTTGAAGTTGATGGTGTTCATTACGGCCACTAGATACTACTTGAAGTAATGTGCATGAGATTGAAATGCACTCACAATATCCCATTACTTATCTCTATATTTTGTGTGAGCTCTGTCTTAGGATTGTAATCTCGCCGTGTATTGTCTGAAAAATATTTTAGAAGTCTCTGTTATGGAAGCTTTATTTACAGTGGAATTTTCATGTTATGCATGTTTTTCCTTTCAAGGTAAAACCAGGGTGGCCACATGTCAGGGAAATCAGGGAAATGTCAGGGAAAATGGGAAATGTTAGGGATTTTTATGCCTTGTCAGGGAAACTCCTCAAAGATTTTCTTTCACCAATGTCATGATAAAATGAAGGCATGCATTGCAAATTTAATTACCACTACTGTTAAATATGCAAAGTATTTATTAAGCAATCAAAATTCTAGCAAATTAGATGGAATAGAAATAATATTTCAGAATTATTATTATTTTTAGTATAGGTAATCTACCATCTCAGGTTTGTTTACATGGAACATTTTACATCTCACTGGCTGGTCCCCATTCCTATTTTTAATTTCCTTCTTCATTTTGGCATAAGGCCTATAACTCTTCATTCTATCCATGATCCCTGTTCTCTTCCTTCCCTTTGATGACAAAACCCTTTGACCCTGTGGGTGAAAATACATTTGCAAGAAACATGTTGAAAACTCAGAGGTGGTTAATTGTGTTTCTGTATTGTGCACAGAATCATATTTATCAGGGGTTGGCTATGTTTTCATGCCTGAGGGCTATTTTTGAACGTGGCATGGCTATTTGGGCCTTAGTACTTATTTATTTACGAGATAAAGTAATAAAATAACTAGAGGTGGGACGAATCCTAAATTTTCTTGAATCCGAATCCTAAGAGGTTCTCATATACCATGAATCTCACATCTCTCAAATCCTCCTCATAAAAATCTTTAAAGCGGAAAAACTCCATGTATCTGCACGTGCCATAATTACCTTGCCTTTCCATCGGTGATCGGTGAGTGTCATCTCTCTGATTACCTATGTTCTTATGAATTCAAATCAATATTATGGGCGACAATACTGATATTTGAAATGGTCATTGGCTGAGGTAATTCAGGCTGGTAAAGGTTTTCTTTGCTCAAACCAAACTCCCTTTGTATCTTGCGTCCAATTTAGTGCCAAGAGCATACAATTTTTCATCAGCATAATCCAAATACTGTGCAATTTTCAATGATGAAAGGAACACAATATCAATGCCGTACTTAGTATGAGAAATATTTGCTGTTCTATTGTCTATATTATGGGTTACCTACCTACCGGAGTGTGAAATTTGGCATCTGAGATAATTAGAGAATTTTCTTGGTGTTGAATCGAGGACTTAAGCCCATAACAACAATCATTTTCCCTAATAACATTGCATAGCCTATCGAAGTAGGAGATGCCATGTATTATATTCGAGGCTCTTTTTGCCTACTCCGTTCTTTACATACAAAATTTGAAGTCCCTCAACCATCTTACCCCAACATGGTGGATAGGACAAGTGCGGAAGGATATTAGTTCATTAAGGATATCACGTCATTCTTACAGCTCAGAAATCATCTTCATCCAGGAAGATGACTTCTGAACTTGGCATTTGTTGTAACCAATAAGCATCAAACACGTAATAATGGCCCTAATCCTTCATTCAGGCAAGTGTGCATCATGACCTAAGCAGTACAGCACAGAGCATTCCTGGCATAGTTGTTAACTTTGTAAGGTTTAAAGTGATCCAGGTATTGCAGACATTGAACTAGAAATGTTCTTCTTTTCTAACCACTTTCATTTGACATTAATAAAACTATTCTTTCACAGTTTGAGTTAAAATGCAAATGGGATTTTTTTTGCATAGGATTCGAGTTTTCAAATCTCGAATCTCTTTCAATTTTCGAGGGATTTGAGGTTTCGAAGATTCGAATGTCTCATCTCTAAAAATAAATAAATTTATAGTTTCCTCAAGGTGAATGACATTGTTTTATAGGCCGGGGATTTCCAACTGCTGGTAAAATAGCTTTATATTCAATCCATTCCTAATATTATTTTTAAAAACAAAGTTTGTATCAGTTTTTGCTGTTGCGAGTTGATAAAGGGCCCATTTAATTAGTTTTAAGACTCGTTGAAACAAATTCTTTGCATTATTTAAGGTATTATATGTGTATCATCTTTTTATTATCATTTATTTTGAGTGATAATGTGTGCCCTACAAATCTATTGAGGTGAAGTATGCGAAAAACTTCTCCTCTGAAGTTGTAGCATCAGTCAGCTTACTTGATCATTCATTGGTGGAATAATTTCATGCAAATATCATATAAACCCATGTACCATAAGCACTTTTTTTCCCAGAAATTGTTTAAAAAAAAAGAGGTTGCATGTCTCACTTGAGTTCCTTATCTCTCTGACCATCCTTGGAACCCTTAGAGCAGCAGGGCCTCTTGAAGCTCTGCATGAATCAGTTGTGATATTGTATTATTCGCTTGCACATTTATTTGCAATTGCAGTATTTGCATTACAGTGTTTGCGTCAGAGAAGTAGAAATCAGACACTTTGGGGGAGGGGGAGGGAGGATGAAGAAATAGACTACCATTAAGGATAAAAGATATTTAAGATTAAAGGAATTAATATTGAGAGTCATTGGGGTATGATAGTGTGACGTAGAGGTGAAAATTTGGTCATTACAAGTTTAGTGGGGGAATTTACAATTTCAAACTGTTCTAAAAAGTCCAGTTTACGCCAATGTTCATCCAATGTAAAATTTGAGGTCAAAACACGCTAATGAATTTTGTCTGGTCAATGCTTGGCTATTCCATAGGATTCGCCATTATTTAAAACCCCCCATTATTTAACCGTGTTTAACACTCCGAGTACGGAACTCACTGAATTCGCACCGAGTAAGGACTTGGGTATACCAGGGTCCAGACTTTTAAAATCGACATTGTACATTTAAGGCCATCTCAGCCACCATACCCTACAATATCTAAGACACTGTGTTCACTTTCTGCATCATGCTTTTTTGTGAGTGTGAGTTTTTGTTTTACTCTCATTCCTAAAACCTCCCTCAGGGAGAATGAAGAATGCCACCAATTTTATTTATTTCAATACAGTAGACCCTTGCTTTATGATATTAATGCGTTCTGGAGGACTGATCATAAAGCGAATTCCATCGTATATTGAATCGGCATTATTTCCGGACGAGGAATCTGTTTAAAGAGCATCAGTGTCAATCCATTCAGTGTATGTGACAGAGCCAATGCATACGAAATATCCTGGATTAAAATTGTTTACACTATTATTAAACCAATATTTAAAATACTATGGATATTTAAAACAAATTTGGAGAAATTTGGAATTTTAAAACGCGTGCGCAAAATCAGCTTGGATATTAAGTCGAACCCATCGTAAAGCTTCGTAACCCATCGTAAAGCATCTCCTGTACTTATAATTGAGGAGTGCACATCTTACATAGATATTTGTGTTACATGAGGTTATACGGTGACTTGTTCCTCTTAAGCCAGATTAATAGTTCTCTGACAACCTTTCTCGTGGAGAAATGTTTTTACCCTGTGGTGTGTGACTTTATAATTTCTATGAGTGTCTGTGTTGCCCGCCTCATTTGTTGCATTTGCATTTATCCGCAGTGGTGGATGGGATAGTGGAGAAACATCCTGCTGATGCCATTTCTAGCTTGGATGAGTTTGTCCCCGAGGGTGGTATGGCGATAGACAGATCATTTTTAGAGGATGACTCAAAGCAACCACTACAGGTGCCTTCTGGCATACAGCGTGACAGTGATGATGAAGACAGGTAATATATCCAATGACGGGAGAATGTAATGATGCATTGACCCCAATTTCCTCAGCCTAGTGTCTATTGGTCCTAAAATTGTGTATGACTTCCATGTGTCATAATATGCAATGTTTTTATCAAAATTTCCATGGATATTAAAGAGGTATTGTATAGCCTTTAATGGTCATAACATCCTTTGGTACCTATTTATTATTTTTGTGATTGAATGCTTGCGTGAAAAAAGGAATACTGGCAATGATCATTGGTAGTATTTAATACATCAAGAAAGATGTAAAATATATTTGGATGCTACCCTGAAAAAGGCATGGAATACTTTCATTTTGACATCGCCCTGCTGTTGCTGTCTTTCTTTTTCAACTCAAGAATGCGAGTACTAATCTTCAAATGAGTGCTGAATTAAAAGTGCAGTGGTGAATGCATTGAAAAGTATTTGAGGACACAATTTTAGGTCTAGGAACACAATTTCTGCTCTAGGAACTTTCCCAGTTCAGGAGATCATTTTTTCCTCTGTCTCTTTTCTGATCAGTGGCTGGGAGTTTGAATCCTGCCTCGCACGTAAATGCCATGGTTTTAATCCTGCCTCGCACGTAAATGCCATGGTTTTAATCCTGCCTCGCACGTAAATGCCATGGTTTTAATCCTGCCTCGCACGTAAATGCCATGGTTTTCTTAGGATTGGTGTATTAGGTTGGGTTGAATTGACAGAATTTGACTTGAATATTTGGAGCACCTAAAAGCCCTAAAGTTTACTACTCCGTGTGAATCATCTCACTTTGCAGTGATACTGGGAAAGGTAACCCATTGGTGGCTGGCTTCCAGGATGACCTGGATTCAGACTATGAATACTCGGGCACCAACCAAAGCAGTGGGGTATTGGCATCAATGGCAGGTGATGTCAACAGCTCTCCCGCCCTGACTGATGAAGATGGAGAGGGTGAGAGGCCGTTGTCTGTGGCATCAGGACGAGAGGGTGAAGCGATTAAGACTCCTTGTGAGTCGCATCTTGGAGATGGCAGTTCAACGTTGGCTCCCCAGTTTGATCGGCTGTTCACATTTTCCACGCCAAAGAAAATTGAGGATGAAAGGTATGTCATGGTGTATCATACCCATGTCTCATCTGTATGTAGAAACATATCTTTCATCAGTGAAAATGATGAAATGGAAATTAGTAAAAAGGCCTTCCTGTGGAAACTGAATGACACTGAAACAAATGAAAGCTTGGTGCCAAGTTGTAAATGACGTAAGTTGGAATCCATGTTGTGGGTTGTGGCATTGGGGAAATTTAACTTTCTCATTTATTTATTTATTTGATAAAAGGGTCGCATGCAGCATAAAGCCATTCTAAAGTGAACATATAACAAACGAATAAGGATACAAACATAAAAACATAACAAGAAGAAGGTAACAAATAATAATGCAACATGGGGAGATAGTAAAAATTATTTTTTTTGGGAATGGCAAATGGCTAGGTTGGCGAAGACAGTGGAAGATAGGATGAAAGGGTCAATGATCACTGGAAGGGAATTAACAAGAGAAGAGAGGCGAAAAACTCTGGACTGTGGACTGGACTTATGGACTCTTTAATTTTGAAAACATATGAAATAGTGAATGTGTTAAATGGCTTTCACCTCTGGAGAATCTTATAAAAGCACAAATTGTAGTGTTCACTGTTATTTCATGAGAAGTATATAATTGTTTTATAATTAAAATAAAATAATTATTTACTGGAACACATTAGACTCTTATATGAGCATAAAGGTAAATGTAATTTAACTCATCATGAATTAAAAAGGCATGTAAGTGTTAATGCTGGTCCTGGAAAAGGTGGGATAAAAAATTTATGCTCGCAATTTGTCTCATGTTTGTGGTGAAATTAAGTTTTTAAGAAATCAAAATTAATTTGACTTAAGCTGCTGGGATAATTTATCGACTTAGCTTATCAACCCTAGCATAATGTCTTTTTAAAATAATTGTAATGTGTTTTCACTGTGGTTATCAGTCATAGAAGTCATCCCATAAAATTAACTTGAGTCCCTCAAATTTACAGGTGGCCAAAGAAAAGTTTCCAAAACAATGGAGACCTTGGAGATGGTTTCTTCAAGGAAAATAATGTAAGCTCTGATGAATCTCTAACCATTCCATCTTTGGGAATCAAAAATGCAGTCAGCAAGGAGAAAGTGAAGAAAAAGAAGGAAAAGGTGTGTTTCTCTAATTTTAATTATTGATCAATGTGTGTATTAGAAACTGTAGAAGTGTGTAGAAGGGTCATGTGCAATACAAATGATATTTTACAAAGTCAAGAATGCTAATTCCTGGTTAGCTTACTCTGTGTCAGTTGTTTTGATAATGCGAGTATCCTTCACTGAAAGGGAATTTATGTAACTCAGTATTCATTCTAAAATGAAAAGCTAATTGTGAATATATTCACGTAGCACAACCACCTCATTGACTCTAATTTCAAAGGTTTCAGGATTAATAATTTGGAATTCATTTTTTAAATGACAGAGAAAATAACATTTAATTTTAATTCAATTTCTGTTGGACCAAAGGATCATTGACATGGGCAAACATATTGCCTTTAACCTTTTTAGTTTCATGAAGAATTTTTGGAATGTGAGGAACAAAGTTTTATTTTGTAATGGAAGAAGTTTTCTATTCTAATCCATTTACTGGGATTGATATGAAATTTTAGTATTTTACTATATCTGCAGCATCATGAGTAAAGAAAATGGGCAAGAATCGTCTCAGATTACATGTATGGTTTTTAAATACTAAGCATACATCTCTGAGAGCGGTAATAAGTTAGTTAATTTGTGAATACCAGGACAAGCCACAGCGATGCTTTTATGGAGTCACTTGCAAGTGCATATTAGCGTGAAATGGCATGCAGGAAAAATCATTGGACTTGACCTGTGCTCAAACCTGGATCCCTTAATATTGAACTTAGGAACAAGGTGTTTGTCTAAAGCCCTGTAAAATTAACTTGTGAAAAGGATGCCTTAGGAGCTTAACTGACTGAAGCACTTGGCACAATACCAAGTGATTGAGGTACAAGTTGTGGTCAAGGCAAATGATTTTCCTCAGTGGAACTTTGCATTTATGAGTTAAATTTATCATCAGCTGCAGAGCTATGATGCTGCCCTATCTCCAAATATGCCTTCTTTGATAAAGCTGAATTTTGAGAGAGTAATTCATGCAAAACTCATGGCCAAGAGTGCTCTATGTCGCTTCTTAAGTTTTACATGCTTCATTTTACTTGTGCTGTCAGTTATTAACTGTTGGTTATTAGTCAGGCAAAATTTTCAAATTTTGCCTTACTAATAACCAACGGAAAGATCCTAGAAATGGTATTAAGAATCCTAGAATAGAATAGAATCCTAGAAATGGTATTAAGCAGAACAGGTTTGCTACAGGCCTAGTAGTCCTGGAAAAGTTTTGGAAATTAATAATGGTACTTGAAATTTTGGAAAAGTCTGGAAAATGCTAAATCAGTGTGAAAATTTGCTTTTCTAAGTCAAAATCTGAATTATTTTTAATAAACTATACCATTATGGGCACTGCCTGTTAGGATGTGGTCTTACTGGATTTTAGTTGATAAGGGCAGCATTCTTGTGGGGTTTTTCCACCGCGTTGATGTTTTTAAAGACAACAGTTTCGCCTGCGTTCCAGCAGGCGTCTTCAGGTCAAAGTGATGATGCCAGAGATGGGACGCCTTTATATAGCTATGGCAACCTTTCACTTTTTGGTGCCAATTTTTTCCCTTTGTCCTGATTGGTCCATTTGTTTGAACAGTCTTTTCCAAGTGCTTTAGAGGTGATATCCGTGCTCCCGGTTGAAATTCAATGGAAGTTTAGAAATCTTGATAGCCTCCTGAATAATTCTCAGGAAGTATCGAGATTATCTGGCGATTACGGTGGCCTCTTCCAATTTAATGGAGTGTCCCGGTTCACAGTGGATGTGTTCTGCCACGGCGGAGAGGTGGAATTGCTTGTTCCTCATTGCTCGTCCGTGTTCCTGTAGTCGGCACTTGATGGCTCTCCCAGTCTGCTCAAGCTGCAGTCAATCTTGTATACTCCCTCATATGAGTGAGGAGAGATCCGATCTTTGGGTCTCGGCAGTATGTCACCCATCTTTTTTATGCAGTTAAAGCTAGTAATCACGTCATACTTCTTCAAAAGCTGTGCAATTTTGTCCATGGTCCCTTCCACGGAGGGAATTGTAGCATAGGCTTTTCGAACAAACGGACCAATCAGGACAAAGGGAAAAAATTGGCGCCAAAAAGTGTAAGGTCGCCATAGCTATGTAAAGGCGTCCCATCTCCAGCATCATCACTTTGACCTGAAGACGCCTGCTGGAATGCAGGCAAACTGTTGTCCTTAAAAACAACAACGCAGTGGAATAACCCCAGAAGAATGCTGCCCTTATCATCACAGCACCGCGAAAGCCTTCACACCAACTGGATTTTAGTTACTTGCTGAAATGAGGCAGTGCAGCTATTACTTTGTGTTTATGAACTTTCTGGTCCTATTCTTTACGCTCATGTAAATTAATATGGAATACTCATTTCTCCTCAGATTTTTCTTGAAATACTTGGCCCTTGTCATGGCCAATACCTTAGATTATTAAAAAAGGAAGGAGGTTTTCCCCCAGAGCAACAGTGTTCTTTAAATATACCCTTGGTGACTAACCTGTAGATTATGAAGTAATTCTCAAAAGAAATTCATCTTCTATTGGGAATTTTCACCCAAGAAATTAGTTGATGAAGGTTGATTAGAACTCAGGGATAACTGCTGAATGATCATTCTCCTAGCAGGTAGAGATAAGTAATTTATATAACTGATATGATCATCACAGAATGTATTGGCAGCACTCTGCTTCACCTGGGCAGAGCGGCCGTGGGTACTTTTGCACCTTTGCTATGCTTAAAGCCTTCTATTTTATATTCATACATGCATTTCTGAGATTTGCACCACCTAAAAATCAAATAATATGCAAGAGCATCTTTCCATGAAAATAATCAAAAGAAATATAATTTTTGGCAGCACTAGAAAGGAAAATAACAATTATACCAGGAAAATATCATTTTAATTTTAGTCAATACAAATGATACTTTAAAAAACATTATAGGAAAGACATTATTTTATACCATTTAAAATGTGTAGTTAATTCAACAATTAGTTTAAAAGTTATAGTAAGTTTATAAAAGTTTATAGTAAGCATTGGCAAAAACTGGTGATTACATTTAAATCTCTACCAGGCTTAGAGGGTAAAATGCAAGAGTCATGTGGGTGATTCGTGTTGGTAACTTCAGTGCCGAAAATCTATCACTCTTTTTCTGTTTTTGCTGCAATAGAAAGGAAAAAAACAGTTATACCCTGGAAAATATCATTTTAATTTTAGGTAATGCAAGTGATACTTCAAAAAACATTATAGGAAAGACATTATTTTATACCCAAGCAAAATGTTTATTTAATTCAACAATTAGTTTAAAAGCTATAAATTTTATAGTAAAAATTGGCAAAAACTGGTGATTTCATTTAAATCTCATCTAACCTATGAAATGGGATCCATTTAAATCTCCACCAGGATTAAAGGGTAAAAAGCAAAAGTTATGTGGGTGATTTGTGTTGGTAACTTCAGTGCCGAAAATCTATTACTGTTTTTCTACACATTCCATCACAAAACAATGATGTAAAATATTCTTTATACTGGGTACTTCCCAGAGATGATTCTCAGTGAAAAATTTTACCTTCCTCTAGAATTAGCTGTAACGTTCATTCTTATAGATGTGCAGCAATTTTGAGAGACCTTCAAATATAAAACCAGGTCCTCAATGCTGACAATTAAAGCCCTTATTTGAGAGTTTGGGGATGTTAGATAAGGTGCTATCATACCTCATCATTTGTTAATGCAATGATTGGAAATTCGTCAATTTTCGTCGCCATATAACGACAATGTTGGGTTTATCCACCACGACAGTGGCTTTGTGAGCACGACTTCGTCTCATGTGCTACAATGTAGACTTGAGGCGTGAACATCTAGTTCGCATAAACCCCCCTCGAAATTCTCCTTGAAGGAAGATGGCTTGATGGTGTAACTGGTTAACACACCTGACCGGCAACTGTGAGATCTGGGTTCGAATCCTGGTCAAGTCAAATGATTTTTTCATGGCGAATTTCAACTATTGTGTGTATGCACCTGTACGAGTGACTTCGTACCACAACATTTGTTAATGCAATGATTGGAAATTTACAAGACAGCTTCTTTGGAGATGGATTCTTTGGATTTATTGGTGGCAGTCATTTTATATTTTCAGTAAATCCTTCCTTAATCTGTTCCTGTGTGTTTTTGCAGGGTGATGAGAAATCTTCTAAGAAGCATAAAAAGACAAAGAAGAAAAAGGAAAAGGAAGGTGAGAGTAAGTCTGAGCGTCGGAAGAAGAAGGGCCACTCGGAGCACGGTGGTGGTAGTGGGAGGCTCGCCAGTGACGAGCTGGAGGAGTTCCTGAATGGCTCTCCTGCGTCTGTTGTGCCCGAAGCATATGAAGCCATCTGATTCTCTCGATGATTGCTAGGAGTCACACCAAAGGCTGACGTGTTCTGTATATCTGTGTGTGTTTGTATGTGTGTTTGCTGACTCTTCCGTGTATGACAGTTGAAGGCCAGAATCATAATTGCCCCTTGTTTGTGCAATCTGATTGTGCTGCTAGACTCCGACGCATATGGTGTGCAACTGCTGCCGCTGCCCCTTTTTTTGTGGTCTTGCAAGTGTTGATGTCTTAGGGATCGTAACACATCATACTGTTAAATGTTGTTCAAGAAAACAATTATTATGAAACTTAAATGTTTTACTTAATAAATATATTTCATTGTATTTTGTTTAAGAAATGCAGTTTTAGTGGCTGTGATACTGTGCTACTGAATCATATTTTAAAATGTTGTCGTTGAAACAGTTGATGGAGAAAACCATTTATTTAGGAGTTATGCAACTTCTTGGGCTTGCCTGATATTTTATTATGCTGGGATGGATCCCGTAATTCAATGTTTTAATTTTATATGCCAGATATTTACCACACATCAATCAAAATGAGCCATTTTAATTATATATAATTTATTTGTTGCTAAATATCTCATTTATACGTGATAATGACTATGTAAGTATGAAAGCTAATGCCAAACTTGAAGCATTTTTTGTGTTTGTAGATGATACGGTTGTGGTGTTTAACCTTTAAAAGCAATGCAATTGCTCTAAGGGGAGTAATTGGAATAGTAATGACTTACCCTGGCCAGATGATTGAACAATTCTTTAGCTGTCCATGGCAAAATCTAAAATTATAAATATTTATTTCAGTGTCTAAATGATGGCCAATGGAAAATTTTATTAATGCTACCTATTTAATATCCTCCTCTTGTGATGTGGGTTACAATCTTTTTGTTGTGAAGAGACCTCAGCCATTTTTTTCTTGTGACTGCCTTTGAGTGGTATCAATTGATGACTGAGAAACAACCATGAGTGTGTGAGGTTTGCCTATTGCGTCCAGTGTGTGGTAGAATGTTTCTGTGCATCTAAATCTTTCTCATGATGCTCACCTCTTCTTATTGTCTCATTCCATCTTTGCTTAAGATTTTCATTGTGCTGCTTACTCTTAGTCTCAATGATATGCCACTCTCTATCATGAATGATTTACTCTATTTAAGTCTGCACCTATGGTGACCGCAGACAAGCGAAAGACTCTTTGGAAAAATGATTACTTGAGGACTCTCTATTAGATGAAATGGTGCTTTTTATTTGTATAGTAAATTTAATGGCTAGGGAGAACTGTCTTGTTAGGAAAAATGATCTGCTGTTCAAACTATGTCTGTTGTTGAGGAAGGACATTACAAGGATTTGACCACTTGTGACTAGTGTTGTGGTCTCCAAATGATTTGCCTTCTTCATAATGCCAGTCTTGACACGACATAGTTGAATGTTGCACCTCTGACATAAAAAATATTGAACCAAGGAGGAAAAAATGGCTGTACACTTTGGGGTAAATCTATTCCTTATATCAGGGATTATTATGTTTACAAATATTACCCTACAATGTAATCTTTTATGATATGTTAGGCCAATACTGCATAAAAATATATTTTATTGGATGATTATCTCTAATTTGTTGAAATGTTTATTTTTTTAACCTCTTGAATTCCATGCAAATGTGGTTCTCTAATTCTGAATTTCATTGCAATGATCAACTCTGCCATCGTGTTGAAAGATGTTGTGATAGTGGTTTTAGACCAGGCACCTCTCTGACCCATTGAGTTTCATGGAATTGTATGGAGTTGTGTGCACCAATTATACCCGTAAATAGAATATATGCTCTTGTAGTAGCTAACTCATAGATAAGCACATAGAAATGTCTGGTTGCGAACCACTTAGTTCAAAGTAATTTTAGTGTGCCCCAGTCTTCTATCTCTTCTTCCCTGAAATAGATGCATCGAGTTTGAAGGCACTGAATTATATTTGAAAACACATAAATAAACATATGAAATAATCATTCAAAACAAATGGAACGAGCAACAGGGATAAAGATGAAGGCTGGGCTTTCCGCATCTTCCAGCAGTTGTAATCTCGAGAGGTCTTGGAGCGACTGAAATGAGCCATCGTCCTTTCATTCTCACTGAGACAAGTGAACAGAAACCTAGACCATCCCCCCCCCTCCAACCAGTGAGAAAAATCCTTCCTGGCCTGGGTCCTACCCCACTCGATCCTTTCTTGGGTCAAAATTTTCCCTCGCCAAGGAAGATCTTTTTTCCGTTTCATATGTTTATTACTTTCCCAGGCAGGGGGCATCGTTTGACCGTGTTGTCACAACAACGCCAACTCGGGACTTAAAAATTTTTCAGCTCTGAGGTAGTAAGTTTTTTTTTGACAGGAGTATACATATATAGCACCAACCTTTTTTTATGCTGTGGTGGTTAAAGTGTCAAAAAAGGGAGTGCATGGGTTAGGAGTGACCTTTTTTCATGGTTAATGGACATACAATTTTTCACCACTGGAGAAGTATGTGAGTTAAGGGCTCGAAAAGAAAGAGGAAACCTTCAGCTGCTGTAGAATTTTCCAAATCCTAAATATTCCCCATGAAATAACATAGAATACAGCCTTGTTTGTCATTTTTCACTCGAAGGGTGTGTGTCTGATCTAAGCGATTTGGTTTAGAAGTAATCAACTCGGTAATATCTTACTTTTTTCATCCAGGCAAAACCCAATAAAAACAAGACATTCTTTTACCAAATAATCCCAGAAAAGCGCCTGTGAGTTTTATTGTCTTATTAATGACTATATTGGCATGGTAGTGCTAATACCATGGTAGTAATAATAATTAGTAGTACCATGTGTATTGGGACGTATGTCGTTCCTGCAAGAAGCCTTTATGCACTCGAATGTTTTCGATAGGATCAATCCCATGCAAGACAGAAAATCCGAAAAAAGGTAAGGCAAATATTTCATACAATAACGATGCTCAAAAGGCGGACTCCAGCCGTTAATGATCAGATTTTTTCATATCTCTACTCGTAAAAGGACTACGTCTATCTCATAACAACATGCCATGGACATGCTTGTGACCTAGAAATTAATTCATAAAATTATTGAATTCTGTGAAAATACGATTTGAATGTTGTATATGACGGGAAAATAGTCATTTATATATTAATTATAGGGTTATACTAAGCTATTCCCTTTAATTTCTCCAAAATTTTGGATAGCGAATTCCACAGAACGAACTTGACACCCGTCACATCTTTTCAGACTGTATGCTTAAATCGGCCTAAATATTTTGAACAAATGAGTAACTATATGAGAAGCTAGTAAAAGAGCATCGAGTGCGGACCGGGCAGCAGTAGAAATGGCGAAGTAGAGAGTTCAGAGGGTCTTCTCCTGGTGTTTTACGGTGACCAAGTTGGAATGGCTCATTGTTTGAGAAGAGTTAGTCAGAAATTTGCTTCTAAAAGCCACTTAGTGAGCATCCGCACCAATGTTTCTCATTGCGAGAAAAGAAAAACATTACCTTGCCCCCGAAAGTCGGTGTTTTTAGAGGAGGTAAGGTTTCTCCTCGTTGCAAGGTTACCTATTTTTATGGAGTTATGACTTTATTAATGCTGGTTATTTTATTGGATAATTTTAATAAAGTATCTTTTTATTTTTCCATAATTAATCAATGTCTGTCGAATCGTTTCTGCTTGTCGCTCTATCCCAATGGTCTCATGCCGACGATACGTACTCTTCCATCCATCATCGGTATTGCATAGTATCTCAGTGCGTATTTTATGAGTGTTTTCAATTCCAATTTCTTTGTTAACACAGTTCTACGGCACGCGATGTCCAGTCATCCTGCTTCAAGCTAATAAAAGAGCCAGAAATATTCCTCGCGGAGGAGGACTGCTGCAGTTTAATTCACCTGATGGTTACCGCACTACTGCCAGAACTTGTCGACATTCGGGGTTGGAGGAGACTCCCTCTGATTTCTCTCAACTATCCCCTGATACAATTTTGAAATGGGGACTTTTGTCACGGTCATGTTGCGTGGCTGAGATAAATGCTAATCTGAATTATTTTAGCGAAAGTGACCCCCTGAGCTTCAATTCTGAACACACGACCTACACATGTGACAATGTGAAAGCTAAGAGTCATAGTGAAAATGTGCTTCAAGTGAAAACTTCGGGAGGTGGTCAACCAAAAGATGTAGTTGTTAAGGGGAAACCCTCTAATGAGCACCTTCAAAGGGTGTTCTCTGTATTATCGGAAACGGTGAGTAGTAGTATTTTTATTTCCGGGGTAAGACGGAGTGCTGGTCGGTTTTAAAAGCAAGTAACTAATTTGTTTGTACATGAGATATTTTTAATTGGCCTCAGGTGATAGTCACCAATACTTCACTTGACTTCCATTAACACGGAAAAATATTCATTTCCTTACTCATTTAAGGGAAACTTCCTGTATGTATGGACGTTAACAACAGAGTCGAGGGAAATATGTGATCCCATTCATTATCGCAAGATTGCTAAGCAGTGTCCTTAATGTGTACCAGTATCTCATTGTGTTTTACTTCCAGGTTTTTGAAGGACTTTGCTCATTATAATGAGTGGTAAGACACTCTGCAGTAAGAATTTTGATTATTGGCATACAAGTGGGTAAGAGACCCTGACTTGTTACAGTTGATTAGTGCTTTTTAAGTGTACAATAGTTCTTTCACAAACTTATCGACCTTAACTGTCGTACATGGAAGAAAATCGCAGCTACCTAATCCCCTTTCAGCTTTCGAAATTGTGTAATTGGGAACTAGCCTCTGATCAATTACCTCATCTTGAAAGGCATAGATGCCTTTAAATGGTCAAGGTGTTGTAGAGTGCTATTTGTGTTCAGTTTCCAAAACATACATTAATTTTATACATTCTACAGAGTTAATTTTATCCTGTTAAAGCTATTCCTTAAGGGTAATACCCATCACATCTGACCTAGTAAATTTGAGTCATGTAAAACTGTTGCCCAAGACATTATTGTGTTAAATTTCTGATCATGCTCGCTGGTTTTTTCAGCATGCAATTGCAAGTGGCTCCCTTTATAGGTGTGCCTCTGTTCTGGCTTGCTGATCCATGTTTTCCATTCAATAGTATGGTCCGTGAGAAGTTCACTGTGATATGGAGAGGCAGCACATTTGGTGGGATAGTGTGGGTTCATATTATATGATACTATCATACCACGAGGTTGGCTTAGTGGTGGTTCACACTTACATCAATACAGGGAGTGAGCTTATGGACTTCCTATCCTCTGCTCTTGATAAAAGTGAAATTAGTGTCATCTGCCATGCCAACATTGATATTTTCTGAGTGTATACGGCAAATATTTCACTAATTTCATATGCGTTTTTCTTACAGTTACCAAAGCTTTTCATTCAGCCAATGGATTATTCAATTTATTCTCCAAATCTAGTTTTTGAAAACAACCTGCGGGGAACCGTAACTGTGTAAGTGATGCTTGCCTCTGTCATTGTATGCTAGTGACCAACCATCATGGTTAATTTGTGTGTGGCCTTTTTTTAAAGTAGCATCAGTTCACATTTTCAAAGGTGAAATGATTGTGCAAACAATTGCACTCTGCTTCACATAATGCCTTTAAAAACTGAATTTTTGAGCATTTGTTCCTTAGGTTGCTCATGCCAGAAGCAAGCTTTTGTTTCAGCTTTTTAGGCTAATTACTGCACATGTGCATTATCCTGCTGTACATATACCTAATTCAACTTCTTCTTTTTAGCTTGTCACAGTATTTAGAGGTTGCTAAATTCCTAGTATTCGTATTTGACTCATTCCTTTCCCTAGCATCCATCTAACTCAGCCTTTTCTCTCATGTTATCAGCTACTCTGTCCTTTCTTCATGTTGAATTTCATCATGTCCTCAAGCCCTCTGCCTGAAAGTCCTGCACATTCCTTGCCACATTCGTCATATTTCCATTCTAGTGTATTCTTACGCTTACGGATTAGCATACGTGTGTTAGAGTGGCTGGACACTAGAGCATTATTTTAATTTGAGAAATATTGGAATTTGTATGTCAGAAATTATCAATTTAGTGAGTAAACATGTTTCAGTTTTATAGCTGTTGAAACATCACACCCATGCACTGGGGGGTCAGAGGCCAGTTGGTTTGAGATGAGCATTTTTCTGTGTGATAAATCCAATCGTTAAGTAACTTCAGCCCCTGAGAATGCATCTGAGGCGTGAATTTCAGCTAATGTGGCATATTTTGAGGCATTCATTGTGGAGCTGGCGCATGACTGGCTGCCTGTTCCTTGCTATACCAGGAGCTGAGTGGATTGCTTCCCAGAGCCTCTTCACCTGCCTCATCAACAGGACTGCCAAGCAGTCACTTGATGCTTAAAACATGTGCAATGGAAGGCTCTGGTTCACAATGAGTGACATCTATTAAAATCTTCACTTTACTGTGACTAGTAATAAAGGTGAAATTGAAGGCTGTGTTGGCCTCTTATTCCCTTATCCATCACTTAGCATCTTTCTCGTTCTCAATCTCTAGCCCTGTAATTGGCTATAACCTATGTCATACCATGATCAAAAATATATCACTTAATTACAGTCTATGCTAATTGCCAGTTTCACTTAAAAATTTTTTAACCAAAATCGCTTCCTCTGAGTTATTAAGTATTAGTATTCCATCATAAATGTTAATGGAACAGCCCTACTTCTCTAAAGCATGCATTACTCTCGTACTTGTTGTGCCCTTTCTTGAAATCTCAAATGTATTATTTTTGAGTTTGCGTTGCATGCTAAGGATTTCTTTTGCCCATCTTTACTGCCCATTCAGCTTCGTCATTAATTGCCAGCCTATTCCAAGCTGTTTTTTCATGCTTTGTAGTTAACAAGTGATCCACATCCTTATACTCATCATAATCTCATGTGAAAGTAGTTTCTATGTTTTAATGTTGGAAGACCCTATTGAGTCCATGTTGTTGCTAAATCAATCCCTCTTGGCGTATTCTCTAAGATAGCTTACATTTTTTAGAGACCTCTGGTTATACTTTCTCCTTTTTGAATTTTTCTTCTTGGAACTTTTCTCTTCCCTTTATTTTCATCTATAATCTCGTCAAAACCTGCCATGGTTTATAGTGCTTTTCTAAGGTGCTGTCAATGTTGATATAACATGTATGCATACTTGAGTGTAAGTCATGAAACATCTTCCTTTTTTTGATCAATGAAAATCTTCAACTTACAGTCAGTCATTAAATCATAAGTCTTGAGGTGATTTTTCAGGGTCTTCTATTTCTGCATCTGGGCTGCAACCACACGTATCTATTTATGCATCAACCATAGAGGGTGTTCACCAAGTAATGCATTAGATTTATCCTCTTAAGTTTCTTATTAGGATCTACCACGTACTACCACGATCATGGTACTTTTGCTTTGTGATAATAGAGTATGGTGAGTATATTACATATCCAACCTAAAAATGTCAGGATTTTTTTATTTACTGCAGGTGATCCTTGAATGGTGAATCTCCTATGATATGAAATATGATGATAGGGAGTTTACTGATCTACAGTATCATCAAATTTGTCACTCTCTGCTTAAATGTGTTTCCATGTGCCCTGGACAGATACTTTTTTAATTGTGGAACTAGGAAATTATGCAATTTTTCTCTTAGGCTTTCACTTAAGTCTGTGGATTTTAGTTTTATATGGTTGGCCCAAAAACAAAGCTTTTATGTAAACTTGAAGATATATGGTACAGTTATCCCTCGTCAACAGCAGGGGTTAGGTTTTTGAAAAACCCCGTGGTTGGCAAAACCATGGTTGGCAAACCATTACGTATATGGGGAATCAGGGGTTAGGTTTCATGAGCAGCCGTACATTGTGTAAAAGTTAGTATAACTTTGTTTTCACTATAAGAATGCACGTATACATTTACGTAGACATGTTTCCTCCCCACTTTTTGATGTGATATCTCATATGGTATCCCGATAGCACCTATAACTGCTTCAAAAAAGATGAGTGAGGCGACTAGAGCCCTCTGTACTAGAACTTATGTACTAAATTGAGTCGCTGCATCGCTGTCCTGTAATGTAAATTATACCAGGTGAAGGATTAAAGTAATTTCCCAACATAAAGTCATCTACATTGTGTATGTATTATATTTTTAAAATGGTAGAATTTCGTTAATAAAGAATTGATGAATGAAAATATCCTTTTAATTACTTGAATTTGCTTTGATTATTAATAATCTGCGTCTGTTGAGTTAGTAACAGTTGTCAAGTGTACTCCGGTACACTTGTTACAGATAAAAGTCCGCAAAGGCATTCTCTTCCAAAAAGTCCCGCTTCATCGACATTGAAGACTTTCTCCCTTGAGTAATCAACGAGCTACCTAAAATTATCAGGATACTGCTTTGCAGCAATGTGGTCCGCCAAGGTGACTTCACCAGAAACATTCACATAATGGAGATTATATTCCTTCTTAAAATTCTTGAACCAACCTTTACTTGTAGTAAATTCTCTAATACCAGTGTACCCTCCAGATGACTCAAAATATTTACGTAATTGCATGGCTTTTTCACGGATTATTGGAGTGCTTAATGGCACTCTGTTTTGTGTCTGTGAGTCAATCCAAATATTCAATGCTTTTTCTGTTTTTACGCATTACAATCTCGTGGCAAGTACAACGCTATTACACTTGCACTAATTTCACTTTCACCACTAGTTCGGATTAATGACCCACATTTTTTAATTGTCCTAATAGTAGGTTCGTTCACCCCAGCGACCTGGCAACCGAAGCATAGGATTCTCCATGAGTCAGTCTATCGAGCACATCCAATTTTTTATGCAATGCCATTACATGTCTCGCCTGCTTGACGATACTGCTTTTCTCCTTACTTGATTTATGCTTTGACTCCATCACATCTCATGTAAAATGTAAAGACATCACTTAAATTACAACTGGGACTTCAGTATGCACACTTTTCAACCGAGTTAGCCTAAGCCTGAGATTCAACCTGAGCCTGAGTTAGGTTTTACCCTCTGGAGATACAAAAGTAAATAGCACAGTTGGGGTAATAGGCCTTTCCGTGAGGTAAATATGACAGTTGCAGCATTGGATTAGCAGTCGATGCAAATCTCAACTTCTTAATAATTCCATTTGTTTATCATGTATTTTGATGAAATTCGCTTTCAAGTATCTATTATTATATAACAATATATTATAAAACTGATCTCTAAATTAACAAACGATTCCTTTCTCATATTCTACCATTAATACAATATGATACGGTGTATATTAACATGAAAAATATAGTGGCACATTACCCTATGGCAACGTTCGGCGCAAGGGACGTGTTCGATGGGGGTCCGGTTTTGAAACTGTGAAAGGAAATTCCATCGTGTATAATCTTGGATACCATTGCTTAAGCCCCAGGAATAACTGTTTGTATGTGATAGTGTTCAGGGGTAAATTCTTGCTTAATGTAAAAATAACTTTATTAAAAGCGTGTCATATTTCCTCAGCGTGGAAAAACCATGGCTTGAAATTGGTGAGTTTTTTGTAAAAGACTTTGACCTTTGAAGGAAAATAGTTTTAAATAGCCACAAAAGAAAACATCGCAAAATTACAGCGCAGTGTAAATTACATTCTGTGATCGGCAAAGCTTGTTAAATATGTGGATACCATGGAAATTTGTACTGAGTTGCGGGCAGCTGCGTTGGGCAACCCATAGACCGCGGTTAACGAGGGAAACCCCTGCAGTTGAGAAAGCTGGTATTCAAAAAACAAACTAGATACTCCAGGGCCATGGTTGACGAGGGATACCTGTAATTCCTTTTCCCAGTCCTGATGTGAAAATTGCAACTCTGACCTGATTTTAAGGGTCAATGTGTAATGGATATTGGGGTATGAGAGGTCAAAAATACTTTGTTTTATGTTTTTGTGTGAAGCTGGTCTTTAATTAGTTTGTGATTTTAGGAAGTGTTTTTTCTTGAGGTATGATGTATTTAGAGTCTGTTTTACTTCTGAAGTTGTGAATGGATGTAACATGGTAGAAAATGCCTAATGGTTCCAACACAGCCTTCAATTTTCACTCTACTACTCTAAACCCTGTGACTGCGCAAATAATCTGAAACATAGCTCTCCCTAGGAGCAATTTTTTTTCTGAATTTTCAGTAATTTTATCAATTTTCACTTTTTATTTAGGGGAAAAATTGTTTTAAAAATTTATAAGGAGTAATTGTCAGTGATTTTCCTATTAAATACAAATTGATGGATGGTTTTTACTAAAAGATGAAAAACTTTTTTAAATATGGTGTCTGGGAGTAGAGGTAGAGCCATACTTCAAATTACCAATAGAAGATGGGATCAGTCTGCTCCAGCGATTGCTTACAAGGTAGTGATAGGGGTGAGAGTTTATTGGTTTTTATTTAGGACGTAGCTCATTGTTTGCCAGTGCCTTCTTACACTCATGCTTTTGGCATCGCATGATGGTGCTCAGCTGTCCAGGGGGGTTGTGTTTGAACTGATCGTGATAATCTCAATCACATAACTAAGGAGTCACTCGGTACAACTATGAGAGGTTGGAGAATGTGGTGTTACTCACTCGGATGGATACATTAAATGATTAATATGTTGTTAATTGTGTCTTCAATCTGCAAATAAAATCCATTATCAATATTACCGCGATAAAAACTCGATTGGGAAGTCTGTGTGAGATTTTTACAAATGTTTCAAATACACCAAAATCTTGGACTCTTCGTGATTGTTCCACGTGACACCTTAGTTACACCAGGGTTGAAATTCGCTATGAAAAAATCATTTGACTTGACCGGGATTCGAACCCGGATCTCCCAATTGCCGGTCAGGTGTGTTAGCCAGTTACACCACCAAGCCATCTTCCTTCAAGGCGAAGTTCGAGGGGGGGTTTATGCGAACTAGATGTTCAGGCCTCAAGTCTACATTGTAGCACATGAGACGAAGTCGTGCTTACACGTCAAATGATTTTTTCATAGTGAATTTCAACCCTGGTGTATATGCACCCGTGCGAGTGACTTCGTACCATATCATTTGTTACATGCAATCCTTAGTTACGTTTATGGAATCATCTCGAACAGTACAGACACAATCCCCAGGTCTGGCAAATAGGCATGTGAATAAGCTCTGGTACACATCTCACTTGACACGTGATACTGCTTCAAACTCACTGCCTGGTGTATACCTGTGTGTCTGTAACTCCATGAAAATAGAGTTGTTTATTATTTGAAATATTCATTCCAAAGGCATTTTGAAATGACATATTTCCCAAAATGGTGGTCATTAACCCAGAAAAATGCTATCTCAAACAAGCTGACCTTTGACCCATGGGGCACAGTTATGGCGGGTCACACTGCTATAAAAGTGAAAAATGTTTTTTTTTTATCAATCCTATGATAGAAGCCTACAAATTTCAATGTCTTTTGAATTTGGAAGAATGAGTGACTCCCCACTTTGCAATTCAGCTAATTTTTGCGTTCTTGATGTAAAGTAGCTCAAAGGGAGAATATCCCTTACTGGGACCTAAAATGAAACACACATTATGAATTTTAGGTTTTTTGTCTGTAATTTTTCAAAATGTGATTTTCAAAGAAATTTTAATGGTAGGTGTGAATGAAACCAAAGATGAAATAGTAATATTGAGGTAAAACAGTAGATGGAAACCTGGAGCAGGTGACTGGGTCATTGGACATGCTTGACTATGAAATGAGAAGAGAAAGTAAAAGATTGGTGTATGGGAAAAGTTAGAGACATGTGAAAATGAAATGATATTAAAGAGTAAGAAACAAATGCAAAATAAGTTTGGCAACAGTGAGCAGATGCCGAGAAACTTTTTTTCTAACTTGGAAATGTTATTCTCCAAGATATTTGAAAAGTCACTAAGTTATACTATTGCATTTAGTTTGAAAGCATGCGTAGCTTTTGTATTACTCTCTATTGTCAATTAAAACTATTTTTTGGTGCTACATATGGGACAGAATGATGCCACAGCCTGAATCTATTATTTGTAGATCTGGTTTGTTATTAATACTTTGCCTATTCTTTTGATGTAACCATACAAATGAAAGTCTTCTTTTGATAAGATGTGTCCCTGCTATAGATTATTCATCACCAGAATAGACAGTTCACATTCTTCCATGATACACGAATTCCTCATTCTCTCTGTTCCTTGCCTTTTTGCCTCCTAATCCTCTTAAAGTACCTTCATCCTGCTTCCATAAGTTCCTTCAGTCAATTGATTATCAAGAATTTCATACATAGAGACAAGGGTTTGTCAATAATGACACTCGATGGATAGTGTTAGTGATATAATACCTGTTATGATTGTTTACTTGGTCATTTGACGATACATAAAACAGGAAAAGGATTTTATAGGTTAGTTGTTTTAAGGATCATGCATTTTCCCCACAAATGGTATGAATAGATTCTTCATGGGTTTCCAACCAGGTCTGGAGTTCAGGAACTGACTTTTCCAGGACTAACTCTGCCATAATTATCTAGGTGATTGATGCTAGGACTTTGATTTTTTCCAAATTGTATGTATACTTAAAATTTTGGGTCAAGGTGTCACTAATTGGCTGTTGAGAGGAGAGACTTTTTAGCCAGATATTGTATTTTCCTGCGTATTGTCAGTTTTATTGATGGCATATTTACTGGCTTGACTTATGTCTGGTAGCCTGATCATTTTATCATGAGATCAATAGTAATGAGATCTATGAAGTTATGGATCTCTGCAGGGACACATCTTATCAGTTTCATTACTTATCTACCAATAGGTAATTACTTAAATGTTTGATCTAGTCTTCTACCAGTGGATAAAATTCAAGAAGGTTTATTCTATTGATAGGTAATTGCTAATGTATGTAATAATTAGGAAGAGTAAAAAAACTGGTCATTCATCACAAAACAACTATTTTATCAAGTAATGAATTCTCTAATCGGTTCATTAAACTCCACCATCTTGGCTACTTGTGTAGCTCAAAACTTCATTCCATAAGTTAGTAAGCCATTAATGAAACCAATAAATTTATTGAATGTTTCTACGACACTTTTTGATTAGTTATCATGGCTTATGGGTCCCAAAACTCATCTGAATACATGTGTCATTCCTGCAACTGCATATTAATCTGTATCCTGCTACTCTGTTGAACTTCCATTTTTGCAGCCAAATCTCAATGGCCTCCTTTGTCAATCAGTCCTAGCAGCGATGGGCTCTGCCCATCCATTTGGGGTCGTTATAGGTGATTGTGCATTCATGGTGAAGACTGCTTTGCAACCACTGACTTTTTTAGCAGTCATTCCTAAAAAGAAATGTAGATTAAGGTAGATGGTCTTCGTCCATGCATGAGGAAAATTTTCTGGCCACAGTGCATGGGTGTATGCATGAAAACCAAAGTGAAAGTCAGTATTTGCATGTGGAATTCAATTGTGCAGCGTGAACAACACTTGTATGTGGGCTTCAAAAGTGTTGAAGTTACTAATGTATTGTATAATTATTTTTAATTTCTATAAATGCAAGCCTGTTAGAGTTTACCATCAATCATCTCATTATTTTACTTTAATTTCAGGGGACTGTACAATTATATTAAACAAGTGGCACTGTTGAGAACAATTGGTCATTTAAGGTATGCGTATGTGAAGTTTGAAATCCTTAAGATCACAATGCATCCGGAGGATAGCTCAGTGAAGATTAGATGGCGTATTCGTGGAATATCAGGTCTTAAGGTTGGTGATAATATAGATGAGTTTAATTATGTACTCCTGTTAGTGGAGAACCATTGTTTGTTTTGAAATATCTGGCACCAATATGGGATGATCATGGCAATTTTCCCTTCCGAATTTTTATGGGCCGCATTAAGCCTTCAGAGTGGCAAATGAGAGCAAGATGACTTGGCTGAAATTGCTTCATTTTTCAGGAAACGTCACTGTTATGTTTCCAAAAAAATGAAGCTACTAACCCATTGTGGAAGCTTTCTCTCAAACTGCGTTTTTTAAAGTTTCCTTTTGTGGTTGAATATTTTTAAAACGTTGAAAAACTTGTTAAATGTGTCATAAAGTACTCCCATTGTATCCATTTCCACTTACTGAAGTAGTGGTTCTTTCAGTTTTTAAAAGTCCTCTTGTTATATATATTTTCTTATACCTGAGAGTTCTATATTTTACAGCTAAGTGTTAAATGGTACACCAATTTTTACTTGTATCTTCTCAGGTAATGTTCCAGTTTTGGAAAGTCAGGCTTTGGAAGTTGAAGGAAATATTTGAGAGCCAAGATGCGTAAGTGAATTTTTTATCCTTTTTGATGTCATTATTGTTCTCAGGGCATATTCACATCAGAGCACTGTGTGTGCCTATGAAACTTCATATGTGCAGTGGAAGTAGAGATGAGATCTTGTTAGAAATAGTTATATATTTGCAAGTTTTTGACCTCATTCACCATCAGACAAATTCTGGAAGGTAGAAAAAAATGATCAGATCTGAAATGGTGCAGTACAATACACCTTTTTTTTCAAGAAAGTATGATGTACTGAGGGCTGGGAATTTCACATGTACTGAGGGCTGGGAGATGATAAATTACATCAGATTCTTGTAATTGTGTCGAATTTGGGAGAGGAATCTTGAATGTGGAACCCAGGCTCCAGTCTTATGTTTGGTGAAGCCAGGGAACAATCTCTTCGATGAATTGGGAACAAAATAAACTTGGGTGCTGAAAGGCGGGTTCAGGTCTCACTTGTTTCATGAAACCTGAATTTTGGTGGATTAAGTTTTTCTCAGCAGTTATTCATTTGTGCCTTCTCATTAATTTACTGAGGTCTGAGGTGGAATTTATAAACATTTAGCAGTTGCAGAACAAAACTTCAAACACAAATGAATCTTCTCATGCTTATCAGATGTCAAACTTGAGCAGATGAGGAAATTGCCTTCATTTCAGATCTAAAACTTTATGGATAAGGTTGATTTTGTACCTGCCTGGTCCAAAACCTAAAGTGGAGTTCTGTGTCAGATCTCTTCTCTGAGTTCTAAGTCTCATTTTTGAAGCTTGTCCTTAAAATTCATGGTTTCAATTGGCATGGAAAATTTAATCTGTTGAAAAAAGATATAGATATGTGTATTTTGATCTCAGTTTATGATAAGGTTTCAATATTCAATGGAAATTTTGTGGTCCACGTTCCATTTAGGCTTCCAGTTTGTTATCTGAGTTGCTAATCAGAAAAAAGAGCTTGTTTTGCCTCAGCATTTTTTTTTTCAGCAACCTATGCATTTTGTTGATTTAAATGATGTTGTGAGTGTTCCTTGAAGTGTTCCTTGAAGTGAGACTTGAACCTGCCTTTCTGCACCCAAGTTTATTTTGTTCCCAATTCATGGAAGAGGTTGTTCCCTGGCTTCACCAAACATAGGATTGGAGCCCAGGTTTTTGATTTTAATGATGTGCTTGCTTGATACTATATTTCAACATTAAACGTACTATTCCTTCAGAAGGATACTATTTATTTATGCCTGGCAATATGCAATAGTTATAATTGGGAATGCAGAACTATTTCTCGCTATTCTGAATTACATACATTTGGGGTCCATACTTTACAGTAATGTAACATTACCTTGCTACGTAAGAATTGTCTAAGATGGATTGAAAGATGTCAAAGAAGGATTTGTGCCTGCCAGGTCCCAATCCAAAAGTAGAGTTCTGTGTCTGAGGATTTAACGATTGCATTGGAACTTTTTTCACATCAAGTTGTTTGCATGCTTACTGCTGTGAGTGCAATCAAAACAATGAAAATTATGAATAAATACAGTTTTTGATGGCACTTGAACAGATGTGTGTTGTGTTCGGAGACAGAGATTCATGAAGCACATAGTAGGAATGATAAAAAGAGGATGAAAGATGTTTCTTACCTCTTGTTAAATCTTTTCTCAAATATGTTGTGAGCTATAGGAACAAGAGAAAAAAATTATGAACTAAAAATGCCCCGGAAAGCCCTACCTATTTAAGAAGTGGTATGAGTAAACAAGTGTATTATGCTTATTGCTTTGATTGATTTGGGAGCCACTAGGGACTCAAGAATTTAAGGGCAAAATTCCCTCAGAAGGGAGAATCATCTGTATTAACTGAGACACTCGAACCCAGTTCCCCCAATGTCAAAGCTTTTGGCAATTATGCTGCTGAGGCATCCCTCTCCCCTGTGGGATATTGTAGACTTTATAGCAGCTCTATGTTCTACAGCTGCTTAACCCATTTCCTCCTAGAAAAATTTTGGTTTTCGATTTTGATGAGTTTTTGATATTTTACTCATGGTCACCTAGGGTAGTCAGTCGAAATGTTTTGGTGATCGCGACCTTGAACGACGGAGTGTTGACAAGTTGATGGAGATTAAGTTTGTGTTTTCTCCAACAGAACGCAAACACTCATCGTGCAAGGGTGTAGCCATATGGCTAAGGTGGGCAGAAATGGATTAATTATTGGGGGACATGGGGCAAAATCTAGCTTATTAGCAGCCCACAAAACTCCACAGGGAAGAAGGATGTCTTGATAGTGTTACAGTCTGAAGGGTGTTGTTCAATATGAAAGGATCTGGATCTTAGTCTTAATCAAGGCAGATGGATTTTTTCACTGTGGAATTTTAGTGTTTAAGTGCACTTGCTGGTAACTCTGTGTATGAGTAATACTTCATTTAATTGATGACATACTGAAAATCTTACGTTAGTTAGGCTTAGTGTTGTAGAAAAATTCAAATGAAATTTTCAGGATGACTATTTAGATAGTACTTCACCCCCTAACTACCCATATCTGTGGGACAAACTGTGGTAATATAGGTACATTTGGATAATTTGGGCAAGATATCAAAGGACAAATCCAATGAATTTTTTATTTGCATATTATTTCTTATTTTATGTGTATAGATGAATAAGCTGTTCTACATATTTTCTCTGTGGTATATAAGTGCTCTCTAGGTCAATTATTTTGATTAGTGCATGAATCACCTCTGTTGTGTACATATGGAATAAAAATTTACTTACATTGTCAATATATTTTTTCACTTGAAGGTGGTATGATGGCTTCTCTACCTTCTATGTTGGTGAGGATGGCTTGGTTTACAAACATGTGGCTGACAAGGTAATTGAGGAAACTTTTCGAAGATTGCTGTTTATGTAAAAATTGTTATTAAAATGTAGTATTCTGTTAGGATAGACTTTCATGAGCTGTTTACTCTGACAGTGCTCCTTTATAAGGTCTGTTTTCTTTATGTGGCTTCCCTCTTCAAATCCTCATACCCATTTTGCATTTTGCATCCCTTCTGTCATTCCTGACCTTTTCTTCCCCATTATTCATATATCCAGTTCAGTTGTTGACATTACACCACATTCAGGTCTCACAGACTAGTCATAAGTCAATTTAGAACAATGTTGACTCCCACTAGAAGACTCCATTTTCAGGGATACATCAATTATCTGTGAAAATTACCATTTCACTGGACTGGGAACTCAATTTTAAAATATTTTATATGATACTTTTTTTACATTTAATTTAATAATAAGTTTTTTGTACTTCGGTCTAGTTTAAGGGTTGCATTGACCCATGCATGTGATGGGTTAAGGTAGTACATCATTTTATGGCAGTTCTTCCTATCATCCTGGAGTTTTCTTCTGGGCAGAGTGGAGTTACCCGAGTTCCCTTTTTTCGTTGCATGTTCTGCTCGCTCACTTATCATTCAGCCTGAAAGGGAATGATCTGGTCCTGTTGCTTATCAGATTTTGAGATGTCTGCTTGCAGGCCTTGTAAAGATGGACATGAAATGAAGTGGGCACACTTTGCCCTTAATGTCCCTCTGGGGTGATGAGAGGATCTGTTGATGTGGGAGCACAGTGATGGCTCAGAAAATATGAGTGGAGAAAGAATCTATTGTGTCCTTATTTAGAGAATACAATTTTGTACTTTTCTACTGAATTTTATTTTGTGTGGTATGATGCGTTTCACCGACTTGCGGCATCATCAGGTACAAATTCAATTTACAGGAAACCTACCTATAGTGACCACATAATTCCCAACGATTGCATCCACCATTTTTCTCACACACTTGCTGCCCTTCATTCTGTGCTTCACCGCCTCCTACACATCCCTCTTTTGCCCATAAATTTCAATAATGAACTACAAACAATAGTTAATATAGCCTCCAGCAATGGGTATAACCCCATCCTTGTCCACAAAATGCTGAGGAAAAAACAAAAAGCATTAGCGGTAAAAAGGATTTCCTCTCAGTCCATGCAGCAAACTGACTTTGTACTAAAACCTATTTCATACACAATCTCCAATCGCCTTCCCACCCCACTGAAAGCAGCCTTTTACCCACCCTTAACCCTGGCGAAGCTCCTTGTTAATGGTAAAGATAGACAGGAACCACTTCAAAAGTCCGGAATTTACAAACTCCAGTGCAACGCTTGCAACGTGGCGTATGTTGGCCAGACTGGATGGAACTTTGCGGTGCATGCCAAGGAACATGCGAGGTGTTTTAGGAATAATGACCCTTCCTCCCTCTTTGCCAAACACCTTCAAGAGTGCAACCACACCCATGATTTTTTCCCCGAAATCCTACGTACCCTTCCCAAAGGATTGAAGATGGACGCTCTCCAACAAATCAAGATAAGAAGGCACTTAGCAAACCCCAACACACCCCTCTGTAATGAGCAATTGTTCCCTCAGTCATCTCCAATCCTCTACGAAAATTTAACCCTGGAAAAACCAACCCTTTCATCCAACTGACCGTGTCCTCATCTTCTACCTCCCTTATTCCTAAGGAGGCTGTAGGAGGAGGAGAAACTCAGCCTGTGAAAACGAGCCTGACGCATCGCAAGTGAAGTGGATTTTAACGTACGGAGCGTAGTAGCCTTGTGTGGCGAAATGTACAATTACGCCCTCATCTTGCCCGCCACGACACAAATTGTATACAAAGCATGCTCGCTTATAATAGTGTCATTACAGAGCATAGTATCTTTGTTTAAAGCTAGCTATACGGACTACAGTCAATATTTATTGAACTCTGGGCTGGAAAAGTAGTTACAAACCCCACACATCGCACATTAAAAGGCATTTTTCGGCAAATCAGTCGTTGATAGCCGTACTTGCCTCAGCCACCAGACGCCAACTTCAATTAATGGCGGTAAAATGACGACAAACATCAGAGAAAGTAGTTCGCTTAGTAATCACCTACCTGTCACTGCGTACGTTAGTTTCCATCCCCCCACCCCTTCTCGCGACACAAAGGGAATGGGTTTTCCCTATTCTTCTAAATGGAAGTTTTACAGCCTCCTTACTTATTCCTTTCGCACCCGCCCCCCCTCTCCCTCCCTCCACACCACCGCATCCGAATTTCCCTGTGTCCCTCTGCCTTACCCAACCTCCCCTCCACCACATCATGCTACTGTCGAACCGCTGCATTACCCCTGCCTACACCCTCCCTTTCCCCTCCCCCTTCCTTCTGCCTTTTGTATGCAATGTAACAAGTTAGAATGCATGGGCGGAGAATCGACCAAGTGATATAAAAAGTACTAACCCGTGTATTCCTTTTCCATTCCCCCCGCCCACACCCTCCCTCCTTTTCCCTCCCCCTTCCTTCTGCCTTTTGTACATATATATACCTGTACTGTTTGGACTGAATGTTTGTACCTGATGATGCCGCAAGTCGGTGAAATATATAGTACCACACATAATAAAATTCTGTGGAAAAGTACAAAATTGTATTCTCTAAATATGGATACCATTAACTTCCGGAAAGTGAAGCCTGAAACTGTAGAGTGGAATCTATTGTGTATTAATCACCATGAGGGCCTTCCATTTATGATATTTTTTTCCTATAAATATATTACAGATGATGCCTGACAGTGACAAAGTTACAGTGGGGAGTACACAGGTCATCACAGGGGGTCGTGCTTCCCCCATCTCAGCTGCCAAACTTAGTGGAATTTTCATCGGCATTTTGCTTGCCAACAGTGACTTTCTTCATGGTGAACATGTTGATTTTGCATCTAGTTTATCCCCAGTTGAACAAGTAAATAAGTGCTGTCATGATGGCGTGAGCCATCACAATCACTTTTGGATGGTAGGAGCAGAGGTAGAAAATGCATTACTTAACTCTGGTGAAACTTCCTTAGATGGAGTTTGATATTAATTAGGCATAGATTTCCCATCCCTAAGAAGCCTGTGGGATGCGTGGGAGTCTATATGTTAAAATGTCGAATAGAGTTATTGAACACCATATCATCTTGTGGCTCTTTCCACCTGATGCACCTCCCTACTGCTTCTATGTCTTTCCTGACTCGCAAACCTAGAACTTGAACCATAACTAAATTCTATCAGATGAAAGTTTTTTCTCCACTTCCTTTCTCATACCTCGGCAATATTTATTGCTGTGGTATTGAATTGGCATGCGACAACGCGAGGCACATTGTTCAGTAACCCTCATCAGAGATGTATCCTTAACTTGATGAAAGTTAGCAGTGTAGTCACTTCAGACTATGGCTTTCATTTTTTTGTTGTAGTGATTTAATGTTACCTGCAAAAGGAAGATAATTTGCACATGCTGATGGCAACTGTAAGTCCTCTTTAAGTGCAAATTATTTGCCAAAATATTTGTCCTGTCAGCTTGTTTTCTGCCTCCCAGTTCTTGCCCTGTTCATGGAAACATGAATGCTTGTAGTAAATGTCATGCCCAAGGAGTATTCCAATATTGATGTAAGTAACATGAATTTCAAGTTGATGGGAACTTGCTGAGTTTCTGGAAGAATGCTAGGAAGTCCCGAGTGAATGGTTGTGCCTTAGTGAGTGAAAAAAGCATTTCCACGGCATACTTATGTTGTCAGTATTCGAGCCCATTTGCATATTGCAAAGTTGGCAGCTCTTATCGAATTGAAGGAATCATAACTAGTCGCCACATTGTAGCCTTCCATTGGTAATGGGAGATTCTAGTTATGTTTACATCTCATTTCATAAATAAATACCAAATGCAGTCTTGATATGGTAACAAAGTTCAACTGCTTATGGAAATATATGTTTATTTCAGAATTTATTTGAATGTTGAACATTTCAAAGTGAAATGCTGGCTCTCAAACTTTGTGTTGAAGTTAAAATGTTGAGTAATGTTATGAACATTAAATGCTTAAATTTACTTGGAGATCAATTTTCATATATCCCTATTGGCCAATATGTTGGACTGTTAATTAAGAAGCAAGAAATTGCCATAGTGTAGAAGGATGAATTAGACCTATTCTAACCATTGTGCTGTGATTGTGTCGATCTATCACATAGTTGCCGAGTAACTTAATTGTGGAGATGTTTCCTCAAGTGATCAGTGGTGGAGCATGTATGGTGCTAATGTAATTTTAAAATTCGTTTCCTATTTTAATATTCAAAATCCAAGATGTTCAAGGAGATTTATATCTTGCACATAAACAGTGAATGAAGAGGTAATTTGTTGAACATGAATCTTATTTGGTTCCAGTTGAGGAAGCAGTTTGAAATTTGTAAGTAATGTAATATTTTAGATTGCTCCTCTTTGCAATTGTTGTCTTTCTGCCTCTGACTCCAGAATATTTATGATTGATGAGATCATGATCATCTTGTATGTAGTTAATTTTATATCAATGAAAATTTTAAAACATTTCTTTTACTTTTCTTAATCCTTGCTCATTGAATGCTTGTAGATTCAAATTCAAGAAGCGATTGAAGTGAAAGGATAATGTTGCCTATGCAGCTTACCTAGTTGATGACACAAAATAAATTATTTATGTGGAATCAAAAGGTTTTTTTCAATCCTATGAACGAAACACTCTGAGGTTGTTTATTCTTTGGGAGTACAAGTATAAAATAAGCATCATTCTCTCTGCCATGAGTATATATTATGGATTTAAATGTTTGGAATCGTTGCCTCAATTTCCACATTTAGTTCACTCAGTCATTGGCGCCACTTAGAAAAAAGTCTTCTCAGTCGATTCGTAAATAGCCATTGTTGATTGTTGTTAACGTGAGACTGCGGTGAATATTCAATAACGATTGAAGAGATATGTACTACTTGATGCTGTGAATAATAGCTGACTATTTTTTAGACCTAACTGTTACTTTGTAAATGCTAGAGAGGAAATATCTACTACAGGAAGTGTGTCAGAGGCATGTGAAACTTCTATTGTGATTCTATGCTGTGTGGATCTTTTACTGTTAATTTACAGCTACATTTTTTTGGTTTATTACCTGTTGAGAGCCTTAGGAATCAGAAGGTTTGATCTAGATAGATGGATGTGGATGTTAATGTGTAGGTAACCTACTATTCATGTGTGGCCTCGGAGTAGGTTCAACAATCTCTCCTTTATTTGTTATAAAAATGATAGTTATTGGGGCAATTTCTCATCCATAGATGATATTGGCGGATATTGGTTTTGAAATCCTTATAGTACTAAGAAAGAAGTTGTATCCATCTTCTAATTGATTCCACTTTTTTCACCTCGTATTACTATTAAGATGCTGTAGAGCTATATTCATGAAGTACTAAGAAGTTAATTGTGTATTTGTGTAATTAAATTTGGAGAGGAATTCAATGTATCTGTAGGTTGGACAGTATTAAAAAAGTGTGTCCTTACATCCCGTGTGTAATACTACATTTTGCATCCCCTGCATTATGGCAACTGGTAAGTAAAACCGGTAAGACGTGATTATTTACGATCTGTAGACAGTATTTACATTTGAACTGCTGTCTTTCATCACTAGACGGTGACTCAATTGAAAAAGTTGTTTGTTTACAGAATTCTAGGCAACAGTTTTAGGTGACGAGTCGAGAATCCATAAGTAAATTCATGCTCTGTGCTGCTCATTGGCTGTGGTGGGCTAAGTAAGTGATATCCGGGGTCTGTTTCTCAGAGCTGCAAGTCACAAGTGTACATCACAAGGTGGATATGTAACTCAGATATGTCTAAGAGAAGACTTTTATCTTGTCCAAAAAAATGGGGGACATAATCAATATAACTTGTATTTTAGTAATTACAATATATTTCATGATTGTGCCTTGCATTACATCCCATCCAAAAGTTGGTGCTATGTATTTGGGTAAATATTAATGATTGAATATGTGCTCATACAAATTTTTATTTAGTAATTTACCGTAAAGAATACCAAGTGAAGTTGGGTTTTCGGGGAAACCTAGCATCATATGAAAAAATACTTTTATTTTGCTGCATTTCTTGAAGGACAAGCTCAAGAAGGTAGTTATTTGTAAATCTTACTTGTCTAGATATCATTTTGTGATTGTATTATCTTTAACGTACCACTATTAATGGCCTTATAACATGATATCCTAATGAAACTTAATGGTAATGTACTGTTTGTTGACTTTAAGATTCTTTATCAAATCTTATGGTTCATATTTCCTGTCATTAATGATTTAATCATTAATATCTACCCAAAAATGTGGCATCAACTTTTGGATGGGAAATATTGCAAGGTGCAATTGCGAAATATATCCTAATCATCAAAATACAACTTATAAATAGTCTTGATTACCTCTGCTTTATTTTGGACGAGTTAAAAGTCTTCTGTTTGGCATATCTGTGTTATGCATCCGCCTAGTGACCTAAACTTGTGACTTTTAGCTCTGAGAAACAGTTCCTTGGTGGTGATAAATGAGATAGGGAATTACATAGTTCTCTTGATGGGTTACGGAGTTATATATGGAGCATATTCGACTATACTGGACTGCCTAGTGCATAACTAAGTGGAAATCTTAATTCCCTATGATATCACCTGTGGAGTGTTGTTTAGGAGTGAGGAGTTAGTTTTTTCTTACTTTTTACGTGACAACATTGAACAGTATCAACTACGCAGGGTATTATGTAGATGTAGATTCACCACATGAAAAGGGAAGGTAGCATAAGTACACTTAGGTCAATACAAGCCTGCCCTAGCAATTATTGTGCCTCAGAAATAGCACAATGTATATACATAACAAAATGATATGTCATTTGTGTAATTCTCTCGGGCCCGCCACCGGGTAAGAAATTTATAGGCAGCTGACGCGTCAGGTTCCGACTTGTAACCCATTCTCAAGGCTACATGGGTTACGAGTCAGAACCCGAAACGTCAGCTGCCTATAAATTTCTTACCCAGTGGCGAGCCCGAGAGAGTTACACAGATATTATTCGCCGGGAAAGTGTTAAATCATACATAACATGTCATTTACTCAACATCTAAAGGAAAGGAAATGCACTAGTGGACAAAAGTTTCTTGAAACTGGTAAGTTTTACTCCAATCTCCTTGTTAGATTTTATTGTGCCGTATCACAATACAAGTTAAAAAATTGTAGTAGTTCACCTTCATTTGCTTGTATTGAGATTGCACCCTGGATGAGACATTTTGCACCAAATCAGCTCTACAGAGTCGGACAGGATGGTGTCATGCCCCATTCCCCACCCAACATCTACATGATACCCTGCGAGCCACCCCATTGATATATGGTAAGAAGATGTAAAGATGTAACGCATAAGGTTTTGGGAGGAGAAATGGTGATGTATGCTATGGGAATGTACTTAGTGATTTTTTATTTATTATGATTTTAGAGAGGAAGATTTTAATGTGTGTGGAAAGAATGACTTCTTATACCTATCTGTTCGGCAATGTATCTCTTATTTTATCGCTTCTGTCAGACCTTAGAGATGTAGTGTGACGTCATGATAATATTCTCAGTATTGCTCTGAAACACACCAGTTCCTAGTTTCTCAAGTAAGCTAAGCCTAGCGTGTGGCCTCCGAGTCTCTAGGGGCTCCCACCTTAATCCCTCTAAAAGCTGTGAAACATTATATGTTCACTCGTAGCAGTTTTTGAGGAAGCGTACGTCTCTTCTTTGTATTTTATTATGTTTTCTTGGTTCAACTTTATGACCAGGGTCCCAAATGCTTGTGGCATATTTGAGGTGTGGCCTAACCAGAGCGAAGTAGCATCTCTTTTTTACTTTTTCATCCAAGGACCTTCCTATTATACGCTGAACAATGCCTAGCTTCTTTAATGCTGTACCGCATATGTTTTGTTTGTGTGTTCCCTATGATATATGTATGAGAAGTTAAGGTAATTACAAGATATTTAACTATATCTGACGATTTTTTGTTTACTGCACCCACAGTGTAGGAATGGCATTTGTGTGATGACTTTCTCAGGAAGTGAACTGTGGTGCGTTTACTGAGATTTAATTCTAGCCCCTACTCCTGGTACCATGAATGAACGTTGTTAAGTTCTGATGACTGAAGTTCTAAGACTGCATCTTTGGTTATTCCATGGTAGATAACTGTATCATCTGCAAATAATCTTAATTTACTGCTAACTTGAGAACTTAGGTCACTAATATAAATCATTAATACTAGAGGGCTGATCATGCTACCTTGAGGAACACCGGATGTGACTTCGACCATATCAGAGCTAAAACCATCAATAACTACTTTTTACTTTCGATCTCTGGGATAGTCATTTATCCAATTCACTATTTACTTATTTAATTTTGCATGAATGCAATTTATAAATGAATTTTTTTGTGTGGATTCTAGTCAAATGCCTTCTGGAAATAAAGGAATATAGCATCGACTTTTTTAATTCACCTGGTTTTAGGATATCATGAAGAAAGAGCACAAGCTGTTTTTCAGGACCTGCCCCTATGGAAAACATAAATCATAGCGTTGCCCATGACTGCTAGCAGCCTAGTTACTACACCTTTCAAACCTTAATACTGTCCTAGAGCTCGAGAAAGATGGTTCCAACAGGTGTGAAGTCCCCAAAATTACTGCTTTCTATTAAGTTTCCCATTGAATTAAGGTAATGAATCATTTATGATGATATTTTGCTTTTAGGTACTTGATAGTTGTCTATACTAATATATAAAATTTAATGATGTCTGACTGTGCCTATGTTTGTTATTCTTCTCCTTGAACTCTACAGAACCAATGGACTGCAAACTTTGCATGATTCTATCATATATACGAGTGATATTGAACTCATTCGAAACCAATATGGGTCAAAGCGATCCCATAAAAAAATATTTTTTTTAGTTCATTTATAGCATCAGCAGGCTTTCTTTTTTTGAAAAATTTAATGATTTACATTCATTCCATAAATTAAAATATAATTTTAAGTTTTACCATGATAAAATTAAAAGTTTCAGCAAAAGTGCTTAAGTGACTAATGGGGCAATTTCCATATTGTAAAAAAATTACGATTATAAGTGGGAAGTAATTCTCAGCTGTAAGTAGACACAGTATGACTATATTTCTACTTACTTTCATCCCTCAGTGAATCTACCGGTGATTATGTTAGTGCTGATTAAATAGTTTTTGAAGATGTCTGAAGAAAGGAATGTAGAATACAGGCTATATTTTTTCATCAATTTTGGGAAGGCATTGAGGTAGGGTAGGGAAAACTCGAACACCCGAAACTGTGCAGTAATAAACTTATTGTAGGAGAGTAGAGTACTTTTGGAATGCATGTACAGTTGATTTTGAGAGGGTTTCCGATATAGCACCGGGAGGAGCAGTAGCAGTACTGATGAAAATGGGGGAGTGCAGTGTGGGAAACGATGTAATAGAAGCTTGTATGATTGCATGGAGGGTGCAGAGGAGAGTGGCCAATGGAAAATCAAGAGTGATCAATGACAGCCTAGGGAGTTAGATTGGAGTTTTCAGCAATGACACCCTGGCACCAATTAAGGCCAGGGATGGCAATCGAAACGAAAACTTAAGTCAAAACTAGTAAAAAGTCAATAGTTTTGTCTCTGGGAGCGAAATGAAATTATATCCGAGGGAGTGAACTCGGGGTCGAAGCTAAACTAGAGTCAAAACTACTCCGGTTTAAAACTAAAGAGGACGGAACTAAACTCAGTTTTGGTGTAATTTAGTTTCGACTCTGCATGATCATGTTCGGAAGGTTTATTTTCGCACCACACTCGTTAAGTAGCGATTTGTGAATTTGCAGTCGCTTGAATATTCTGATTCCTCCCTCCTTAAGGCTATAATCATAGTAACCCAGTGAACAATATGAATCGTATCTATTGGTTATCATTTACGGAATTCTTCGAAGTACAACAACAATGGGACTCTCGCATGTATCAACGGCGAGCGTCCTACCCAAAGATTATATAATAATAATAAATTTTATTGATCCCAGGACGTCATTACACGTATAGGACATGTAAAAAAAATATATATATACATACATACATACAAATATATATATATACAAATACATACATATACACAGGAATCCTACCATTCTCAGCAGTGAATACTTACCAGCCTTAGCAACGGGAACGCGTGGCAACTAGAAACAATATATATTTAAAAAAAAAACACTGGTAGCAACGAGAGAGATGTATTTAATCAGATATTCTATGACTGTGTAATCATTGGGAGGAATGGAACATTGGAAACGATAGTGGATCATTTCGTCAAATTAAATTTAATGAATTCAGTACCTAGCAGGCTTCGAATTCTTTCTCTGCCATCTGACAGTTAATTTAACGCTAATAATTACATGATTTACGTAATTTAAAAAAATAGAATTTGAATGTGAAAATGTGCAGAGTACGCTAACCTGCGCCACTGACGGACTTAGAGTAAATGATGCAAATGTGTTCAATTCATGCTTTTCAGGTTATTTACAATGCAAAATATGTTTTGCAAAAGAATGCCCCTAATTCTCCCCCCCCCCTACCCCAATGCAAAAGAAGTTATGAAAAATCGGAAGACGCTGCATATTTTAGAAGTGCTTCAGCAGCCCACAGATTCCCCGTGGTCCATTTCACGTGATTCAGTTACCAATACCGCCTGATGGAAGCCGAGCAAGCATTCCGAAGAACCTATTGAGTCGTTATAAGCCGGGTTTATTGACTGGGTCGCAGTATCACTGCCATTTTATTGGGGCACACAATTTTGTGTGAAATTCACAGGGGAAAAATCATTCGCCTGGACTGGGAATCGAACCCAGATCCCTCGATTTCGCGTCGAGTGCTCAAACCAAGTTGGGCTTCACCCCGTGGACTGTGGCGCTCTGTCGGAGGATCATCGATGGTACTTTTAAAATCGTACGATATTAATGAGAACATTATTCTCCAAGAAAACGGCAATTATTGTTAACAATTAAACTTTTCACTTTTAACAATATATAACACTCGCGGTCGTGACCGTTTTCTAGATTTTGAAGGACAAACATGGAAAGCTTTTATTCTCTGTTGGAGGATCACTGATTCCTCGAATGGAAGGGGAGAATGCCGGTAGGTTAAGCAGTTTCATCCATGAAGTCTGCTAAAATTTGAAATTGTGGGATTAAACATTTTTATTTTCTAGTTTATTATTTGTAGTTTAATGTATGGAATGCACATGATTATACAAAGTTTAAAAAGTTGTTAAAAATATTATAATACAGACCCTTACACAAACCGGTTTTCACTAACCCCCTGGGGTAATGGCGGTAGGAGTATTTCCTATAGCAAAGTCATCCTAGTGATGTGAATATTTTCAGGTAAGAAAACTTTAAAATTTAGTAGCCCTGGGTTATTAAAGATAAAATACAACTTATACAAAACATGTGATTAATGAAGACAAAGGTATGATAGATGTATAAATTGGCAACAAATCCGATATAATACATTTAATAATACTGATTAGGGACAAGTACCTTTTAAAACAGTAGTTTCGCCACAAAAACACATTTAGATCAGTCTCCTTCTTTAGATCGGAAGGAGATCGTTGGGACGGTTGGGACCCTCAAAAAAAAGTATATGCAGCTGAAAAATCGTTATCAGTGAAAAGGTTTGGATCGAATGGACAGATCCCTGTTGCTTTTAATCCAGAAAAGGAACCGGCGATTGTTGCCACTCTCGAGTTGGCCTCGTTAAAGAGGCTGGATAATTCATAAGGAGTAATTCTTACCAGCCTGTTCTTCTTCAAATAAATATCAACCTACTTTCTGAAGGCCGCTTTAAGCGTAGATTAGAATGTAACGTCTAACGGCTGCAGCCTATGACAACAAGTACAGGGGTGGCAGGTATACCATTGTTACTCCATTTGCTCTGCCCAATTCAAACGACTCTAATGTCGTATGACTGTTATGATTGTCTAGGGTTAAGGCAACAGGTCTTTCGAAACTTGCCTTTGAATAAATGATTTAGTACTTTCCCGGCGAATAGTATGAGTGAAATGCCCTCGGGATTCGCACCGGGTTAAATGTTTGGCTGCTGCCAACGTTTCGACGGATAAACTTTCATCGTCATCAGGGGAATGATGACCGCCTGTGTTCTCTAAAAAAATATTAACGGAAAGAAATAACAACAATGACCAGTCAGATATATCGTGGGGAGTGCGAATACAGAACATATGTAGCGCAGCATTAAAGAAACTAGGTTTTGTTAAACGTATAATAGGAAGGTCCTCGAATGAAAAAGTCAAAGAGAGATGCTACTTCGCTTTGGTTAGGCCACTCCTCGAATACGCCGCGAACATTTGGGACCTTGGTCACATAGAGTTAACCAAAATAATTAATAAAATACAAAGGAAGCAGCGCGCTTCGCTAAAAACTGCTACGAGCGTACATATAGTGTCTCGCAACTTTTAGAGGGATTAAGGTGGGAGCCCCTAGAGACTCGGAGGCTATACGCTAGGCTTAGTTTGTTTGATAAATTCAGAATTCAATTTTTCTGAGCGACATTGAGAATTTTATCATGACTCCTCACTACATCTCTATGTCTGACAGATGCGATAAAATAAGAGAGATACTCTGCCGAACAGATAGGTACAAAAACTCGATTTTTCCGCGCACAATAAGCGACCACAATGAAAATTTTTTCGGGGGGCGGGGGGGGAGAAGGATCCCTTTCATCCCTCCCCTGGGATCAAGCTTATAACGTAGGCAGCACCGTGTAAAATACTGGTAAATACATTAAACTAAGGCTTAATCAGTATCTTATTTGATTACGACAACTAAATAATAACATTTAAATCAGTTTCAATTTATACATTGGCGAAAAAACGCACAAAAGTACATGTCACACTGCACTGAAAACTTTGACCAACCCTCGCTCTGCCACGTTTAATGGCGGATCGGTGACGGTCCTGTCATGAAATTAGTTCTCAAAGTTGTTGCAAAGAGTGCAGCACCAACCAAACCACACTCAAGCAAACCCTGCAGCGCTGCAGCTGATACACCACCTAGTGGGGGCCTGCGTACCTACGTGACGGGCTACCCCAAAGATTATATACACAGGCTACCCCATTCTCCCCTTCTCCCAGTCTGAGAATGTTACCCGTCTAGACCCATTTCGAATGCCGCCTGGTCGAGAGACGATTAGTGGGATCGTGATTTTTGTGCTGCTGGTTGTTTACGATGTCTAATCCCTTACACCGTTGCAGGACCTTGAACCACTTGTGCTTCAGAGAAACTGTCGTCCTGCAAACTTATCTTTGAATTGAAGGAGCGACTCAGGAAGGTGAGTAGCCTCTTTTTGTGATTGCTCGTAAAATGGTACCTGCGCGTAGAGAACGAGCATCAACTTTCATTTTACTCAGTTTCGACGAGGTTCCTCCTTTCTGCAGTCGTTTGAAACTCCACAATCTAATTTTGGCGAAGTGTGATTTCTGTTGCAGTTGTGGATACTAGAACTTAAGTAATTGCTCCAAATTTGTGTTTACATGAAAAGTGGCATTTGCTCAGGAAATCCTTTTCTTTCATGTTTGTGAACTTTATTGTTCAGCTTCATAATGGTCAATCCATATTCCGCATCTACATGAGTACCTCTTCCTCGCAGTCCTCCGTTTTAAGAAATGAAGGGCGAAATTATAAATTTCTCGCCCGGAAGTTGCAAAGGCCAAGTCAGCCGTCGTATTCACAATGAAGAACGTCTTCTAGGTTAAGACGTTGGCGGACCTACGCTACAGTGCTGAACGACAATGCTGATCGGTGAGGAGCCTGAGATATTTTCATTCGGCCGATTAACTGGGGCAACCTGAAATCTGTCATTTCAAAGGTGCTACGCCTGTGGACGGTGAAAGGTATGCGTGTTTTGATGCAGTTTTGACTAAATAAATTGACGTACAGTATTGTATTTGTTTTCCACGAGCCCGAAAATAACTTATGATAGTCGTCTAAGTAGGGTATAGAAACATTACAACATACGAACACGAACCGAGTGGTGAAAAATCCAAGCAGGCGGGACACGATCCTGCGACGTCGGCTAATCCTAGGATTATCCGACGATGGCTTTAACCATTCGCCACCGGAATACATTCTTTACATTTTTAATACACACTTTGTATGAATGGTCCTGTAACATTCAAAGGATATTCCTTAAATTTTTAATGTGTACCATCATGAGTAGTGTGTACTATGTGATCGTCATGATCTGCAGTGGTCGTGTAACATACCATGGATAGATTTTCGGGCCCTAGGTGCAGTTAATATGGCAGCATTGACGTTCGCACACTTTTCTCCCCTTTCTATCCATTACCAGTCCCTTTCACAACTGCTTCCCCCCCTGGTATCATACATTAAATTGGCAATTGCTGCTAAGTTTTACTACTCTTGGACAAGATGAAACATGTACTGTACTGTACGAGTGGATCACAGATGAATTGTGGTGATAGCTCGAGCAAACAACACAGGAAATGTGGTTAGAATTAGAATATAAGTGATGCAAATTAAACCTTATTGTCCCTTAAATTCAGGTTGGTATGATTTCATCTCCCAGTTTTCACATTACTCGTTAAAGTTTTCATGAATTTTCAGCATCACAGACTGCGAATGTATAAGGGAGAAAGCTCATTAGGGTGTATGTTTTTTATGTAGGGGCCATATCCTCTGTGATATTTTTGATTTCAGGAGCCAAATTCATACTTGTTGATTCATCCATTTTACTGTCATACCTCTAAGCTGATATCATGATTTTTTTGCTATCCTCACTTCTGATACCAGTAATGCATGTTTTAGTGTCACCATAAGTTGTTTTTTTTTGTGGCGTCGTAACTACTTTTAGGGCAAATATTGTGACCTTTTCTAGTTCTGCATACATGCTCTTCTGTTCTTCATTATGACATTTGCATGCTTTCTCTTAAGAATATCCTTCACCCACCACCTTAAGCCTAGATTTTATGGTTCAGTTACTTCCTCTTAAACCATTCATGGTTCTTTAATGTTAATGAAAGGATCTATTCTTTTTTAATGAAATCATCTGACTGGAATCCAATATATTAACCTGATTAAAATATCAGCCTTTTTTGGAATTGATTGGTAATTTGGTGATTGCATTTACTAATTACCCATATTCGCATGGCTTCCTTTAAGTTGATTCTTATTATTTTCAAATCTCAATCTTTAATATCCCTGAACCACGGTTATCTTCTCCTTTTTCATTCATTGGCTGTACAATCCTAAGATTGTTTGACTACAGCCCTCCACCCTTCCCTATCTAATGCTAGTTCCCTTACCTTCTGGTATCTCTTCCTATGTACTTTCCTCTTTATTTGGTCCACGGACTTATTCCTGTTTTAGCTCTGATAAGGTTGAAGTCACATCTGGTGTTCCTCAAGGAAGCATCATTGGCCCTCTTTTATTCATTATTTATATTAATGACCTAAGTTCTCGAATAAGCAGTAAATTAAGATTATTTGCAGACGATACAGTGATTTACCATGAAATAAGCAAAGATGCAGACTTAGAACTTCAGTCATCAGACCTTAACAACGTTCATTCATGGTACCAGGAGTAGGGGCTAGAATTAAATCTCAGTAAATGCACCACAGTTCACTTCCTGAGAGAGTCATCACACAAAAGTTATACCTACACCGTGGGTGGAGTAATCATAAAATCTTCAAATACAGTAAAATATCTTGGAATTACCGTAACTTCAGATATATTGTGGGGAAAACACATACAAAACATATGCGGCACAGCATAAAAGAAACTAGGTTTTGTTAAGCATATAATAGGAAGGTCCTCGGATGAAAAAGAAAGATGCTATTTTGCTCTGGTTAGGCCACACCTTGAATACGCTGCGAGCACTTGGGACCCTGGTCATAAAGATTTAACCAAATAAATGAACAACATACAAAGAAAAGCAGAAAAACTGCTACAAGTGAACATATAGAGTTACACAACTGTTAGAGGGATTAAGGTGGGAGGCCCTAGAGACTCGGAGGCTGTATGCTAGGCTTAGGCTGCTTGAGATATTCAGAACTGGTGTGTTTCAGAGTGACACACAGAATATTATCATGACTCCTCACTACATTTCTAGGTCTGAGAGATGCGATAAAATAAGAAACTCTGCCGAACAGATAGGTACGAAAACTCGTTCTTTCCGCACAGAATAAGTGACCACAATTAAAACTGAGCTGCTCCAAATACTCCCATAGGACATGTCACCATTTCACCTCCAAAACTTTTACATCTTTACATGGCTGGTGACCTTCCACCCCCTGCCACATGCCCAAGCTGAGGCTCTCAGGTTAGTATGTAGATTCCTGGGTCTTCCTCTGGGGACTTTCCCCTCTATTTTGCCTTCAATTATGTTCTTCATAAACCCATTGTCTCAGTGTGTGTCCAATCCATATTTTATTTATTTTTTCTACGGTGTTCCACATGTTCCTCTCCTATACACTTCATTTCTTATTTTGTCCATTCATTTTATCTTCTGCATTTTCCTCCAGCACTAGGTTTTGAAGGCTTCTACCAGTGTTTCTTCACCAGCTTGTCTGCTGTTTCCCTTCTTCATGTTTTCGTTGACTTCCTTTCCGCAGCTTTCTATCCAATCCTCCATAGCCTTCTTGATTGACTTGATTCCTTAGCTTCTTGTTGAGGGTTGCCTCGCCCTTGTTTCTGGAGTTCTTGTATTTTCTTATATTAGTTTCCTAATCTCCGTCGTTATCCATGGCTTCATCGTGTTGGCCGTCTTACTCATCAGTTGCTCCTCTGCTACTTCCGCGATTGTCCTCTTCAGCTCATCCCCTTTTCCTTGGATACCCATTTCTGCTTCATTTTCTAGTTTCCTGTTGATTACTGTGGCGAATATTTGTTTCCTTCTTCGGCGAGCATTTTCATGTCCCACCTTGATTTGCATTTTATCTTCTTGTGCCGAAGGTGGCTGTCTAGGAGTGGTCACTGTTGAAATCCGCACCGGGATAGCTCTTGCACTGCTTGACTTGCTTGTTGTATCTGACTCTGACAAGTATGTGGTCTATTTGATATATGGCAATATCACCCAGCATCTTCCATGTGTACTTCCCATGCGGATGGTGCTCAAAGAGTATTAGCTATTACCATATTCTTCTCATTGCAGAGCTCGACAAGTCTTTCTACCTTGGATTTTTTTTGCCTAGTCCAAAATAGACTACACTATTTCCTTCTTTTTCCTTTCCTACCATTGAGATCCAGTCTCCCATTATGATGAGGTAATCTTTCCTTTTCACTAACCCAAGGACTTCTACTATTTGCTCATGAACTTCCTCTTTGTGGCTAGGCGTCAGCATGTATATGTGTAGTATCACGGTGTCTGCAGGCTCTGCTTCCAGCTTCACCATTAGGATCCTTTCGCTGTATTGTCAGACTGGCTTGACTCTCCTGTCCCATTCTTTCTACAGTATTCCTACACCTGCTATCCTCTGGTCATCTCCTGAGTATATCACTCAATATCCGTCACTCCAGTAGTCCTCTGACCCCGCCCACTTGATCTTGCTGATTCTCAGTTTACCTCACTATCTAGTCTCTCCATCTTTATCTTCACAATCACCAGCTTTCCGTTCACCTCTCAAGATCTCACGTTTCATGTTCCAATCTTGCACTTGTCCTTCCTGACTGATTTACCCCTCCCAGTAGTCCCGATCTGATTGGGGGACTATTTTAACTCCAGAATATTTTACCTGCAGGAATGCCATCATGTCATGTATATATAATTAGAATGCAGGGTTGCATCATCTAGGGAGACTAATGTGGTGATATCCCTGTTGCCTCCCACATCGCAGTGCCTTGGCCAATTCAGTGAACTTCACTTCTTCAGGAAATTTTTTTCCATCACTTGGTCTCAAACCTGCGACCATTTGAGCGGAAGTCAAATATGCTACGTCTGGTGTAAACCGAGCCCCCCTTGTCCTTTTAAGGATTCATAATCCATGGCTATCTATTTACTGGTGTATGTTCAAGGCTACTATCCATATGTGTGTACCTTGGGCATGTTTTTCCTCAAAAATAAAACAAATCAACTGGATTTCATGCAAGAGGATGTGTGGAAGATCACGCCTGGTCTGATGGATTCCTCCTTTGGATGGAACTTCTTTTTATATTGAACAATACAATTTTTATTAAATACAATATACATTCTAATGTATGCAATTACAGTACTGAAAGGAACTTACTACAGTTATTTACAGCTATCTTTTTTTCCAAGATTTCCCGCTCTCTACACAATTACAATCTGCAGGAAATTTCTTTTATATTTCGTTGCAAAATTAGAGTGGAATGTTCTCATAAGCTTTCGGTACATGATTAAATATGGTGGTATAATCTTCAGTAGGATGCAGGAACGTTTTGAAACTACTTCCATGAAAGTTTATAAAACCTTTAATATGAGATGAATGAGATAATTTGGGTGTCGGCAGAATTGTTTCCCTTGTTTAGCTTTCTCTCTTCCCTAAAACAGCTGTTCTTACATTCATGGAGAACACATGGTGCAGGGGACCCATCATTCTTAGTGTTTGACGGCTCTTCAAAACTGTCATCCTGTTGGTTATTGATTTCGAAATGAATTCTCTTGTTGCCACCCTTTCTTTTGTCTTTCATCTGAAGTATCTGATTTTTCTTCAGTGGGAAACCTGTAAAGATAAATACAGTACAATCAATGGCATACATAATGTTTGTCACCCTGAGCTATTGGTAATGGTATGGTATTCATGATTTTAAAAATTGGGGAGGAGGAACATCTGGGCAGGACTTGTGTTTTGTATTGCAGAGGCCTGAGAGAGCAAAATATGAATTTGGCGAGAAAATTCCCATTTCTATCATTAACCCTTTCGCTGCAGTCAAACTGCAGAGACGTTCCAGCCCCTGTGCGGTGAAAAAGTGAACACTAACCTACGTCGGCACAGAAAGTATGCCTCTCGTTGCACCTGCAACTCAATAGGCACTCAGCTCCCGGGATGGGATTAGTACAATGCATAACAATTAACTTTGTGAATGGCATTCGCAGAAAAAGAGAAAGTTCATTAGCGTGGGTAGGAACAGCCACTTGCCAACGGAACGTAGGAGCTACATTCACAGTAGTCAACCGGGCGAACGTAGCTACTACGTTCACAGCAGCGAAAGGGTTAAGATGTGTGACCTGCAATAGCCTTACGTCTGGGGTAAAAAATCAGCTGTTTCAAATGCCCTTTAATTTGTGCAAAAATAACATTTATAAAGATGGTTTGTAAATAAAGTCACTTTGTAATATTCCACAATGGTTAATTAAAACTAGAGATGGGTCGGTTCCGGTTCCCGGTACTGCCGGTGCTTGGCCCTTAGAACCGGTATCGAGAACCGATCGCATAAAGTCGGTACTTAGGAACCAGCACAGAACGGTGGCAAGGATTTGAATTATGCACCCAAACCCCTCAAAGCCCCCAAATCCCCTAAAGCAAAACCTGGAGAAAGCACCTGAAGTAAAGCCTGATGCAATGTGTTATATTGGCCGATCATGCTAGTTTGACTTTTTAAACTTGGACTAGTTTTGTTATACTTGGCTAATAAAATTAACGAGAAGATCTTGTAAAATTTACTGAGCTTTCTGGTTTATTTGCCTCTTAAGTGAATTTATTGTCCTTCAGTTCTTGGTTTTTTTTCGAAACTTTCCATTCATTCAGAAAATATGAGTCCATTGTTGGAACCGAGTACCGAGAACTGGGAACCGACAGGTAAGAACCGGACCGGTATCGAGAACCGGAAAAATTTAGGAACCGATTCATCCTTAATTAAAACCATTGTGGAATATTACAAGATGAATTTATTTACAAACCATCGCAATGTTTTTCCGCCAAGTGAAGCCTGAGAATAATTATTATATAACCATTTTGAACTCTGTTATGTCACTTTAGAATTTCTTTATGGTTAAAGTTTGAACCATTTAGGCATATTTTGACCACTCAATAGTAATATGTAGTGGTAAATGCTGGGCTGTGCGTGACGTGAAGTGGCAGCCCTGAGAGAGTTGCATCCCAAAGCCGATACACCTGATTCACTACCAGATTCCTGGTACTGAAGAGCTTTGTCGCTGGATGCCACAAGCATGCACATGTATAAGCATATGATTACAACTTGGTCAATCTTTCAAATAATTCGCAAGGTGTTGCTAGTGGTAGAGTTATATAAGAAGGTTTCGCTAGCAATTTTCCACCTTGCAGAATCCATTGCTTGCTAAAACTGGGGAAGTGAAATCCCTCAGTAAATGCTTCATTTGGAAAAAGTTAACTATAAAGTTAAAATCTCTTATTTTAACACCAAGGGGTAAAGTGGGACCTAACAGGTGTGGAAACATATTAAATGATTATATTCTTGATGTCTAATACTCCTTACCATCTTCATTTAATTCCATCCATTCCATGTGTATCTTGAATAAGGAACTTGACTCGAGGCTTAGTTAACACATCATCTTTGAATTTTATACTTAAAGCCAAAGTATTCAGATTAACTACCCACCATTAGTGTTAATTTCTCAAATCTTTGATTCCTCTACCTGGTGGCATTTTAACTGATTGGCCATCTACATCCTCGATTTTAGCCAATTCCTGAAAAAAATTGAATGCCTTTAAGTTACTTTGGAATGAAATGCAAAAGCTAATCAATAATGGAGAGCCTATTGAGCAATGGATTATTATTTCAAATTATGTCAAAGACTACAGTAGGTTACACCTAGCACTCCTATGCAGAGTGAAAGAATACCTACATAGGTGGCGTCATACATTTGTGTGACTGAGTTCAAACTCGAGAGAAAAAAGGCAATTACAGTGCTTTGTGCCACACGTGATAAAAGCAACACATATCGGGAAACTGCAGATTTGAGTAATAATTAATTAATAAATAATTAATCCAATATATGATTTGTGTTTTTTTAATACATTGCACATTTATCTGGCATAATTTTTCTAAATAAAAGTGTATAATTTCAACCTTGAAATACAGCTAATACATTGTGAGTTAGACTACCATTTCATTGTCTTATCTTTTATAATATGTATGCATCATAAGGATTGTGATGGTGTAGCACTTGGGTGATTGGTGCATTCTTGCTGACTGATGTTGAGCTTTTATTGCTGACAGGAGTAGTGACTTATGCCTTATGTCTATGAATAGCAGCGGTAGAAATGAATGCTAGAGGTTATAATGAATACTTATTCTTACCTTGAATTTTGTATTATTGCATCAAAACTGATGTCTAATGATATCTAGTGGAGACAATCCAGTGAAGTTTTCCTCTTGCTCATTATTGTTGGTGATAGTTTTAATATCTGTACCCATCTGAGCTGTTACTACAGAGGCATCTTTCTCAATTTTATCAAAGAGCCTTAGAATCCTTCTGGTAATATTCTTGTAGGTATCTTTTGTTACTACTCTCAAAACCTCTGGTTCATCATCTGTTACATTCCCATCACTAAGTGGGTTATCACATGGAGCTTTTTCAATTGAGAGATTTGTACTGAGATCTGTACTCTTACTTTGATGCTCCAAAGATTTAGTTGTTGACTTATGTCTCCTGGTTATGTTTTCTTGGCATGATATGTGTTTCAGAATGATGATGTCTCTGTTTTTGGCGTCAGTATCTTTGAGTTCACAGTTAATAGTCACTTCTGATGTGCCCATGGTATATGAATGTACGAGTTCTTTTTCATTGTCTTGCTCTGGACTTACTTCCTCCTCTATTCTCGTGAGCTGATCCTCTTTGTGTTGAAACAGGGATGAGTGCTTTTTCCTCTCCACTTTCCTGGTTAATGCTTCTTCTTCATTACCAGCTGCAAATGGATGAATCACTACAGTATTCAATGGTATTGTATTTTCTGCCGCCGAATCATTTTTTTTTGTCACCCTGATATTTTTGAGAGTTTTTTCTGCCAAGGAGTCTTCTGCTGACCCCTCTATGACCTTTACCATGAAGCCCGGTACAATACAGTAGCCTGGAATAACAATGGAAGTACTCCCATCTTTTATTGGTATGCTCATTTTAAACTGTGGGATAGTGATCGATGAACTCTTTTTGGAATTTTCAGTTTGGTCTGTCGTTACATCACTTTGGATTGTCAATCCTGCTGGTGGTTGTGGAAGAGGTTTCTTTTGGTCTGTGTGGTTCTGAAGGTGGTGGCCAGCATTAGAAGTACTTAAATATTTTTTTGGTGTGCTCACTTTTAACTCTGCGGTTATACTTGAGGGGTTTCTATTTGAGTTTTCAGTTTGGTCTGTCCTTATGTCACTTTCGACAATCGACTCTGTGGATGGTTCTGAAAGGGATTTATTTGATCCTCTCAGGTTGTGAAGATGGTAGTTGATATTTTCGCCTCTCTTTCGTTTCAGTTTCATGCTAGCCTGGCCTTCGTCCATGAAAATACAATCACATGTTTTCGAAATGGTTTCCATAGTGTTCAATGGACCATCATTGGCCGCTTTGTTATCATCTTGTGATAGTTTTCGCTTCCCACAGTTAGAATTTGATTTTTTTGATGCTGCTGCAGCTGTTGTCTTATTTAAAGCTTTCTCTCCTGGCCCCATTTTTGGTGAAATAGTATCATTGTGTGCTTGATGTTTTGAACTTCTGATCGGAGTAGAAATCAATGAATCTATCCAGACATTGTCTTGCTCAAGAGAACTCTCTTCTGTGGGCATATTTCTTGGTTGGAAAGCACCAACTTCATTTTCTGATATTACTTGTTCTGTGATGTTTGCAGCATTGCAGAATGTACTGTAATTGAAAAACTCTTTCTTCTCAATGGCAGTGTTTACAAGGGATGATGGAATGGTATAGTACCTCTTGTCACCTGAAACAAAAGATGATTATTAGAGAGAGAGTTTTTTTTAAAGAGATGATTAGATCTTATTTATTTGGTTTTATAAGCAGCTAGGTTTTAAAATAATGCTTTGTTAAGTGAGTTTGGTCGGCACTTCATGCACTACTTGCATGCACATGCAAAGAGGTACTTACCTCTCCTCTTCATAGCTATTTTTGGCAACTTTTGATTATTTTTATTTTGTTGATCATTAGTTTTACATGAATTCTTCAGGGGCCTGAATGGGTACAATGAGTTGAATTATTATTCTTATGGTACAAACTAATATTCGTGAATGCTGTATCAAAGCCATCCAGTGCCCATGTAAAAGTGCAATGTGCAGTATGTACGTACATAAGTTGTAATAATTAATATATTGATTGGGTGTGAAATAAAACCCTGCGGGTGGTTCCCACCCAATTATGATACTCCTAATTGTGGCACAAAGGTCCCCGATAAATGATTATCTTTAGACCTCAGTGCCTCAATTACAAGTAAATATTAACATATCTTGGCTCGATAGCATTTATTACACCATGGATGACTAATACATGCAGGGGAATGGGTCACTTGTTGGGAAAGGCCTTTGAGGAGTCAGTGCGTATGACGTCATGCAGTCTCTGAATTCTGAAGTGTACATTTTCAATTGTTTGGCGATGAATGGGTGAATATCAGAAATACATTTCAATCTCTTTATTTTTTTCTTTCACTTACCTGGAATAACAGCAATATCCACCAATAGCATTTACATTTGCTCTTATTTTAGTTGCTATTAGGAATGTTCCATCTCAACATCAATGCCCATACTCAAATCACCACTCACCAAGTACATATCACGTTGTTGCTATGATCCAGAGATATGAACGGAACCAGAATCATGATTGCCACCATATGATAGAAAGCTTACAAAGATCTGTCACCTACAGAGGTGAATTCACAAGGAAACTATGCCATTGGTTCAATGAGCGAGCCTCTTGATTCGTGAATGGGCTCTGGAATGGATTCTTGAATGGGCTTGACTCACTAATTCTAGCTTTCTTCCAATTTTATGATAGAGTATTTTCAAAATTATAATATATTTATTTTTTAGCTCTATTAATTAGAAGTGGTATTTACAGTAAAGCATTTTAAACTGCTCCATTTTTAACTAGTTAACAATAGAAAAAGTGCAATATGTAACTTTTTAACTAGTTCACCCCAGTTGAAGTGCTGCAAAACATGTAATTAATGGTGTCATACCTGATTCTACCAATGCTAGCTTTATGATTCTTGTAAAATAAAGCAGTGGATTAAAAATTGCTTACCTTGGTAACTTTTTAACCTCATACTGCAAAATTTGCTCATGTAGTAAAACTCTACATAGTGCTATTAAGAAAGGTCCCATATCTTGAAGACATTCTATTAAAGTGGCCTCAATTTTTTCGATTACATCAGTTAGTTCAATATATTTTCCTAATATAAGCTCTTGTTTAACTGGAAATCAAGAGAGAAATCATTCTTTTACAAAATTTATGCAATTGACAGTGGAATTCATATTTCAATACAATAAATATGAACCATTAATGTCTACCAGCAATGAATCCAAAACCTTATTCTTCTTTATCAAATTGGTAACGCATGCCTTAATACTTAAGTACAGGGCATCTTATGGAGACCAATTTTTTTAACTAAAATTTGGGGATTGAACCATGCTCTTAGTTTTTGAAAGTTTAAAGGAGAATGAAGAACTTTTGGATAAATCCTTTGCAAGTTGCACACTCCAATTGCCCTTGTGCAATATCCCTGACTCCATATAGCCAAGACAATCGAAGAATGTGTTTTGTGTGTGGTTAACCATTATACATACATATTGATGTGCACTATGTATGTATTGACATGCATGTGACCATGGACGTAGCCAGGATTTGTGCTTGGGAGGGAGGGGGGAGGACACCCATCCATAGCTGTAGATAAGGTGGGAGCGCCTACAGACTCAGAGGCTACCCGCTAGGCTTAGGTTGCTTGATAAATTGAGAACTGATATTTTTCAAAGCAACATAGAGAATATTATCATGACTCCTCTTGTACATCTCTAGGTCTGACAGATGTGATAAAATAAGAGATACACTGCCAAAAAGATAGGTACAAAAACTCGTTCTTTCCGCGAACAACAAGTGACCACAATAAAAATTGAGCTCCGCTAAATACACTCCTATAATATATGTCACTATTTCACCGAGAACGAGTTTTTGTACCTATCTGTTCGGCAGTGTATATCTCTTATTTTGTTGCATCTGTCAGACCTAGAGATGTAGTGAGGAGTCATGATAATATTCTCTATGTCGCTCTGAAAAATATCAGTTCTCAATTTATCAAGCAACTTAAGCCTAAAAACTTACACCTTTACACGGATGGTGACCTAACACCCCCTGTCACAGCCCATGTGGCTCGAAGGGTATTATATAGATCTAGATGTAGATATGTGTTCGGGGGAGGGGTGTGGGGGGGGGGAGGGAGGACGACATCCTGTGTGACTCCGTATAGCAGATTAATTTAAGATCTCTTAATTTAAAATTTATGCATAAATACTTCTTTAGATTGTGCAATAAGGCAATTAAAAAAATAAGCCTCCTCGTGTGTTGGTCAAGTGACCTTTTTTTAAAGTCTTTATGGCCAAGATAAGTCTTTGGTAATTTTTAAAGATTATTATTAGATTCGATGATATGAAACAATGAATTGTGTTGCCCCTGTGTTCAACAGACCTAACAAAGAGGAGATTCTCCCAAATTCGAGCCATCCCCATTGATGCTCAACTTCGTGGATTGATTGGGAGCTGTATATTTCTATTGAGGCATGGAGATTTAGAATGAGGCAACCCTGAAACCGTCTTTTTATATCTCTTTAGTCGCAAATCATAAAATACATTTAAAATATAATAATAAATTATAAATGATATATATACTGAGCCTTACTATCCACCAGCCACCTTGGGGTGAGCATGGCATGATTGAATATATCTTCTGAAGCTCCTGCCGATGGTGCAATATCAATTTTGGTGTAGCTGGTGATAAGTTCATTGATTATCCTAGAAAGAGAGGAAATTGCACAAAAAATCAGCAAGTAGCATTATTATCTATAATATTCTAAACTATGTTGTTAGTTTTGAATCTTAGTGCTGTGGGTTTTTTTTTACAGAAAGGCACTCATATGCAAGGTGTTTAGAAATATGTATATGATATTGCATATCATTTTTCTCAGGCCAAGATAGAACCCTCTGTCCTCCATTGAAATATAAAACCAACTTGCATTGTTTGCTTATAAGTTCTATGATTTGCCTAATCTTCATTTCAGTGGAGCATCACTGAGACAGCCACTGGTATGAGTGTATTGTTGAACCTGAATTAGGGTACACAATCTACCCAGATCATGTGATAGCGAAAATTCTCATTCTTTCAAGTTCTACGTATTCCTATTAGTGGGTTCTCGGACAATTCCTACCTATCCTGTAACCCTCAAACCATGTCATGATTTGTTATGTATGATCTACATTATCTCAGATCTTAACGTTTCATATCTCTGATGTAGGGTGGCCCAGTGGTAAACGTTGGGGGTGAATTAGATAGCACTTGCTCACCTACTTGCCTACCTGCACTTGTCCACTCTACCTTGGAAAATATGACTACCTTCTCTAAAATATCTTTCACCAAGAGCAAGTAATATGTGACCTCTCCTTCGGCTGTCAATATGTGGGATTGCAAGGTGCCATTCACTCTGTTGGAAGCCTTCCTCAAATTTTAGCCGTAGGTGAGGGGATCACAGCAACCTGAGTTCCCCTTGGTGCCCTCCCTACAACCTGGGATGTTAGTTGAAACTAAAGTCATTGTTGTGGAATGGTTCAGATAAAGTTTAAGTTCACAGAAATGATTGAGAGGGAAAACAAAAGGGGCAAGCTTATGTGGGATGAAAGCATCGTCAAGGACTCGACTAGAGGGAGTATACTCATGCAGATATGAAATATTAGACAACGATGGTGTAGACAATATGGATGAGTCATGCAAAATAGTATGCATAGACGCCTGTATTGAAAAGAAATGAGAATGAGGTTGTAATGGCTGTGAGAATATTAAAAAATGGAAAAGTGGCAGACTTAGATGAGATATCCAGTGTAGTGCTGAAGTTTTGGTCTGAAATACTATCAAGTGATATGTGTGAAATGTGTGATTTATGATTACAAGCTTATGCTGTCCCAGCAGGTTGTAAAACTTTAATTATGGTTCCATTGTGAGAAGTGTGTGGGAAGATTGGGTATAAAAATTGTAGAGCAATTAGTTTGCTAAGCATTCCGGTGAAGTTTACCAGTGTTCCTCCTCTTTCTTGGTTTCTTTACTGAGTTCATTATATGATTCAAATCCATGCCTTCCTTACTTGTTTACATTCCTATTCCCTACTCTGGTATATTTATGAATATCCTTTTGTCATTCATGTTCCTGTAACTGACAATTTTGAAAAAAAAAAAAAAATTGGTCATCATCATTGGTGGGTCAATCCTAATGCCTGAATCACACGATCATTTTTTCCATCCCTTCTATGGGATAGCTCCAATTATAACTCAAATGATTACACAAAATTGAAACTAAGTCAGGGATGGCTCCGCCATAGGGATCCCTATCGTTTTTTCTGTCCCTGGAGGGATCGCTGACTCGGCCATTTAGCCAATCAGAGCGCTCGGCCACAAAGAGTGACTCTAACGCCACATTCGGCATTCAATGGAATGAGAGTAGTAATCAGTAAGTAAGAGTAAAGGGACGGAGAAAATGATGGAAAAAGGGATGGCCAAAATGACTGTGTGATTCAGAAAATGATAGTGCGAGCTATCATTGTCATGGTCCCTGAAAAGCTGTCATTGGAGCTATCCCTCAGAGGGATGGAAAAAATGATTGTGTGATTCAGGCCTAATATTGGTTGACTGCAGCTCTCCACCCATACCTGTCTAATGCTAGTATTCTTACCTCCTGGTATATCTTCTTATGTACTTTACTCTTTTTTTTTGGTCCATGAACTTATTCCTGAATCTTCCTCTGGGGACTTCTTTCCATAAGTTTCCTACTCTTCTGTACACTTTATCATTTCTTATTTTGTCTGTCTATTTTATCTTCAGCATCCTGCTCCAACACTAGGTTTCAAAGGCTTCTAGTCTGTTCTGCTCAGCTCTTCCTGTGGTTATGCTTCTTGCCATTGGAGTACTACACTCCACACAAATGTTTTCATATACAGTTTTCAAGTCTGTAGTCCTATTTTCTTTGAACACAGCAGTTGTCTTTTTGCCATGAACCTGTTCTTAGATTGGGCTATTCTTGGCTTGAGGTCTGTTTTACTTCTTCCTTCCTGCGTGATGGTACTTCTGAGATATGCGAAGGAATCCACTTGCTCTAATTTCTGTCAGTGACTTCTGCATTGTTTCTTTCTTCTGCATGCTAGGATAATTTTAGTATACATCTTATTTATTTTCATTTTGTATTCCTGGAGGACTTTTGCCATTGCATTTGGTGACTATTGAAGGTAGTCGTAGTCTCTCGCTATTTATTTATTTTATTTATTTATTTATTTATAGAGTTTAACGTTTGCCCAACAAAGTAATTACAGGGCAAACAAAACAAAAAAGAAGAAAATACAAAACATATTGGAATCAATTGAATTTTACAGAAATTTCGAAACATATCAAGAAACTATATCATTTATCAATTTCCAAAAGAGACTTCTTTTTTGACATAAATCAATTATATCACAGTACATGTTAAAAGAGGGGTGGGCTTCTAGCTCGACGTTGCCGAGATTATTATCCTTCAGCGGGGAAAAATCATGTGACCCACAATGGGAGAGGCTCTGTGGTGAGAAGGTTTGGCAACACACGTTCCCTATGAGTGCAATATCATCTGTAAAGCTGAGCTTCTGCATTAATCTTGAATATGTTCAGTCCAATTTCTTGTGCTCTTCTTATTGCCTCCCTCATATACATGCATTGAACAGTGCTGGTGAGAGGTTGTATCCTTGTCTCACTCCTTTGTTAATTTTAGCCTCCATTTGTATTCCTTCTTCCATTTACATTGTGGTGACTTGCTTCTTGAATAGTTGACAGATTGATCTTCTGTCATTGCACTCCATTCAGTTTTTCCTGCGGCCTGAACATCTCATTCCTCTTATCATTGTCAAAGGCTTTCACCAGGTCCTCAAATGCCTCGTATTGTGACTTGTTCACTTGTAATGTTTACTCTACCATTACTCCCTGGCAGAGAATGGCCTCCCTGGCTCCTCTATTCTTTGATTTTCCTCTCCATCCTTCAGCCAATTATTTGTTTAAGTAGTTTGATGGATGTGACTCTAGATTGAAGGTTCACTGCTTCTCACATTTCTCAGTCATCCTTTTTTCAGTATCGCAATCGTTAAACTCCTGTGAAAGTCCTGGAAGTATGTGGTGAAGTAAACTCCTGTGGTGGCTATCTTTGATTATTTTGTTCGGGATGTCTTTAGCTTTACTTCCGAGAATTTGAATGATTTCTCTGTTGATGCTATCTGCTCCAGGTGCTTTGTTTTTCTTGAGGTCTTTTACTGCTGTATTTGATTTTCTCCTTCTCTTGACTTCCTCGCAGCAGCTTTTGATACAATTCTCCCTTGCTTTCTTGCATTCTCAATTGACTTAGTTCCTTAGGTTCTTGGCTTCACCTTCCATTGTGCAGTTCTCATATTTTATTCTTTCTTTGATTAGTTTCCTAATCTCCATCATTATCCATGGGTTCTTCATGTCGACCTCCTTGCTCCTCAGTTGCCTTTCTGCTTCTGTGATTTTTCTCTTCAGCTCATTTCATTTTTCTTTGGTGTCCATTTCTCCTTGGTTTTCTAGTTCTCTTGGTTCTTGTTGATGGCTGTGGTAAATCATTCTCTGTTCCTTTCTTCAGCTGGTATCTTTTGTGGCTCATCTTGGCTCATGTTTTATCGTCTTAAATTTTTGTATCAAAGGTGGCTCTCCATGACTAATACGTCGTAGTCACTGTATATATCCACACCAGCTCTTGTACTGCCTTACTTGGTCTTGTATCTGACTGTGACAAGTATGTAATCTATTTGGTATCGGGTAATATGACCTGGCATCTTCCATGTGTAACTTCTACACCGATACTGCTCTACATCTGCATAATACCCCGTGAGCCGACGCATAGGCGTGTGGCAGGGAGTGTTAGGTCACTAGCCGTGTAAAGGAGTAAGTTTTTGGAGATGAAATGGTGACATGTATTATAGGAGTGTATTTAGTGGAGCTCAATTTATACTGTGGTCTCTTATTATTCACGGAAAGAAGGAGATTTTGTACCTATATGTTTGGCAGTGTATCTCTCTTATTTTATCGCATCTGTCAGCCTCGAGATGTAGTGAGGAGTCATGATAATATTCTCTGTGTCGCTCTGAAAAATATCAGTTTGAATTTATCAAGCAACCCTATGCCTAGCGTGTAGCCTCCGAGTCTCTAGGGGCTCCCACCTTAATCCCTCTAAAAGATGTGAGACACTATATGTACGCTCGTAGCAGGTTTTAATGAAGCGTGCTGCTTTCCTTTGTATTTTATTAATTTTTTTGGTTAAATATATTTGACCAGGAGGCTCACGTTGTATTCGAGGTGTGGCCCAACCAGAGCGAAATAGCATATCTCTTTGACTTTTTCATCCGAGAACCTTCCTATTATACGTTTATCAAAACCTATTTTCGTTAATGCTGCACCACTTATGTTTTGTATGTGTAATCCCCACGATATATCAGAAGTTAAGGTAATTCCAAGATATTTTACAGTATCAGAAGATTTTATGTTTACTCCACCCAGAGTATAGGTACTTATGGCATTTTTGTAATAGAGAGAGTTACATATCATATTCTTATTATTGCAGATCTCTACCCATCTCTCCTTTGGCATTTGTTTTGCCCAGGCCAAAATATCCTACACTCATTTTCTCTTTTCACTCTCCTACCTCTGCTTTCCAATTTCTCATTATGATGAGGTTATCTTTCCCCTTCACTGCCCCAAGAATTTTTTCTATTTGCTGGTACACTTTGTCTATTTCTTCCATATGGCTAGACATTGGCATGTAGACCTGTACGATCATACTGTCTCTAGGCTCTCATTATAGCGTCACTATCAGAACTCTTCTTCTTCATACTAACTTCACTCTTCTGCCCTAATATTTCTTCAGTATGGTGTCTACACTTGCTGTCTTCCGGTCGTCTCCAGATTATATCACTCTGTATGTTGCACCAGTACTTTTGTGCTTCCGTTCATGTGATTTCACTGACTCATAGTATATCTACATCTACACAATACCCTGTGAGCCGCCGCATGGGCATGTGGCAGGGGGTGTTAGGTCACCAGCCGTGTAAAGGTGGAAGTTTTGTTTGGAGATGAAATTGTGACATGAATTATAGGAGTGTATTTAGTGGAGCTTAATTTTTATTATGGTTGCTTATTGTTTGCGGAAAGAACCAGTTTTTGTACCTATCTGTTTGGCAGTGTTCTCTTTTATTTTATTGCATCTGTCAGATCCTAGAGATGTAGTGAGGAGTCATGATAATATTCTCTATGTCGCTCTGAAAAATATCAGTTCTGAATTTATCAAGCAAACTAAGCCTAGCGTGTAGTCTCCGAGTCTCTAGGGGCTCCCACCTGAATCCCTCTAAAATTTGTGAGACAATATATGTACGCTCGTAGCAGTTTTTAACGAAGCGCGCTGCTTTCCTTTGAATTTTATTAATATTTTTGGTTAAATCTATTTGACCAGGATCCCAAATGCTCGTGGCATATTGAAGGTGTGGCCTAACCAGAGCGAAGTAGCAGTATATCTTCCCCAAGCCACTCCATCTCAGTCTTCACATTCTCCAGCTTCCTGCTCACCCCTAGATAACTCATATTCCAAGTCCCTTTCCTGCATTTGTACTTTCTGGCAAGAAAGAGGAAGAAATATACTTGCCAATTTCCTCCTTATTCTCTCTCACATTTTTATTGCCATACTGTCATTATTTTGCTTCCAAATTTACTATTCCTTTATTTTGTATGACAGGTTGTGGATGACGGAGTTGAAGATGGAACTTCCATGACTGTGAACCACCCTTGAGCAAAAATTAGCCGTTATAGTCATAACTTCAGTTACCATCGTGCTCTGCATCACTTTCATGGGGTACCATTTTTACAACACCAGTAAGTTGAAATTTCAAGATGAGTTCTATTTTTTCAGATAGTTTATTTTTTAGTTGCATAGCATTGCTTCCATATGTTTTGCTGAGGGCTTAATTATTAGGATTCAGGGGTGCAATCACAGTTCTCTATAATTTTGTGCACTCGCTTTATTGTTGTTTTTCCATTGCGTTCTGTGAGAGCAAATGTGTGATTGTCATTCTTCATATTTTGTGAGGATTTTATTTAATCACTCATTTTATTTGATGGTATGTGAAGGAGGATCACACTTCAATGATACTCCTCACGAAAGTGGAAGAATGTTTATTGATAATGAAAAACAAGTTACAGCCTTGCAGAGGCAGAGGGTACAGAATATGTTGGACCAGCGTGGCCGTGCAGTCATAACCTAGTCACCGTGTGTAGACCCTGGTGGCGACTGCTGGAACTGAAACAACTGTTGGCCAGAGCACACCTTAGTTCGTATTACCTATAGATAAACAAGGGTCGAGCCGCCAATGTATTGGACTGGCGTGACCGTGCAGTCAGAACTGAGTCACCATGCGTACACTATGGTGGTGTGCAAGGAACTTCTGGTGGTTGGCTCTCAAGTGCTGTGGGGGTGGACCGTGGTGGTGACCGCTGCAACTGAAACTGCAGTGTGTGCCTTGGCTCATGTTACCCTTAGATAAACAAGGGTTGAGCCGCCACAGTGAGTTCCTGCAGTTTTAACTGTGAGCAAGTCCCAAAGTTAGAGTGGTTTTTGTTTTGGATAGCGATATGGTGAGAGAAGTAAACATGATCCCATACCAGGCTGGTGTGATGGCTTGAATACTGGCTCCCAATCCTGAAGGCACAGGTTTAAATCTTGGCAGTTGCCAAGATTATTCAGTAGCATGCTGATCTTTCTTGGGTTTCTGGTTAAGGGTACATTGAGGGTAGTACTCTGTTGGATGGGACATTAAACTTAATGTGGACTCCTAGGTGTCATTCGTTAAGATTAGGCTAATGCCAATGCTGGGTTTCTCTCCTCCATTTCATATTTTCCCAGTTAATCCTTTCCTTAAATCCACCCATCTGCCCTTTATGGCTCAGGTGGCATTCGTTGTTTGTCACCTCCTCCGTCAAATAAACTTACATATTTATTTTTCTTTTTTATTAAGGTATTTATTAGCCAACTTTATAAATCAACTGAGAGCAAATAAATAGGAAAAATCAATTGTTTTAGTTGTTTCTTATAATTAATCAGAAGCTAAAGTAATAGTTCTTCACCAAATGATTGTTTGTTGATCGTTGTTGTGCATCCATTGAAATTGGCTACAGTATGTTGATTGAGTTGGGTAAGGTTCTTCCGATTTTCATTCACGACTGTTCATTATAGAGACTTTTACATTACCATACCAATCACGCTGTTCCCTTCCGGGGTAGGCAGAGTCACTAAGTTTCACTCATGAATACACATTTGTACACCTAACTCTGCTTCAATAATTTCCTCCATACTGACCTATCTTTGCAAACCTGTTTTGCTTCATTTACCCCCATACACTTCTTCATACACGCTCTCCTGTTTTTAAGACTCCTAATATTCCTCCTCCTAAGAATTTCCTCAACCACAACTTTCTTGGCCTACCTCTACCTCTCAAGGAGAAATATTGTTGATACATTGCACTATTTGCATTAATTTTTAAGGAGAATTTCTATAGTTAGCATGCTAACTGCTCACAATTTATCCTTTGATATTATGATTCTCACTAACCATGCCATAAAATGATCCCAATTTAACGTGGAGAATTATGAATGTATAAATTTATTTTACCTACAATGTCATTAATTGCATGAATCGATTATAATGACTAAGACGTATCTTTTAGTTTCTCCCCTGTAAATGCCAGCTGGTATGAATCCTTTTAAACCCATTTGCGCTTAGTTGTCCACCATAATTGTGAATCATTTAATCATAAGTCAGTAATGAAAATTGAGAAAATTTATGATGGGCACCTGCTTTGAGTGAAATCTTCATTGCTAGGACTCAAAATGACAACCGATTTGACTGAAGTTTTGGCACAGGTATATGCTGAATAACACAAGAGATGCAACCACAAAAACTATCGTAGACATCAAAATGTGATACAGAGCCCAATTTTGGACTAAATATTTTACAAGGCATGTATTTTGCTCACTTCTCATGTATGCCTACAGAAGGTGAAAATTGAAAGTAAAGTGGAGTAATCAGGGCACATGGTGTTAGTAGGTGATCTGAAATGGACAGACCCTTTGTGACATATGAATAACACCATAGTTCTTGTGACATTCCTTGGAATAGTCTTCCATTTCATATAATAATGGGAAAAATTTATCAGAAATCAATTGCTTCTTGACCTGGGAATTGTATTTTTGGGTGAAATATCTGGTGGAGCTGTTGAATGATTGGAATCATTGGAGAGCTAGTTTTTGAGATTATCCAGTTATTCTTTGTCAATTTACTCTCAACATTTTACAAATGGTCATGCTACCAACACATACACATAATTATTTTTATCCAATTAAAGTAGAATGCATCTGCTTACCTTAAACCAAATGTCTTCTCCTTTTCATTCATGTTTCTCAATGTTGATGTCCTTCAGTCGGAATTCACTGAAACTAATAAACTCAAGTGAGACAATGGAAAATATTTGGAAATAAACATGACAACAAATTTTCATCCTCTTATTTTATCTTACTAAATTCACCCTTTTGATACTCAAGATTCAATCTATGAGTGGGAAGTATGGGTGATACTTTGTTCGTTTTATTACCTTCCAGCAAACTATTATCCAAAGGCTTCATTCTTTCATTCATTCCCAAAAAATATGCCCCAATTGCTGAATTAAACTCGAAACTTGGTAATTTTCATGATTATTTATCTTTAGTCTATCAATTAAATCTTAATGATGGCATGGCCAGGTTTGATGTCCTGATCTGACCTCGTGATATCACCTTTGTAATGATACTGGTTGACAGTTAGAAATCAATTTAGGAAAAAGCTGAGTTACTGTATGTACTGGCTCCATAATCATGAATTTTCTTGAAGTTGAGTCTGAGAGTACCCCACCAGCACACAATCTTTAAAATAACATTAGAAAAATATTATCTGGTTAGCGTGCACCCCTTACGTTTGGATTCCTAACCCCATTCTAGCTGAAACTTCCGTGAGCCTCTCAGAGTCATTAGAGAGAAACATAACAATAACTTTTAGGTGCGAACCTCCATCGGAGTCACTGGTGACGTCCTCGTAAACAAGAACACTACAAAGTTTACAGAGTTCATACTTGTAACAATCCGACAAGCTTCGGTCTGAGATCACATAGGTACTCATCATTGGAATTAGCTAAGGAGAAAAATTTGCAAATTTCTTTCTTTTGGTGCTGAACTATCAGTGTGGGAAGTTGACCTCATAGAAGTTTACCAGAAAAAGTTCACTTGAAGTTGGAAGTACAACTTGTGTTGCAGGTTGGAGTTGAGCTGGTTTTGACGTGTCGATATTTATCGAGGATAATCTTTTGAAGTTGCGGAATTTCTCTCTCAGCTTCATTTTCATGCATTCTGAAGCTCTATATGTGCAGTATTCGTTCCCTGTGAAACCAAATGTCATGTTGAATTAATTTAATCCCAGTTAATGATAGAGTTTCCTCATCTCTTTTAATTTACTTCTGACGACAGCCCCAGCTTAAACATTTCATTGACTAATTGCTCGAGGATAACATCGTAATATTTAATAGAATCGAGTTGTATAGAACTGAAAGAAGTACATAATTGTAAATTATTTTTAAAGCGTGTATCTATGTATCCATGTACTGAATATCCCTTCTGTATAGTTCCTTCCTATTAAAACGTTCACATAAAATAGGACAGCATCTGTTTTGTAGGTAGTGCGTTGAATGCAAATAAAAGTTTTCGGTTTTTGCTACAAATTTCCCTCTGTAGACTTTATCCTCCAGGCTTAGGCAAAAGACTTGCCCAAGGTGTGCTCTCCATGCAGGTTATCACCATCAAGATAACGACATTGATCCAACAATGCCTATAAAATCTTACATCCACAAAATTCAGCAACTGCTAGCTACATCTGCCACAAGCTTCCCGTGTAATTTCTCCTTGCCAGGTCCTCCTTTGCTAAAATAGCAGTTGGCACAAGATAACTGCAAAGAAATCTGAGGCTGTTCATCATGGCACAAAGGCTAAATCGTGTACATATTCCGTGGTTGGAGATGAAAAACAGTTCCCTAAGCTCCAATTGAAAACCTCCACTGCAGATACGTACTCCTCCCACTATTTTCCTCCCCTCCGAGGCTACCAATTGAAGTTGCGGAATGTTGGTTGGTTGGTTGGCGGATGGTTGAAGTTGCGGATGCTTTTCCATACCCCACCCATTCCACTTTCAACCTTGCCTAAACCTTTGGGACCCTGGTCATATAGATTTAACCAAAAAAATTAATAAAATATAAAGGAAAGCAGTGCACTTCGTTATAAACTGCTAAGAGCATACATATAGTGTCTCACAACTTTTACAGGGATTAAAGTGGGAGCCCCTAGAGACTTGGAGGCTACACGTGAGGCTTTGGTTGCTTGATAAATTCAGAACTAATATATTTCAGAGCGACATAGAGAATATAATTATGACTCCTCACTACATTTCCAGGTCTGACAGATGCGATAAAATAAGAGAGATACACTGCTGAACAGATAGGTAGAAAAACTCGTTCTTTCTGCGAACAATAAGCGATCACAATAAAAATTAAGCTCACTAAATACACTCCTAAAATGCATGTCACCATTTCATCTCAAAAAACTTCCACCTTAACACGGCTGGTGACCTAACACCCCCTGCCACACGCCCATGCGGCGGCTCACAGGTTATTATGTAGATTTAGATGTAGAAACCTCTGCTGCCATGGCTTACTACTATGGCTACTTAATGTCTTACCATTCGTTCTCTTTTACCGTGAGACACCATGTTCATTGCTCAGCTGTTTTTAACAGAGAAAGCAGTGGAACTTTATTAAAATTGGTGATTGATTTTGAGTATTGATGAAGGCTTCTGCGGAGTGGTGGAGTAAGCATGGCTAGTTTTCTGGGATATCCTCCGTGTCAGTTCAGTACGACAGTATTACCATTGTTTCAGCAGGCGTTTTCAAGTTTGAAGGCATCTTTAAGTTCAAACATGAAGACGCCTGCTGAAACGCAGGTCCAAATGTCGTACGAAGATGAATAGATGTGGAAGATATCGGGGAACATTGATTTTGAGATTTGAAGATACCACACATATTGACTGACTCATGCAATATTTGGTTTGTAATTTGTAAGGTGGTGAAATATATGTACTCGTTTTATTTGTGGTTTACAGTAGACCTCTGCTTTAGGATGGGTTCACTTTATGATGGTTTCACCATAGGATCTGCATTCCATTGCGCATGAATTTCTAATTTGAAATTTTTACAATATTTTACACCCATAATTTATTACACATTCTTAAACATCTTATCCCTTAAGCCTGAATCATACGATCATTTTTTCCATCCCTCTGAAGGATAGCTCCAATGATAGCTTTTCAAGGACCGTGACAATGATAGCTCGAGCTATCATTTTCTGAATCACACGGTCATTTTGGCCGTCCCTTTTTCCATCGCTTTTCGGATCATTTCTATTTGTTTACTACTCTCATTCCATTGAAAGCCTAACGTTGCGTCACTCTTTAGCACTCTGATTGGCTAAATGGTGGAGTCAGCGATGCCTTCAGGGACGGAAAAAGGGACGTGCCCAGTGATGGAAAAAGCGATAGGGATCCCTATTGCTGGAGCCATCCCTGACTTTGTTCGCGTCACACAATCATTAACGAGCGATCATTTGAACTATCCCTTAAAAGGGACAGAAGAAATGATCGTGTGATTCAGGCTGTAATTGTAAGTGGACTGGATTTTTTAAATGATGGCAACGTATTCATATTTATTGCTATGTGAAACCGATCCTGCAGCCAATAAAATGTTGGTTCACTTCATGACTGAATTCAATTTATGAAAGGTCTTCTGGAATGGATCAATATTGTAAAGCAGTAGTGATTGGGGGTCTACTGTATTCTATATACTCTTTTTGTTCTTGAGTTTCTCAATTATCTCACCGAAACTTTGGGAAGAGTTTGTCTTTGATGGTTGTATTTGGAGAGAAACCTCAACCCCTCTCCCATTAATGCTTCACTAGTTTCAACCTTAGGGTAAAAAAATCCAAAATATTTTAGCCCAAATACCAATACTTTCTTAGGCATGTTTTTGAATACTACAAAGCTCAGAGGAAAATTCAGCCTGAAGATCCAATAGTTCTGACTACCGTTTTGGTACCATTTTGTTAAAACTAAAACAAGTTAGCAAGAATAGTAGACATTTTAGATGCCATAGATTATAGCTTTCAAAATGCAATCACAAATATTCTCACTTGTAAACTATTACTGTTATTAATATTCAAACATGGCAGGTATGACAGGTTTCCACCAAAAAATTAAGTTTTTAGGCATGCGCAAATCACATTTTTACATAAAAGTAATCAAAATCTCACATTTAGCATTGCAAGCATTACCAACATTTAATTGGCATGTGGTTTGGGCTGGTGTTAGTACTCTTTGTTGATAAATTTAGTGGAAAATCCATTCTGCTCTTGTTTTTTGTAGCAAAATGCCACTTTTTTAACGTCTAATAACAAAAAGGGACATCATGTAGGAGACTTGGTTTCTTAAATTAACATGCATTAACCACCTTTATGGTAGCACATACCTGAAGTTGCTTCCATTGTTAATAGTCTCTCCATAATTAATTTTAATGATGTATATAAAACTGTGCACTATGGCACCAATATTTCAGAGCTTCCACTTAAAGGTTTGTTGGTTTTGAGTATTACGTTTCTTATTAACACTCATCATTCTTATCAATTCCCAACCATTCTATTTTGATAATATTCCAAAGTTCAAAGGGTCTAGAATTCGACCCAAGGGGTGAACTTTCCTCTGAGTTTAGTTGTATCCAAATACTCATAAAGGGTTTGTATTTGGGCTGAAATGCATATTTGGGATTTTTCTTTACATAGGTTAAAAATAGTGATAGGGAAAAAAAGTATGAAAATCTTGGATGGTGGACGTGGAACCCTCCAAAAATTGGTTGAGTTGACATAGAATGACCCTTCTCCTACTGTGGAAGTTTATTTAGTTGAGACATACCCTTAGCATGAAACTGAACTCCAACAATGCAACCTTTAAAAAGTGTTTGCATGAGGGGTTATTTCATTTGGGAAATGAGTTTATACCACTGCATGTGTAAGAACGTGTTTGCCCAAACTACATAGGTACAGTAGACCCTCGCTTTACGATATCAATGCATTCCAGAGGACTGATCGTAAAGGGAATTCCATCGTAGGTTGAATCAGCATTATTTCCAGACGAGGAATCTGTTTAAAGAGCATCAGTGCCAATCCATTCAGTGCACGCGTCAAGAGTCAATGCATACGAAATATCCTGCATTAAAATTATTTAAACCAATATTTAAAATACTATCGATATTTAAAACAAAATCGGAGAAATTTGAAATTTTAAAAAGCGCGCGCAAAATCAGCTCAGATCGTAAGTCGAACCCATCGTAATTCGAATCCATCGTAATTTGAACCCATCATAAAGTGGGGGTCTACTGTATTTGATGATGTTTAGTTTCTCTCAACCTATCATATTGTTAAAAGTAAGGGATCTGGATCATAATTCCGGTATCATTCCATTATATCCCTTTGAGATTGCTTTTTGGAGAATGGGGAAAATTTTGAAAAGAATTGTGTGCTTTGTTATTTTTTGGGCATAATTATCTATAATTAGTAACTTACACCCAGGGATTCTGGTTATGTATCCTATCCAATTGAGAAAGTGCTGCTGAATAATACTTTCTGATGAAAATCAGAATTCCTATGAAAACTCCCTAACGCAACTCGGATTCAGACTCTGGCCCATGAGGTGGGAAGTCTCTACTTAAGTTACCTCCTAAAATGTTCTCCCTTTAACTTCTTCCTGAGACTACAAATAAGTCCACACTATGTCTTCCTTCCTCTTACCTGTGGATTCTTGAGTAATTCTGAGAGGGCATTGACCAGTTAAGCTCTCAGAAAGCCAGTGTGGATTTAGGAATAACAAGGGTACCCGGGAGGCCATACTCTGCCTGTGAGTAATGTAGAGAAAAAAATATATGTGAATAAGCCATTGTATGTCACTTTTGTGAATCTGGAGAAAGCCTTTGAAAATGTTGAGTGGAACAAGATATTCAACTGCTGGAAAAACTTAGAATTGATTAAAACGACAGAAGAATAATCTACCGACTATATAGGAAGCAAGGTTTCACAATGTGAATGAGAGACAGAAGTCGGGTAGAAGCAAAAATTAATAAAGGAGTAGGACAAGGATGCAACCTCTCACCAGCATAGTTCAACATTTACTTGGAGGAGGCCATAGTAGAAGCACAATGAATTGAGCGCAGTGAAGATAGGTGGAGAAGAAATAAACATGCTCCGCTTCGCAGTGGATATCATAGTCATAGCTGGAAACCACGAGGATCTTCAAAGGTCAATAAATGTATCGGACCAAGTTCTCCAAGGATACGGCATGAAAATAAGTAAGATGAATATTAAAATCCTTATATGTGGATGAGAAAAGATGAATGTAGAAGTCACACCGAGAGGAGAGAAATTAGAGCAAGTGGATTCCTTCACCTATCTCTGAAGTACCATCACGTGGGACGGAAGAAGTATTACAACGGACATCAAGCAAAGAATAGCCCAAGCTAAGAAGGCATTCATGGGAAAAAGACAATTGCTTTGCTCAGCGATGATAGGACTACAATTCAGGAAACAGTATGTGAAAACACTTGTGTGGAATGTAGCACTCTATGGATCGGAAGCGTGGACCATTGGAAAAGCTGACCAGAGCAGACTAAAAGCCTTCGAAACCTGGTGCTGGGGGAGGATGCTGAAGATGAAATGGATGGACAAAATATGAAATGATGAAGTGCAAAGAAGAGTAGAAGAGGAAAGGACCATATGGAACACCATTCAGAGAAGAAGAACCACATGGATTGGACACACCCTGAGACACAATGGGTTTGTGAAGAACAGAATTGAAGGCAAAATATAGGGAAAAGTCCCCAGAGGAAGACTCAGGAATAAGTTTATGGATCAAATAAAAAGGAAAGTACATAGAAAGAGATACAAGGAGGTAAGGGAACTAGCATTAGATAGGGAAGGGTGAAAGGCTGCAGTCAACCAAACTTTGCATTGAACAACCAATGATTGAATATCTATGCTGGTAGTTGCCATTTAAAATATTTAATATCTTTAGCTTCTGTAGGTAATCCCTCTCGAAATGGTGTATGTAGCTTGAGAGCCTCGGACAGCTTCAGTGTAGGTAGGTGTTGCCTACCACAGGTCAGGAGTTAGAATCATGCCCCAGTGGCAGTGGTGTAACTGTCACTGGGCAGCTCATTGCAAAGCATGGGGCTCTGTGGTCTTGGTGCGCCATTGTGACTTCTTTTTTTCTGGAAATTTAGCAGCTTAACAATTTAATCAACTCGTGTGAGACAAATGAAAGAGCTATTCATTCTCGCTCTTAACAAATGAATAAGCGTAAACATAAGTCCATGTCATGGTTTTTATTAAACAGCTTCTGAAATGGACCACTTCGACAAACCAATTTGCGAATGTTAAGGCTGGATAAGGGTTACAAACAGCAATGTATTAACTTAATGGTTGAAGGCGTAACTTTGTGGAATGGCACTACTGGCATGACTAAAAAGAGAGAACTCTTAGTATTTTCCACACTTAAAACTTTAATTCCCGACCCAGGTTTCGACTGCCTTGCCTACCTTTGGAAATGATTGCGAGGCAGTCGAAACCTGGGCCGGGAATTAAAGTTTTAAGTGTGGAAAATACTAAGAGTTCTCTCTTTTTAGTCATGTCAGCAATGTATCTTATAAAACTATAGTTTTTTGTATATTTTCACCAACATATGCGAATAAATTCAACGAAGTCCGGCGAGATGTTGTGGAACATTATTAATACAATGAATAAAACAATAAAACTTAGCAATGTCCACTGGATTTTTATTGGTACAACGCGTTTCGACGCTAATGCGCCATCATCAGGTACAGGTGTACCTGATGTAGCGAAGTGCACTATTATTTGTACCTGATGATGGCGCATTAGCGTCGCGCTTTCGCCGATACTCGGTTTGGACCCTTGCCGGAAGGAGCGGGAATTCGAGCCGCGAGGAGTGGGGGCTCGAGCCTGGTCAGCTGTAGAAGTCGTGCGGAGCGGACTGTCGCTTGGAGGCCGACCTCACAAGCTTGTGCACACAGTTACCTATGTACAGAACGTTAGCGTACTCAGCCATGTATCCTCTGTGTAACACAGAGACAGAAACTAATACAGTCATAATAAATAAAGTTAGAAAAACGCCAAAAAAAAACATTTTTACCCACGGCGGCGCCCCCCCGGATCGCGGCGCCCAAGGCGACCGCCTCGGTCGCCCCACCCACGCGACGGCCCTGCCCCGGGCTGTCTAATTACGATACTGTCTGGCTATTGGCATTTCGCCTCACATTGTTGTGCACGTCCGTCTGAATAACGATAACTTTCTTTAATTACAGTGAGCTATGGATATTAGTGACATGATTATCACAAAAGATCGCATTCAAATTTCACTTTTTACACGGGCCTAGAATTCTGGAGGATTCCATTTCGAGGGCCCTTCCACGGCGAAGGCCTTATTACAGTGGAATCTTGGATCTTCCTCGGGTTCCCAATTAAAATTCCCATCAATGGATATACTACGGTTGTTTAATTGAACTGGATCCCTCGGCTTTTTTAGTCTAGTGTAAGCCAGTGTCGACGCTGGCTCTCTCTCCACTATTTCTCGTACAGCAAATTCAACTAGACTGACTCACACACGTATTCCCTCAATTGTCTAAATGAAATTAGTCGTCCGGCGCCTCCCCAACATTATTTACTTACGTCTCTATTTAGTTTTGTTAGTTTAATTTTTAAAAACTGACCATAATCATTATCGGGCACTATATATGCCAATGCATACATATCTACATCTACATACTACCCCGCGAGCCGCCGCATGGGCGTGTGGCAGGACACCAGCCGTGTAAAGATGTAAAAGTTTTGGAGGTGAAATGGTGACATGCCCTATGAGAGTGTATTTGGAGGAGCTCAGTTTTTACTGTGGTCGCTTATTGTACGCGGAAAGAACGAGTTTTTGTACCTATCCGTTCTGCATTGTATCTCTCTTATTTTATCGCATCTGTCAGACCTAGAGATGTAGTGAGGCGTCATGATACTATTCTATGTGTCGCTCTGAAACACACCAGTTCTGAATATCTCACGCAGCCTAAGCCTAGCGCGCAGCCTCCGAGTCTCTATGGGCTCCCACCATATTTAGTAGTATAGAAGAAACTGTAGATTCTCTTACCTTATTTGTCCGTTTCACTTTTGAATCCACGAAGGCAGTAGACGTGCGGAAAGACTCCTGGACCTCCAAAACACAACACTTGCTACCGTTTGACTGGGCGCGACATGGCGAGGTGACTTAGGTGGCGTCGTTATTGGTATGTAAATCAACAATGTAGTCTCTCTCTGAGGGACCGAAGGGGGGCGTGGCCGAATGAGCAACAATGTAATTAATTGCTCCAGAAAGAAGAAAGATGTGTCAGAAAGATGATGTTGCAGGTGTTCGCTCATCGTGTAGCGGTTGGTACCGTGCCTCCTTTAATCTAATTCCTACTCGGCCAAGTGAAAACTTAATGGGATTAACCGTATAAGTGAAAACTTATGGGGTTAATTAACCATATGGCGAAATTTTTTGCGTTTTGGAAGTCGTCTTTCGTGAGAGTCATTTTGTTTTATTTTCGACATTGTCTTTCGGTACGGCTCGTGATCATGTTAAAATTAAAGTTTCTTGCTCTGTAAGCACGTAATTGATAGCGGGAAAAATCTTCATTTGCCTATGTACTGCCCCGCGAGTCGCCGGGGATGCGTATTGGGACACCAGCCGTGAAAGGGTTGAGAAAAGTTGGGGGAGAGGACAGATGTGAATTATGTGTTAACGATTTACCTTAAGGTGCGTTTACACTGTGTAACATGTTATATAAACAAGTTACATATAACATGTTTTACGAAAAAGTTACAAATCCGTGTAACATGTTTTACGAAAAAGTTACAAATCCGTGTAACATGTTACATGTAACATTGTGTCACAAAACAAAAATTCGTGTTATACAACAAGTTTTTGGTTTCCCGCACGAAGTGGGAAAAATGTGTAACATGTTACAGAAAAGAGGTGAGGCGCATGGTGGGGATAGCCAGTTGACGGGTGGGCTAGTTGCCGTGTGGTGTTGAGCTGTTTAGTGAGTGCTATATCGCTTTGAAATTAATATTATTAATAGTTCAAAATCCTGGCTGGTCATTCGAAGAAAGTTCTTAAAATGACCGTCCGTTCTTAGTTCTCCGGATAACAAATCTCGGTCGTCCCGCTCAAGATCATTCAATGGGTCACTGGCGCAGTATTTTTTCCGGGATGCTAAACTTGGCCGCACCCAATACCGCCTTTTAGAGCGCTTTTTCCCCGAGCACAGAACAACAAACGCATCAGCAGCAGCAAGCACGATGTCATCGTCCGAAGTTGCCATTGCGACTGAATCTGTAACATGTTATTTGTGCATTTTTGGCTCCGCTGGACTCTTGTTATAAAACAAATGTTATATAAAACAAACGTTACAAGTAACTTGTTACATATAACATGTTTATGTAACATGTTACGCAGTGTAAACGCACCTTTATGTTAGCGACGCGCTGTTTTTGTTTTGATCCCTAATGGTGCGGGGGAAGAGAGAATTTTTGCGCCTGTCATTGCGGCTGCGTGTATGCATACATGCATATCTTATTTTTTTCACTCTTATCAGTTCTGGTCGTACAGCACGAGGCCAAAATAAAATCCTCCTCGTCGAACTGAACCTCGCCTGATCTCAAATTTACGAGTTATCCAAGTCCGGCGTTTAGCCCCCAAGGAGGCCAATCCTTTGTGGCATCTGTCTTCTGACAGGTTTCAACTGGATGCCCTCCATCGCAGTCGGTCATGAGCATCTTCTTTCATTTGCCTGTAACTTCGGCCATTTTTATGTCATCGAGCATTCCCATTCTTCTTCTTTCCCTTCCTCGCTTTCCTTCTATTTTTCCTTCAATAATTCTTCTAAAAAGACACTTTTGGCGTAATATATATGTCCCATCCAAGCTGTCTCCCTCTTTTTGATTTCCCTCAGCAGTTTTCTTTCTTCTCCTACTGTCATTAGTACTTCCTCATTTCTCATTCTATCCGTCCACTTCACCTTAAGCATTTTTCTCCAAAACCACACTTGGAAACTTTCTAAGTACTTATCATCTTTCTTTTTGACTGTCCATGTTTCGCTGCCGTAAGTCACCTCATATTCCATACAAAATATTTAGCAAATCTCTGTATCATATAAGTCCTCTACATATTTCATCCATATAATTTCCAAAGATTTAACGGCTTCCAAACTAGACCTTCCATCTGCTATGTAATAATTACTGTTCGCTGATGGTATTCTTCTTAACTAATTTTTTTATGCTTTCCTATGTATTTCAATTACTTAATTAAACCTCCCTCTGTTGGATTCCTAACATTTGGGTCGTGTTCGAGATGTGTGGACGAAACAAAAAACTTCGGAAAGTGGGCCTTTACTGTTAATTTAAAGTATCGGCCAGTCATTGTCGTAGCCAAGGTTTCGTTTCGAGAGGAGGGTGGGGTCCTTGTTTGCTTTGGTATTTAAAGAGAGAATTTGCTACTGTAGAGCAACAGCCGATGGAGATCTTTGCTGAACAAATTTCTGAAAGAAAAAATACCCTAATTTCTTTAATCCATATTAGCTTAAGGCATGAATAATTTATTTCTCCTCTCCGTAATTCATCGATATCAATTGGGTTATTAATTAACAAAATATGGGGTGATATTGCTCATTATGACGTGGTAAACCAGAAAAATAATGTTGCGTTTTAGTAACGTTGAGCAGGAATGGGGTTACCTTTGCTAACGATCGAACTATAATTTAGGTTAAAAAATGAAATATTACTATGCTTTTTAATCACCAGTAAATAAAAAATATTTAAAAAATTATGCTTACCCATGCATTTCCAATATTTATTCCTTGAACTACTAAATTATAATTTATATTGGAAAGTTTGGAGACAGGTTTAGTGCAAAGGCACGTCAAACCTCGCGCACATGAATACACTTCGCGATTTGAAAAGCCTATACCTCTCATCTGCCGTTGTTTTCAGACCGTTTAATGACGTGATCAATTCAATCCTTTCGAAAATCATCTGGAAGGCGACCTATATTTGGTCGACCTAAGTCCATTTTAATTGTTACGTCACTGTCCGCTTGTTCGTCACTAATGCACCCCACTTTTCTGGGAAACTCTTCCCAAAGATCTGCTGTCTGAAGCAAAGATAGCACTACACTACTCTTGAAATCCAGCTGCGAAATTTTCTGGTCCGAATCCATTTGGAAAATTTTCCATGTATTAACAGCCGTCGTATCTAGTGCGTTTATAAACAAAGGCCGCCACCATTTTTTCTCCCTTGTCTTTATTCTTAAATTCGCAACGCCCGTGTCGCGGAGATCTACTCCGCCCATGTCCTGGTTATATCCATGCGTTACCTGAGGCTGGAGCATGGAAATGAGTTTTTCGCTCAGTTCGATCCCAGCGTTTGGCTCGATTCAAGCGAAGTCACAACCCACAGTTCGTAACGACTGCAGTAACGGAGTTATCAACCATCTGAGCGACTTACATTTGATTTTTTCGTCAAAAGCGTGAAAATCTTCTTTTTTTATCTTTTCCATTAATTTATTTAGGATCTGGGCACTTCGCAACCCTATTTTCCCCAGTTGTGCCCGTTGTGAAATATCCCCTCTTACGTAAGAGGCAATGGCTCGTAAAAAAATTATGAAAAAACAACTTATGCTCCCGAGGGAACTGACCAACTAAGAGTAAATGGGGCACTATTTTTTACGCCTGCTCTAGGTCTTTCCCATTTTTCATATTTGTTTTGTACTCGTCACCTACTCTAGCACAAGGTTTGAAGTTAAATACATAACCACTAGCTGACTATCTCTTGAAGCCAATCCGTATGGATATCCCCTTCATGAACATTTTGCTTGAGTGTCACCCAAAGCAAGTCATCGTCTGTTCATCAATGGATGGTTTGCCTGCAAATATTCCAGATTTGACAAATTTTTCATTTAGTTTGTCAATAAAGTCTAAGTTTAGGAAATTTATCATTTATGTCGAGATAATCGTAGTGTGTGAGGTTTAATCGCTTTTTGATTACATCAAATCAATTTCTAGGCGTGGATTTTCTAACCAATAGTCACTAATGATCAGGACTTTTCATCAAGTAATTACGCATATAGGGTCGAGTATTGCATCCAGTTATCGATAAGATCGTAGTGAACATCTTAATTTCCGATATAGATATAGTAAATGTTAGTTCATTTTTTGACCCAGGGTATTTTACTGAAAGTCTACCATCGTAACCGATAAATCGGGCTCACGAAATAATGGAAAAGCTTAGAATCATGTAACAATAAGGAAAGAGTTTTTTATATGCTCCTGTAAGATGTTTACGATCTTATGACGCTTGGAAATATAAATTGGTGTTATATTCTTAACTCATTGTTACTTAAATAGGCGATTTTTTTGGGCTTTTTCTTGTTGCCTTCTTGTGGTAGACATTGCGTTGACTCTTCATGGTCCTGGTTGGTTTTCGAGTGATGAATTTCCATCTTGCCTACCAAATATCTCGGTATTGTCTCATCTGTATTGTTCCCAATCATGACACCATCGTCTATGTAACCCTTGTCTGATAATGGATCCACATCTGGAGGAAGAACCACAACATGTCGGGATTTCTCCGTCCCCTTCGCCATGGTCGACCTCATCAGCTTCATCAATCGCCTCTAAAATTGAGATTACCTCTTCAATCTTTATATATGTGGACCCCAGAAGTCAAGGGGCCTAAGTGACATTTTTGAAAAAAATAAGTTAGGTACAGGAATGGAATGTGAAAATATAAATCTTTTAGGTGGTAAAGGGATCCAAGTGATTTTCTTGACAGGTGCTGCTATCTAGGGTAATGCCTCTTAACTACTTGGTAGGTTGTACCAAACATTTTCAACTTTGACTTAATTTTTTCTAAACAATGGTTTTGTTACTTAGACCCCTTGACTTCTGGGGGTCCTCATATATAATTCTTCTGTACGTGTGTATGTCACTGAACTCCTCCTAAATGACTGGACCGATTTTGATGAAATTTTTCGTGTGTATTTGAGTTGGTCCCTGGATGGTTTAGATTCACAAATGGACCCAGTAGGTGGCGCTGCGTTCGGGTTTTAGGAAATTTTTTTACGACATTTTTGTGGCGACAGTAAATGGTGCCGTCATCTTCTATATTGTTGCCAAGGAGGCCTTGCTGATTAGTTGATGTTTATGTAATTATGTCAGAGGACTGAGATTGTAGTGGACATTGATGAAGGCTCTAATAAATCGATTTGATAAACGTGGAGATCTCCTCACTTACCCATCTCCTTATTGGTGACCCCGACAAGGAGAATAAATAGTCAACATTTGGTGAAAATGGTTTTGCCGCGCGACGACGAGCTTCAACGCTTACGTGAAGAAAACGCCCAGCTCCATCAGCAACTAAATGATTCTGATTCAAGACGCAGCCTCACAGACAGCGAGCAGAACCCGCCTGCGGTTCGTCGCGTCGCCGTGAAACTACCTCCATTTTGGCCCGAGAAACTGAGTCTTTGGTTTTCACAGGCGGAATCTCAGTTCGCTCTGACGGAGATCACAAGCGTGGTAACGAAGTTCCTTTACGTTGCCTCACATTTAGATTCTCGCGTGGCCTGTGAGGTGCAGGACATATTCACGAATCCTCCGTCATCATTCATTCCATCCAGGACAACGTCTGTCGGGTCCGCTAGTTGTTGTATATATGTCTTTGAGAAACTCATCTATAGAGGACTATAAGGAAAATTAGCATGTGAAATGGAAAGTTAGTTAATTTTAAACCACTCTTTGGTTTGGAAAATTTCATTGAACGCAGAGAAATCCTTGTTAATATACGTGTAAATAAAATAAAATCAGCTTTTTCTCCTTGAAAACGATCGGGCTATAAATTGTTGAGGGTCTTGGTACGCCACCGATTTAGGTTAGTAGGAAGGATAGTCTCATGGGACGGATCTCCGGGCACCTACGCCATGAGTTAAATTCCGTGAGATCGTCCATAGCCAAAGGGACCCTGAAACATGGAGTCAAGGATAAGGAGATGGTTTTTGGTTAGGGTAACGGTTGAAAACTCGGCATCAATTAGATTGACCGCGTAATTAACCAAGAAGCCTGATTTTTTTGGCATCAGAAACCTGGGTTCTGCTTCATTGATAAAAGCAGCTCCCTTGCCGGAGTTAGAAATCACGCACGTAAGCCGGCAATCGTTCGTGTCCCCCTTAAACCTGAAAAATATATCTTGGAACTACCTTAACATGTGATATATCGTGGGGATTACACATACAGAACATATGTGGCGCAGCATTAATGAAACTAGGTTTTGTTAAACGTATAATAGGAAGGTCCTCGGATGAAAAAGTCAGAGAGATGCTACTTCGCTCTGGTGAGGCCACACTTCGAATACGCCGCGAGCATTTGGGACCCTAGTCAAATAGATATAACAAAAAAAATAAAATAATACTAAGTAAATCAGCGCTCTTCGTTAAAAACTGCTACGAGGATACATATAGTGTCTCACAACTTTTAGAGGGATTTATGTGGGAGCCCCTAGAGACTCGGAGGCTACACGCTAGGCTTAGGTTGCTTGATAAATTCAGAATTGATATTTCTCAGCGCGACACAGAGAATATTATCATGACTCCTCACTACATCTCTAGGTCTGACAGATGCGATAAAATAAGAGAGATACACTGCCGAACAGACAGGAACAAGAACTCGTTCTTTCCGCGAACAATAAGCGACCTTAATAAAAATTGAGCTCCTCTAAATACACCCCTATAATATATGTCACCATTCCATCTCCAAAAACATACACCTTAACACGGCTGGTGACCTAACACCCCCTGCCACACGCCCACGCGGCGGCTCGCGGGGTATTATGTAGATGTAGATAAACAACGAAAGAACCGAGTTTCCTCCAGTCACTCTCCCAGCTACAAGGGTCCGATCGATCGCGAAAGGCGTAATTGATTCCGTTTGCTTCGGGCACCACTTGGAGGTGTGCGTTTGGCTGCCTGTCCATCAAAGGCTCTTCTTCTCCCAAAGACTGAGTGGATTCCTTTGCGGACTGCGCCCGATTAATACGCCATTCAGGGGCAACGAGTGTAAACGCTGCCTAATATAAATGAGATCAGTGCCCCAGATGTGCGAGAAATGGAAATGAGGTCATCTTCAGAGGCCAAAAACTCCTTGGTCCAATACATAATACGTTAAGAAGACTAAGAAAACTACAAATTGAGTGTCTCAGCCAAGAGCTTGGTCAATGGTCGCTTTCGAACTTGGCAAATCGGCAATATTCTCTTGGAACCTATTGGGCGGGTATGACGTCAAATTCAAGTGACCACATACGGCATATTGTCTTGATACGTAGTCAAGAAACCAAGTAAATGAAAAACCAGACTATTTATGCTTACTATGCATTAAATTAGAATTCGGGGTGTGATAATATGAACTTGTATGGAAAAGAGAAGGGAAGAAACTTTCAAATGGATACTATTTTATCATTACTACGTATATTTGTTTGATATTTATTAATTTTTTTTGCGGAAAAATTGATGAATTCGCTATATATAAAGGCTTTAAAAATGTGGATACACTGATAAAAGATTTGGTACCTAATAGTTCTGTGAATAATTGTGTTTTCCTTGCTCTGGAAGGAAAAAGTGCCCTCGTTGAAAGAATTATAGTCCGATGGAAGATACTGTCAGGTAGCCATAATTTCGTCGGCAGCATTAGTTTCTGCTAACGAACATCATAATTGCTAATAACGTTGAGCATTGAAAAGGTTTTTACTACATTCATCAAAGAAGGGGGACAATAAACCATTATAGTCAATATCATTTGTTTTCAATTTAATTATGTTAGTTACAACGCACGTATTTCATCAGTCAACAGTTGAAGATCATAGGTAGTTTGTTCGGAGTGTAGTACATTACATGTTTTTTCACTGCACTGTTAAATGTGTTTTCATATGGGCAAAAACAATATAATGCCTTTTTGTGCATAAAGACGTTGACTGTGGTGGAATATAGTGGGCGATATGTCGTTTACTTTAGCAGCCCCTAGCAATCAAAACATAATCGTTATTCGGCATATTATGATATATATGAATTATTTTATTCATAAGCAATAAGATTTAAAAAATAATACTCCATTTTCATGTGTCGCACAAGAATGGGAAACATTTTCAAGAAGTAATCGACTGTCGGCGTCTTTTTCGAAGTTCCACCATCAGATAAGCTTGAAAAAACTAAGGGACAGTGCTTCTGCTCAACTTTGCGAACACGCAGCATTGCTTTTGAAGTTCAGCAGTGATGCTTTATGAAGTAAATCCATCACTATTAATGCTGTCTCTATGTCCTACTCAAGTACTTAATTGTAACACTCGCAATGTTGCGTTCGATAAATCGGCAGACTGGCTGGGAAAAAAATTTTAGTTTCGTCCCATGAAAATTGCCCGAAGTAGCAATTTTTGAAAAATCGCAGAAGTAAATAAGACACTGTGGGTTAGCTTAAAAAGCCAAATAAGCATTCATTTAAGTATTAGTAAGAATTTCTCAGGTCAAACAATATTAGACTGCACATTTTCGTCTTCCAAATTATTGTTACGTTTTCTCAACATTGGGTAGAAATGAGCTTAGCTTGATTATTGCTAACATAATAATTGAGAAGTTGTTCAGAACGAAAAATGTGAAGTCAACATTTAAAAAAAAAACAAATTTTCTTTAGCACCTATTTTAAATTTCATTAAAATTAATAGGCAGTCTATAATAGTAGCTTAGACTTCACCTGCAGGACCATAATATTTGATTCATGTTGGCAATGTTGGCTAGTGAGCTAAAGTGGAACAGAAGAGCAAAGGTCGATTCTGTATTTGCGCGCGAAACTTAGGTTGTTCACTTGTGATACGCATCGTGCAAGTGCGTTGGTAATATTGAATGCTTTCGATTTATGGCGGTGGACGGCGATCGCCGCGCCGTGGTGCATTCCATTTGATGAAACAGCAAGTGGCTGTCGGAGGCTGTCCTCTTATGGGCCAGCTGAACGAATGAAGAACAGTATGCCTCCTGTGACTTGAGGAAGTCACGTGATGAAAACATGAATAGTACTGAATGAGTAGTACTTTCCCGGCGAATGTAATGAGTAAAATTCTCTCGGGATTCACACCGGATTAAATTTTTGGCTGCTGCCAACGTTTCGATGGATAACACTTCCATCGTCGTCAGGGTAATGATGCCAGGGCCGCCTGCGTTCTCCCTTAAACAGGGTCTTGGACGGTTACATCTGACTGACCATTGTTGTTACTTCTTTCCGTTATTATTTTTGAAATTAACGGTTTCCACCCTTGATTTATCGATTACCACAAATCCCGGTTTAAGTTGTTGAGCTGAAGATATATTTCTATGGCTTCCTTAAATAGCCTTTCCCAATTACAAATTGGCCTTGGAATATAAGTTTCGCAATACTAAAGGAGATGAGATGATCCTCCTTGAAGCCAGGCTCTGCCACGGCGGATTTATCAGGATGCTACAAGGAGATGCATTAGGTTGTACAATCCTGAAAATGATCAAAGATTTTGCATACAACATTTTTGACCATGTAAGCGAAGCTCTTACTAAGCAGTTTCCCTTGTGATGCGTGTATTTAGAAAAAAAAGGATACTCCTTCGTCATGCGTCAGGCAGAGGAGGACATTTTTAAGCTTGCATGCAATCTATTATTATTATTAATAAAATAACGATACAAGTCGACCATTTGGTCGGGTGGTAACATAAATTGGTTTTACCCAAGTTAATGCATAAACATTACAACAGAAAAACACAAATACATGCCAAATACTTAGAAATAAAAGAAAAGAGACATAAAGGGAAAAAATGCCTTACAATTCAATTTTATTCAACCTTCTCATGAACGCCTTTTAAGTTTTGCGGGAAGAGCTCGAGAACTACCTCTGGTAGACCGTTCCAATCCCTTATCCTCCGACGCAGGAAAGAATATTTTATTGTATTTGATAGCTGTCTCGGAGGCTCTATCTTGATCATATGGTCTTTCCTTGCCAAATCATGCGGTTTTTTAAATCAATTTGTGATGTCCCTACACGCATGATCACCAATATATGCTTTGAAAATGCCCTTTAGCCGCGCTTTCCCCCCTCCTTGATTCGAGTGGTTACCATCTCAGTGCGTTTACCATCTCCGCTACGCGTCTTTGTTGCACGCCTGAATCACCACGCCCAGAGACAGAATCATACGTACGTACGAGTAGCTTTTTTCTTCTTCTCCTTCCGTTTCAATCCTTGAGTTGGTTGGTAGCAGACCTCCATTCATATATCTTCTCAGCTTTTAGTTTAAGTTCAAAGTATGTTCTGCAATTCTTATCCTTCATAATGTGGCTCATGAAATCTAGTCGGGGCCTTCCTCTGCAGTTTTCCCTCAATTTTTCCTTAAGTTATCATTTTCACTTGATTATCGTGCCGTTGTAGATGTCTATTATGTTTAGCTCTCCTTTCTTTAATGATTCTTACTATGCTTCTTTCTTCTTGGGCTTTTTCAAATATTTCTTTATTCGTTCTCCTTTCTGTCCAGCTTACTTTCAGCATTCTTCTATAACACTATACTTCAAAGGATAACAGTATTTTCATTTCACTTTCCCCTACAGTCCACGATTCGTATCCATGAAGCGCAACACTCCAAACGTAGGCCTTCATTAAGTTTTTCCTTATCTCTAAACTAATGCTTTTTGACGTTAGTAGAGTTTTCTTTTTATTGATAGCTAGCTTCGCTTGGTTGATTCTGCATTTTTTCTCTCTTGCACTTTTTCCATCCCACCTTATTTTACGTCCCAAGTACATAGTTAAGTTCTTTCACTTGTTGAAGGGTAACATTTTCCAATTTTACATTGGCTGTTATGTTTTTGTTTTTATCGCAGATTAGAACATCTGTCTTAAGTTTGTTAATTTTCACGTTGTAATCATTTTTCATTACCCTGTTCATTACATTCAATATTTTTTGCAGACCTTCCTCACTTTCTGCTGGCACAGCTATATCATCCGCGAATCTAATAATCTTTTTTATATAGCTGATATTGAAAAGGGCGCCGGCGTTGAAATGCGGAAATTTGTCGAACCGCGTTCTCTCCGCCATATTGTGTATCCCGTGCATTCTTTTTATGGATTTCGGGGTGGCGTCCTTGGGGGTGGGGGTGGGGGGGCGGAGATATTCCGAGGGGAGGCCGGTTGGGGGTTTATTGGGTCCTCGTTTCATGGAGTGTCAGCAAATTAGGTTCTTCTGAATAGGAGCCGTCAGTGGGAGGGGATTTATGAGGCGCTGGTCGGTCTTGTGTAACGACTTATCACGTGCGGGGTGGAGTGGTAGAAGGCCTGGGGTGGGTGGTTGCGTTGCCTCGTGTATTATCGGACAATGCCCCTCCCATTCGCTGCCCTCCCCCCCCCTCCGCTGTCCTCCCATCCCACCCTGGTTTCACCTCTCTAACTTCCCCTAACCCCTATCCTCCCAGCTTGGTTTTTGCGATGAATCGATTCATCGAGTTCATCGACGATGATTTTATTCGTCGCGTTGCGATGAACCGCGTCGATGACAATGAAATTCATCGATCATCGACGTCGATGAGTCGATGAATTAACTGAAGTCGATGAGTCGATGAATTCACCGATGTAGATGAGTCAATGAATCCATCCCCATTAGGCGATAATTATTTGTGTTGCGACGCCCGCCCTTGCCTATCCCTACCTTTCCGTCGGCGATGAATGAATTCATCGACTTATCGACGGCGATAATTCATCGACTCATCGACGGCGATTAACTAATCGTCTCGTCGTCGTCGATGACAATCATCGAAACCGAATCATCTCGATGATTTTTTTTCATCGACCCTCGATGGGCAAATTCGTTCATCGCTCAAGCCTACTCCCAGCCATTCTCCCTCCTTCCCCTATGCCTAGGGGATTGTTGGTTAACGTGGTTCTACAATGTACTTGAGTCAAAACTATGAATATATATTATGGATTGTTATCTCGTTGTCAAAAACTGTTGTCTAGAATTCCGTAAACAAACGACTTTTTGGAATGTGGTGCCGCCTAGTGATGAAAGACGGAAGTTCAAATGTAAAATACAGTCGATAGTTTGTAAATAAACACCTCTTACTGGTTTTACTCGCAGGTAATCATAATGCAGTGGATGAAAAATGTAGTACTTCACCCGGGCCGTAATTATACACTTTTTAATATCGTCCGGTATACAGATATATTTAATTCCTATCCAAAATGTAATTAAATAAATGCACAATTAACTTATTAGTACTTCGTTCTGTTTAAACAAGGAATACTAAATTCTTTCTCTAAGCCGAATGGGCTTAATGAATTCAAATTAGAATGAGAGTCTGGCAAACATCGTCGTCGGCATACGATGGACGTTTCATAAACCTCTTACACATTTCCTGTAAGTGATATTTCCTCTCTAGCACTTTAAAATTAACTTTTAGGTCATAAAAATAGCAATATTTTATTCAAAGCATCAAGTAATTCATATCTCCTCGATCGTTATTGAATATTCACCACAGTCTCACGTTAACAATAATTAACTACGTCTATTTACGATACAAATGAAAAGACTTTATTCGAAGTGGCGCCAATGACTGGGTGAACTAAAAGTGGAAATTTAGGCAACACGTAGCCTAGGCAACAATTCCAAACATTGATATTCCATAATATATATATTGATGGTCAAAACAAAAACTATATTACACATTTTCATTTATTAGGTTTAAAAAATCTTGCTTTTGCTCATGATGTGGGTTTCTTGAAAATCAACAATTGAGGTACAAAATATGCTCATTATTATTGGAATATATTTTTCTGACGCCACTATTGTCCAGCCGTACGGGCCGACCGCGTTGCTAATTGAATATAACTACCGCGCTTTGGCTTCAATTATGGCCTTAATTCGCTAAATACTTTAAGATACTGATGGTACATTTCCTATATTTTGTTTTTATTCATTCAGTTTCCCGGAACTTATCCTTGCTTAAAAGATATACTGTCCGTAAAGAAAGCAAGATACCCGAGTTTGAGAAGCTCTATCGTCCAACCGAGAAAACCGATTTCAATGCAGTAAAATTCATAAGAGAGCTTGTTTATTTCTACGTTAGGTGATGTGTTTAAAAAAATCTTCCGCCTGTTAGTATTTCCTGTACTTAATTTTTTCTCTAAAATGTACCCGTTTTTTTGCGAGTAAAATCCAGTTGTCCAACTTTGAGCGCTTGGGATACCGGTAATTTTCGTTCCAATAACTTGCAATTTTGATATAAGAAAGTAAAATCTATTCCTAACTGTTTGCAGAAAACAAAATGTGTATATCTCTAAAATTGAGCAATTTATTGTAGACTGCGCAAACTTCTGCTAACTTCGAAACTAATGGTTCTATTGAAATGTGATTGAGACTGTTGTATGCTCTATAATGTAAGTAATACGGGTACTTAGATCATGTAGAGTCGGTATCATTGGTATAGCCAGTTTCGTCTGTTATTTATTTTTTTTGAGCGCTGGATATTGCTGACTCTCTGCCTAGCGAAGGAGACCGTAACAAAGTATCTGAATAGAGAAAGTTTCTCTGAGCTACGCGTAGTTGCCACAGTGTAGTAGTATGCTTTCTCGTTCAAATGTAAGTTTTCCTGCTGTAATCTGGGTAATCTCCTTAAGTGCCCGTGTTAAAGTCTCCACTTTCAAAGCTGAATTACAGTGAAATTTACCCGGAGACTCCATTTTTTTCAACTCAGTTTATAAAACGTGTTTTCGAACATGCTATGTTTAAGTTCTCAGATATCTGAAATGCGTGATCTCCTGCCCGGCTCCACCTTTAAGTAGTCCGAGCGAGATAGTTCCCTAGTCATAATAGAGACCATATTCGAATTATACGTTTTCATTTCACCAGCTGTAGGACACATGAAGTAAATATTGCATTATTAATGGTGCATTAATATAGTTTTATATGACAGAAATTGTAATTACTTTAATGAAAATATCTAAATAAGTCTTTGGCTTGACTTATTTTTTTCGCGCCGTGCGTTTGAAACTCCTTCAAAACGGAAGGTTTTTTGTGATATCCAAGAACCTACTGCGGTGGCAATATGATTAATTTTCAAAAATATGTGAGAAAACACACAAACTACACGCTGTTCATTTTTTAACGACATCTAAGTGTTAGAAATTCCTCATTTTGTAAATGATGTCTCTCTGGAGTGCATACACGTACTATTTTGCATGTGAAAGGGCTGGTATTTTTTGTCAAATACCTCCGAAAGTAATGTGGTAAGAAAGAAAGAAAGAAAGAAATATATTTATTGTTCTAGGACTCTTGTCCTCTAAGAACAAATACAATTTACTTAAACAAATTCTTAGAGTAGATTTAAACATGGAATTAATTAAACATAAAATCATGAAATCAACTCAACTTACTCATTGTGAGCGATAAAATAACAGGAAAATATAACAAAAGAGTTCCATTTGACAAAGAAATCATATCATCACTACACTACTACAACAAAAACAACATTATACAAAGAAAAGCATATGATACACATCGTTCCAGTGACAAATCACAGAACCAACGAGGAAGAAGTTTTAGGAATAGCAATAAGTAACATGATGAAAAGAACAACCAAAGAAATATAAGAGATACACATTTTTCTTCAATTAACAACCAAAGAAATATAAGAGATTCACATTTTTCTTCAATTAACCAATAAGTTATTATGGGGCAGTAAGTAATAAGTTATAGACTAAGTTATAGACTTTTGCCTTGAACGATTTCAAAAACCGAGTATTTTTAACATCATCTGGTAGATTATTCCAGAGATTGGATGCTACAACCTGGAATGACTTCTGGAAAGAAGTTGTGCGATGAGCGGGATAGTAGATTAAGTTAGCATCTGATCTTGTAGTCATAATAGTATTTTTAGGCTTAGTTTTAAAAAGGTTATGTAAATATTCTGGATTTTTATAAAGAAACAATACGTAAAGGGTGAATTTTTGGTGTCATTGGATAGGTGAGATATCGTTCTTTAAAACGGGACCAAATTCGTTGATTTCTAAGTAAAATGATATTTCGCTCAAACTGCCCATTCTCAGAATATCCGAAATGCGTGATCTCGAGACCAGGGTCCACCTTAAGGAGGTTGTCCGTTCTTCCTGCTGTTGTTGAAGACTCTTCTCTCTCTCCCCCCCACTTTTCCCTTTACTCCTTCCGCAGCATACCACTCGTGGACCCACTCGCCGAACCCTTCTCCCTCCCTCCCTCCCTCCCTCTCTCTCCTACGATCCTTTTTTTTTCTGAGTAACGGGAGACAAGGATGGGGGGAGTCCTCCCGGTTTATGTATTTTTTTGTCGATGCGGGGAGAATGTGTAGGGAACGCGCACACAAAAAAAAGGATATTCCCCAGGGTAAAGGGATTGGAGTGGGCTTCGGGAGGTGGGGCAGGGATCTGCCAATAAAAGGAGGCGCGGCTCTCGGATCAAGGAAGTTTCATCCCCTGAACCACCGCCACTCCCCCGTACCATACCACAATCCCTCTTCCTCCCCACCCCCCCCTTCGTACCATAATCCGCGTGCGGTCATCTTGTGCGTTGCTAATCGTGGAAATCAGGGATCCACCCACTATTTTATCGATGGAGCAAAACCTCACCTTGTGGGAATTCACAATGATAAGCATTGCGAATGAAATACTGTGTACAATCCAACACTTTTAAGTAGTCCGAGGTAGATAATTCACTAGTCAAATTAGAGACCTTATTCGAATTATACGTTTTAATTTCACCAGCGGTAGGACACATCAATTAAATATTGCATTATTAATGGTGCAATTACACAGTTTCATATGACAGAAATGGTAAGTAATTAAATGAAAATTTCAAAATAAGTCTTTAACTTGACTAATTTTTTTCGCGCCGTGCGTTTGAAACTCCTTCAAAATGTGTTTTTTTGTAATCTCAAAGAATTTACTGCGGTAACAGTATGATTAATTTTCAACAATAGTTGAGAAAACGTACAAACTACACGCAGTTTGTTTTTTTTCGATATCTAAGTGTTAGAAAGTCTTCATTTTGTAAATAATGTCTCTCTGGAGTCCATACACGTTCCATTTCCCAAGCAAAAGGGCTGGTATCTTTTGGCAAATAACTCCGAAATTAATGCAGTGTAAGGGGTTGAATTTTTGGTGTCGTTAGAAGGGTGAGATATTTTTCTTTAAAATGAGACCAAATTCATTGTTTTCTAGGTAAAATGATATTTCGCTCATACTATCTAATGACCCAAGCAATTTTTAACATCTAGCGTCATCAAGGTACACACATCACGTTTACCAATCGATCTCAGATCGATCTGAACTCGGACCGATCTGAAAATTCCAAGCGAGCCGATTCAGATCTCCTGGTTTACCAACTCGGACTGAAAATATGGACAGTGACCAATGGAATCCATCAGCTGAGTCGCGATTGACCCGATATGTGAAAAAGTGCAGTTTTGAAATTATCAATCTCATTCCGAATGAGCCAAATTTCCCTGTTGGAGCTAGAATTGCGATGTGCTATGACGAGGGTGGCCAACCTATGGCACGCGTGCCCAAAGTGGTACGCGGAGCTGGGAGGGCGCTGGAAGGGATACCTCTCTCTCTCTCGATTGGTTGGCGCGCGAGTCGAGCGAGTAAACTCTTATTTCATAAACTTCGGCCCTCAATCGCCGAAAGGTAAGGTTCGCCACCCCTGTGCTATAATATCATCAGTGTCAACCCACGCCTTGAATAATACCGTTTATACTTTGCTTCCCAATCACGACCAAAAGAATAACGAGGAGCGCCACAGTGCGTTTACCATACCGAGCTGATTTGGTCAGATCGATTGTTAAAGGGAGTGACCGACTAAGTCATACGTAGTCGTAGTATTTACCTTGATGATGACGCTGTGGACATTGAAAGAGATCGGGTCATAAACAAAGCTTGGAATTACAGAAAGAATATCATAAATTAATCGTAACCTACCATCTATGTCGATGTTTGGCCTCTGCTTAAAACCCCTCTGAAAACACTTCCTCTAGTTTCAGTTTGAATAGCTCGGGACACTCTAGAGCTCGTAACAAAGGGGTCACGTGGTGAAATCACGAAGGGATTGTGACTTGGGTACAATTGAGCTATTGGTAAGAATTTCACGCGGCTTCCCCAATCCTGCTTTTTTCTCGGTAATGTTCTCGATAGATTTTTATATCCCGATTAGGGACACAGTGAACAAAATATATGACGCATAAGATATCCATACGAGCAGGTACATATCGAAAAATCTCCAACCGTTCGTTGTTGTACCACGTGACTCCTTAGTTACGTGATCGAAATTATCTCGGACGATTCAAGCACAGCCTGGCTTTTCAAACATCGTAACCTTGCTTAACCGAAGTAAAGGGAGCGGAACTCTTTTGCATTACCCGTTTTTTCGGATAATGGATGGCTGATGGTCAATAGTTAATTTGGTGAAATACGCACAACTGTTATTTTTTAACGTTACATTACTTCGAAAAAATCGGCTACTGGTCATCAAAGTCAATATATTTCTCGAAATCGTGGCAAATTTTCTGCTGATCGCATTCTCTGCTGTGGTTGTGGGGAGCCAAGAGGTGTCTCCATCTCTTCGTTAGGAGTAATTTATATCAGCTGGCGTCGAATCACTTGATTGATCAACGAGTCGGAGGGAAATCTGAAAAAAAACCTGATTCAACCCTTTGCTAGCAAACTTTAGCCCGTTATACTACTCTGCATGGGGCAGCGTACTGTTTAATTGACTGCAGTGTTTGTTGACAGTTACGGTTAACTCCGGTCTCTTATGATCGGTTTTCCGTTTAATGGGGTTCTTATATACATATACGTTTTAGAGTTCATTTCCCTCTATCGATTGCAGATGAAACAATCGACGTGTCATTGGTTAATTAAATGCTGTGGCCATGAATATAAATATGGATTTTTGACTCGTCGACCGAAACTGTTGTCTAGAATTTCGTAAACAAACAGCTTTGTGGATTGTGGCGCCGCCTAGTGATTAAAGATGGCAGTTTAAATGTAAAATGCAGTCGACAGATCGTCAATAAAGTCGTATTACCGGTTGTGCTTACCTGTAATTATAATGCCGTGGATAAAAATGTAGTACCATACGCGGGATGTAATTACACACTTTTTGAATATCGTCCGGTCTCCTATTTTGGGTCCTCGTAGACGCATGCCCTGTTTTGCAGCCTGTTATGAGGCAAGTTCTGTTTAAACAAGGCATTCTAAATTCTTTAGTTAAGCCGAACGGGCGTAATGGATTCAAATTGGAATCAGAGTCTGGCGACCGTCGTCGTCTGCTCACAATGGAAGTTTCATATGCCTCTTACACGCCTCCAGTCGTAGATACTTCCTCTCTAGCATTAAAAAAGTAACTGTTAGGTCTCAAACATAGCCAGCCTTTATTCACAGCGTCAGGTAGTTCTTATCTCTTCAATCGTTATTGAATAATGATCACAGTCCCATGTTAATAACAGTCAACAACGGCCATTTACAATTCGACTGAGAAGACTTTTTTCTAAGTAGCGCTAAGGACTAGGTGAACCAAAAGTGGAAATTTAGGCAACACGTCGCCTAGGCAACGATTCCAAACATTTGAATCCCTAATATATATATTCATGGCTGTGGCCTTGAAGTAAAAATCGAAATATTTGAATTCCTGAATTCCAGTGAAATATTTATAAATAATCTGGAATTATCTGGAGATGCTTATAAAATTCATTATTTGCCACTAACTCCCTTTTTATTCGTATAATCTTAAACTCTTTAATCGTTAAGAGAAAGATAATGGTAAAAATACCCCTCCGAAATAAAGCTAGTTATTTTCTTTTTTCAAGCAATACCAATTTTGGCACCCCTGTTACTTCTTAGGAATGATATAGTTCTTTGTGCCGGTACCGCAGTGATTTAGTACGCAATGTTAAGGGAAACAATTTTTTGACTTATGGGCGAATTACTTTTGAGTCTGGAAGGAGAATAGACAGTGAAATATGAAGCGCAGAAAAAGTAGGTTTGTATACATTGTGAATAATAGGTGAATAGTGTATACAGGGTGTCCCATAAATGTCACGCCACAGTGACACTAGAGCTAGGGCAGCCTAAGAGGAACCGAACCAGCCTAATATGACCTCAGTAAAAGTTGCACGGTTTTCGAGATATTGCCAAATTAACGCTTTTTCAAAAATTTCACTTTTTTTTACATTTCTAGTCCCAGAATTCAATCGGATAATTTAACGTTCTCATTAGGGCCGCTCTTTTAATCTTCCAACTGTGACTCATGTGCCGACTTCTACCTGGGACAGAGGCCCGAGAGGAAGGGGGGTCATGGGGTCCGATGGGGTCCGAACAAACAAAAGAAACGCGAAAGCCGCTATACCTGTCTAACTTTATCGGCTTTCAAAAAATGGGATGGATAGAGTACTTTGTTTGTTAATTTGTGGCAGTAGCCCCATCAAAGAGCCGAATTGAGAGCTATTCAAGTGAATTCTGGGACTAGATATGTAAAAAAAGTGAAATTTTTGAAAAAGCTTTAATTTGGCAATATCTCGAAAACCGTGCAACTTTTACTGAGGTCATATTAGGCTGGTTCGGTCCCTCTTAGGCTGCCCTAGCTCCAGTGTCACTGTGGCGTGACATTTGTGGGACACCCTGTATATTGTGAACAATAGGAGAGTATGGTGCCAACTTTCAGTCGCACAAGGAGTACTTCTGTAAAACATGTGTTTGAGCGTATTCTTATACAGCATTGAAGCATGGACGACAGCTGCGGAAGAACAAAAAAAACACTGAAAGCGGTAGAAATGTGATATTGTTGAAGAATAATGAAGGGGAACCGAGCGGAGATATTCACCGAGGAAGAAGTGCGAAGAGTTGAAGAGGAAAGAAGTTCTTTTGGAACTGCAAAGGGGAAGAAGCCGAATCTTATGGGATACATTTTGCGATTCAATAAATCAGTACAACGGCATTGATATGGAAAGCGATTGGGGAGAATAATTAAGGAAGATTAGGAATAGGATTCACTCGACAAGTCACGAAGGGGCTTTAAAATGAAGACTTGCAAAAGATGAAAATGGTTGTATGTGGGGAGAGTAAAGTGGAGGGCTGCCGAAGGTTAATCTTCGGATTTATGAATGCTAATTGTGAAGAGAGTGAAGCATTTGCAGTGATGGCTTAATTCAAGTTTTATTTATACCCGAGTCAGCCACTTATCCTCCAGCCAAATAGGTCAGAGAAGAAAACGATGATTCTCGGCATTGGGGACTGACACACTAAAGAAACCCTGCCGAAGACAATTGTTGGGGGCGTCAAAATGTTGGAATAAAACAGTTAGCCTTAGAGAAGAGTGTAGTGGTGAATTAAAATTAATTATTATTTGGTTTGATGATTTCTGCTGATGAGGCGAATTATCTTGCTTCAAGAGAACTTGATGCTTACCTTATTCTGCCTTATCACACTTCAAATTTTTTTGGCATCATATTTGGCATTACTTGTGAAAACAGTTGGGACGTGACCGTCAAATAAAGATTTTAAAGAATATGTGGGATTATTTCAAGAACCTTCGGGAATCTTGTCCGTAATGAGACAAATAAGATTTAAAAATACTCCAGAAAGCGCTCTTAAGGGCCTTGAAGACTGAAAATCAGACTAGATTCCTTAAGAGCCATTAGTTGTATCATAACTGGTGTTGCATAGAAGCATGCTTGTTTACGTAGCGCTCCCTTGGTTTCTGGTCTGACTGCGGATTGTTATCGTGACTGCTTTTGGCCTACGCCTGACGCCGGCGGAGGATGAGTGCTGCTTGCCTGGTATGGAATCACCCCGTACCACACACACCCTAGTGGTGTCTTGCACGGTATGTCGTAGATGTAGATGTAAGAGAGTAAGAGGGTGTTCGTAAATTGAATAGGAAACTACGATGTACCTGCTTTGTAGGAGATCTATGACGTTAAAACGATAACTCATTGTTGCGAGCTGGTGAACCAAAGATGGCGAAGTCGGACTGGCAGAAACATGGCAAGCGATGATGAATACAAGATTACGTAAAGATTAGCAGCCGAAGTATTGAGTGCAATAGTTGACTACTTTCTACATCTGCACTAAAATTGTATCTGCGAGCCACCGTGAAGGTGGTCCCAGGTAACAAACCGTTTTGTTTAGTGAAAAATGTTGCGGGGTCCTTTGGTTACTCGCGTGAATGATTGCACCTTGCTCTCGTGAGGAAATCTCTCTCTCTGTGTTTTCTCCTCACACAACTCGTATATATATATACAGGGTCGCGCCGATTCTCCCGCGTCTCGAAGGTTCTGGAATGGTTCTGGAATTGCCGGCCGCATCAACTGGCACCTCTAATGTTGGAGTCGCCCCTTGTCGGCCGCGTTGAATGCTTCACTTGTTGCCGTGTCGAATGCGTGACACCGCTGCCATGATAGTCGCCGGCCAAGGTCGCCGCACCAGCCCGCCGCGAAGACCGGAGGTCAGGGTTCTCTGAAGCTCACACGCCGGCCGTAGCGGGTGGTGTAGTGGGTGGCGGTGGGTTGCGTACCTTGATCTGCGTTGGTGTGTGGAGCCTGGGCTGTAGTGGCTGGTAGGATGTACGCTGGCTTCACCCGGTCGATGCTGACCGTTGAGTCTCTGCCCTTAAGCCTTATGGTGATGGTTTTGTCCTTTCTTTTGACTACCGGGTATGGTCCGCTGTATGGTGGCTGTAGGGATCGCCGTACCGCGTCGTCACGTAGGAAGACATGCGTACCAGTCGCTAAGTCCTGAAAAACAAAAGAATTATCAATGATGTGGCGAGATGCGGGGGAGGGTCGGAGTCGAGATATTTGTGTCGTAGCCGTGTGACCAAGTTGGTGACGTCCTCGTGACCCTCGGGATTTGGGGGTGCGGAAAGCAGTTCGCCTGGCAGGCGCAATGGCTCTCCGTACACAAGTTCCGCGAGATAATGCGTTGAGTTCGTCTTTGAAGGCGCTGCGTAGACCGAGCAGGACGAGAGGCAGGGCCTGGAGCCAGGTGAAGCTGGGATGACACATGATGGCTGACTTGAGGTATCTGTGGAATCCTTCCACCATGCCATTCGCGTAGGCGTGGCAACTGCAGGTGCGGGAACGGTCCATTCCAAGAGTTTTGCCTATGGCGCGAAATAACACTGATTCAAATTGGCGACCCTGATCTGTGGTGATACGGACTGGTGAGCCAAAACGGGATATCCAGCAGTTGACAAGGGCCTCGGCGACCTCTTCGGCAGTGATTGTCTGTAAAGGCCAAACCTCTGGCCACCGAGTGAATCTATCCACAGCAGTTAAGCTATAACGGAATGAATTTGCAGGCGGTAGAGGTCCAATAATGCCGATGTGGACATGCTGGAAACGGGAAGACGGAGTATTGAAGTATCCCCCAGGGGAATGTATGTGGCGCGTAACCTTGGCTCGTTGACAGTGTTGGCAGGCTCGAGCCCAGGTTTGACAATCTTGTCGCACGCGGGGCCAGGCGAAACGCTGCGAGATAAGACGAGCTGTTGCCTTTATTCCTGGGTGACTCAGGTGATGTAAGGTATCGAATATTTTTCGTCGCAGCGGTGCAGGAATTGGCCTCGGGTGTGGAGACGACCTGTCGCAGTAGACTTGGACGTGGAATCCTGGTATGCTGGTGCGTTGGAGGCGGAGGGACGATGAGTCGTTTGTCAATAGGTCGCGGAGCTCTTTGTCGTCCTCCTGTGCGCGAGCTAGTTCGTTAGGGTCGACCGGAGCGGGAGCAGTGGTGGCGTTGGTACGCGATAAGGATGAACTTGTTTGATGCTAAGGGCCCTACCCGACGTAATTTAGTGGGCTGAATCCGCATCTGATCACAAAAATTGCTTACATACATACATACCAATCACGCCGTTTCCTTATGGGATATGCACAGTCACAAAGTTTCACTCGACAATACATATTTGTGCAACTAACTCTGTTTCAATAATTTCCTCCATACTGACCTATCCTTGCAAATCTATTTTGCCTCATATACCCCATACACTGCTTCATACACGCCCTCCTGTTTTTAAGACTCCTAATATTCCTCCTCCTAAGAATTTCCTCAACCACATTCAACCACACCTTTCTCGGCCTACCTCTCCCACTCGCACCATTAATTTCATCCATGTATATCTGTTTCGTTATTCGACACTCATCCATTCTCTCAACATGGCCAAACCAACAAAGCACACTCCTTTCATATATGTCCAGTACTGGAGCATCTAACCCACATTTATTTATTACCCACTCATTCCTGATCTTATCGATCCTACTTTTGCCGCAAACACTCCTCAGATAACTCATACTCACAGCGTTTAGTCTACTCTTATGTCTATCAAGACATACCCATGTTTTACTATCATACAACAAAGTGGGGAGAAGTACACTTTTGTTCACGGCGATTTTCACTTCCTTAGACGGGCACTCATTCCTTGATATGCTCCACATGCTACCTACCACTCTCCTTCCAGCATTCGCACATCTCTTTATCTCCTCATCTATCTGTCCATCTTTCATTAACATCATACCTATGTACACATAATCTTCCACTTGTTCAATTACTTCACCATTCGCCCTCATCACACAGTTATTCTCCCCATTCTCCTTATCAAAAACTACTACTTTAGTCTTGCACGCATTTACACTCAATTCCATTCTCTTTGTCGATTCACAAAACTTATCCAGGAGCTTCATTCGATTTATTCCAGAAGCGTTTGTCCACGAAGCTATCGGGCGTTCCTCAATATTTAACCATTTCCTCTATCGAATCACTCTCCGTTGGCTGTCAGACACTTGCGTTCCATTTGCGACATAGACGATACGAAATGGCATGCTTTTGCCTATATCCTATTGAAGAAATAATAAATTCGTGGCTTTTTCATGATGTTTTATTCTGAGACCACCGGTTTCATCGCATAGGCGATATCCTCGGGTTTTCAAATGACTCATGGCGAAGAATTTACAGAGTTATCCTCGATTCCGTCAGAGTGAATTTTCGCCTAATATTATCTAGTTCATACTTCTCTGAGTTCTACTTGCCCTCACCTACCACGCATTCATGCCGCCAACGTTTTCCGTGGACGATGCGTATATGCTTCAGAGGCGAGCCCACTAGTGCCCCGTTGTGTTTTTCTTTTGTTTTTGCCTCGTCTCCTCAATGCCAGGGTAAACATCCGAGCCAAAGTGGCCCTGACGTCCCGAGGGGGGGGTGGGGGCCGAAACAGTTGAACGACGAGGCCCGTTTTTTGCGTTTGTCAGATGATCGCGTGTGTTTCTGAGCGGGACTCGTGAACAGACCTGAATCCTCCGAGAGTGCAAATCTCCTTTCCTTAAAACCACAGGAGCGAAAGAATAAAAAAATATAACAATTCGTCCTCAGGAAATATCGATTTGTTGCCTGTCACTTCCGCGCCTTCCCCTCCCCCCCCCCTACCACACGACCTGTATTTTATTTATATATAAGTCGCCATGGGAGCGTGTGTGGCCTTCTGGGCTTTTCGATACTCAGTTTTCTCTCTCTCTCTCTCAGTTTTGTTTTCTTTCAATCGCTGTCTTCCGGTAGACGCTGGAAGGGAGTTAGTCTGTGCACACACGATTTGAAGAGGTTTGAGTGGTGTAATTCTCCACGGGTCACCGAGTTGGCTTAGGGAACAGCCCAAGCGATATTTGCGGCCTTTCCGGAGTCGTAGTTTTTTAGAACTGAACTGGACGAGTTTGCCTGCTGCCGGCTGGCGATAAAAGAATTGTCGCCGAAAACACTCTATTGGGCGTTTTCGTACGTATGTTTGTCATGAACGTGGATGCAGAGTGGCGTTAAGTTGATAAGGTGGATTACGTAGCTCACTTGTAACTATTCAGATTAAAAACAGAACCACGACAGCGCCTATTTATTTAATATCTACGCCAATTGTGGCATAAATTTTTCAGAGCGACATAGAGAATATTATCATGACTCCTCGCTACATTTCTAAATCTGACAGTTGCGATAAAATAAGAGAGATATACAATGCCAAACAGATCGGTACAAAAACTCGTTCTTTCCGCGAACAATAAGCGACCACAATACAAATTGAGTTAAACTAAATACACTCTTATAATACATGTCACCATTTCATCTCCAAAAAACTTTACACGGCTGGTGACCTAACACCCCCTGCCACATGCCCATGCGGCGGCTCGAAGGGTATTATGTAGATATAGATGTAAATGTATCGTTCATTTTTTTAATTCACGCAAAGAACGATAATCTTTACTCAACCTTGCTGTGGCCACCTATATGTGGTATAACTTAGATATCACCAATATGTTGTTGTCACCAATATGGAAGTATCCTCGCTGAAATAATTATTATTAGTCATATTCTCAAATTATGCCCCAAAAGTCCTTGTCTATATGCGGTGATTTTCGAAGGCTCAATCATTTTTATTTCCGAAAGTTTAAATATCGTAGAAATGAGATGCAAGAATCACGCAGGGATCTTGCGAAACTTGATGTTAGCACTAGCACTAACAGAATGAAGAAAGCTAGACGAGTTTGAAGTATGGTGCTCCAGGAATTAATAAAAATTCATTTGACAGGTAAGATATCCAAACGTGTAGTCACCGTAAGACATTGAAGTAGAGCTTATACTTAAGAAGTCCCCGAAGCGAAAACGAGATGAAGGGATTGGACAAACAATAGAATACTAAGACTCTATGAATCATAATTGAGGATTTATGTTTGAGGCAAATATAAATGTTGGACGTAGATCGAAATACATAGAGCAAATAACAGAGGGTAGTATGTAGATGTAGATGCTACCTGACCGTACACTTGATCGTTATACTCATATGTCGATGAGGAATTAATTATTTTTTAGCCTTATAGATAATTTGCTCCATGAAAGATGGGTGGAAAATTCTGCGGAAGTCATAGTAAGGTCAATGGAGGGAATTTAATTAAGAAACCCTAAATGGACTTGAGCGAGCCTTTTATTAGAAGGGCCAAAGTTTCCTTACTCTTACAGTGAGTTCTACATGACGGGCAGAGTAACAGATTCAAAATGATCTGTGAATAGTACCCATTGAGTTATTGTGATGATACTGATGAATCAGTGCCTGCCTCTGCCAAAACTTGTTGAAGTACCGTGGTGGATAACTATGCCAGCTAACCTTATTGAGAACCGTGTCTAAAAACAATCAGAAAAATCTATTTTGTAATTACTCCAACTATTGTTAAATGTTTAGCTGACTACTTCATGAAATATCTGAACATCCTTTACCGGCAATTAATTAATGGGCAGTGGATACGAATATGTGAAAGATTACGAAAGGTGCAAGTTAGTCCAAGAACTGAAAAGAGGAGGAGAAATCATGCTCTGATGACGATGGACGATGGAGTATATCGAAATGTCGGCCAAGATGGAGCGTTTGATCCGAGGCGGATAACGCAGCTCACTTAAAACTGTTCCGACTAAAAACAGAACCACGACAGAGCGCCCATTTATTTAATTCGCCAATCATGGCATAGATGCATCGTTAATTTTTTTCATTCACGCAAAGAACAATGATTGTTTCTCACCTCGCTGTGGTTACCGGAGCATAACTTAGATTTTTCCTAAATTGTCACCTGATGCTCTTTATACTTTTATCTTGCCTTGGTGAATACTTCATTATCCAGCTTTAAAATAACATCTGGAAACTCATTCGCGAACTGGGAGTCTATGCTCACGCAGTATCATATGGTGATTTGTCTCGGTACATTCCTTCTTACGCAGTGAAGTGGTTGAAAGTGTCAAATGATTGAGAAAAGGTAGAGGAGGTAATTTGAGATACCTCTTCAAAGACGGGAGGAATCAGAATACTAACATTCATGGGCCGCAGAGGTGGTAATACCATAACGCCCGGCTTAATACTTATAATTGCCATAGCGTGTGGTGCCTGCGCCAGGAGACTCTAATATGGCAGTATCCTTGCAGAAATCTTTTATGTTATATTCTAAAATTATGTGCCAAATTTCCTTGCCTTTTTTCGGTTGTTTTCGAAGACTCGAAATTTTTTTTTCCGAACGTTGTAATATTGTATATTTCGTCTTAGTTAGCTGCAATAGCTGTCGTGACAGCTTATGTGGATTAGGGAGCTGCTGGAGATTCGGGAGGCCATACGACAGGCTTGGCGTGCTTGAGAAATTCTGAACGGGTGTGTTTCAGAGCGACACAAAGAGCATCATTGTGACGCCACAGTACATCTCGAGGTCCGGCAGAAGCGATAAAATAAGAGAGATACATTTCTGAAAATATTGGCGACAAAAATTCGTTCTTCCCACGCACAAAAAGTGACCAAAATTATAACTGAACTCCACTAGAAACGCTCACAAAATGCAGTTTACCATTTCAACCTCTCTTTTATCATCTATTTTACACCATTACGCGGCTGACGTCTTATCAACCCCACCCATACCATACGGTGGCTCGCAGGGTAGAATATAGATGACACTGCCAAATGTGAACGATACTTTTTTCGCAGAATAAATGATGTCTTTGCTCCTCACGAAAACTTTCATCGTCAGGGTTAGCCCATGTGGTGTAGTGTTAATGGCCTAATTACCTAATTTGTGTACTTATGATCCGGCATTCGTACTAATCAGTTACCTAGATGTAATGATACCGTGGGGAAAGAGATGATTATTTGTCTTCCTTTGGGGTTCAAGAGAAATCAACTAATTTTTTTGGAAGTGATTAGGGATACAATTCGACTTATTTTTTGTTCAACAGATATAAAGTCGTGTAACCTTGTGCACAGAGCGATGGCAACGTAAACATTTTATAGTTGTAACACATGGAACACACTTTGTAGTTGCTATGAAAACGATGGTATTCGAATGCCATCTTGATTATAAACTTCAATTATGAGAAAGTTCGCCGGGTATTTTCAACAGAATTTTTATTTGTTACGACTAGTTACAATGCAAATCTTCAAGGTTGTTCCTGACATTCCGGGTACCTGAAGATGACTTCTGTTGGAACTAGTGGCACCGAATAAAAATTATCAAAAAATACCTACTGCTTCTTTGCCATCACTGAAAATGAATTTACATGAATTCCTGAATTTTCAGAATTCACCGAGTTCATGTATAATTAGATTTGTACGAGTAACGACAAAGAATGAACGACATTCATCTTATGCCCGTCTGAGATAATATCTCTTAAATATATATGATGGTCACTCATTACTAAGTTGAAGAAATACTACTCGTTCCGAAGTTAAAGAAATAATTTTTGTTTTATAGACCTGATCTATATCGACGATTTCACTTCTTTGTTAAAGGAATGTACTAAGCTATATATGCTTTAGATAATGGATTTAGAAATTGTAACCACTTCTCATTTCATTATCTACAGCATGTTTGGTCTAATGTCTTATTCTGTATAGTCAAATTAATGTTTACCTCTAACCCTGATGATGTAGGAATGTTTTTACAAAACTCTGGTAAGATTTGATCAAAGCCTGGCCAAGGATGGTGACCATGTTTTGTTGATGACCAGCCTTCCGAAGACAGTTTTAGAAGGAAATACATGCATATGTCTGTGCGCGTTTGTTGCTCCGTGCGATGACGTATCAATGACTATACTAGTAATTTAGTAGTATTGTATTCGCTGCACATTCCGGCGGGGAGTCATTGCGGACGTTGTGGAGTCCTTTCACACTATCGCGATCGCTGCGAGTGGCGATGTTCTCTTATTTCTCTCTCCGTGAATGTGAGACCTCATTAGCGCCCCCGACTTGCACGCGAACTTTTGCGATAATACTTCCGTGGATTTTTGAACAACCTCCGCTCACCGATCGTTAAGAATACGGGATCACCCCTTTGTGGAACGAAGTTTTTGACGCCGCCATCATTTGTAATGGTTTTTAGTCAATGGAGCTTTCGAATTTTTAACGAACGCTGGCGAAACCGGCCATTAGCTTCGCCTGCTTCTCCTCCCGTCTCGAGGTCGTCTCGCCCAGCAGTCTAGCAATGCGATGCCCCGTTGTTACTTAGTCTTACGTCTTGTAAAACTTCTTTGTTTATTTTTTCAAAATTTCATTTTGCACTTGGGCAGACATCTCAATTTGCGCCACATGTAGGCGGGTCATTTATGACCGTCGTTTACTCCTTGTTCCTAGTTCGATTTAAGCATACTACCTCAGAGCCTTTACGCCGTATTCTATACATGGGATAAGTTTGGAACAATCTTGCGAAGTAATGAGAACATCTGTCGTTGGTTTGAAGATGCTGTCGATGAAGATGTCAAACAAATGAATGACAACGATCATTTATTTCGAAGCTCCGGCAAAAAAAATGATCCATCAAAAAGAAGTACATCGGATAGCATGAGACACTGCGACGTATTAAAAACTCATTCTTTAATAAAAAACACATTAAAATTAGGAATGAGTCAATACCCCTCTTTTTCGATTCCGATTCTTTCAAATCGATTCCCGATTCCATCGATTCTTATTCCTAATAACAGGTGGCATATTGATATACCAGAAGAGTACGACTATTATTTAAATTCAACTATTGGCTGAAATAAAATAACAAAGACAATCAGGTCGCTCCAAAAGTATATTTATTAACAAGTAGCAAATGTAACCTCAGCTTTTTGAGGTAGATATAAAGTACAAATTGATAGCCCACGCCCAGAATTACTGAGACAATGATGATGTATGAAATGAAATTTGATTTTAATATTTATCTATCTGGAGTCGATGGAATCGGAATCGACTTCAGACGATCGAATCTCTATACCGATTCTAATCCTGAGAATCGTTGGAATCGAGACTCGACATTTGGATTCGACTCGTCCTTAATTAAAACCATCCCATTCTACTGGGAATTTATATTAACGTGTCACAATTCTCTTCTGCCTCTAATGTATCACTCTGACTGATGTGCGACCAGAGAGGCCGGGCTATCAGGTTTCCTTGTACTAGCCCCACGCTAACTCACGGCTTATAAGTTCAGGTTGGGTTACATATTGATCAGAAAAACTTGAGAATGTAATTTGCAGCGGTCATACTCCGTCAAATGGGCCGGTGACCACCTATTAAAAAGATTCCCGTATATCCAAGTCAACTATTTTTAAAATCCTAGTTGAATTTAAAGCGACAATTTGCGAGGAGTTATAGAGAATTGGTTTAATTTCTCCCGCGGAAAAATTTACGCGTGAAATTAAAGCATAACGGTTGGAGGGTTGGGCAAATGACCTCAATGGGCCTTCTTTCACCAGGGTTGAAATTCGCTATGAAAAAATCATTTGACTAGACCGGGATTCGAACTCGGATCTCCCAATTGCCGGTCAGGTGTGTTAGCCAGTTACACAACCAAGCCATCTTCCTTCAAGGCGAATTTCGAGGGGGGTTTATGCGAACTAGATGTTCAGGCCTCAAGTCTACATCGTAGCACATTAGACGAAGTCGTGCTTACAAAGCCACTGTCGCGGTGGATAAACCCAACACTCGTTATTAAAACGACGAAATTGACAAATTTCCAAACATTGCATGTAACACATGATGTGGTACGAAGTCACTCGCACGGGTGCATATACACCAGGGTTGAAATTCGCTATGAAAAAATCATTTGACTTGACCGGGATTCGAATCCGGATCTCCCAATTGCCGGTCAGGTGTGTTAGGTTACATGCAATGTTTGGAAATTTGGGCCTTCATTCGTTTGGGTTCTTTAGGAAGGGGAGGGCAACTGAGGATTCGATGGCGGTGATGAGAACCCTTATGGAAAGAAACATGGAGTATATCAGGCTGCATTTTCTTGCTTTGTGGTTTTCGTAAAGGTGTTTGACTGAGATGAATTATCATTGGTTGTCCAATCCTAAGATTCGTCAGCTGCAGCCCTCCACCCTTCCACATCTAATGCTAGTTCCCTCACCTCCTGGTGTCTCTTCCTATATAATTTCCTCTTTATTTGGTCCATGATCTTATTCCTGGGTCTTCCTCTTGGGACCTTTCCCTCTATTTTGCCTTCAATTATGTTCTTCACAAACCCATTATGTCTCAGGGTGTGTCCAATCCATGTGATTCTTCTTTTCTGAATGGTATTCCATATGGTCCTTTCCTCTTCTACTCTTCTATACACTCTCTTGGGTTTGGAGGCATACGAGACCTCTGCGCATGCGATGTTCTTTTTTCCATTTTCCCATTTATGGATGCATGAGATAAATATGTATGTACGTTCCTTCTATTAGTACCTATGTGTGAATGTATGTATACATATGCTAAAGAGCACTCGAATGTTAAGAGGTGAAACTTTCTCAAGATTATTTACGTATTCGCGTCGGAGAGTTGACGGAAGAGTTTTCGAAGGAAAAAGGGCCGAGGGGCTGACTGCCAGAATATATTTTTCTAGTCTCCCGAGGAAATCTTTTTGCTTCCTCTTTCGTTTCCTTCCCCCCCCTCCTTTTCCAGCTCTCCCTATCCCACCCCCCTCTTTCCCTCCCTCCCCTACCGATCCACATCCCCTTCCCCTCCTTTCCATCGGGTCGATGGTCCGGCGTCCGCTCTGCGAGATCGTATGCCCTGGAGTGACTGACCACTTGCTCCGCCACGACGTCACTCATTTCCCGAAGAAGGGGCGAGCTTAAGGTAGAATAGAATAGAATAAATATATATTACTAGATGACCCGAGCGAATATTTCGCACTGTATGCAGCTTCTTCCTGTTTCTTCCTTCTTTCTTCCTGTTCTTCTACCTGTCGAATATTTCGCACAGTATGCAGTTCTTCCTGTTTCTTCCGTCTTTCTTCCTGTTCTTTTACCTGTTTCTTCCCATGGAAAATTATATGTTATTTATGTTTGTGTTAGAGATACATAACGTAAACGTAAACAGTAAATGGTTACACCGATTGCATGTAGGATGTAAACAATCTAACTAAACGATGTGTTAATAGATGGCGCCTCCTACAGTCTTTTAAGCACGTAACCATTGCCAACACATTAGTTGATTATATTGTCAGCAGATGGTGTTGCATCATTTTTTTAACAAAAACTTTAATTTTAAACAGTTTGTCTATTGTTCATCAATATCGGGGAACGTTAGCTTTAAAACGATGTTTGATCCATTAATTTTGATGAATAATTATGGGAATAGAATAGAATAGAAAATAGTCTTTATTGTTCTGGGACTTTAAGTCCCCTGCAACATAGAAAAGAAATAAATACATGCCATAACATAAAAGATTACAAAAAACTAAGCAATTTTACATGGGTAATCAGTCATGTTTCTCTTGAACATAGAAATTGTCATAGAGGTTCTAACATTTACAGGTAGACAATTCCATAACTTGCAGGAGGAAATTAGGAAAGAGTGCTCAAATAATAAGGTATGGAATTTAGGGACTAAAAATAACTCAGTGACACGAGTTGATCTTTTTCCTGTATCTACATTACATATAAAATTTTCATACAAATAGGTGGGGTTTTTGGATTTCAGAATCTTGAACACGTATAAAGCCTTTTGCAGTTTTCGGCGTTTATCCGATTTCAGCCATTTAATTTTTTCGTAATAAGGCGTGACGTGTTCATCATAGCGGATGTTGAAAACAAAACGCAGACAGGAGTTTTGAAGACGCTGCAGCTTAATACACATTTCTGAGTTATGGGAGTCATGGCGTTGCGACAAAAAAACACCTTTGAGAAGTAATATGTGCGGATTCTAGAGGAACATTGTTTAAACAAATATATTAATTATAAACTTATTTATTTTTCGTCAATAGCGGGGAACATAAGCTTTAAAACGATGTTTGAATCATTAATTTTGATGAAAAATTATGGGAGTTATGGCCTATCCACAAAAAAACACCTTTGAGAAATAATATATACGGATGCTCTGGGCATCACCCTTGGAGCAAAAACAATTACAAAAAAGAAAGAAAGAACTTGGCTCAGCAAAAAAGAGCAATACATGAAAACGAACAAAGATATAATGGTTATAATACAAAACAAAAAGAGGAAAACAAAGAAACAATATTTAAATTTTTACAATATTCACAATTTGCAAACTGTAATTCACTAAGCTCTCTAACTTTTATTTGGCTCTGCATGAATTAGAGTCATGTATAATACATTTTTAAATGCATAAATGGAACCCTTCTGTTTTAATTTTTCAGGGAGAGAATTCCAGAATTTAGAAGCAGTAATTAAAAATGTCTTTTGATACGCAGTTGTTCTGGGAATAGGATAGCGTAAAGAATAGTCCTTTATACGAGATGTCTTCGGTAGTGCGAGGGAGATAGTTCCCTAATCATAATAGAGACCATATTCGAACAATACGTTTTTATTTCACCAGCTGTAATACACGAATTAAACATTGCATTATTAATGGTGACATAATATAGTTCTACATGACAGAAATTGTAATGTAATGACAGTCAAGGAGAGATGCTACTTCATTCTGGTTAGGCCACTCCTCGAATATGCCGCGAGCATTTAGGACCCTGGTGAAATAGATTTAAGCAAAAAAAATAATAAAAAGTCAAAGAAAGCAGCGCCCTCCGTTAAAAACTGCTACGAGCGTACATATAGTGTCTCACAACTTATAGAGGGATTAAGGTGGGAACCCCTAGAGACTCGGAGGCTACACGCTAGGCTTAGGTTGCTTGAGAAATTCAGAACTGATATATTTCAGAGTGACGTAGAGAATATAATCATGACTCCTCACTACATTTCTAGGTCTGACAGACGCGATAAAATAAGAGAGATACACTGCCGAACAGATAGGTACAAAAACTCGTTCTTTCCGCGAACAATAATCGATCACAATAAAAATTAATCTCACTAAATATACTCCAATAATTCATGTCACAATTTCATCTCCAAAAAAACTTACACCTTTACTCGGCTGGTGACCTAACACCCCCTGCCACACGCCCATGCGGCGGTTGGTGGGGTATTATGTATATGTAGATGTAAGTAGTCAAATGAAAATAATTTAATAAGTATTTAACTTGACTCATTTTTTTTTCACGCGGTACGTTTGAAACTCCATCAAAAAGGAAGGTTCATTGTTATACCGAAGAATTTACTCCGGTGACAATATCATTAATGTTTAAATATAGTTGAGAAAATACACTAACTTAACACTGTAGATTTTTTGACGAGATTTAAGTGTAGGAAATGCCTCCTTTTGTAAATATTGTGTGAATTTAGAAGCAGTAATTAAAAATGTCTTTTGATACGCAGTTGTTCTGGGAATAGGATAGCGTAAAGAATAGTCCTTTATACGAGATGTCTTCGGTAGTGCGAGGGAGATAGTTCCCTAATCATAATAGAGACCATATTCGAACAATACGTTTTTATTTCACCAGCTGTAATACACGAATTAAACATTGCATTATTAATGGTGACATAATATAGTTCTACATGACAGAAATTGTAATGTAATGACAGTCAAGGAGAGATGCTACTTCGCTCTGGTTAGGGCACACCTAGAATATGCCGCGAGCATTTGGGACCCTGGTGAAATAGATCTAACCAAAAAAAATAATAAAAAACCAAGGAAAGTAGTGCCCTCCGTTAAAAAAATGCTACGAGCGTACATATAGTGTCTCACAACTCATAGAGGGATTAAGGTGGGAACCCCTAGAGACTCGGAGGCTACACGCTAGGCTTAGGTTGCTTGATAAATTCAGAACTGATATTTTTCAGAGCGACATAGAGAATGTAATCATAACTCCTCACTACATTTCTAGGTCTGACAGACGCGATAAAATAAGAGAGATACCATTCCGAACAGATAGGTGCAAAAACTCGTTCTTTCCGCGAACAATAATCGATCGCAATAAAAAATAATCGCACTAAATATACTCCAATAATTCCTGTCACAATTTTATCTCCAAAAAAACTTGCACCTTTACACGGCTGGTGACCTAACACCCCCTGCCACACGCCCATGCGGCGGTTGGTGGGGTATTATGTAGATGTAAGTAGTCAAATGAAAATAATTTAATAAGTCTTTAACTTGACTCTTTTTTTTCTCGCGGTACGTTTGAAACTCCATCAAAAGGGAAGGTTCATTGTTATACCGAAGAATTTACTCCGGAGACAATATCATTAATGTTTAAAAATAGTTGAGAAAACACACAAACTTCACACTGTTGATTTTTTGACGTGATCTAAGTGTAGGAAATGCCTCATTTTGTAAATAATCTGTCTCTGGAGTGCATACACGTACCATTTCCTGTATAAAAGGGCTGGTATTTTCTGACAAATATATCGGAAAGTAATGAGGCAAGGGGTTGAATTTTTGGTGTCAATGGAAGGGTGAGATATTTTTCTTTAAATGAGACCAAATTCTTTGATTTCTAGGTAAAATGATATTTCGCTCAAACTACCTTAAATGTGCGGCGATCTGTTTAAAATTATATGTGAAAAGTTGTGCTCGTTAACCTTAGCAATGTGACGAGAAATCGCATTTATGCCGAGAAAATCGATAACATTTCTATAGCCTGAAATCCATCGTAAGGGGAACAGGGATAGATTTTAGTGTAATTCCAGATTTTCACAAAAAAATGCTCGACTTAAAATGATACTAATGATATCAGGATCATTATGATTGGGTGGAGTTAAAAACTACGTGCTTACTTCAATGTACAACAAACTGCTGTTAAAACCCAATGCCAACATCCGACTAATTATCTACTGGCTCTTAGTGGTAGCGAATGTCATCTCTAGTTATCTTGCAAAAGAGGCTTATCAGGATAATGCTCAAGAAGAATCTTGAGCCATCCTTTCCGCTATTCCAACATTTGAAATTCCTCCCACTTAGGCATTTGTACGTGTACAAAGTGCTTAAGACTGTTTTTTTCTGAGGAGTGGTGCTAAAATTCCTGCCTCAAATAGGCCAGGTTTATGGAATTTTCGCAATATATCAACACCTTAGCCGAGACCCTAATTGTCTCTGTAAAGGAGAAGTTTTTTATAAATTGGGCCAAAAATGTATAACATATTACCTTCCGAGTGCAAAAGTGCACCTAATCTTGCCTCTTTTTTTAAAAAATGCTAAAAACTGGCTGTTTACCTATGAAAAAATAAAGGTATATTTTGACAAAAAAAATTATTTATTTTTGTAAACATACTTGTTAAAAGTAATTGTTTTGAAATATTTGTATATATATTTTTTTCTTGTCCATTCATCCATTCCGTCGTCGTGCTACTCACAGGAAAGTAAGGAGAGATCATGGTTAGACAATATGTTTGTTGTTTCGGTTGCCAGGCTTCAGTTTGATGACGTAATACTATCTCCATCTACCTCAGTGGTATGAGATCGTAAGAATTTGATAATGACCTTATGGTTATCGCTATACGAGGTGTTGCGAGGGGCTTGTGGCATCGATAGAATTATCAAATCTTCCGTTGGAAATCGTCTTGTGTTTTCGTTATAATTCTCAATTAAAGGCTGCTCCATCTGAGTCCATGAATGTGGTGACGTGTATTAAATGAGGTCTTGTGGGGAGAAGTAACTATGTTTTCCTCAGCTTATCGTCACTTTTTCTCATTAACTTAAATAATAACCAATCACATTATTGTTATCCGTATTTTAAAGATATTCTGGAAAAACCGTTCTCGAAGGGGCCTGATCAAGGACCTAAGGTGTCACGATTGATTTGGGGGCCACTTTAAGGTGATTGGAGCGTTTTTAATCTATACTTGTAGATTTGAGTGAAACTTAGCGTTTATGTTTTCATTATTAATGTTCAGAAATATGAGTGAAAAATCGCATCATATCGAATTTCATTTTTTCGACAATTCAACGCAATGGAAAGCCATATGGAATATGACATGCATATGTTGTAGTAATCCGATTATCTTTGTTCATGGTGTCTTTTTAATGCAAAGTAATGCGTTCCTTATTACAATAATTGTTGCTAAATAATATCGAGTTGTCTCGCTGAGTCCGATATTTGAAAACAAAACATTTCGTGATTGTTTTAAAATTGTGATGTCGCCATGACTTTCGAATATCGTACGGAAAGCGCTAGTCATAACTTGCTTTAAATGAGGAAAAAAAATCCAAATATGATGCTTGTATCCTTTCCATTGCTTGCTGTCCGCTGAAATCCAACGCGTGAACAGATACTTCTAAATTTAATGCGGCTCATGTCTTATTTTACGGCGTACATAAAAAGTTATTGAAATGTGCGCTCAACGACCCACGGTTACCACGGTCACGGTTAAATTTTCGTTGTTCAGACACATTTAGTTGCTAAATTACTCGGTACTCAACTAAATTACTAGCCTAGAGCGAGCAAGGCTTAACGGAGCACTTGGCGTATTTAGTGCCTCCTATATTGTTACCCTCGACCCATCATGCATTTGACGTATGCCTACTCGGATATTAACTATTCCTGTCTAGTAGTTTCCGAGATACGGTCCCGTGAGTGAGCTCATGTCATCCAAGTCGCCGGTCGCCCTCGCGTGTCTCAACTACGTCATCTAACTTAAGTCCGCTGCCGCTTGTCGCGTTGTATCTCCTCGGAGATGTATCTAACTATACTGAAACTTTAGAATGGTAACTACTGATAAAAACGTGGTAAAAACTACTGATACGTACACACATACCAATCACGCGCGCCGTTCCCTTCCGGGGTAGGCAGAGTCTCCAAGTTTCACTCATAAATACATATTTGTACACCTAACTCTGCTTCGATGATTTCCTCCATACAGACCTATCCTTGCAAACCTCTTTTGCTTCATTTACCCCCATACACTGCACTTCATACATGCCCTTCTGTTTTTAAGGCTCCTAATATTCCTCCTAAGAATTTCCTCAACCACATTCAACCACAACTTTCTCGGCCTACCTCTACCTCTCGCACCATTCATTTAACTCTTATATATCTGTTTTGTTATTCGACTCTCATTCATTCTCTTAACATGGCCAAACCAAAGAAGCACACTCCTTTCATACACGTCCATTACTTCTGGAGCATCTAACCCACATTCATTTATTACCCACTCATTCCTCACCCTATCCATCCTACTTTTGCCGCAAATACTCCTCAGATAACTCATACCCACGGCGTTTAGTCTACTCTTATGTTTATCCTGACCATGTTTCACTACCATACAACGAAGTTGGGAGAAGTAGACTTTTGTACACGGCGATTTTCTCTTCCTTAGACAGGCACTCATTCCTTGATATGCTCCACATGCTACCTACAACTTTCCTTCCAGCATTCGCACGTCTCTTTATCATCTCATCTATCCGTCCATCTTTCGCAGACGTCATACCTAAGTACACAAAATCATCCAGTTATTCCATTACTTCACCTTTCGCCCTCATCATTCAGTTATTTTCCCCATTCTCCTCATCAAAAACTACTACTTTAGTCTTGCACGCATTAATCCTCAATTCCATTCTCTCTGTTGATTGACAAAATCTATCTAGGAGCTTCTGTAATCCCTCTTGGCTCTCTGAGATCAAAGCAGCATCATCCGCGTAGAGTAGAACTCGCACTTTCACATCTCCTTCAACAAACATATTTATAATACTTTTTGTTATTAGGTATTTAAAGTTGTAACTGATAAATAAATTTCTTTCTTATTTCTGCAGAAGTATCGACATCATTCAGTTGCTTCGCGAACTTATTTCTTGTTTGTTCCCGACCACATACACTGTGTCATCCTCCCTCTCCGCGGGTGTCGGTCCACCTCAATTGGCCACATGTCTTCCTCCTCATCCTGCCCCCCCCCCCACCCTCTAACCCCCCATAACATCCTCGACCATTCTTCTCCCCTGGGGTGTCTGTCTGTCCGTCGTGCGAATGGGAAAAGTTTTTGCAATCGATGGAAACCTTCTTTCTTCCCTTCTGCGCGTGGAAACGAGAGTATAAGGAGTAGAAAGGGGGGGGTGGTGGAAAGGAGTGGGTTGTATAGGGGGTCGGGCGGCGCGTGTGAGACCACGGGATAACATTTTCCAAATGCCCTCTTTTTTTCTCTCTCCTCGGGAAATTAATAGCGGGGAAAAGGTCGCAGGTTTTTTGCCCTTGTGTGCGGTCTTGTTCGGAAGGGGGGGGGGGTTTGGGCATTCTTATTCCAGCCGGATGCATTCCCTTCCCCAATCTCCCCTCGACCACTCTACGAAGAGGTTTTTCTCGAATGTATCCCTTCTTTATTGCTTCGGACCGGGGACAGGAGAGTGAATCGTTTTTGGAAGCAAAGGTGGACGATGGGTTGGACACCCTTACGACGTTAAGGTGGTGATGCTCAGGCATCGTAACCTTAAAGCCATTTTATTAGATGCTTAGGTTAATCCTGAAATCGGCGCCGGAAACTCGGTGCCGTATAGTAATAAAAATAAATTTATTCCACGATTTATACATGGGTTATTACATAAATAAACAACCACAAAAATGCCTGGAATATAGGTACCCCATTGGGAATTCCCGCTTTGGGGTTACCGACTCGATCATTTATTAACAGTTGTCATCTCTTCGATGGTGTGTTGACACATTAAAAATATTAAAGGAAAAAAAATTGTATCTTGTCTCCCCAGCTGGAAATACTTCATAATTACGTTTATGTTTTACTGTAAAAGAAAACATATTTTGACAAAAAAATTGGCGATTATATGCTCAAAAGGTATTAACATCATTGTTACATATTCACACTTGTTTCAATAATAAATAAGAAACATCCTCAGTATTAAATAACAATTTTTCAGCATCTGACAAAATTTAGCTTCACTTGTTGATGTTACAATATCGTTTGGCAATGCGGATAAAATTTTGAGCCCCAAGAAAAAATAACTTTGCCTAAATTTTTATTTCTTGGTCTTGGTGTTGCGACATTCACGTGACTAAGGAGCTCATGTGCTCGTGGTGCCATCATTTCACCGCAACAATTAATTCGGTAGTTTAATCGAATGTGATACCTTGGACTAGTTACTCAGAACTGCGCTTACACGATGCTGCTTTGTGTGTGTACTGGCTCCGTTCGGGCGTTCGCTGAACTACGCCATGTGTGTCAACTGCGACGTAATGTTTTGGCATTTGTATTTCATTTTTTACGAAACAATCAGGAGAAGTATCAGTAATCCAGTTCTCCTGATCTTGAGATAACATTGTCACGATTAGGACTCATTGAATTCCTCTGAAGATAATTGGCATTTTTCGGGTTCTCCTTGCGTTGCATCATTGTTGTGGACGACCGTTTCGCGGGCATTCTAGTCGGCATCATCAGGTCGGAGAAGGCGGGGAGAACCCGAAATACCGATACCGACCGAAATACCGATAAACAAGAAAATTGCGGAAGCTTTAGTGACAGTCCTCTTGAAGATTATTTGGTAGATACGAGTGCCGCCACCCGTATTCTCCCGAAACGCTTGACTTGCCTGCTTGGCTGTGATTGGCCGTTGGAATCAAGAATCGGATGGAAAATGAGTATCGTTCTTCTATCTCTTTTCTGTACTGATAATTGAATTCCATTCTGTGGTCGTATGCGATCATACGATCAGGTGAATCGAATGAGCAAGTCGACGCGATATTCCTTGATTTCAAGAAGGCATTCGACAAGTTTCCTCACAAAAAAACTCATTTATAAATTATATGAATGCGGTGTTAATAAAAAAATAGTGAACTGGATAAGGGGCTTTCTCAGTGATCGAAAACAAAAAGTAGCTATTGACGGTTTTAGCTCTGATATGGTCGAAGTCACATCTGGTGTTCCTCAAGGAGGCGTGATTGGCCCTCTTTTATTCATTATTTATATTAATAACCTAAGATCTCTAATTAGTAGTAGATTAAGATTATTTGCAGGCGATACAGTAATCTACCGTGAAATAAGCGAAGACGAGGACTTTGAAGTTCCGTAATCTGACCTTAACAACGTTCCTTCGTGGTGCCAGTAGGGGTTAGAACTAAATATTAGTACATGCACCACAGTTCACTTCCTGCGAAAGTCATCACACAAAAGCCATACCTACACCGTGGGTGGAGTAAACATAAAATTTTCAAGTACAGTAAAATATCTTGGAATTACCTTAACTTCAGATATATCGTGGGGAACACACATACAAAACATATGCGGCACAGCTCTAAAGAAACTAGGTTTTGTGAAATGTATAATAGAAAGGTCAATTTGTGAGACACTATGTGTACGATCGTTGCAGTTTTCAACGAAGTGCACTACTTTCCTTTGTATTTTATTAATGTTTGTGGTTAAATCTATTTGATTAGGGTCCCAAATGTCCCAAATCCACTCCACTTGAAGTGGAGTGAACGTTTGAGCGTCAAAAATTGGGTTCTAATCCTGGTAAATCTTGTGAACCTGGTAATCCCTGAGTAGGCATATGCGCTGCAACGAGGACGGGTCGAGGGAATTATCAGCAATACGCTGACGATCAGATAGAATGTTATGATCCTTGGTTGCGTCATTTCATCGCTTTTAAAATATCAATGCCGGTATTTTCTTCTACTTCCAAAAGTATGGTTCACGATCCATAATTTCCGACCCCAAAACTGAAGGCCATGTGATGTTTCAGTCGGCTATCTCCGTTTCTGGTGCATTTTCCCACGTGTTAAGTTAGAAAATGTTAAACATGACATTAAGTGTAAAGAACGCTTCGATAAAAAATTATATGCTGCATGAGAAAGCTTTCAGCAGCACTGGACCCCGAACTAATTGCATGTTTTCAAATAAGGAGAACCCTTGAAAATCTTTGCCTGCGGTTGAGTAGATAATTTTATTTGTCCAATCTCAACGATTCTCCGAGATAGTTAATCCGTAAGGTAGGTGAAGACTAGGATGTTTCGGCGGTCATGAAAGAAAACGAGGGATGTAAGACTTCGAAAGGCATAACGTAATTGAAAAAAATAGATGACTTGCGAAAGAAACTTCAGAGAAGACCTGAGGCGAGAATTTCCGATTTATCCTAGTGGAATTAATGCCCATCTCTATTACATACGAGGGCTGTTCAGAAAATAACCGAACATTTTGAATTGCGAGCCAAAGGAGATATTAGTGATATGCAGTTGGGAGCACTACCTTGCGCATTACCTCCTTTGTAACCACGTGTTATTGGGTTGTTGATATCTTGTTTAGTTTTCGTGATATTTTTATTTCAGTGCAACGAGTTTAAGGGCTGTATTCATAGTCGTTACCTGGGTGTCCCCCAGGTGTAGGGGAGCCCCTTGGCTCAGAAATAGTATTCATAGTCGTTACCCAGGGGACTGTTGTCCCCTAACCCTCCCCCAGGCCGTCGATTTCCTGGGTAAGGCATGAGGCTTACCCAAAGCTCCCCTAACGCAGTACTGCTGCCCACGCGTGAGACGAATTGATACTACTGTACCATTGGCAGTACACGATAATATCAACATCTTTCCATAGTAACGTCTTCTGTTTACAAACACGAGTACTTATTGAATCACCCTCGTATTACTCATCATTCAAATTACATAAATATTTAAGTAATATTGAAATCATCCTCTCATATTCCTTCAATCATTTTTCATCACATCGTGTAACAGTATAGTATATTATTGTTTACAGCGTGCTTGGTTACGGTGAGAAATGAGCATCGAAAACATCGAGAACCATTCAGCGAAACCTTTTATATGTATTTTTCTGCGGAATTGTTGCCAAATCTCTTACCCAAGCGTCCCCTGGCTGGGTGTTACCCAGGTAAGGTTTATTATTCGCTCATCGTAGGGGACACCTAGGTGTTACCTGGCTATGGGATACCCAGGTAACCACTAGGAATACGACTATGAATACGGGCATAAGTGTTTGCGGCCATTTTTGAAATGTGTGATTTTCTGCAACGTAAAAATTTGCGTGAAACTGGGGAAAACTTCTACAGAAACGTTTCAACTTTTGAAACAATCTTCCGGAGATGATCCCCTGGGTCTTACGCAATGTTGTGAATGATTTTCACGATTTAAAAGTGGTTGTCAGGCAATTGAAGATAATTCTCGATCAGGAAGGCCTTCCACTTCAACTGATGACTCACACGTTCAGGAAATCAACGATATGTTGCATGGAAATCGCCGATTGACTGTCAGAGAAATTGCAGAAGAGGTTAGAATCTCAACTGGGGCCTCGTACATTGTGTTTTACCCATTTTTTTAATACAGACCACGTTATTGGCGTTGTCTCTTGTCATAATTTAAGTGACTTGTCGAAGTCTTAAAATGGAGTGGAAAATGTAAAGTATCAACTTATTGAGTGATGTTAAGGGAAGACCACCCAAGGCCGTCTGGAGGTAGATCTGCCCTCCATTTATTTAATGGAACTTGATCAATGATGCGATGCACTATCTATTCTGAGATTTGTCATGGGTGATCCAATACAGCGGAACTATAGTATACCCTAAATGGTTATTGATTAATTTTCGTAGTGACATCTATTCCCGCGACGTGTTGATAACAGCGATCTGAGTCGTTCATGATTTACAGTTCAATTAATGGCACCCGAACAGCTAGTTGTCAACGGCGTGACACTTACCGCTAATGCCAGCATGTGGAGTGAATGAATGATTTGAATCATCATACGAGTTCTTCCACTGTATTTTTTTCTAGAGCAACATTTAGTGTTATTTCGTCAGGGTAAAAAATTGATTTTTGTTCAGGAAGAGAATTCTACTTTTGATTGTTTCTTGCGAGTAATCATGACCTTGACGATATAGAAGAAATGCTGAAGAAATGGAGTCTGTATGAGGAAGCGAAACTCCTACTTCTACATCTACATCTACGTACTACCCCGCGAGCCGCCGCATGGGCGCGTGGCAGGGGGTGGTAGGTCACCAGCCGTGTAAAGATGTGAAAGTTTTGGAGGTGAAACGGTGACATGTCCCATGGGAGTGTAGGGAGAGTGTAGTACTTGGGGAGAGTGGTATGAAAAACCAGCTCTCGGAATGTCGTGAGTGGAAGTGTTTTAGCGACACACAGCGCCTCATGAGCGATCTATTTTCTCTACGATTCTTCGTCATTTACCACCATTTTTGAAGTTTTGGACTCGTGGTTACAACATATAGCGAATAATTTTATTCAAGAAAGGAATCTACATCCAAACCAACCAAGTACCGTGTAATCCATCCCTAAGTAGGTTTTGTGGCACAGGATGTTTCCACACCAGGAACACTGCTTTCGTCCCAGCCCTGCTTAAATATTCTGTAGAGTTTCCTGAAAGTATTGAAACGCCATTTTACGGAATTCCCTACGACGTTCTGCAGAATACCTTAGGACGTTCTGCAGAATACCTTAGGACGTTCTGTGGAAATCCCTACGACTCTCCATATAGTTCCTTAGAAAAGGAACTGGGTCAACGGAAACTTCACATATTTCCGTAGAGTTGCTGAAGTTCTACAGAACAGCTCGTAAGGGGTTATTTTGCTCTGCAGAAAATAACTCTACAGAATTCTGTAGAGTCAGGCTCTCATGTTCCGTACAGATCCTTAGAAAAGGAATTAGTTCTGAAGAGAGTCAGTTTCTGTAGAATTCCTTACGTTCTACAGAATAGCTTCCAAGCAATTTTTTAGCAGGGAGTTTAAATCAGAACCTTGCACGTTCCCTCGGCAGTTAGATGCAGACTATATAGTAGTAAATTGAATATTGCGCGGTCAAACCAGAAACTATGAGATTTCTATGTAGATGGACATGCGAGAATAATTTTTCGCGAAGTGTCAGAAGTGCTGCGTGGTGTACGCATTTATTCCACCTCCCTATCCTTCCTGCACTTGTCCTTCTTGTCTGATGTTCCCCTCCCTGTAGTCCCCATCCGATCGGGGGACTATTTTACCTTTCGTAATATTTTACTGGGAGGAATTCCATATTGTCACGCAGAGTAATAATACAGGGCTGCATCTTCTAGGGAGACTTACGTGGTGGTTTCCCCGATGCCTTCCACATCGCAGTACCCTGGTCGATTCCGTGAACTATCACTCACGCCCGAAACTGTGGCTGTTGATACCGGTCCGATGTTCTTGATCTGCGCTATCAATGCCTTGTGTTGAGACTGCTGCCTCTCAGTATTGGGGTCGAATTGGGGTAGCGTGCAAAAGTTGGTTGGCAGGCAGCCAGGAAAATATTTTTACGATATTGATAATGATGTTTTATCACTCCCAAACAATATACAAAGAATACAATCAAGAAGATAGGGAGCTTTAGCCCTGCTAAAAAATTCCTTAGAAGTTGTTCTGTAGAACGTAAGGAATTCTGCAGGAATTGACTCTTTTTCTTGAGAACTAGTTCCTTTTCTAAGGATCTGTACGGAACATGAGAACCTGACTCTACAGAACGTATGTTCTGTAGAGTCATTTGCTGCTATTATTTTCAGAGAGTTATTTTATGCAGAGCAAAATAACTCCTTACCAACTGTTCTGTAGAACTTCAGCAACTCTACGGAAATATGTCGACCCAGTTCCTTTTCTAAGGACCTATCTGGAGAGTCGTAGGGAATTCCACAGAACGTCCTAAGGTATTCTACTTAACGTTCTAAGGTATTCTGCAGAACATCGTAGGGAATTCCGTAAAATGGCGTTTCAATACTTTAGGGAATATCTACAGCACTTTTTAAGAAATTCTGTAGAAGAATTTATAAGGAAACTATACAGGATTTTTTAGCAGGGAGGTTACCTGGAAGGAACCTTTTTCCGCCGCTAGGTCTCGAACCTGCGACCCTCCGAACAGGAGTCGAACCCGTTACCAGTGGTCCAAACCGAATAGCCATGCATTAATTATGGGCAAAAAATGTGGCAGAAAGAATATATATATTTTCGGTGAAGGTTAGGACCCATGAATTCTAAAATGCCTGATATTTGTTCACGCATCATTACAATTGTCAAGAGTGCAATAATGAACTTTATGCACACTTGTATACTATATTCGCGATGGTTATTGATAAATATTCAACGTAATCCATGTAGTTGCTGCTTGATGTAACTTATCACGTTCTTATATTTTACCATCACTAACTTAACACGCTTTTCTTGGCGTGGCCCCTGAGATGGTATTTTCTCCTATTTTAGACCTATGCGATAATGTGGAGGAAAACCAATAAAGGTGCAAAAGAAACTGTGAGCTCTTTCAGTGGAATCACGCTAATACTAAGAACTATGATCTTTGTATGCTAGAAGTGTGTGCTACGACCCTTAATATCCACGGAAAAATAGATTGTGGCTCATTTATCTCAGGTGATCGAAGAAGAACATATTCGGCAGTGGAGGGATATTCTGCCTTTGCAAGAGAAATATTTTGAGAAATCGAACGTTGTTCGGGAGAACACTAATAATTCTGTGGACTAATTACATTTTTTTCGGGGAAGGATGGTGACGTTGGACACGACTACGAGATACTACCCGGGGATGTCGTGTGGACGAGGTTATATATTTCGAAAAATAGTTAATTTATATACAGCCTTATAAAATCTTAAACTTGCGACCTAATAGCGACTATCTGGCTCGTTTTCAAGACAGGATTTCTCTTCTTCTCATAGAATCCATGGTTGAAACCACGATTATGGAATATGAAATAATGCTAAGATCTTTTATGGAACACTCGCTAAATTGCCTGTTAAATTTTTAATCTTATGCAGCGTATTAGAAGTGTAGTATTCTGTGTTCAGAATTTATATGCTCATGACTTATGCGCCTTCTCTTCTGTATTATTTGTCCATTTACTGAATGGAAGCCCTATTTCCTGGTTTTAAAAACTTTAAATTGGTAAAAAGTAACACAAATTTTAAAGTTTCCGCCGCTTGGCGCTGGATTCGGTTCGCAAATCGGTCGTTGGAGGCGCTGAAGTAGTACTTTTTCCGGTAGATGGCGTTGAAGTGGTAGGAGGCGAGAGATGAGGGCAAGGACGCGACCGAGACTTGTTTGCTTCCCCTAGGAAACCTTCCTTCCCCTAGGAAACCTTCCTTCCTCCCCTCGAATGATTTTCTTTCGTGAAATCCGAGTGCAGAGGGCGCGCAGATCTCTTTTTGACAGAAATAACGGGGTGGGAGAGGAGAACGTCTCTCAGTCGAGCGCGATGCTGAATTCATTCCGCGATAACTCGCTCCAGTTTCTCGCGATGCGATTAGCGAACGCATTTTCCGCGGGCACATCAGCTCTGCAATGGATTGCATTAGCGCCTTCTTGATGAGATATGTCACGCATTCATGGCTTCACTGGTGGAGCGACGCGCGTTAAATCATGCTTAAACCTGGGTGGAATTGCCGAATTTGGTTAAAGATGTCTCTGTGCTGTCTACGTGACTCAAAACCTATATTAAAACACGCATTTTCAGTAACTGGGCTTAAAAGTTCTGCTGAATTAGAAAATGATTCCTAAATATTAGACAGTTCATATATTTCACTCACAGTCAACGTTTCGCCAAATTTATTGGCATCCCCACGGCTTTGCAACACGAAACAAAGACATACAGCCAGGTATTTCTCAAAATATTAATATTTATAATAATAATAATAATGTCTTTAACACTTACAGGTTTCCCCAATTACAAGTGTTTTAATCTATCATTTAACTAACACAAACACCCATGTCTTGGGCAGTGAATAATCTACCCAGGCGGGACTCGAACCCGCGACCCTCGGGTTAGAAGGTGAGGACTTTACCCCGCCGACACCTGGGCCGACAAATTAGCACAAAAGTTGAGGAATCGAAAATTTACCTACCGTTGAGCTTAATTATTGAACAACAACTCCAAACAGTAAATAAATATGTTGTTTTTCAATATTAACCTCAACGGTACGTAACTTTTCGATTCCTCAACTTTTGTGCTAATATTTATACACCTAATTACCTGACTGTATGTCTCTTTGTTTCGTGTTGCAAATCCCTGAGGGTACCAATATATTTGGCGAAACGATGGATGTGAGTGAAATGCCTGAGTGACCAAGTATTCAGGAATCTTTCTGTTATCTATATTGCATATTGGTCGAGAAAGTTATATGTGATTAAAAATCCTGCTTTGGGTGTTGAAATGGGTAATCTATTGAAAACCAAAATTACAATTAAATTTAAAAATATATGTGGATTTTTCCACGGATATATTTAAAATGACCACGTTTGTGTAGCTGCTATGTACTTTTTGTTATTCTCTGTATGCCACGGATATTTTTGTGTCTCCCTGTGAAGTTTTCAACTGGATCGCACTCTGTTTTGTTAATTATACATTCTTCATCGTCCTTTCAAGAGGATTGGCGGGAGTCGAAACTGATTAAACATGCATTCTTATACGTGACAACTGTCTAAAAACAAAAAAGGAAATAGACATGAATGTTAATAATTACATTTGGAGGAAGAATTATGGATTAAATTATGGAAGTGTTCCTTTAAAGATCTATGGTTTTCCCGGCGTATTGTGATGCTGAAGGTTACTCAGGATTTCCACCGGGTCAAACTCTCCATCTTGACCGACGTTTCGACGTACATCTACATAATACCCGGTGAGCCGCCGCATTGACGTGTGGCAGGGGATGTTAGGTCACCAGCCGTGTAAAGGTGTAAGTTTTTTGGAGATGAAATGGTGACATGTAGTGTAGGAGTGTATTTTGTAGAGCTCAATTTTTATTGTGGTCGCTTATTGATCAAGAACGAGTTTTTCTATATATATGTTCGGTAGGGTATCTCTCCTATTTTATCGCATCTGTCAGACCTAGAGATTTAGTGAGGAGTCGAGCGAGTCGTCCATCGTCATCACAGCATGATATCTCCTCCACTTTTCAGTTCTTGGTTCAATTGGCACCTTTCGTAATCTTTCTCATATTCGTATCCACTGCCCGTCACTTTATTGCGGGTGAAGGATGTGAAATCCCCTGTTATTTGCATACGTATTTCGATCTACGTCCAACTCTTATATTTTTCTCAAACTGATGCTCTCAATTATGATTTATAGCCAGTCTAAGTGCTCTATTGTTTGTCCAATCCCTTCATCTCGTTTTCGCTTCGGGGACTTCTTTAAGTATAAGCTCTACTTCAATGTCTTACGGTGACTATACTGATGGATATCTTACCTGTCACATAAATTTTTTGAATTACCAGAGCACCATACTTAAAACACGTCTAGAAATCTTCAGTCTGCGGTACCATAGTTAGTGCTAACATCACGTTTCGCAAGATCCCTGCCTGACTCTTGTGTCTCATATATACGATATTTAAACTTTCGGAAATAAAAAAAAGTTTGCGAGTCTTCGAAATCAACGGCAAATAGACAAGGAATTTTGGGGCATAATTTGAGAATATGACTGATAATAATGATTTCAGCGAGGGTACTTCCATATTAGTGACAACTGGCGTATGCACCACACGCTATGGTAGCTCATAGGTTTTAGGATAGACGTTGTGATACTGTCATCTCCGCGACCAATGAATGTTAGTATTCTGATTCCTCCCCTTTCTTTGAAGATATAACTAAAGTTACCTCCTCCACCTTTTCGCAGTCATTCGGCACTTTCAGCCACTCCTCTGCGTAAGAAGGAATGCACCGGGGAAAATCATCGGGAAGTAATGTATGAGCATAGTAGCCCAATTTTAAATTTAGTTTTCAAAGGTTATTTCAACGTTTGATAATGAATTATTCAGCGAGGCACAATATAAGTCCAAGGAGCAGCAAGAGTTATTTTTGGACCAATCTAAGTTATGCTCCGGTAACCGCAGCGAGGGGAGTGACAATTTTTGTCCTTTGCGTGAATGTAAAAGGTCAACTGATGTATTTATGTCACAATTGGCGTATTATATAAATGGACCCTTTGTTGTGGTTTTTTTAGTCCGAATAGTTTCAAGTGAGCTACGCAATCCACCTTATCAACTTGACGCCACTCTGCATCGAAGCTGATGACTAACATACGCACGAAAACGCCCAAAAGAACGTTTTCGGCGAAAATTCGCAAGATCCATGCATGACTCTGGTATCCCATTTACGTTGTTGAAATATAAATTAATTCTTTTGTCTATGCAGCATTGGTAGCATACCCATAGTGTAATTCATGTTGGTGAAAGTTTCATGTACATTAGAATGCTTTGTAGTGATAACTCACCCTCTGCGAAGCACCCTAGGGGTGGCTTGTAGGGAAATGTGTAGATGTGGGTAGTGGCAGAGCAGTGTATCAAAATACTATACACGTGTAGACTTGTAGCATCCTTTTTCTTAGGCTTGATCTTATTTTGTTTGACGGTAAGTACATCTATTTCTCGTGGAATGCTGCCTTTGCACATTTTATCCAAGTTAATTTGTCTCTTTTGCTCCTCCAGTCAGTCTATTTTTTTTACTATGCAGATGTGTACTTTTTTAAACGATATCCAGTGGCTGGCATCTGATATTATTTATTTATTTGTCTTATTATATTTCCCCCGCCATACAATTAATATCTTTGTCTTAATTTTATTCAGTCTCATGTCATTTTGATTACTAAGCATTATTACTAAGTATTATGAGTGATAAGTAAGTAGTATAAATTACCTTAACTTCTGATATATCGTGGGGACCACATATACAGAACATATGTGGCGCAGCATTAAAGAAACTAGCTTTTGTTGTTTTGTTAAACGTATAATAGGGAAGGTCCTCGGATGAAAAAGTAAAAAAGAGATGCTATTTCGCTCTGGTTAGGCCACACCTCGAATACGCCGCGAGCATTTGGGACCCTGGTAAAATAGATTTAACCAAGACATTAATAAAATACAAAGGAAAGCAGCGCGCTTCGTTAAAAACTGCTACGAGCGTACATATAGTGTCTCACAACTTTTAGAGGGATTAAGGTGGGAGCCTCTAGAGACTCGGAGGCTACACGCTAGGCTTAGGTTGCTTGATAAACTCAGAACTGATATTTTTCAGAGCGACACAGAATATTATCATGACTCCTCACTTCATCTCTAGGTATGAAAAATGCAAAAAAATAAGAGATATACACTACCGAACAGATAGGTACAAAAACTCATTCTTTCTGCGGACAATAAGCGACCACAATAAAAATTTAGGTCCACTAAATGCACTCCTATAGTAGATGTCACCTTTTCATCTCCATAAAACTTGCACCTTTACACGGCTGGTGACCCAACACCCCCTGCCACACGCCCATGCGGCTGCTCGCGGGGTGTTGTGTAGATGTAGATGTAAGTATGTTTTCCATTTCATATCGAATGAGGTTACTTTACCATCACCTTTGCAGTCCGTGAAATCGCATAAATCGATATCATCTGCAAAGCGCAACGGTACTACACAATGATTTGTGATGTTAAAACTAATCAAATTGCAGGAAAAAATCTGTTAATTGAAAGGGGAACGGTGAGGATGGCCGTAGAAAACCAATCCGTGGGTCGTTGACTCCCAATGGTGATGGCTTAGGAATTTGATCCCACTCGTGATATTGGTGGATGAAATCAAACCTTTGCGTCTATTTTTAGATTCCAAGCTCGCCGGAAGTGCCCGGGAAAAAGGTGCGCCAATGGGACGAACTCTCGTGAATTCTAATGTGTTTTGAGATTCGCCGGGCGCTCCGTTCTTCGGCCGAATGTTGGCGGAGCCCTTCTGGCGAGTACCGCTCGAGGACCCGCAAGATGGCAGCATCTCCTCCTTGCGGAAACGGTTCACGTGCGGGAATCGAAATCGTAAGCGAACCCATTTCAGAGAGAGAGAGAGAAAGACGTGGCGTTTACGAGGTTCGAGCTCCGGTTCCCGACCGTCTTCGGACCGCAGGATCGACCCGAATCTTGGGAACGATTGGTTACCGCGCCTATGCGATTCGGGGGCTGCTGACCGCTCCACATACTTGGAAAGGGTTATGATATTATTTGATGGCAAAGAGGGTTAAGAAAAGAAGAAGCTGTGCTTTCCATGTCAGAACAACAATGCCAGCCGATACACAAAGACGTATCGAACCTTCTGTTTATTTATGCTGGAAACGTCTTAAAGATGAAAACCTTCTTAATGATAGAATTGTAACATTCCAACACCTATTTCTACGGATAGACTAACTTTAGCCTTTGTGAAGAACCGCTTACTTGACGAAGAATCCAAGCGATCGTTTCTGGCCAACGGCACATCAGCACATGGATTCCGAGGTGCAATCTACGATATTATTCTTTACGCGTTTGGACTGCGTGACGAATGCTGCCGTAGAATGCACCTCGGAATCCATGTGCTGATTTCCGTCAGCCAGGAACGATCGCTTGGTTTCTTCGTCAAGTAAGCGGTTCTTCACAAAGGCTAAATATATCCCTAGACATAGTCTCTATGGCTGTGACGACCACGTTATATTCTTGCAGCAAAGTTAGTAGCAAATGACAAATAATCTGGTTCACTAACAGGTTCAAATCACTTCGTCACATCCCCACCGGTAAAATACCTAGCGAGTACCCCCGAAAGAGCCTGCCCGCAATATATATTGTATGAACTGGTTCGCTATGACTTGTGAGGAAGGTACTCGTTGTTGTCGGTATTTTTTGGGTGCGTCGATAGTTGAGGTAATTTTACACCACGCAAAATCTAATTTATGTTTGTAGTATTTATGAAGTTATTATAGTAACTTTTAATAAGAACCAGGGAGCAAAAAGTGATAGAGTAAGTAATATGATCACTTTTTTTATTTCTTTGTAATAAATCTTCTTCTGCAGTTGTCAATCCATGAGGATTGGTTGGCTACAGCACTCCACACCTCTGTCCTCTGCCATCCTCTTCATTTCGGAAAATCGTCCGCATCACATGTCACCCATTATCTGCTTCCAATATTCCAATGTTGGTCTTCCTCTCTACCGTTTGCCCTCTTATCATTATTCTTAAATAAATAGCAAAATGTATAATTAAAAAAGACAGTAATTTGAAGTTTTACGTAGCTTTGAAAGATGTGCTTGCGTTCAGGATACCTACTTAACTTGGATCAGTATGCTGCCAGAATTGTAAAAAATGAACCAAATGAAAAATGTTTTTCGTTAAAAATTTTATGCATGGAAATCCTTTCCGTTTCTTATGATTTCGGGTAAAATATAAAAAAAAGGCTTAAGCCCCAAAACGCAAAAATGATGTTATACATCGTTCCTGATTGATTCCAGTGGAATGCTTTTATTCATTATTTATATTAATGACCTACGTTCTAGAGGTAGCAGTAATATAAGATTATTTGCAGACGATACAGTTGTCTACCGTGAAATGAGCAAAGACGCGGACTTGTCATCGGATCTTAACCACGTTCATTCGTGGTGCCAGGAGTGGGGGTCAGAAATAAATATCAGCAAATGCATCACAATTCAATTCCTGCGTAAGTCATCACACAAATACCATACCTTTACTGTGGGTGGAGTAAATATAAAACCATTAATATTCATAATGGATTCAAATGTTTGGAATCGTTGCCTAGGCAACGTATTGCCTAAATTTCCACATTTAGTTCACCCAGTCCTTTACTTGGGCATTCATAGGTTTAATAAACTTGTCCGAATTACATTAATTGTGCGTTATTACATCGCATCAAGTATGAGAATTGCGGCAAAAACTGTTATTATCTAATAAGGGATAAGTCATAAAGTTTACTTTAGGGGTTTTTTTAGCATTTAAAATGTTTTCAAGTACAAATAGATATTTACATCCGCAACAATGAGTCTTTCTCCTATTACGTTATTCGTTGTTTACATTTTTAATTTCCGTTTGCTGTCATGTGTCCACGATTCCACGAGATGCGACGCGATTTAATGGCAGAATCGATATGCTACTCGTAGGCAAAATAGAAGCCAGTCTTATTTCCGTGAAAGTACAAACGTTGGCCAAATACTCACCACTATCGACCCCTACCTTCATGAGAACCCTTGCTCACTTATCGAAGTGTCGACTGACGACTTGCAAGAGTACTTTCATGGATGTGACATGGACTTCCATGAGTAAGCCCGCCTACTTGCGCTTTATCGCACTCATGAATATACATAATGGATTCAAATGTTTGGAATCGTTGCCTAGGTAATGTGTTGCCTCAATTTCCACATTTAGTTCGCTCAGTCCTCGGCGCCACTTAGAAAAAAGTCTTCTCAGTCGAATCGTAATTGGCCGCTGTTAATTGTTGTTAACGTGAGACTGTGGTGAATATTCAATAACGATCGAGGAGGTATGAACAACTTGATGCTGTGAATAATAGCTGGCTATTTTTGAGACCTAACAGTTACTTTGTTAATGTTAAAGAGGAAATATCTACTACTGGAAGTGTGCTTTAGGAATATGAAACTTCCATTGTGAGCAGACGCCGACGGTTGCCAGACTATGATTCTGACTTGAATGTATTAGGCCCGTTCGGCTTAATTAAATAATTTATAATGCCTTATTTGAACAGAACTTGCTTCATACCAGGCTGCAAAACAGGGTATGCGTATTCGAGGATCCAAAATAATGACCACCAATAAAAAGGAACGGTGATCGAGTGAAAAGGAACGGGTTCCAAAAAGACCGGTCCCTAGTCCACGGGTTCCCAAAAATGAATGGGTTTGCCCATCTCTACTAATGTACTCGTCTGTTGCACTTCCTGTAAACTATTATTATTATTACAATTAAACAGTTACAAGTTGGCCATTGGCCTTGTGGTAACATTAAAAACAGCCGAGTAAAAGAATAAAACTTGAAACCCTCTTCTCCTTTAACCAAATTTTAAAAATACTTAATTTATTGGGAAGGGCTCAAATATTTTTGCTGGTAGGTCGTTCCAGTCCCATATGGTCCCATTCAAGGAGGAGAACTGTTTGACATTTGTCCTTTGGGATCGCCACTTTATCTTGAACTGGTGATCATTTTTCCCCACAAAGTTTGGCTTCATTATGTCCTTCGCAAATTCATCCCGTGCATTTTCCTCACTCACTATTTTGTACATCCCACATAGCCTGCACCTCCTCCAAGTTCATCACCTCTCCTTTCTTGTGTGAGTCCCATTCAAGAGATGATTACTCTAGTGTTGGACGAACCAAGGTTTTATGGGCCTTCTCTTTAGTGGTCGTGCTGCTCCCTTTGAGGTTTCTCATTACCAAATGCAACATTTTGAAAGTTTTTTTAACAGTGTGTTCCGCGTTTAAACCCCATCCTGAATTCTTAGTTAAATTGACTCCTAAGTATTTACAGCTATCCGATTTTGGAATTAAATTACCGGAGAATACGTAATTTCTGTCTCTGGTCGTTTTTTATTGCTTGAGTTCACATATTTGCATTTCTTTACATTTATGTAATGGAATAGAATAGAAAATAGTCTTTATTTTTCTGGGACTTTAAGTCCCCTGGAACATAGAAAAGAAATAAATACATGCCATAACATAAAAGATTACAAAAAACTAAGCAATTTTACATGGGTAATCAGTCATGTTTCTCTTGAACATCGAAATTGTCGTAGAGGTTCTAACATTTACAGGTAGACAATTCCATAACTTGCAGGAGGAAATTAGGAAAGAGTGCTCAAATAATAAGGTATGGAATTTAGGGACTAAAAATAACTCAGTGACACGAGTTGATCTTTTTCCTGTATCTACGTACAGGTAGATGCAGCGTTTCTTGACTTTAGAAAAGCTTTTGACAAGGTTCCCCGCTGTAAGTTACTCGCGAAGTTAGCATCATACGGAATAGACAGTAATATAGTAGGCTGGATAGGAGATTTCTTACATGAACGCGTTCAAAGGGTGGTATTAGATGGTGTCAGCTCAGGCGAAGTAAAAGTTACATCGGGTGTTCCCCAGGGAAGCGTGATAGGCCCAATTTTATTTCTTCTGTACGTAAACGACTTAAATAGTGTAGTAAAAAATAGCAAGCTCCGTCTTTTTGCCGATGATGCAGTAGTGTATAAAGAAATTAGAAATGAAGAGGACAGACAGTGTTTAGCTAAGGATTTAGATGCGATTGATGATTGGTGTGATAGATGGCAGCTAGAATTAAATTTGAAGAAATGCGCGATTATGAATTTTTGGAAAAAGAATGGCCTTCCCCGGAATAATTATAGCATCAAAGAAAACAAAATATGTAACGTAGAATCAATTAAATACTTAGGCGTCACCATCAGTGAAGACATGTCATGGGGGAAACACATCAGGGAAATAACTAGTGTAGCAAACCGTAGATTAGGATTCGTAAAAAGGGTTCTAGGCAAATGCGATGAGAGAGTCCGAGAAAGAAGCTATTTTACACTGGTCAGGCCTCATTTAGAATATGCCGCTAGTATATGGGATCCCTACGAGGAAGGTATGATAAAAGAATTAGAGCGCGTGCAAAGGAGATCTGCTAGGTTTGTTAAATGTCGTTATGATAATTGTATTAGTGTTACGAGTTTAATAGAAGAACTAGGATGGGAATTACTATCAGAACGCAGGTTAAAATTTAGGTTAAACCTTTTAAGTAAATTCGAAACCGATTTGTTCACAGATGACGTTAGATATATATTAAGAACCCCTGCGTATTATGCTAGGTTTGACCATATGAACAAGATTAGAGAGATAGATTGTCGTACCGATAGATTTAAAATGTCATTTTTCCCGCGTACCATAAGAGAGAACAATAGGCAAGTAGCAAAAGGGATAGGTAGGTGAAACATAGTTAGAATAGTCTGTAGTGCATGATGCATGTAATAACTACCAATAATCCCTTCCTTATTATGTATATTTTAACCTGTACTATACCGTAGTAACTAATATTCTATTGTAATAACTACTGCAATTACTCGCAATAACTAATAATCTACTGTAGTAACCAATAAACTATGACCCTATTTTCTAGCATGTCTACATTATATATCCTACTTACTTGGCAATAGTGCATGTTTGGTGATCTTCACCCCCTGCCACACACCCTCGTGGTGGCTCGCAGGGTATTACGTAGATGTAGATGTACATTACATATAAAATTTTCATACAAATAGGTGGGGCCTTTGGATTTCAGAACCTTGAACACGTATAAAGCGTTTTGCAGTTTTCGGCGTTTATCCAATTTCAACCATTTAATTTTTTCGTAATAAGGCGTGACGTGTTCATCATAGCGGATGTTGAAAACAAAACGCAGACAGGAGTTTTGAAGACGCTGCAGCTTAATGCACAGTTCTGAGTTAACATCTGAGAAAATGATTGAACAATAGTCAAAATATGGGAATACCAGAGTTGGAACCAGCTTCTGGCGAAGTGAAATTGGGAGCAGATGCCTGAAGTGCTTCAATTGGTACATAGTCTTATACACATTGTTAGATATAGCTTTAACGTGCTCCCGCCAGCTCAAGGTGTTATTTAAATGAATCCCGAGACTTTTCACTGAAGTCGAGTAATCTATAAGGATATTCTGTACTCTTATTTTGGGAGGGCCACTCATTGAGATGAAGATCAGATAGGAAGGATTACCAAATATTATTGACTTAGTCTTGTCAGGATTCAACTTCAGCCGATTGACAGCTAACCATTTACAGATAGATTGGATATCTTTATTGATCAATTCAACAGCATTTTCTATTTCCTTTGGGTGGGATTCGAGATAAATCTGCAAGTCGTCTGCATATAGATGGTATTTGCAATGAGATATGGTGCTAGTGAGGTCTTTGATATATGTAGTGAACAATAGGGGTCCAAGAATTGAGCCTTGCGGGACTCCTCGGGGAACAGGTAGAAAACTTGATTCTTTACAATGTAATGGTAGACATGCGACAAAATGCAATATATTCAGAGACTGGAATTCACACATATATATATATTTGTATATTTCGCCTCATTTACGATTTTGTTAGCATTTGTTTTGAATTATCAATCTGGAATCGAAAAAAACTGAAGTTTCCGAGATTTCAAATGTTTGCTCACATGAGCATTCCACTCAGATTTGTGTAATAGCGTTAATACTAGAATCACATATGTCATCTCCTGTGGTCCAGCAGTTACAAACTAGATATGAGATTACAAACAAGTGGGATCATCAAAGGTGTACAACAAATCACAGGTACCTTTTTATAGGCGTTTAGCGTCGAGTAATTGGTACCATTTAAAATTTTATGTAGTTAACTCAATTTGTAAAATATGATATTTAACAATGCCCGTAATTTACGAAGTGGTAGCATGTCATTCCTGCGAGTGGAAGCAGTGCTTCAATTTTTTTTGCTTCAAATACTGTTATAAACTTGGACAATTTTGGTGGCGGTTGCTTGCATTCTCGCAGTTATTAATTTATTCTCTAATGTTTGCCTATTTATTAAATGCTGCTGCGATTTCCGCCGCAGCTATGGCCGCATCTCTTAAGTCCTGCCACGTTCTTAACGGCAGAAGTTACCCCAGACTCAACTTCTTAAAGGCTTCCTTTCCTTATTCCTCTCCATTTCCAAAATTTAGAGCATCTATTTCTGCCGTCTTCTAAAAATTCATATTCCCTGCGCGATTTGCCGCTGGCTCCGGACCCGGAATCGGATAATGCGATCGCGTGCTTCCCCAAACAATCGTCTGAGGGCGCTGATTGGTGGCCCGTCGCCAAGTTGCGAAGCCTTTTTGCGCAACTCGTGAGAACTTCTTATTGGAACGCTCCCTGGTGAGTGCATTAGTAAACGTGAATGTGTCACGTAACCTTTACGACATGAAGGCCTTGGGAATTCTTAAGTAACGGGCAGCATCGAAGCTCCAGTTCGTAAAAGTCCTGCTTAAACACCGTGAGCCTCCTCTTGCATATTCATGACCCGTTTTATTGTCTAAACGTATCTTTGCATTCGAGTTGTCTCCCGTTTTGTTTTTTTAAATCTAACCTTCGGTCTCTCTCTTCGTTCCATGAGCGATCTTAATGGTAGAGTTTTATGATCGCAGCTATGATGGTTTCTAGGGAGGATGGAAAAACTTCGTCGCTGCTTTATGCAACGTAAAACACGTTTCTCGGTCTGAGAAGAGTAAGGTGAGACTCCTTGGAAGGCAAGTGGGACACTGGTTAACATCTGATGGTGACTACACAATTCCATTAAGCATTCCTCGTTTCCCATCGGTGGAATCGACCACTGAAGTAAAATAGTTATTTAGATGTCCCTGAATTACGTCTGTTTTAAGTATTACCGTATTTACCCCTTAATATAAGACCCCCTCCTCCCACTTTTGAGGCTCAAATTCCAGGAAAAATATAAAACAGGTGGGAGAGCCCTCAGGGAAGTACCCAGTGTCAGTTTGGAAAGAATATGTGATGCTTTGCATGTTTTGTAATTAAGCAGTAAGTGTTTCTAAATGTTGTTTGAATGTTGAAGGAACTAAATCATTCAAAGAATTTCGAATAGTCGTGTTACATAACTTAAAATTTCAGTATGGGTATCCCCTCTGGCTTATCCTCCCCGTATAACACCCCAACCCCACTTTTGGAACATATTTTTCGGGGAAATAAGGGGAGTCTTATATTCAAGTAAACACGTCTACGTCTACGTAATACCCTGCGAGCCACCACGAGGGTGTGTGGCAGGGAGTGAAGATCACCAAACATGCACTATTGCCATGCAAGTAGGATATTTAAGATTAAAGGGAGATATGCTGGATAATAGGGTCACATGCAGCAAGATGGTTAGTATCTACATAATAGAAAAGGGATTATTGGTGGTTATTACATGCATCATTCACTACAGACTAACTATATTTCACCTACCTATCCGTTTGCTACGCTGCCTATTGTTCTCTCTTATGGTACGCGGGAAAAATGACATTTTAAACCTATCGGTACGACAATCTCTCTCTCTAATCTTGTTAATATGATCAAACCTAGCATAATACGCAGGGGTTCTCAATATATATCTATTGTCATCTGTGAACAAATCGGTTTCGAATTTACTTAAAAGGTTTAACCTAAATTTTAACCTGCGTTCTGATAGTAATTCCCATCCTAGTTCTTCTATTAAATTCGTAACACTTATACAATTATCATAACGGCCTTTAACAAATCTAGCAGATCTCCTTTGCACACGCTCTAATTCTTTTGTCAAACCTTCCTCGTACGGATCCCATACACTTGCGGCATATTCTAAATGAGGCCTGACCAGTGTAAAATAGCTTATTTCTCGTGCTCTCTCATCACATTTGCCTAGAACCCTTTTCACGAATCCTAATCTACGGTTTGCTACACTAATTTCCCTGATGTGTTTCCCCCATGACATGTCTTCAGTGATGGTGACGCCTAAGTATTTAATAGATTCTACGTTACATATTTCCTTTTCTTTGATGCAATAATAATTCCGGGGAAAGCCATTCTTTTTCCAAAAGTTCATTATCGCGCATTTCTTCAAATTTAATTCTAGCTGCCAACTATCACACCAATCATCAATCGCATCTAAATCCTTAGGTAAAGACTGGATGTCCTCTTCATTTCTTATTTCCTTATACACCACTGCATCATCGGCAAAAAGACGGAGCTTGCTATTTTTTTACTACTGTATTCAAGTCATTTACGTAGAGGAGAAATAAAATTGGACCTATCACGCTTCCCTGGGGAACACCCGATGTAACTTTTACTTCGCCTGAGCTGACACCGTCTAATACCACCCTTTGAACGCGTTCATGTAAGAAGTCTCCTATCCAGTCTACTATATTACTGTCTATCCCGTATGATGCTAACTTCGCGAGTAACTTACAGTGGGGAACCTTGTCAAAAGCTTTTCTAAAGTCAAGAAACGTAGCTTCTACCTGTACGTTACCTTCTCCGGAAACTAAAATATCATGAACAAAAAGACCTAATTGAGTTTCGCAACACCGTCCTTTTCTGAACCCATGCTGGTTTGTTATCAATAAATCCTGGCTGTCGAGGTGTCCCATTATTGATGTAACTATTATGTGCTCTATAATTTTACATGATAGTGACGTTAATGATATTGGTCTATAATTACATGGCTGTTCCCTATCGCCGCTTTTAAAAATTCGGGTCACGTTTGCTATCTTCCAGTCTTTGGGAACCGCGTGTTCTTCAAGGGATTTTTTAAATATTACTTTAAGATTCGGAGCCATTTCGAGAGCTAATTCTTTATAAACACGAGCTGGAATTTCATCAGGACCTGAGGACCTGTTCGGGCTAATGTTACTTAGTAAGGATACGATTCCGCTACAAGATAAAGCGATTGGGGGCATTGGTTGTTGAAATCGGTCTGGTATGGTTTCGCGGAAACTATGAATAGATTGATTCAAAACACTCTGAAAAAAATAATTCAATAAAATAGCCTTATCTAAACTGGATGTTGCTATTTCGCCTCTATCGTTTTTCAAGGAATTAACCGTTGACTTTTTAGTTCCCTGTACTTCCCTAACATATGACCAAAATGCTTTCGGATTTCCCTCTAGTTGTTCTCCGAGTACTTTTCTCTTGAATTCACTAAACACTTTTCTAAGCGCTGTTTTTGCGGTACTATTCTCTTCGCTCAGTTTGCGACCTCAGCACTACCTGTATGATGCGCGCATCAATTTAAATACATGTAATTAACGTCTCCGTTATACTTAAGTCAGGATTATGCTAAAAAAAGTGTTTACCTTACAATCCCTGACACGCGTCGTTATTTCGGCACGTGAGCTACAGTGTATGTGAGTATTTTTTTGAAGGTCTATCGCTTTGTAATTCTTTTAATGTCGAGTTTTCCCTGTGCAGCGTGTATCTATGCAGTCGCTCCAGCTCAATTACCAGCGTCCATTGCCACCAAACTTGGTCCAGTCCAGCCGAACTTGGCACAGTAGGAAACTATTTAAACATTTTTGATAGAATGTGAAAAAATTATTTCATCTGCTTTTCGGAAATCCTCCGGAAAAATGTTTAAAAACATAGAGAAAAGAAAGTATTCTCTTGTAAAAGAAAACCGGGAAGCATTAAAATAATTGGTCCTCCCGAACTAGTGTTACTTAATAGAATGTTGATGATTAGCAGTGATTGGTCAACGTATTTAGTTAATAAATCTTGAGCTTTCTCTCTCTTCATTTAAGAAACAAGCTTCGGTCTCATTTTGAAGCGTTCCATGTGGGACCATGCGCGACGGTAACTTGATTTAAGGTCCTCGGATGAAAATGTCAAAGATAGATGCTACTTCGCTCTGGTTAGGCCACACCTCGAATACGCCGCGAGCATTTGGGATCCTGGTCAGGTAGATTTAATCAAAAAACTTTATAAAATACAAAGGAAAGCAGCGCGTTTCGTTAAAAACTGCTACGAGCGTACATATAGTGTCTCACAAATTTTAGAGGGATTAAGGTAAGAGCCCCTAGAGACTCGGAGGCTACACGCTAGACTTATGTTGCTTGATAAATTCAGAACTGATATATTTCAGAGCGACATAGAGAATATTATCATAACTCCTCACTATATCTCTAGGTCTGACAGATGCGATAAAATAAGAGAGATACCCTTCCGAACTGATAGGTACAAAAACTCGTTCTTTCCGCGGACAATAAGCGACCACAATAAAAACTGAGCTCCACTAAATACACTCCTATAATGCATGTCACCATTTCATCTCCAAAAAACGTGCACCTTTACACGGCTGGTGACCTAACACCCCCTGCCACACGCCCATGCGGCGGCTCGCGGGGTATTATGCAAATGTAGATAAAAATTTGATGATCAGCAGTGATTGGTCAACGTATGTAGTTAATCGTGAGCTTTCTCTCTTTATTTAAGAAAGAAGCTTCGGACTCATTTTGAATCGTGCCATTTGGGACCGTGCTTGACGGTAACTTAAACGAAATCGACCCATGGAGAGATATGCTGCGGAAAAAAATAATTTTCCTCCGACAAGTGGAAAATCAAGCCCTAAGGAATGATATTTCGAGAATTCGTAACAGTCGTGTAACTTACGGCGAATGAATCCGCTATAGTTCCTCTCTGGGCTTCTTTGAAGCGATTGGGGCATTATCGTTCATGCTATTTGTACGTTTTGCGTGAAACTTTGTGCACGTGGACTTATTAGTAATAATTATACATATGAGTGACATATTGCATATTACCGAAGAATGATAGCATGTTACCGAATTGGTTTCTTGGCTATTTAATGCTGTTTTTACTCGTAGCAATATTGTACTTATAAGATACTTAAAAAAAACTCGATTCAATGTGTACAAATTTTCCTTTAAACTTGAAAAAATACGTTTCATTATGTTGTGATGGTGGCGAGAAAATGTCCAAGTATCATGCCGAATAAGAAAAGCGTATTTAATGATGTACATACGCTTTAATGTAGGATTCCGCGCCGTAAACATTGTCGTAACAATTCGTTATTTTTAAGACGAAATTTTTAAACTTTGACTCGTTCATCAATTGTATTGCACTATGTATGGTAATTTACAAAGTGTAAACGATTGCTCTTCAGGGATGTGTGATGCTAAAATTCTTTTCGACATGCTTGAAAAGTTATCAAAATGTGCACTCAATGATTCAGGCTTGGCGCTCCAGCCACCTCCAATTAGTCCAAGGAAAACACTCGCGTGTGTAAGAGGTGATTTCACCATTTGGCTCGCAATTATTATGTAAATTCAAGTATTAAGTCATGTTTTCTACTCAGTAAACATCTTGTTTACTTTTTGTTCTCGTTAAAATTCGCGTTGGGTTTTTGGTATTGGGGAGATGCCTTGTAAATCATCCGGTGATGTTCGTATAATCATGTGTGAAATTATTTGTTTTCCAGGGACATTAATGTATTAATTGACTTAAATTTAACTCCCTATAAATGTATCCATCCTCATATTCTTACGTCACTTTGTAGTATTCGTGAAATTGTAATTGAAGTACTCGATATGGCAATGGAAGACCGCTATTTATTTAAGTGTTCCTATTTCTAAGTTATCTTGACTTAGTAGATTGGATACGCGAATACAACCGTGAAACATTTTCAATTTTTTTGAGAATTGAAGTTCCCAAGTCCTTTTACTGGATTGGATTTAGGGGAGGCGACCGACAGCTAAGGTCGTTTGCGCCATAGGGTATAGGTAAGGGAGGAAGGGTGGATAGAAACCCGGCGTCGGCATAAGCCTGCTATTAACGAAAGGCGCCAAGGGGCCCATGGTTTATCGTCTCATCCGACAGACGGAGTACTGTACTTGAAGTGTCCTCCACGAGACGCTCAAGTAGGGATCGGGTTCCTCAGAAAAGCATCCGCCTCTGCAGGGATTTGAACCTCCTCCGTCCGTATGATTAGCCAGTAATCTAGCCACCACACCAACCCGATCCCCAGTCCTTCTACTGTTTTAGAAACGAAAGAAGCTGATTTTATGATAATTAAGTTTTATAGAAACAGCAGCGGAGGATATCAACATTGCGGTAGTTTTCAGGACGATTCATATTGGTGAACTTCTTCAATCCTATGAAATTCCTTTAAACTCCTTGTCAACTGTGACCCATATACATATCGGACGAAATATCCGGTGCAAACTGGAGCTTTAAAATGGATCACCTCAATAATATTGGACCAAATTTCTAATGCTCGAGGTGAGGCTTTGTGTGGGTTTTCGTAGCTAATGATTCGAGGTTTTCAGCGATTTTCCACGCCATTTGTTTGTTGATGGTGACAGTTTTGGTCCAGTTCCAGGGTAAAACTTCTGGTCCTAATGTCTGTAGTCTTCAATCTGAACATACACTTCTGGAAGAGGTACATAATTGTCGTAATCCACGAGGGAAAGTATCGAAGCCCTGAATCATCAACATTTTGATGTTCGAACGAGCTCACTTTTTATTTATTCCTGAATGAGCTCGTTGTTGTAGCGTTTTCTACCTCATAACATAGTTTTCTTTTCCTGTAGGACCCATTGGGTCACAAGGGCATTGTCGAAGTGGTTATGTTGTAGATTTAGTTTATTGCTTTCGTGAAATTCCATTTTAATCATTTTAGGTGTCCCTGGATTTCACTATTCTGTCACTGAGGATAGTGTACAATTTCGATGGCTAACAGAACGTGACTAATTCCGTTAAAATCATTTTCGGGTGAAAACTCTCCCGCTTACTGCAACTCTGCTTTCTTTTCATTTAGGTCATGGTATGCCTTGGTGTCCACGTGATTCCTTGTAGTCGCTGTAGTCATTAGGCGGCAACGGCTCACCAATGGATGTTTCTCCCGGGGGTACTCAACAATGTGAAACCCAATGCTAAACCCTAACTACAGCTTGATGGACGCCGAGACGCATGGAAGACTATGGCAACGTGAGTAGTGAGCGCCTATATAATATGTGTGCCTGTACTTGTTTGTTTTCTCTTTCTATTAGGTCGTTACCAGTGATTGACTGCAGTTGTAATGTGACTGACTGCAGACTGCAGTAATGCCTGGTGTCCCCCAGGGAAGGGTAATAGGGCCTGTCTAACTCTTCATGCCTATTTATTCCATCATATCAGTCCAAAATGACTAGCGACGCAGTTTGCGGTTAGGAAATTCAACTGCACAGAAAAAACGACGTAAGAGGGGCATGAAATCGTTGACGTCGTGAAAGCAGATAAGTCGCGCATGAGTTTTCCCAGCATTCGTTTCAGACTGCGTATGCTTTTCCTTCATTACAATCTTTATCAAGGCATGTTTGTTTTCGTTAAACGGTGTGGATACTGTGAACTACAAACTTATAAGACTGCTGAGGTATTCAGCTTAAATTATAAATGTGGTATCCGATGCCATTGGAGTTAAAACGAGAGATGACCATAGGGCGTCTCTTATACCCAGAGCGTGAATTTACATTATGGATTCTCGACTCGTTGCCAAAAACTGTTGCCTAGAATTCCGTAAACAAACAACTTTTTCGATTGAGTCGCTGTCTAGTGATGAAGACGGTAGTTCAAGTGTAAATACAGTCTACAGATTGTAAATAATCAATTTTTCTCTTCTTTCATATATAGTTCTTTAGATTTTATGTACAGCGTTAAGATCAAAATCCTTATATATTTCCTTGCGCCGTTTTGGAAAAATGGCTGTCGGCAGAAAACCAGGAGGGATAAAATTTGTTTAATGCCATTTGTTTAAGCTGCTAAATGCATGCAGATATATGCATTGAAAGTAGATGTTTTCAATCATGCTCGTGTAACCAACTTATTTTTCATTGGGACATTTCCCAAGGATTCAAAGGCCCCTGGCCAAAAGTTTTTTTATTTTTAATGGATTGAATAAAATAACCGTATACTACCGAATAAAACTGGGAATTACAAGGTCTATGATAAGAGCTTATGTATTTTCAATTCTTTTTTTCTCTAAAGTTGACTACTGATTCATTGACTCCTTGAGCTTCTCTAAGAATGTTTCTTACTTATTTACTGCATATTTCTCACTCAATAGCCATTAGCAAGCATTGCAAAAGCCAGAGACACAAAATCCGAGGTGGTGTTAGTCTAGGTAGTTAGCCCCCCTGAATTGGCGAAATTTTGTTCTGATATGTAGCAATTATAGCTATGAAGGCAGTTTGAGCGAAAAATCATTTTACTTAGAAATCAATGAATTTGGTCTCATTTTAAAGAAAAATATCTCACCCTTCTAATGACACCAAAAATTCAACCCCTTACCACATTACTTTCGCAGATATTTGTCAAAAAATACCAGCCCTTTTACATGGGAAATTGTACGTGTATGCACTCCAAAGAGACATTATTTACAAAATGAGGAGTTCCTAACACTTAGATGTGAAAAAAACTAACAGCGTGTAGTTTGTGTGTTTTAACGACTATTTTTGAAAATTAATCATATTGTCACCGTTATAGGTTCTTATCACAAAAAAACCTTTCGTTTTGAAGGAGTTTCAAACGCGGGGGAATCGGGTTGGTGTGGTGGCTAGAGTACTGGCTAACCATACGGGCGGCCAGGGTTCAAATCCCTGCAGAGGCGGATGTTTTTCTACATCTACATCTACATCTACATCTACATCTACGTAATACCCTGCGAGCCACCACGAGGGTGTGTGGCAGGGGGTGAAGATCACCAAACATGCACTATTGCCATGTAAGTAGGATATATAATGTAGACATGCTAGAAAATAGGGTCATAGTTTATTAGTTACTACAGTAGATTATTAGTTATTGCAAGTAATTGTAGTAGTTATTACAATAGGATATTAGTTACTACGGTATAGTAAAGGTTAAAATCTACATAATAAAGAAGGGATTATTGGTAGTTATTACATGCATCATGCACTACAGACTATTCTAACTATGTTTCACCTACCTATCCCTTTTGGAACGTTGCCTATTGTTCTCTCTTATGGTACGCGGGAAAAATGACATTTTAAATCTATCGGTACGACAATCTATCTCTCTAATTTTGTTAATATGGTCAAACCTAGCATAATACGCGGGGGTTCTTAATATATATCTAACGTCATCTGTGAACAAATCGGTTTCGAATTTACTTAAAAGGTTTAACCTAAATTTTAACCTGCGTTCTGATAGTAATTCCCATCCTAGTTCTTCTATTAAACTCGTAACACTAATACAATTATCATAACGACATTTAACAAACCTAGCAGATCTCCTTTGCACGCGCTCTAATTCTTGTATCATACCTTCCTCGTAGGGATCCCATATACTAGCGGCGGATTCTAAATGAGGCCTGACAAGTGTAAAATAGCTTCTTTCTCGGACTCTCTCATCGCATTTGCCTAGAACCCTTTTTACGAATCCTAATCTACGGTTTGCTACACTAGTTATTTCCCTGATGTGTTTCCCCCATGACATGTCTTCAGTGATGGTGACGCCTAAGTATTTAATTGATTCTACGTTACATATTTTGTTTTCTTTGATGCTATAATTATTCCGGGGAAGGCCATTCTTTTTCCAAAAATTCATAATCGCGCATTTCTTCAAATTTAATTCTAGCTGCCATCTATCACACCAATCTTCAATCGCATCTAAATCCTTAGCTAAACACTGTCTGTCCTCTTCATTTCTAATTTCCTTATACACTACTGCATCATCGGCAAAAAGACGGAGCTTGCTATTTTTTACTACACTATTCAAGTCGTTTACGTACAGAAGAAATAAAATTGGGCCTATCACGCTTCCCTGGGGAACACCCGATGTAACTTTTACTTCGCCTGAGCTGACACCATCTAATACCACCCTTTGAACGCGTTCATGTAAGAAATCTCCTATCCAGCTTACTATATTACTGTCTATTCCGTATGATGCTAACTTCGCGAGTAACTTACAGTGGGGAACCTTGTCAAAAACCTTTTTCAGAGGAACCCGATCCTTATTTGAGTGTCTTTTGGAGGGCACTTCAAGTTGAGTACTCCAGCTGTCGGATGAGACCTTAAGCCGTGGTCCCCTTGGCGCCTTTCGTTAAGAGCAGGCTAATGCCGACGCCGGGTTTCTATCCACCCTTCCTCCCTTACCTATCCCCTATGGCGCAAATGACCTTAGCCGTCGGTCGCCTCCCCCAAACATCCAATCCTCCAATCCGAGTTTCGAACGCACCGTGCGCAAAAAATGAGTCAAGTTAAAGACTTATTTAGATATTTTCATTTAATTACTTACCTTTTCCGTCGTATAAAACTATTATTGCACAATTAATAATGCAATATTTTATTAATATGTCTTATAGCTGGTGAAATTAAAACGTATTATTTGAATATGGTCTCTATTATGACTAGGGAACTACCTCGATCGGACTACCTTAAGCTTCGGCAAGGCCGAAGATAATTACTTGACTAGTTTTTCTCTATATATATGGCGTTAGATTTACATCTTCAGAAGTGTTTAACTGCTGGTTAAAATGGACTAATTAGCTAGGCTCACCTTTACCAGGTTACCATTATGTAGACAGCCTGCATCAGCCACTCCAGCCGATATGAATTAGAGGGCTTTTTTTAGTGTACTCTCCCTGCGTTAGGTAAATGAATTTGCGTACTCTGGTCGCTTTTTCACCGTGCACTCGGTGCATTTTTTCGAACCACATCTCTGAAGGGGAGTACTCTTTAACGCCCAAAAATACATGTAAATCAGCCCGTTCGCATGCACGTGGGGTAAGGCTATCGTTCATCCTTGGCGCAGCGTGTACTGCTGTACTCTTGGATTTATCGTGCGGATTGATGCTGCATGAAACTGCGCAATAACATGCCTCGCGTAAAACGGTCGTAAAAAACGGCGTACCCCTCGCGCCCATTATTTTTTTTAAATACCCCGACCCACTCTCTTGATAAAATGAATCCGGACCATCTTCTCTGTTTTTTTTTTATAACGGGAGGATTTAGCCGGACCATGTTTCGGAGCGTCGTCTCGCCCCAATGGTTGCTTGCCCTTAACACTCCTCTTCCCCCCCCCCCCCCCCCCCAAGCTAACCACCTAAGCACTTCTGGCCCCCCTCCCGAAGGGCGGATCCGAGTTGCATCCGGCTGAGTTACGCACTTTAATTATGATTGGAGGCGCAAAGGATTGCGGTGGAAGTTTTATATGCGACCGGACAGAATGGGAGATTCCTCTTTTTTTTGCATCCCAGAGAGCTTTAAATACGAGCGCGCGGCTCGGTTTTCATGTGTTTTTGGAAAGGGGGCGAGGGGTTAAAGGAAAGAAGGGGGTGGATTATAGTGGTCTCCGACTGCAATGCTTTCTTCTTGCATTGATTAAAATACATAATTCTGAACCGATTTCTCTCGTGTTTGCTGAACAGTTTGATGGTGGACTGTTATAATTTGTTCTGCTGTAGAAGTGTTTTCTTAGTTCTGCTTTTGTTAATAATTCGTTGGAATTATAGTAAAATGTGCCTCCCTAAGATACAAGAAAGTGGAAATTTTCCTCTCTTTTAGTTCATAGTCTCTGATCATAGTCGAATGATTTCTCTAATGGAAGTTAAAATTTTTTAAGTGAACGTATGTGACGAATGCTAAGTATTTCTTACAATCAAATAATTTGATATTATATCGTCAGCAGCTCTCGGGACATTAACGGCTACGTAATTTTGAGTCGCTGGGACTCAAAGTGTTCAATACAGAGCTAAACTTCCAATAACGCTTATCCCTTTTAAGTGTTTGCGTAATACTGTCAAATATTTTTAAAATATCCCCAAACCATGAATATATACATGTGGATTGTTGACTCGTCGTCGAAAACTGTTGCCTTGAATTCCGTGAACAAACAACTTTTTCGATTGAGGCGCCGCCTAGTGATGAAAGACGGCAGTTCATGTGCAAATACAGTCTACAGATCGTAAATAATCACGTCTTATCGGTTTTACTTACCAGTAATCATAATGCAGTGGATAAAAAAATGTAGTACTACACGCGGGACGTAATTACTCACTTTTTAAAATATTTTCCGGTCTACAGATAAGTATATTTAATTCCTCTCCAAATTATATTACACAAATGCACAATTAACTTCTTAGCACCCCGTGAATATCGTTCAACGGCAATTTAATAATAATGCGAGGTGAAAAAAGTGGAATGAATTAGAAGACGGATACAAGTACTATTTGGATTGCAAAACCAAGATCCGACAATATCATGTATGCATGAGGAAATGCGCCAATAACTATCATTTTAATAACAAATAAAGGAGAAATTGTTGAACCTACTCCGAGGCCACACATGAATAGTAGGTTACACATTTACATCCACATCAATCTATCTAGATCATACCTTATGATTCTTAAAGCTCTCAACAGGTAATAAACCAAAAAACTATGTAGCTGTAAATTAACAGTAAAGGATTAACACAACAGAGACAAGACTCACGATGGAAGTTTCATATGCCTCTCACACACTTCCTGTAGTAGATATTTCCTCTCCAGCATTTACAACGTAACTGTTAGGTCTCAAAAAAAAGACTGCTATCATCCACAGCATCAAGTAGTCCATTATCTCTTCAATCGTTAGTGAATAATCACCACATTCTCACATTAACAACTACCAACAACGACCATTTACGAGTCGACTGAAAAGACTAGTTTCTAAGTAGCGCCAAGGACAGGGAGAACTAAACGTGGAAATTTAGGCAGCACACAGCTTAGGTAACGATTTCAAACATTTGAATCTATTATGTATACTCATATCCCAAACCTTCAAAAAAATTGTAATTATTGTAAATACATACAAACCATTTCCATGGCCACCGCCATTGTTCCCTCTTATCCATTCGTCGCAAGTTGGTCTTTAAAATAGGAGGATGAATTAAGTGATTTATTTTTCTTTTGCATTATTTTATGCTGCCGATAGAATTTTGTTGATGGCAACATTTATATTCCTTCTCTTCTGCTTGTTTTCCTACCTCGCACTAGATCCGTCTCCACCCCAGTCACAACCCGTCCCCATCTGACAAGGGCTGGAAGTATCCAAAGAGAGGTAACTTTCTGATAATTTTTAAATTACCGGTACCATAATTTGATGCCAAGGGAGTAAACTTTGGTATCTTTCGCATAATTTTACAGTCTATGAATAGTCCCGCGATTATGATTTAAGCATTGACGTTCGAAAATATTTTAAGTTTGAAAATTGACCAATCAATTTTTTAGAATCCAGACTTTTTTGAATATCAGAGTTATAAAATCACACGGTATGCGAATGTCAGAGTAATTCAAATACGGTTTTTTTTATTCAAACGGTGTGGTGCGAATATCAGAGACTAACGGATTTCTCAAAAGCAATTTGCTTATTAATGTTTTTATTTTGGTTAATAAAGGACAATATTCAGGCATGCATCATCTCGTCATGTCTACCTATACTAGAGACTAGGGTCTATCTACATACGTACATATCTTGATTCACATCCATCTTGCCCCTCCCTGTCGGAGGCAGGCAAGAAAAAATAGCATAATTCTAGGTGGTGGTAGGCCTGTAATAATAGTTCTTAGATTTCAAATAATTTATTCCACACTGCCCTATCCTCTCATGCCTCTGTTGCTGATATTACGTCTGCTTATTTCCTCATACACACCCTCTTGCTACTGTGTTCTGTTATTTGTACCTTTATAATGTTGAATTTAGAAAATACCACTTAGTCAATCCTGAAGACGTTTTGTGTTTACTTTTATTTAGTAGGGGATGAAAATCACTCAGTAAAGTAAATAGATTTCAGTGAAACTAAATGAGTATCAATTTTTGGGAAGAAACTCTTAATTTTATGGTTTGAATTCCATTTCATTTTACTTCACTGCTCCGTAAATTGAAAAAAATGCGGCCTGAGATTTGCCGTGGAAGATATGCTAGCAATGGGAACAAGGTGAGCGCCACCGAAGGAATAAGACGCAAGGGAGAGTTAAGATATACGCATTCAGGGTGGTAGGAGTTGAGAACCTTGTCTCCTAGCCGTTTGAGTTGTTTATCACAAGAGCGGCTCACAGGTTAACAAACCCAACCGGAAAGGGATGAGAAAAACAAAAGAAGAGGCACGAAATCCGGACCAGATTCCGCCACAGCCCCCTCCCAAGCTCCAACCCTCCCCCCCTCCCCTCCACCATCCTCATCCCTACGGCGCATGTCCTGCAAGAGCGGCGGAATAATAATAAGAGGAATATAAAAACAGAAGAGCGACGGCGGGCGGGGTATGAACCCGCCGCACGGAACAGAAAACTGTCCGGGCGAAAAATTTATCGCGTCCATTCGCCTCCCGCTGGAGTGCGCTTTATGAGGCAAGGATATGCCTCCCCTTGCAGGGCTGCCACACCTGCAGATACGCGTACTCAGCCACCCCAATCCTCCTCAGGGTTTTTTCCTGGATTCTGGATTTACGGGTGACCCTATGCATATCTGCGTCTTGTTGCATAGAAGTCGTACGCAACTGCCAATCGTATGCGAGCGCGGCTTCAAGGGATAATGGTTTTTAATCCCGGGTCCTGCTCAAGCGCAGATGGACCTTGGCTGTCTCTGCAGGGGGTTTGTGGATCGGTATCTTCCTTCGCAATCAACATTGAGTTTCAATTTTGTTCTGCGCGAATCGGATGTTCGGGCCAGTTGGAAAGTTACATGGGTTGTTGTCTACGGTGAGTAAGGTGAACGAACAACCCTGCGTAACCTTCTTTCCAACTTCAGGCGCCAATAGGAAGAATAGTTTATCGTTCAATACGACGTACTGAATACTCATCTATGAGTGCCTAAAAGGGGATAAAATCAATTGTACCAGATGCCCTAACCCTTCAATACACAAACTCGGTTCCTCTGTGTTGGAGGACATTTAGTATCCTTGTAACAGTACTATTTGTTCACTTCGAGAGTCAGTCCAGGGCATTAGCACTGATAAAATATACCGATTTGACCTGTAGATAGAAACAAAGATTTTCACGAACGTGTGCTGTAAACGAAGGCCGCCATCAAGGATCCTTAGGTCACGTGATTGCCTTCCCAAATGGTATTGAATTTGTTTACTGATCGCCTGCTTCTTAACGCCGGAATCAAATGAGATTGATTTATTTTCCATCATTTCGAGTGCTGCTGGTGTAGGCATGATTGACTTAACTTTGCTAAAGTATAAAATTTCAATACCGTCAAACAAATAATTGTATTTCTTGGAGATACCAAAGATATAGACATTTCTTATTATAAACAAATATTTTATCGAATTATAAAAATTATTTTATCTAGCTTAACGGAGTATTTAATTATGGAAATATTGGCGTGATCCGTTTTGCATAATGCCCGTTGGTTTTTCTGTATTTTCAACAAGCCTAAGCTCGAGTGTCCGTAATACAATATTCGTCTGTGGTTGTTCCCTTAAAAATATGCCCTCAACTTGTTCAGCCATGGTTAATTTAGATAAAAAATCAAAATTCCTCATTTCACCCAATCCCCTCCCTAGCCTCAGGGACGCGGTAGCGACACTTCATTCGAGGATTCGAGCCCTTCGCCCAGAAACAGTCCCTTGCTGCCTTGTAGCGATCGTGTCGTGATTTGGCAGATAGTCCCTTTGGAGAGTCCCAGCGAGCTGAGAGCCTATATACCCGACCACACTCCCCTCCACGACAAGGTACTACATAGTTGTCCTCCTGTTAGCGGCTCGGTCCACCTGCCGGTGCTCTGCGATTCGAGAAACAATAGACGTGTTCTTCCCGTAGTGGTTTATTGGCCGTAAGGGAGAGGACTTGGGTCTGCAGAACCAGGAGTCGCAGGTTCGTGTCTTGGGAGAGGATATTTTATGATTGGAAACGTTTTTTTTTACCCCCGAATGATAAATATGCTATCATGACGCAATGAGCAATTAAAAATCTACTTCTACATATACGGAATACCGTGCAAGCCACCACTAGGAGGTTTGGCACGGGGTGATTCCACACCAGGCATGCAATACTCATCCCAGCCGAAATCAGAACCGCCCACGCTCGCCCGGATGCAAAAGCATCCATGATGACAATATGAAGTCAGGCCATAAACTAGGATAGTGCTACGTAAATGAACATGCTACCATGCGTATGCGCATTTACAACAACTGGTCAGTATTATTAATGCACTTGATGAATAGTAATACGAGGAACCAAACCTGCAGCTATATCTTGCCGGATATTTCATTCGAGTTTTATAGCTAATAATGATGTTCAGACATTAAGCACAAGTGCGAAACCTACTTTAACCAGCAAGGGTCAGAGTTTCCCAGAACTTCTCTATCGCAACTATTATGGTCCCTTATTGTGCGTGGAAGAAAATGACGTTCATACAATAAATTCATACATCGTTTTATTTTCAAAGAAAGGGGTCATAGAAGGTTAATTTAACATTCGTGCGGTAGCAGATCCATAGCTCCTCTGACTCGAGGGTTTATTTGGTTCTGCTCGCGTTCGATCGAAGTGAAGTGCAATCGCGGGCGTATCGCATATTGACCAAACTTTGCTGTTCCTCAAATGTCGTACAACGGAACACCAGAGGGCGACTAACATGGGGCGGATTCGCCATTCCGCTGTTTCTGAGCACTGTTTGTTGGCACACTGACACGTAATCAGTTATTAGGAATGTAAGATCATCGCCAGGGATAATTAGTACTTCTCTCATCTGATACTGGAGGCGATCGAAAGAGCGAAGGATTCCGATAATTTTAACAGGGTAGGGGGATCGGGTTGTTGTGTTGGCTAGAGTACTGGCTAACCATACGGGTGGCCAGGGTTCAAATCCCTGCAGAGGAGGATGTTTTTCAGAGGAAACCCGATCCCTACTTGAGTGTCTTGTGGAGGGCACTTCAAGTACAGTACTCCGTCTGTCGGATGAGACGTTAAGCCGTGGTCCCCTTAGCGCCTTTCGTTCAGAGCAGGCTAATGCCGACGCCGAGTTTCTATCCACCCTTCCTCCCTTACCTATACCCTATGGCGCCAACGACCTTAGCTGTCGGTCTCCTCCCCAATATCAAATCCTTTAACAGGGTAGATGGCCATCCGCTATCCTTGAATTTCTAACGCATTTTCAATAATCCACGACCAACGGACCCCATAGCCAATCAAAGCGCCCCGGAATAGACAAAGCCCTACCTATTTGTACCAGTAGCACTACATATCGCGGCCAAAAACCCTGCAAAGTTACTTCAGACCTGAATATGTCGACTGGAATGCCGGGAAACTGTTGTCCTTTAAGTTGAGCAAACACGGGTATAACCCGAAAAGTTGCTTGTGCTGTAAAAGAACGCGTAGTTTACTCTCTGATGCTATACGTTCTCATTACTTTCCGTTTGCTGCCACATAGCTTCTGCAAGGCATTTTTATCACATGCTGATCGATTTCTACTAAGATTTCTATTCGCCAGGTTAATCGTTCACTGCGGATGAGTCTCTAGGACAAGCGTGGACATTCAGCCACTATTGGTAGATAAGGTAGTGCGAGCGAGAGAGTACCCTAATCATAATAGAGACCATATTTGATATACACGTTTTAATTTCACCAGCTGTGTGACACACGAATTAAATATTCTATAATTAATGCTACTATTAAATAGTTTTACATGGGAAATTGTAAGTAATCAAATGAAAATATCTCAATAAGTCTTTAACTTGACTCATTTTTTTCACGCGATACGTTTGAAACTCCATCAAAAAGGAAAGTTTACGTTGATCCCGAAGAATTTACTCCGGTGACAATATGCTTAATTTTAAAGAATAGTTGAGAAAACACACAAACTTCACACTTGATTTTTTTACGAGATCCAAGTGTAGGAAATGCCTTATTTTTAATATGAGGTCTCTCTCGAGTGCATACGCGTACCATTTCCCATGTATAAGGGATGGCATTTCCTGGCAAATATCTCCGAAAGTAATGCGGCAAGGGGTTGAATTTTTGATGTCAATGGAAGGGTGATATATTTTTCTTTAAAATGAGACCAAATTAGGTAAAATGATATTTCGCTTAAATTACCTTAAGTCGCGGTTTCGGTCCGTCTCGCTTACGTACACCCCTCAAAGACGCTAATAAATGCTCCTCGGGTGGTGTATACTTGGTACATTTTATGTCATTGAATAATTCATAGGCCAACTTTTTAAACAATCGTAGTCGAAGCCAGTTTTAATTATTCGATTAAATCGACAAGTCTTATCGGATGCTCACATTAATATTTGAAAATCTTGTGTTTTGTCATTTCAATGACATGTCTTGTTATTGTTATCCCATGTTATTGATCAACCCAATACAGAGGCTTCCACCATTTGATTCTCCCTTGGAGCAGTAGAGCCATCTCTCGGGCAGTTTTAATTTGAACATAAGGAAAATTGATGGACAATCGCCGATTTATCCATCTTTGTTAGCGCGCCGTGCAAATTTCCTGCAACTGCGATTACACATTCGCGGAGACCAGAAATACCAAGTTGAGGACCTGGTATTTGCTTATTCCTAAAATGACATATTACTGTTGATGAGTAAAAAACCTAGTTGAAACAAACAAATAAAAAAGATCGATGAAAAATCGCACTTGGTGAACACACATAGAGGGAAATTACTTGTCTGAAAGGACAAAAAAAGAAACCACAAAAGGGAAGCTCGATCGTAAATTATAATTTTTCCGACAAAGGCGTTTATGCTGCCGAAAAATTAAATTTGAATTGTGATTTTTTTTTTTCATTTTTATCTAAGTTTCATATTTCTCTTCCATGCAGTGATATCATCTCCAATGGAAACTCGTGTGATGCATGAACTTTTCTATTATCCTCTGCGTTCCGTGTAACCTCCAAATCTCCGACGACTTCCAGAATAGTCTCTGCCATAACTATATCACATTTAATGTTCGCCTGGTGGGGGCGTTTTTTATTTGCAAAAAGCGCGGCTTCCCCTTGAATATGCGGGCTCGGGTATACTTTAGGGCCCCGCTTGCGGTTTTTAATTAAGGTCCGGTATCATGTCGTAGTCCTCCCCTTTCGTGGCCGCTGCGTCGCCATTCTGTTGGCACCCCCCGCCATACCTCCCCACTGATCCCCCTGGCGGCGGCCGTCACCACCTTCAAAGCGAAGTGATTGGAGTCAGGGCAGCCAACGTTTCCCTTTTTAAGGTGGTCGGAGCGCTTTTCGTTTGTCTACACTTTTTGCGCGAAACATTTCATGAGTGTGGAGTATGCATTTATTAAGGTAGTTTGAGCGACGTATCATTTTACTTAGAAATAAATGAATTTGATGTCATTTTAAAGAAAAATATCTTGCCTTTCTAATGGCTTCAAAAATTCAACCCATTACCACATTACTTTCCGATATATTTGCCAAAAAATATCAGCCCTTTCACATGGGTAATGGTACGTGTATGCACTCCAGAGAGACATTATTGACAAAATGAGGAATTTCTAACACTTAGATGTCGTAAAAAATCGAACAGCGTGTAGTTTGTATGTTTTCTCAACTATTTTGGAAAATAAATCATTGCCACCGCAGTAGGTTCTTGGGTATAACAAAAAACCTTCCGTTTTGAAGGAGTTTCAAACTCACCGCACGAAAAAAATGAGTCAAGTTAAAGAGTTATTCAGGTATTTTCATTTAATTACTTACCATTTCTGTCATATAAAACTATATTATTGCACCATTAATGATGCAATATTTTATTCATGAGTCCTACAGCTGGTGAAATTAAAACGTATAATTCGAATATGATCTCTATTATGCCTACGGAACTATCTCGCTCGGACTACCTTAAAGTGAAAAATGTGCATGTCTCCGACTTGGTTTCCCGAGCAACTTAATGCTATTTTTATATAACTCGCAATCCTATGGTATTTTCATACATTCCGAATAATTTCGATTTCGTGTTTTCATATTTTCCCATAAACGCGGAATAATACGCTTCGTAATATTAAATGGTCGCTAAAATATATGAAGGTATCGTGCCGAAGAAAAACACATATTGACGTTTGATTTTCGCTCTCCTACAGTAATTTCGAATTGTATTAAGTATGATTCTCGCTTAAATTTCGAATTTTATGTCGTAAAATGAAATCATAATAAGTTTTCACCTTTGAAATAAAAACAGTTTTTTCCACCAATATATTGATGGGGAAATGGTGTCTTTGTCATCTTTCCTTCTAGGCATGAAATACAGTCCTGTTTTACATTAGGATCTTCTGTAAAGTCTACACAAATAACCAATATATTCTTTAGTAGCCTCATACTAATTCTGTTCAGGTGACCTAATCTCCTATGCCATAATAACTGCCTTGAGATTGGAGAATTTGCAACCTTCATGCCATTATTGACGTTGTTAAAATCCTGCTTATTTACATCATATGCAATGTTTTGCACATATACTAGATTCAACAGTAGCATCTAAACAATAAAACCCATTTGTGATGAGCTATTGCATTAACTGTACCTGAAACAACACAATCCTCTGCATCGTATATGTGACATCCTTCTGATGAAAAAACAGTGGTCATACCATTTTGTATCATTTTACCTACTGACAATGAATAATAAATTGATGGAAAAAAACTAAGTTTTTTTTATTTTAAAGATGAACAATTTCCACAAAGTAAACTCGCCAACCATTGAATCTTTACCTTGCCGAACATTGAAAAACATATTTCTTGAATCGTTTATATTACCAGATATATGGTATTTCCTCCGATAAAACAGATGAGCTAAGGTGAAGTGTGGTCGTAGATGTTATTTTTGACTTGGTCAAAAAATTATTAAAGCTGCCCGATTACCGTCCCAGCCACCACCTTTCGTAATTTCTTAACCCGATATTTCGTTGAGGGGAGTGCAGTTGGGCGGCTATTATCCACAAGAGTGTTCTTTCTTTTGTTTTTTATTTTCTATCTATTGCAAGATGTAATCACGGTAATTTGGTTGCGCCTTAAGACTTTTTTCATTCTGGTTGACGTTTTGCCCTCAAATTATGCAAGACATAATCGAGTATTTGAGACCTACTGACGCTGAACCGTTGTCTTACATGGTTGAAACCTTATATGCTGTTTTTTTACCGTGGTAAAATTTGAAGTCACAGAATCAACGAATTTGTCGTGGGGAACACGTGAAGCCCACGTTGAAACACCGAATGATGAAATGTAGCGTAGTGGTAATTGAAGTTAGTGTGTATAAACCAAAGTTATTTTCACTTCCATAAAATTCTTGTACCGCTTGTTATGAATATTTTCAGAGTGCTTTACTTAGAGGTGAAAAGATTGCTGTTAAATGTAAGTTGGTAGTCTACATCTACATTCTACCCCGCGAGCTGCATCATGGGCGTGTGGCAGGGGGTGGTAGGTCACCGGTCGTGTGAAGATGTAAGTTTTTGGGAGGTGAAATGGTGACACGTACTATGGGAGTGTATTTAGTGGAGCTCAGTTTTTACTGTGGTCGCTTATTGTGCGCGGAAAGAAAGAGTTTTTGTACCTATCTGTTCGGCAGTGTATCTATCTTATTTTATCGCAACTGTCAGATCTAGAGATGTATTGAGGCGTCATGATAATATTCTCTCTGTCGCTCTGAAACACACCAGTTCTGAATTTATCAGGAAGCCCAAGCCTAGCGTTTAGCCTCTGAGTCTCTAGGGGCTCCCACCTTAATCCCTCTTACAGTTGTGAAACACTGTATGTTCGTTCGTAGCATTTTTAACAAAGCGTGCTGCTTTTATTTGTATTTTGTTTATTTTTTTTGGCTAAATCTTTATGACCATGGTCCCAAATGCTCGCGGCGTATTCGAGGTGTGGCCTAACCAGAGCGAAGTAGTATCTCTCTCTGACTTTTTCATCCGAGGACCTTCCTATTGTGCGCTTAACAAAACCTAGTTTCTTTAATGCTGTGCCGCACATGTTTTGTATGTGTGTTCCCCACTCTAATGATGCATTTTATATTTTGGCATACAGAAATTTTTTTGGCTGTGTTTTGCTCCAAATCACTCGGCACAATGGGCACTTGCATTTTTAATCTTAAATAATTTTTTTCCTTCATACACAGGAGACTCCTTTACTTTGTTGTACCTTTACTTTTTACTAATCGACTGTTTATATATTTTAAAGAATTTTAGCCTGATACAGATGCAATGCGAATGCCATATTTTAACTCCGTTTGGAGTAGTTTCCTTATGTTTCACGATATATGTATTGCGTGTGTTTTATTAACTTCCATCCCTTCGTTGATTGGGCACCTACCACTAGTTCGTCTGAAAATATGGCTGGCTCAAATCAACAGTTATTATAGCGAGTGGAAAAAAACTTAAGATTTCCTTTTTTTAAACTTGAAAAAATATATGTTTACGACCATTTATTTATGAAATTGCTGCATCATCATCACGTTATTCTAGAAAGATGTTGATCATGCAGATACTACACTGTAGTGAATTTAGTCTTCAGTAAATAATATTTTTGAGCATTAAAAAAATTGGAAATCTCAAGTTTTTTAACCTACCTCTCCAATGGACTTACACCAAGTATCGGCCTCATCCACCGAGTACAATAGTATTATAAGTCACCGAAGTTGAGCACTGTTGGTCTCGGCTCGAATTAGAAGGGGTGTTTCTCCGATTCGTCCGAGAGATGTTACCCATCTGTGAGTTGCGGGCAGTGTGTGCACAATGGCCATTACGTCGAAACGCGTGAAAAAAGTTACACTGACACTTCTTCGCCATTTGAATCCTCGCCGTGGTAAAAGTGGTGCAGTGAATGGTAAATGTAAATGCAAGTAATATTCTCCTTAAAGTGTTATTCGTTTCCCATGAACTAGGAAAACTTCACTTACCCTTGACAATGCATGTTGAAATTCAACCACGGTCAAATTTTACCACGGTGGGAAAAGCTGAATGATATGATATTTCAGATTCTCATTTTATTAATATTCCCGCAACGATATATCTTCATAGTTTTTTCAACATTCCTTTCCTTCTAAACTTAGCCATATTTGAGGATTGAATCACTATGCTTTCCAATTTTGCTAGCGGAGCAAACTTGCTGGCGTTTTCCTCACGCAATCCGTGTCGCTTCTGGTACTTAATAACCTCAGATATATAGGATTAACGCAGTATTCAACCCCTGGAGATCCATTAGTTGACTCTACTGTTCTTGAGTGCAAAAACCTGGAAATTTACGTCGCTTTAATTTTCAGTTTTAGCGACAATAAATGGCATAAAAGTCACAAAGATAGAAAAATGTAATAAATAATACACTTTTAGTGATTAATTAAACATGGGTTCATAAAATTAATAACTAATTCCATAAGAATTCCAATTTTAATGACTGGTTTTAATGTAAATGTGATTGATCTCACAGTCCGCGCGTTAAATACCAACATTCAATTAGATGTATTATTGACCTTCAAATAATTATCTTTGTGTAATAGTTTTTGTTACTTATTTATGGGCATGTTACTTATGGTTACTTATTAAAGTGCATGAAAATATTTGTTCTGCCTCTTAAACTGGGATACCTCTGTGAGCTGATTTTGGAATTAATTGAATATCTGCGAGCAATGTGGGAAATAAACGTCGATTAATCGCTCGATATTCCAAAGATGGGTTGAAATAAACAGTTTTTGCAGCTTATGTGTTTGTGTTACGGCGATTTTAGAACATTGGTACTTGTTGTGAATTGGAAAAAATAGATGTAAGTGTAATTTTGCTTATTAGAACTCATTGTTACTTTTTCGGATTATATTGGAATAGCGGCAGAATTACCAATGTCTGTAAAAGGTACCGTGGATTTTACTGATCTTTTCACTGATGTCTGGATCTTGAAGCCCGGTCGATAGATTGAGCGTCAAATTGGCACAATCTTGCGGAAAAATACATATGAACGGTTCTCTATGTTTTCGATACTCATTTTTCACCGTAACCAAGCACACTATAAACAATAATCTAATATACTGTTTCACAATGATGATGAACAGTGATTGAAGGAATATGAGAGAATTTACATGATATTACTTTTGTTTACTTGAATACGTTTGTTTTAAATAAGGTTGGAAATCATTTTAATCAATTACAAATATTATCAACTATGTGAAAAAGTTTTATGTAAATGAGTCCATATTGGCCCTGCTAGATGTGACGATGTGCATTATTTAAAATTAATATTTAACCCCTGTTCTTCTAGAAGTCTTTGATAAAATATGTAAACGTGCTGTTTTAAAAAAGAGTAAAACTCAAAGGAGACTGTTATAAATAAAATTTTCTTTGAGCAGTGTTACTTTCAACACGATAATTTTTATATACGGATCTTTTTATAAACGAAGCAAACAGTGAATCTCATTTTATGAAATGAACTCCTTACGATTCTCGACAAATACATGTAATATTTATAAGACTGCATCGGAAAAGTAATTAATATGCCTGTAATTAAATATCCCGCAAAAATTATTTACGACCTTTTAGGCGCGTATCACGTTCTGGTCAAAATATCCTGGAAGAACATTTGTATTGGACGTATTCGTTGTATAAACCGTAAAAAATTCCTGGCAAGCCCATATCCTAACTAGTTTGTTTGCCAACAGACGATGGATCATGCGTGTGCAGAAAAATATCTTCTCAGATTGGTAGCAGAAAATGATTCATTTCGATTGGATTAAGGCACTGGGCTATCTTAGTTGTCAAATGATCTCTTTCTCCTAACGGTTAATTTGAAATTGAATACATGCATTTATAATAGATCCATATTTTGGGGGACTGTAATGTGTTTGAAATTGCTTATTGTTGATATTTTTGAAGGTAATGCGCTCTTCTTATACTTAAGAGTAACCGATTATCCTCGGGTTGTGTATGGTAAGGGAAACGAGACTGTTTAAAAAATTTTTTATTCCGAAGACGTAAAATTTTGGGCATAGTAACTGAATTTCCTTCGGTCATTGTGAGGTTATTCATTCATCGATTGTTCAATCCTAAGCTTGGTTGACTGCAGCCCTCTACCCTTCCCTATCTAATGCTAGTTCCCTTACCTCCTGGTATCTCTTCCTCTGTACTTTCCTCTTAATTGGGTCCATGAACTTATTCCTGGGTCTTCTTCTGGTGACTTTTCCCTCCATTTAGCCTTCAATTATGTTTCACGGAAACACATTGTGTCTCAGGGTGTGTCCAATCAATCTTGTTCTTCTTTTCAGTATGGTGTTTCATATGGTCCTCTCCTCTTCTACTCTTCTGTATACTTCATCATATCTTATTTTGTCCGTCCATTTTATCTTCAGCATCCTGCTCCAGCACCAGGTTTCGAAGGCTCCTTTATGTCTATTCTGGTCAACTTTTCCTATGGTGCATGCTTCCGATCCGTAGAGTGCCACACTCCACACGAATGTTTTCACATACCGTTTTTCTGGTTTGTAGCCCTACCTTCTTTGAGCACAGCAGTTGTCTTTTTCCCATGAACGCCTTCTTAGCTTGGGCTATTCTCAGCTTGATTTCTGTTGTACGTTTTCCGTTCTAAGTGATGATACTTCCGAGACAGGCGAAGGAATCCACTTGCTCTACTTTCTCTCCTCTCAGGGTGACATCTATATTCAGCTTCTCTCTTCCGCATACTAGGATATTAGTCTTCGTCTTATTTATTTTCATGTTGTATTATTGGAGAACTTGGTCAGCTACGTCTAGTGACCTTTGATGATCATATTTTTTGGTATTTTTAGCGAAATTTTTATCTATTCACAACAGTGATAATATTATAATTTCATTTTGTTTTACAATAAGTGGTTGACATTTGATGTTTGCCTTGGCTGTCATTTCGGAAGTGTATCCATCTTATTTTGCCACTTCCATCAGTTTTAGAGATAAAGCGTTGGGTTAAAATTCAGCAAGTCCATATCCTAACCGTGCTGTTGTCCTAAAGACGGCGAGGCATTCGTGTGTGGAAATAATTGTGTCAGTTGGATTGGTAGCAGATAATAATTGGCCTCGGTTGGATTAAGGCACTGGGCGATCTTAATCGTCAAATTATCTCTTGCTCCCGACGGCTGATTGAAAATGAATATACTCACCTTCGTCCCACTGAATCTCGCTTGATCTGAATTTTTCGAGTAATCTTAGCCTAGCGTGTGGCATTCTGAATTTGTATTGGCTCCCAAACTTGTAGTTCTCCCATGAAGTAAGTGACACTTTTCCTACGCTCGTATAGCAGTTTCAGAAAAACGTGCGGCTTCCCTAGTCATTTGATTTACTTCGAGAATTTAACCTTGAAACACCATGTGAAACGTGGTGGTGCATTGGACTTCTTTGTATTTCAGTTCTCCCTGATCAGATCCCTTTGTTCTGTCTTTCTTTTTTTCCTGCATTACCTGCTTTCCCTCCTTTAAAATTGCCACGGTTGGCTAGTCATCTGAATCCTGAAAAGATAATCTCCCACCTTCTAACATTTTCGATCTTACTGATTAAAAAAACAGATTAAAATATACTGAGTCAGAAAAAATAAAGAGGTACTAATCGCGTCAGAAATATTTTTTTCGGCCCCCCTCCCCTGGTAATTCTTATATTAAGGTAATAGGCTATTGGTTATGATAGGTTTTCATGGAAATGAACTAAACTTTTCTGGATTTTTACTAGTGGAGGGCCCAATCTACCAATAATATTTTTTCTTCACCTCAGCATACGCTTACCTTTGCTCATTTCGTTCATGAAACCAATTCTCTCTTCCCCATTCCCAGCATCTTGCCCTCTGACTTGGCGTTAAGCGTCTCTTCACAGGTAATTACCCCTTTCAAGCTTTTGCCTTTGCTCTTAATAATTTCTAGAAGTTTCCTTTCCTCAGCGACCTCACCAAACACTTCCTCGTTTGTCATCTTTTCCGTCCACGGCTCCTTATCCACCACCCTTCACATCCTCTTCTTTTTACTCTTGCCGCCTAATCTCGTCGTCCCTGCTCGGAGTCACCGTATGTTCCATACTCCAATCAATGCTACCCTCATAATTCAACTTTAACTCTTTAAATACTTCTCCCCACTTTGTCGTCTGGTAGTGAAGCATATATTAGGAAAATTAAGAGTAAAATGAGAGAAATTGTGAGTATAGACGGCAGAATTATGCATGAGAGGAAAGAAATAACTGAAAGATGGACAGAATATTTGGAAGACCTGTATTGCTCAAAGGAGAAGCCAGTGGATTTGGACTTGGAGGCAGAAGAAATGGTGTCCCCGGAAGATAGAGGCTTATCAGTGTTGAAGAGGGAGGTAGAAAAAGTAATTGAAGAAATGAGAAAAGGGAAGGCAACAGGAATGGATGAGATCCCTATTGAATTTTTCAAGTGCTTGAATGAAGAGTGTGTGCAGGAAATTGTTAAGATGTGTAACAAAATATATCACACTGGTGAATGGCCTCAGGATTTTGTAAGAACAGTGATGGTACCAATTCCTAAGAAGCCTGGTACACGGATATGTACAGAACATAGAACGATAAGCCTAATTACACATGCAGCCAAAATAATGTTAGGAGTTTTGAACAGGAGATTAATAAGAATAATGGAAGAAAATGTAGGGGAGGAACAATTTGGTTTCCGGAAAGAGAAAGGAACAAGTGATGCCATTGGCCTGTTAAGAATAACTGGAGAAGGGTACTTAGAGAGAGGAAAAGGAATGGCACTTTGTTTTATTGATCTGGAAAAGGCTTTTGATCGGGTTGAATGGAATAAAATGTTCGAAATTCTAAAAGAGAAGGGGTTGGTATGGAAGGAGAGAAAACTCCTTAGAGAATTATATATGAGACAAAAAGCTACATTAAAAATAAATGAGGATATGACAGAATGGGTGGATCTTGGTAGAGGAGTAAGGCAGGGATGCTGTCTGTCGCCAACCTTGTTCAATATATATGTTGAGGACATGATCCATAAATCTTTTGATGGGAGAGAGGTAGGAGTCAGCATTGGAGGTAGGAAGATAAGAAGTATAAGATTCGCAGATGACATGGTAATATTAGCAGATGATATGCAATCACTTCAAAGGTTGATAAAGGTTTTGGAAGAAGGCATGAAGGAATATGGGATGAATACCAACCTAGGAAAGACAAAGGTGATGCCAATAAACTGTGGAAATTAAACGAGTGTGAAAATAAATGAAGGTGTAATAGGAAAAGTGAAAAGCTACCGGTACCTAGGAACGATAGTGACAGACGACTGGAGAAGTATTGCAGAAATAAAAGCAAGGATAGCAATGGCAAAAGAGGCCTTCAGCCAGAAGAAAAACTTGCTATGCAATAAAAGCTTGGATCTGGAGCTGAGAAAGAGACTAGCTAAGTGTTATTCATGGAGCGTTTTCTTGTATGGATGTGAAGCGTGGACATTAGGTAAGAGGGAAAGGAATAGAATAGAAGCTCATGAAATGTGGGTGTGGAGAAGGATGGAAAAAGTAAGATGGGTAGATAAGATGAGAAATGAAGAGGTTTTGAGCAAAGTAAAAGAAGGAAGATCGTTCCTAAAGGAAATAAGGAAAAGGAAAGGAAACTGGTTGGGCCATGTGATGAGAGGGAAAAGTATTATAACTGTGGCACTTGAGGGTTCAATTGAAGGTAAGAAAAAGAGAGGAAAGAGAAGAATTAAATTGATGGATCAGGTGAAGAACATCAGCTATGATGAAGCAAAGAAGGAAGCTCGGGACAGAAGCGGATGGAGACAGCAGTGGTGTACGGGACCTGTCAGCAGGCAGAACACCAGATAATAATAAGTGAAACATTGCAATTCATAGGTATGTCAGGCTAGACATAACAGTAGACTAAACGCCGTGGGTATGAGTTATCTGAGGAGTGTTTGCGGCGTAATGGATAGAATGGTAATAGATAATGCGTAGAATGGATAGGGTCAGGAATGAGTGGGTAATCAATGAATGTGGGTTAGATGCTACAGTAATGGACATATATGAAAGGAGTGTGCTTCGTTGGTTTGGCCATGTTGAGAGAATGGAGGAGATTCTAATAACGAAACAGATACATAAGAGTGAAATGAATGGTACGAGAGGTAGGGGTAGGCCGAGAAAGTTGTGGTTGAATGTGGTTGAGGATATTCTTAGGAGGCGGAATATTAGGAGCCTTAAATACAGGAGGGCGTGTATGAAGCAGAGCATTAGGGTAAATAGAGCAAAAGAGGTTTTTGGCAAGGATAGGTCAGTATGGAGGAAATTATTGAAGCAGAGTTAGATGTACAAATATGTATTTATGAGTGAAACTTAGTGACTCTACTTACCCCGGAAGGGAACGGCGTGATTGATATGTAATTATTTTCTCTGATTCATCCATCTTCTTTTCTCTTGCTTCGGTTATTCCCTCCTCTTCATCCCTTTCAATGCTTCAACGTTTTACGTCAATATTATCCTACTTCTACCAAGTCTTTTGAATCTAGTAATATGTTTATTGAGATATTAATGGTGAGCTAAGTCCGCACTCAATCCCGGATAGCAGCTTGAGGTTCTGACACTTCCTGAACCTCCACATAGCCGTGGTGTAATCAGTTTGATTCCTCCACGTTTCCCCTCACTAGTGTGTCTTTTTCAATGCGCACATACGCCTGAAGTGATGTTTAAACATGAAGTGGTGTTGGTCACTGGTTATTTTCTCCTCCAAAAAATTCAATGGTCTCCTGAGCGCGGCCATATTTTGTTCCCAGCACTAATTCCAGTTGTCATGGTACTCGTACCCAAGCCCCATGTGCGATAACTTGTTATGTATGAAGACCCTATGTGCTGAAGTTCGTCAATGGGACTAAAATGTCCCGTCCGCGGGTTTTTGATTGGTTGTTTGTTGTTTTTTTTCGGAAAATATACGCCCGATTGGAAAATTTTCTTTTTCACGAAAAGTCTCCCTATTTTGAAAGTATTTCTGAATTCCCATCTGAAAAGAAATTATCATACCATATTTTGTTCTGAAAATTTTAGGGTCACAAAAATGTACCTAGCGTCCGCGGTCCTAGTTTTAAGGGAGGGACTTCATTAAAATGCCGGAGGGGGCGTGGCAATGGACCCGGGTAGCGAGGGGTGGGATGCATCTGCTTCACGCTTCCGAAAGGGGGAGCCGTGTGTCCGTCCCCTGGCGTATTCGTCGTCGCTCAACCCTGAGATCGCAGCCAGCCCCCACTTCGCCGCCACGAGAGACTTAACACTTAGCCATCCTCGCCCCACGCCCCTTTCCCTAATAGCCTTTAAACGGTGACGGTAATTTTTCGCCTTTTTTCAACATGAAAAATAACCCTTGTTTTGCACTCCTTTTTAGGATTCAGGTCAACTTTGGTACCTTTTTTTTCCGTCGTTTAATCCGATGAGCATCCCTTTTTCAATTTGCCCCTCCACCCACGTGGTCTGAATCGTAAAAAGCGCACATTATTTAATAGAATGAGCTTTAAATCACTGATTACGGCCCGAATTTATAATTTAACGATATGCACTTGTGGTATTTTCTTTTAGGAAAGTCTCGGTTCCCCAATTCTTCCGCTACCTGCTTCATTTTCCTGTACGTTATATGAATGTATCTGCTTTCTTCTGCGTAAAAAAATTTGTTAACGTTTGAACACTGTTACTTCGAATTGTAACTCGATGAGAATGTTGAAAATTAATCCAGCTTAAAGAAATGAGTATCTATCGTAAATGACGTTCTGGAGTACGTATGTTCTTGCAACTTAAGAGTGTGAAAAGTCCTCCTCAAGCATACACATGTAACGCGACATTTAAGGACGACTAATGTTTACCGTGTGAATTTCGATTTACTCTTCATAACCACCTACTGTCGGCGCAGAAATTATGTGCACTCGAGTTTGGGTACAAATAAAACGTTAACGAAAAGACTTACAGAGAAACTAATGACACCATCATTTTTCTCATTCATTTCTACGTTATGTAATAGTAAATTTTATTTTTTTTGATGAATTTTTATATTTTTTACTACAGTTATAACGTAAAAAATACCAGTTATTTACGGCGCGCGGGAAAAGCTCCGACTTTGATACGTTGTAGCTCGAACACAAGATCATCAATGTCAACTATATGTATGTAAATGGAGGATAGATATGTTTGATATATATTGTGCGAGTTGGAGCTATGTATGTTTCATAGAAATAAAGTTATTATTAATTTTTTAAAATTATTACATTACAAAACTGGGACATCGTAAGATTTCGTTCTTGGTCTTGTTGCAATTGGCATGCCTTGAACGTTTCCAATATGTTATTGTCCAAAACATCAATAAGCGCGTTTAATTTAAATCGAGTGATATTTATAATAGACGAAGTGAGAGGTCCCGTTAGGCGAAACGCCTAGCCGAATCGGTGCTGTGTTGCCGCGTACACCCGCTCGGGTCCCCTGCGCTCGGCGCCTGCCCAAGCCGGCCTGGAAAGCGGCCCTTCAAAGGTTAAGAATGTAATCGCATTCCTTACCATTTCGCTCATTCACATTTGCAAGTTATTTTTGGCGATGATTCACGTGAGGTATTTAGTAATGCGGTAGCAGTAATGTGGTGATAAAGGTTTGCATTAGAATAAAGCTCTGTGTACAAACAAAGTACGGAGAAATAAAATGGCTTGTTAAATCCACCTGAAGTTTAATAACAAGACGCAAGTTTCGACAAAGGTTCTGACGATGGCACGTGTTGCCAAAACCCGGGTCTTGCTAATACATCTTAGAGGGAATTAAAAAATTCATTGCATTTCTCCGTTATGGATAACTTGCACAAATTAAAGCCTGCAAACCTTTCCTTTCCTAACACGGAGCTGGAGGCTGCGCCGAGCGCTGGGGGCCCGAGCGGGTGTACGCGGCAACACAGCACCGATTCGGCTAGGCGCTTCGCCTAACGGGACCTCTCACTTCGTCCATTATAAATATCACTCAATTTAAATTAAACGCGCTTATCGATGTTTTGGACAATAACATATTGGAAACGTTCAAGGCATGCGAATTGCAACGAGACCAAGAACGAAATCTTACGATGCCCCAGTTTTGAAATGCAATAATTTTAAAAAATTAATAATAACTTTATTTCTATGAAACATACATAGCTCCAACTCGCACAATATATATCAAACATATCTATCCTCCATTTACATACATATAGTTGACATTGATGATCTTGTGTTCGAGCTACAACGTATCAAAGTCGGAGCTTTTCCCGCGCGCCGTAAATAACTGGTATTTTTTACGTTATAACTGTAGTAAAAAATATAAAAATTCATCAAAAAAAATAAAATTTACTATTACATAACGTAGAAATGAATGAGAAAAATGATGGTGTCATTAGTTTCTCTGTAAGTCTTTTCGTTAACGTTTTATTTGTACCCAAACTCGAGTGCACATAATTTCTGCGCCGACAGTAGTTCTCGTTTACACCTGTAATATTAGTGGGTATTGGGCTATTGCAAAGTCCTTATACCTGGATATTGACGCTGTTTAGCAAGGACGCTACTTACCATAGTAGGCTACGGGCAACTTGAGGAAAGGTGGGGAAAATTAAGCCGTGCTAGACATGGCTGTAGTAGGCTTCCATGCTTGACGCTGTAACCAGTATTTTTTTGGTGGAAAATCATCCTTATATGCCTTCTGAGGGTCAAATTTGTATACTAAAACAATTATAATATGCATATATCCATTTAGGCTTCATATTTTGGGAGGAAACTTGCACAGAAATCGTGTACTTTCTGAGATGCTCAAGTCGGTGTCTCCTTCTCGCCTGGAAAGTCTTTGCGTGAATTTTGCCCGTGAAGTCCTTATTTTGCCAGTAACTGACGCTTTATAAAGATTATTCACAGTCGTAGTGATTTATAAACATACTGAGTTCATTATTGTACGCCGAAATACATAGAGGTAGGTTTTATCAAAATACGAAGTGATGGATGATTCCTGTTTCGTCTGTAGATGTATTTTCACGTTAAACTAGGTCAAAATATACCTCGTTCAGCTTACCTAACCCTCTCATTATTTTAAGTACGAAAGCAATTTCATGGTAATAAGAGTATATGTTACATTGAGCAAGGCTAAACACGTATGCTTACTCACTAAAGATTGAAAATGCTACACAGTGTCGAACCTGATCCAACATGGGGAAATCAGAGTTCATCATGGGATCGTCTCATGAACTGTGCATAATAGCCTTGGGCTGGTGTTCGGTGGCTTGGAGGTTCGGGTACAAATCCCGGCAGTGGCGTTGAATTTTCTAGATAGTTTACTGTTTTCCACCTGGGTGCTTAAGGAAGCTCAAGTACAGTACTCCGTCCGTCGTATGGGATGTAAATCCAATGTCCCGTTGGCGCCTTTTGTTTGCAGTAGGATAATTCCGACGCTGGATCTTTCTCTACTTTTCCCAGATAATCCCTCCTTTAACAACGCACTTACCAGTCTTCCACTACCCAAATGCTGACCTCAGCTTTTAGCCGCCTTCCCGTCAATTATAGCTGAACAACTCCAGCACAGGCTCTCTTTTGTCGCCTAGGTGATCAATACGTCTTTAAGTCGCTGTTGATTGTTTTCCCCGCCTCAAATTTCCGAAGCTGTCGATGCAATTTCTGAACAGTTGATCTCATATTCTTCGTATCATCTAAAACAATTCTACGGATAAAATAGACAATCTTGGAGATTCCAGCCTTTATATTTTTCCGATAGCCAGAATGTGTTGTTACTCATTGCTTGCATCTTTCAGTCCTGTCATTTCGAAGCGCGTTGGTGGAAAAATATGCCTTCATGGAATCGTGAGAATGTCCCATGGAAAAGAAATAACATTATTTATTCAAACTTTTTGGTGAATGAATGCTTCTTAGTCTTAGCGTGAGCTATATCAATAATATAATATTTATTTTTTTCGAAATATGTTGCCAAAACCTCTATGCTAATGATATTTCAGAAAATACTATCAGTGAAAATTGGCTTTTACATGGATGAATTTTTTTAAAGATTTTTTTTAGTTCAACTGTTTAATATATCAACTTCACTACAGACCATAAGTGTAGATTTGAAGGAGAAAGCTATTTCTCGCTCCTCGGGATTCGTAGCGATTCTTAGATTCTTAAGCCCTGGTTACACGATACATTAACCCGTACGAGTTGATGTATGAATGCATGAACTAGTGAACAGGGAAATAGAACCTTTTCTATTTGGTTCATGCGTTCGTTCATGAACTTGTACTTGAACACGTGCGGGGTAATGTATCCGTGTAACCAGGCCTTTAGATTCAACAGCGTACCCGCGTTTAGAATGCACGTGTCAGACTTAAAAATATTAAATTCAATCGCAGGATGTAGGGCGTATGTAATAAAAAATATTAGAAACATTTTTTTTATCAGTAACTTGGCCGAATAGGATTATGAAACTGGCAGCTGCGGGATAACGTTCATTGAGAGAATACTTAAAAGAAGTTCCAAGAAGTCCAGCCAGAATTACGAAAAAGTATCACATACTTGGGAAAGTATTGTGGACAAGACTAAAACATTAAACAAACGTGCGGAAAGGCAGCGTGATAAAGACTTCTGTAAAGATATCCGAGACACGTGTATACCTCGAACATCGATGGAGTTCTGAGCTTCCTCACCGCATCGGTAGATTTTACAGCACAAATTGGATTAGGGCGATAGACATGTTTGGATACTTATTAAATTTACCCTTGCGTATTTCATGGACAGAAGTAACCAACAGAAAAGCGCTCGAAAAGCCTAATCCAACATAATTAAATGTTTTATAGAGTGCTATTTTTCCTCTCAAAAGCTCAAAAAAATGGCTTGTGTTAAAAAACCCAGAGCCTTGCGCTCTTGTGGCGCCCCCTGGAGTAGTCTGTGCATAGAGTTGTAGGTTAAAGTACACACTTGGATTGATAAATATTCTCCCGTGGTCTTGGTTAAATAATTGCATTTGCAGGCGAACTTTTTTGTTCGTTCAGCGGGCCATGACGGGCGGAACGGGAGGGGGTGGCTAAAGAAGAGAGGGCTCTGAGGTTGTTATTCGCCGGCAGCGCCACTCGTCCGTGTGTTTGGGAACCCGCGTGGGAATCCCCGCGAGTAAGCAAGCAAGCAAGCGTTTGTCGCGCCACCAGTGGACCTGAATCTCCCTGGACCAGAATCTCGCACACAGGGATAAAGATGGCGGGGCGTATGGACATGAGGGGTCTTTATCGCTCGTCCGCCTGGGGCCCGGATTATATCGAGTTTTTTCAGCTACAGTCTATGTATAAAGTTCAAGGTTATGACATTTTCCTGAAAATAGGAAGCGAAGTTAACCATTAAAGAAGGACGACACATGGCGCACCTTGTAAAAAAATTAAATTACTTTGTCAGTTTCCTGTGGGAAAATCACGGATCGGAATAGTTTAATCTAGAGTCAGCTTAGGAGTTGTAGTAGTTGTTTTGAAGGGTGGCGAACAGGTGAAATATTGCGAAACATTCAGAATTTATGGGCTCCTTGCTGTAGGCGGGCGTATATTGGACGTGAAATAGTGGGGGAGAGAAACCCGGCGTTGAAATCGGTGTATAATTAATGGACACCGAAGGACGGAAGTCTTAGGTATTTCAGGAGGAAATAGAATTATTCTTAAAATGCTCCTACCGAGGCGTATTAATCATTTAGTGATATGAATTTCAGCGAGGATATTCGCTTCTGACAGGGGTCAATTACACTGACCGACAACGGTATGCTTGTTTGATGCTAAGGGCCATACCCGACGTAATTTAGTGCGCTGAATCCACATCTGATCACTAAAATTGCCTACACTCATACATACATACCAATCACGCCGTTCCCTTCCGGGGTAGGTAGAGTCACTAAGTTTCACTCATAAATACATGTTTCTACACTTAATTCTTGGTCCATAATTTCCTCCATACTGACCTATCCTTGCAAACCTCTTTTGCCTCATTTACCCCTGCAGTACTGCATGTACTGCAATTCATACACACCCTCCTGTTTTTAAGACTCCTAATATTCCTCCTAAGAATTTCCTCAACCACATTCAACCACAACTTTCTCGGCCTACTTCTACCTCTCGCACCATTCATTCTACTCTCGTGTATCTGTTACGTTATTAGACTCTCATCTATTCTCTCAAAATGGCCAAACCAACGAAGCCCACTCCTTTCATATACGTCCATTACTGGAGAATCTAACCCACATTCATTTATTACCCACTCATTCCTCACCCTATCCATCCTACTTTTGCCGCAAACACTCCTCAGATAACTCATACCCACGGCGTTTAGTCTACTCTTATGTCCATTCTGACATACCCATGTTTCACTACCATATAACAAAGTGGGGAGAAGTACACTTTTCGACGCGGCGATTTTCGCTTCCTTAGATAGGCTCCTTCCTTCCTCTTTCCTCGGTATGTTCCACATGCTTCCTACCACTTTCCTTCCAGCATTCGCACGTCTCTTTATCTCCTCATCTATCCGTCCATCTTTCGCAAACATCTTACCCAAGTACACTAAATCATCCACCTCACAAAAATTGCCTATCACGTAAATATTTTGTGATATTATAACTTTAAAGGGTAAAAATAGTAATATTAGGTCATTTTGAGCATGGATGTCTCTCAAACCATTGGTTATAGAGAGATTCTGCAAACGGTTTCTAAGTCTGCATTAAAAAATGTATAGAATACAATTATGAATCCTAGAAAAGCTATTGTTCCAATAACCTGCACGTTAGTTTTAGAAGTTGTGCACTCAAGATAATAGTAAAGTTGAATCAGAATAAAGTTGTTGATAGTTGTCAAGCAACACAATATATGTAAATACAAATTACGTACAAGTGTACTACAAAACACTCATTCTTCTCATTATTCGACACAGGTTTTGGGAACAGTAGCTTTGATAGGTTTCATAGATGTATTCTATACGTTTTTTAACGCAGACTTTGAATCTATTGGCAGAATCTCTCTATCACTTTTGGTTTCGTATATATTCAAGCTGAAAATGACCTAAAAATTGCAATTTTTACCATTTAAAGGTAGTTTGAGCGAAATATCATTTCAACTAGAAATCAATGAATTTAGTCTCATTTTAAAGAAAATACATCTCACCTATCCAATGACACCAAAAATTCAATCCCTTACCACATTACTTTCGGAGATATTTGCCAACAAATACCAGCCCTTTGACATGGGAAATGGTACGTGTATGCACTATACAGAGACATCGTTTACAAAATGAGGTGTTTCTAGCACTTAGATGTCGTAAAAAAACTAACAGCGTGTAGTTTGCATGTTTTCTCAACTATTTTTGACAATGAATCATATTGTCACCGCAACAGGTTCTTGGATATCAGAAAAAATCTTCCGTTTTGAAGGAGTGGCAAACGCACCGCGCGAAAAAAATGAGTCAAGTTTAAGACTTATTTCGATATTTTCATTAAATTGCTTACCATTTCTGTCATTAAAACTATATTGTTACACCTTTAATAATGCAATATTTAACTGATGTGTCCTACAGCTTCTGAAATTAAAACGTATAATTCGAATATTGCCTCTATTATGACTAGGGAACTATCTCGCTCGTTTCTACCATAAGTTAGAATACCTCAAAAACCTGTCGTGATAGGCAATAGTCGCGATCAGATTCGGATTCAACGCATGAAATTACGTCAGTGGCTCTTCGCAACAAAAACGCATTCGAGACCCTCAAATTTGCAGGCCTATGTTACCAAACATCATAAAAATATGTATGCACAGATCGTCGTACTACCCTTCCTGTGGTCTACCGATTTCCTATCACCACCTGTCTTTATCCTGCTACAGATCTATTTCTCTGTGATGTATATATCCAATTTCTTGTCTTGCCCGGTTTTTTTTTCCTACCGTGTAGATGCCAATTGAGGCTCTATTTTGGGAGCATATTTTCGTCTATCCGCTTTGCATGGTCATACCATTCTGATTGTTTTTTCCTTGATTCATCTATTAAAGTATTTGTTATTATCAGAATTTCTCTTATTCTATCATTCGTTATATTTTCTATCATATAAATTCCTGCCGCATGTCCCAAATAATCCATTTCTGTTGCATTTCGCATATTTACCGGGCCATTTTTAACCGGCCGTTCCGTGATAATTCCGCGATTATTATTTTACGAACGAATTTTGCGTAATAATTGTACTTCGAAACTACCGATGTTACATTGATAAGTTTCTTCCGTTAAGTGGCTCAATATTCGACGCGTTGTGACAATTATCGCACTGTTCCGTTTTAAGTATCGCATAATATACCGCCTCTTGATTTTTTCATGTAATAATAATCACATGCGGACAGAATGTGACTACCTAAGAATTAAACATCGATAATCCGTGCGATGACGTCGTTATTTTTAGGTGCTGTAACTAAAAATTATTCTCAGGTTATCGGAATGGAAAGAAAATCCCTCTTTCCCTTGGACTTTTCGTGCATTTTTTGTCAGATGGGTGACGTAGCCTGTGTACAACTGTATTTATTACTTAGCAAATAACTGTCTTCGATAGCTCGTACGAGACGGTGGATTGGGTTGTCATTTGGAACTTCGTTGAATCCTCGCGGGGGATGCTGATGTTATTGCCTCATTGTCAAAGAAAATCCGAGGTTTTGATAATAGCCGCCGGAAATAATTCACCGCATCTTATGTTTTGTGTTATATCTTACAGTGCGTTGGTATTTTTTCTATTTTTACGGTCTATGAACTTGGGATATTTATCATCCGAATCAATGTTCTTCCACTAAAAGGGTCCGATACGGAATCTCAACTCCAGTAGATTCGTGTGAAACATAGAAATAGACGCACGATTGAGAGACGAGTAACTGGTAAACCAAATAAAAAAATTCCTTTAATTGTTGGGAGAGATCAAGACTGAAGTTTTTTAAAGCTATGCTAATAAGTCTTAATTAGCCGCTTTGAAATATTATGCATGGTATTAACGAGAGGCTTCCTTCCTCTTCAATCTAATGGCAAGAATAATTACAACATCGCAGCTAGCAAGAATTTGCATTATTTATCATAAACCTTATCCAACTGATATGAATTATTGGTGATGATATTATAATTTGTTTAATCGTGCCAATTCTGATATAATTCCCATTTTGCTGTATATTTAAAAAAAATCGTTATTACTCTCATAAATTAACAATTACGGTTGAATAATGATTTATACATGCCATTGTGATGGGCGCTTAAAGTAGTAGTTGTTGATTGAGTTATTCGTCATGCAAATTTTGACATCTGACATATGCATTTCCGTGCATTACGCATGTATATATTTATAAATCTATGCTTAGCATAAAATATGTTTTAATGTGCTAAAGAGATTTTTCCCTTTAAGATTGAGTCGTGATGTACAGTTTTCTATGCAAATAGCGACCACAAATAACTTGCACGCAGAATTACTTTGGAATTACTTTAGTACAGTGCGATAAAGCGCGTATAGGGGGGCTTACCCATGGATGTCACACCCATGAAAGTACCCTTTGCAAGTCACTGCAGTCAACACTTCAATAAGTGAGCACGGGCTGCCATGACGATAGGGGTCGACAGTGTATTTTACCAAGGTTCGTAATTTCAAGGAAATACGATTGGCTTCTATTTTTCCGGCGAGTTGCATATCGATTCTGCTATAAAATCGCATCGAATCCGGTGGAATCCTGGGGGGCTATTCTGTTTCTACAAACGCTACCATAACGCGCGGTGATATAATAGCGTTTGCTTGCGCTATCGAAGCGTCAAGCGCGATTCTGTTTGTTATGATGTTATGACCATTGCAACAATACGATAAATAAGCGTTGCGTGGGCTATCATGGCGCGAGATTGGAAAACAAAGTTGCATTGTCACGGAGCCACTCACTTCTTAACTGCACGGCCGCGGCGCAATGGCGTTATGAAGAAACAGAATCGCACCCCTGGTTACATGACAATAAACGGAAATTAAAAATGTAAAAAACGAATAACCCAGTAGGAGGAGGACTCATTGTTGCAGATGTAAATATCTACTTGTAGTTGAAAATATTTTAAATGCTTAAAAACCCCTAAAGTAAGCTTTATGACTTATCCCTTATTAGATAATAACAATTTTTGCCGCAATTCTCATACTTGATACGATGTAATAACGCCCAATTAATGTAATTCGGACAACTTTATTAAACCCACGAATGTCTATGGGAGTCGAACGGCGATATACGATTGCCATTATTGCCAAATTTATGCTATTTTCGTAATTAATATATTCAATCATTTAATCCATTGGTTCGGGTAAAGCAAGAAGTTGCAAGATACAAGCAGAAGGATGCTCTGCTAGTGGCGATACGACTCGAGATATTACTGCATTCGATACTTCCATAAAATCACCATCCGTTTGTACAGTTTGTACTTAACGTAGTCCAAGCGAGATCCATAGTGATAATGGAGACCATATTCGAATTATACGTTTTAATTTCACCAGCTGTAGGACACATCAATTAAATATTACATTATTAATGGTGCAACAGTATAGTTTTATATGACAGAAATGGTAAGCAATTAAATGAAAATATCTGAATAAGTCTTACACTTGACTCATTTTTTTCGCGCGGTGCGTTTGACACTCCTTCAAAATGGAAGATTTTTTCTGATATCCAAGAACCTGTTGCGGTGACAATATGATTAATTGTCAAAACTAGTTGAGAAAACATGCGAACTACACGCTGTTAGTTTTTTTACGACATCTAAGTGATAGAAACACCTCATTTTGTAAACGATGTCTCTGTATAGTGCATACACGTACCATTTCCCATGTCAAAGGGCTGGTATTTCTTGGCAAATATCTCCGAAAGTAAAGTGGTAAGGTGTTGAATTTTTGGTGTCATTGGATAGGTGAGATGTATTTTCTTTGAAATGAGACAAAATTCATTGATTTTTAAGCAAAATGATATTTCGCTCGAACTTCGCTTAAGGAAGTGGAATATTTGAAAAATTACCATAAGGAATCCGCCGTAAAGAATAAAAAAATATTCATATCTTAGAGTTTTAAGCAGTTGTCTGTCAGCTTTTGGTGGAAAGAAAGACTGACTATCTCGTGCCAAGAGTGTTTTACTAGCTAAAATTTATTTCATATTTTGTTTTTTTTTGTGAATAATTTACTTCATAGTATGATTTCTGGCGTATTAATTTCACTTATAACGTATCCGAGGTGATGAACCCTGGTGAACGCTGCGATAACGAATCCAAACTTCAAGAAGCCTTTCACATTGTTTGACTTTCAAATCATGTGACAAGTTTACTTTTATGCGAGATGAATAAAAATCAAGCCGCTAGAAACACTGCATATTAGTCAATTTGAATGATTTTTCGCATGAAGAATTGAAAGGGAATCGGTCTCGTTTGACTTGCTAAGAAAATAAATTTTTAGTTACACCTCATGCTCATGAAGTAGAATGATTCAGGTGCGAATTTCCCGTCAGGATATGTAATGTGATATTTTCTGGACCGAGTACCTGTTCTCTCCATGGTGTCTTACCAACCGAGCGCCAAGGGTTTGATGTATGATAATCAGGTTAACAGCGTGGGGAGTTTGATCCGGAGGGTCCTCGTTTCAGCCAAGGTGAAGTGGTGAAAGGGACGTCTGTCTCTTCCCTCTCTCCCTTTCGCTGGAAATTTCCTCGGGGTTTGTTGGTTCATACGTTTGATGAGTCGCCACTCGAGTAGCGACGAAATAAGGCGCTTATCTCCTCGGCTGTGGCTTGTTAAGCTCAGTTCGTTTTGCTCGTGCCAATTTGTCGGCTACAGTGAGCGGGAATATCTCGTCGCCACTGAGCCCGTTTTCGAATCCAATGCGGTGTAAAAGGCGGTTTGGCCGTGCAGCCGAGCGTGGAGCGATTGGAACACGTCTAAGCTCGTGTTTCCTTTTCATGTCGAATGTATTTCTGTGCGAAATATCCGTTTGTGAGAGTTCCTCGGCACAAAAACTCGTTTTCGGGTTCATCTTTAGGGTTCCGTTGGAGGTGAAACCACGCTCCGTGTCACTTATCGGTCACAAGGTGCGACGGAATTCGTTTTACAAGACCGATGGCGTATGCAAGGGTCTGACACACTCATCACTCGAATGGTTATTCACATTGAGGTGGAGATGGATGGGAGAGGGCTCTTGCCATGGTGGCCAATGCTGGAAGCTATAATGTGGGCGTGGCCTGTCCGCCATCTTTGATAACTCAGATTTTCGAAGAGGGCTGACACGTTCATTTTTCACTTTTTCCTTTGACATATTGGAAATTATACGTGGCTGAATACACAAAACAGATCTACATCTACATCTACATACTACCCCGCAAGCCACCTCAAAAGGCGTGTGGCGGGGGGTGTTAGGACACCAGCCGTTAAAAAAAAATAAAAATAAAAATTTAAATAAAATAAATTTTTTTTTTCCGCCTAGCATTTATTTAAGTCCTTAATTGTTCGGGGGAAAAACGAATTCCCATACCTATCCGTTCGGCAAAATATTCCTCTTAATTTATCGATTCTGTCGGACCTGGAAATATAATGTGGTTCTAATATGATGTTCTCCGTGTCGCTCTGAAAGATATCCATTCTCAATTGCTCAAGCAATCTAAGCCTAGCGCGTAGCCTCCCAGTCTCTAGCGGCTCCCACCCTAAATCGTTCAAAATCTGTGTAACGCTTTCTGTACGGCCGTAGCAGTTTTTGACGAATCGCGCAGCTTTCCTTTGTATTTTATTAAGTTCATGGACTAGGTCTTTCTCCGCCGGATCCCATATGCTCGCTGCATATTCAAGGTGTGGCCGGACGAGTGCGAAATAGCACCTTTCTTTCACTTTCTCATCCAAAAATCTTCCCACAACACGCTTGACAAATCCTAGCTTCTTCAGGGCTCTGCCACAAATATTTTTTATGTGAGCCCCCCACGATAGGTTCGAAGTTATCGTAACTCCCAGGTATTTAATTTCATATGTCGCATTTATGCTAAATGCAGTGAAGGCATGCTTCAAGGTTTTAATGAACATGAATGACTATTAGAATGAGTCTCTTTTTATTCTACCAACACTAGTACTTCACAATACCTGTGAAAAAAATTGCATTGTTAACACTCCAAATGCAAGGTCTTTTTACGAACTGCATTTTGAAATTGTTGGTGTGTTTTGTAGCACAGCATTTTCAGCTATGTCGCTTGATCAACCTCTTGGACAGGTACAGCCGAGGGCAGAATATACTGAGGAAGACGAGATCGATCGAGCCGTGAACCTCAAATACAATAAGGTCCGAGTGAATCTTCGACACAGCCCAATCAATTCACACAATCCCCCTTCATACTACGTAGACATCTTAGCAGGATATCATACTTATGTCTTTGAACACTTTTTTATAGCTAAACAGTCTACAGAAACCACAACGTTGGCACATTTCTTGGTATTCCTATTCACAATTCTTCAAAAATATTAAGCAGTTAAAATGGTCACTAGAGTACCATGGTTTCTTCTTAAATTTGTCCTAATTTTCAGTTTCTTCATAATGCTACTGTTGCTTGGAGAGCAGTAAGATCATGCAGGTTATTTTTCAGCGATAACATTCAATGAAACAGCATTAATTAACGTATTGAAAATTGATTCTCCTATCACATATTTTTCATTCATTAAAATTAATGATGATTCGCAATTCCGGTGAAAACTACTGTCAAATCGAGTTAAATTCTTGGTACTAGGGAGCCAATATAAGTATAGAAGCGTTAAAGGCTTCACTTAGTTGGAAGATATTAAGTCTATTATGGAATAAAACTCAATACTTGGTAATTTCCACTCCTTTTAAATTAAATAAATAACCTTTTGCAAATACGAATGAAAGGTGCAGCGTAAAAATAAAAATGACCACCATCTGTTCGATATTTAAGACTAGTAACTTCTGACATTTTAGTCATTTCAGTAAACAAGTGTGGACATTACTATTGAGTTTCATACCATCATGAGCCAATTTATGTTTCAGGAGTTACTATTTTGAATGAATAGGGTAAACCTTGTTTTTTCTCAGTGAATTTTGAGGACTTACAACCATGATTTCGACGATCAAAGTCATCGTCAGGCGTTAATCGTCGAATCGTTAACATGACGTTAATCGTCGAATCGTTAACGTGACGGTAATCGTCGAAATCATCATCGAAAACAAGGTTTACCCTCTTTGAAGGCTTCCGCGACTCTTATAATTGTTTATATTGCTCTTTTCAGGTATTTCCGTCGCGTGTTTGTTTTTTTTTTGACAACAGTTTCTCCCCTCTTCCTGGGGGCGTCTTCAGGTCCATTGGACATTTTGTAATTACAATATGTCCAACGGACCTGAAGATGCCCCCAGGAAGAGGGGAGAAACTGTTGTAAAAAAAGAAAAACCAAACACGCGACGGAAATACCTGAAAAGAGCAATGTAAACAAGGTTTACCCTATTCATTCAAGCTGTTTAGCAAATTCCACAAAGTATCGCCGGAAGCCACCAACTTCAGGAGTTTCTAGTCTTAAATGTCAAACATATGGTGGACTTTCGTTTGATTTATCAGCTGCAATTTTCTTTCGTATATGCAAAAGGATTTATTCGTAGTGGATAAAGGTAGTTGTTTGTTTAAAATAGCCATTACGTTCATAATGGTATTCCCTGCCGAAAATTCGTATCACGCGTGCAGCAGTAAAATGTAATCTTTCTAGTAGTTTGGTTACCCTGTCTCTCTTTCTCTGCCGTGTCCCCCTTTACCTTCCCATCCCTCCTTTCACTTCTCTCCTTCCACTTTGCTTTCTCCATCCTCCGCGCAAAAGTGCGCAAGGATCTCTTGCTAACGCTATAGTTAGAGAGGAAATGCCCTTTCACCTAAAATTCAATTAATTAGATCTCAATTCATTTCACCCCTCCAATTAAACAAAAATGTAATCCACATACCGCTATACATTTCTCAGATCTTTGCCAATCAATACGAGCCGTTTTAAAGGGAAATGGTACGGGTGTACTCTCCAGGGAGACTTTATTTTCGAGCCGTGCGAATGCTTCGAAATCGTATCGAATCGACTCGAGTCAGGATTAATTCGATTCGATTCGCCTGCAAATCGGGATGCTTCGAAACAGAATGAATCGAAACATTCGAATTTGATAGATTCGTCTCGGAATCGTTGCATGCATTCAAACATGGCGCTCATTCCAAAAATGGTGCGCCGTCCGTTTAGACGATGTTTTCCTCACGCGAAAAGAAAATTTAAACGACCACCCTTTATTCTGTGCTATTCTTTGTGACACTATATAGATGGATAAGATAATGCAAGGCCCTGAAATATTGTGAAGATCTTGATTACTTTAACTGCGCACAAGCTTTTGCAATTTATTTAGATTCGAATTCGATTCGCAAGCGATTTTTTTAGAGCGATTCGATTCGCTACCAAAATTAAAAAAAAAGTTCGTTTCGATTCGATTCGAAATATCTTTTGGGAGATTCGCTTCGGTTCGATTCGAAATGAAAATCCCTGATTCGCGCAGCACTACTTTATTTAAAAAAATGGGGTATTTCTTACTCCTAGATCTCGTCAGAAACTTAACAAAGCGTACCTTCTATTTTTCCTCAGATATAAAATAAAATAAATCAATTACTCACCGTTAAATCTTCGCAGAATCCCAAAATAACCTTTCGATGTAAAACCTTTTTCCCTGTACAGTATGAAGACAAGGCTGGTGACCTAACACCCCCTGCCACACGCCCATGCGGCGGCTCGCAGGGTATTTTGTAGATGTAGATGTATCCTCTGGTCGTCTCCCGAATATATCACTTGGTAACCGTCGCATCATTTTTGCGCCATTAATACGAAAATATTTACTTTTTGCTTCACACAGGCACTAAAATGAAGTAATAAATCTATAATATGGTCTCTATAATGACTAGGGAAAAATTTCGCTCTGACTATCTTAAACAAAGGCCACCATACTCGATTCGTAGGTCACGTGATTCCCTTCTCCGAGTGGCATTTGACGTGTTCACGAATCGGCTGCATTTCTATCACCTGCGCTGTTAATTTAGTCGCGCTCAATTCTGGAATATTGAAATCGCACTTGAAATTATCCTAAAGTACTCAGGGCAAGTCGATTTATGGAATTCCGGATGAAACTAAAAGGCGATCAAACGGAGTAGGAAGAATTATCCGTCAATGGAAGCGAATTGTTTTAAATGATGAGAGTAACTTTCCATTTAAAGAAATTGCCATGTGAAAAATTCGGCTTGGAATCGAACCACGGACCTTTAGTTTGCTGGACCAATGCGCAGACCACTACTATATCCAGACTTCCTAATTCTCATGGCAATTTTGGTGGATACAAAGCTTTGTTTGAAATTTTCAAATGGCTAAGCACGGCATATGTGCTGGTGAAGGATACTGTCTCTTGGTTGTGGCTTCTTTGAGGCCCTCTCCTCCTTTGCATTGCCATCTTTGATGGACCGCAAGAGCCTAAGATCTACTTGCGTTGTATCCACCAAAATGGCCATGGGAATTTGGGAGCCTGGATAGCATAGTGGTCTGCGCGTTGGTCCGGCAAACCAAAGGTCCGTGGTTCGACTCCCGGACCAGGCCGAAATTTTATCTTGGCAATATCATCAAAAAAATTCACCTGCTATATTTGAATATGTTTTTAAACTGTCCATTGTCGCATTAATTTATTTCACTTGCGACAAATTCATTGTTGTACTGCTCTCACTTGCTCTTTTCTGCCCTGTCTTCCTTCCTCCACACCCAAGACTCGACCAAATCACGCCCTGAATTTCCCTCCAATCTTGCTGGCAACATATATTCTTGTGTCTTGCTTAAAAACTTATTGATGCTGACGTGATACGGCGAGACCTGGGCCGTTTAGCAATACATCCATTTGGATTTAATAAGTCACTCGAATCATTTAAAATTCTGAGCGAATACCACGCAGTCACGCAGGAGGCAACGGGACTCCAAGTAAATTAAATCCAAGATATTGGATTAACCGGAAAGAGAGCACTCCGAAACAGATGGGAAACCTTGAAAATATGTATTTCTTGGAAGGATCTAACGTCTAAAGGAAGGAGTTAACGTTCGACGCTAACTAGGTCGTTAGAGACCGAGTTAATTGAATCTATAGACTCGACAGCTGAAATGAAATGGTGATCGATTATGTAATTATAGTACGTAGGCAAGGAATTTTCTCTCCACTCTTTAATACTCCAGAAAAGCTTTGCTGCCTGGCATTCCCTCACGCACTCCTTTGCTCGATGGCTCGCATCGTAGACGTGGATTTAAAAAAAATTCGAGAGATGTCGTTATCGACCCGGTCTTGAGGTGGCTTGTAGTGTATCTCACAGATGTAGGTGTATCGTGTTTACCCTATTGAGACCCTATGCGGACGGGAGGATAATTCTAATTCCTAATCTTTAGATCTGCATTTACATACTATCCTGCGAGCCACCACATGGTCGTGTGATAGGAGGTGTTAGCACTCGAGCCGTGTAAGGATGGAAGAGATAGGGTTTTTGGAGGGGAAATGGTGACGTGCATTATGGGACTGTAGTTGTTGGAGTTCATTTTTTATTGGAGTCGCTTATTGTGCGCGGAAAGACCAACCTTTGCACCTATCTATTCGGCTGTGTATCTCTCTTATTTTATCGCATCTGTCAGACCTAGAGATGTAGTGAGGAGTCATTTTAATATTCTCTATGCCGCTCTGAAAAATATCAGTGCTGAAGTTATCAAGCAACTTAAGCCTAGGTCTAATCCACTGTTGCTACTAACTAGATGCAGTGAGCCCCGCCCGCTAGGCATTTCCATCCTAGAGTTCGAAATCGACTTTTCTTTCGCAACTTGTCCACCTCTGTGCCAAGGGCGCCACCGCCTGCGTCCTTGCTAATCCCCCCTCCCCATCCTTGGAGATCTACATCTACATATTACCTTGCGAGCCGCCGGCCGCATGGGCGTGTGGTAGGGAATGTTAGATCACCAGCCGTGTAAAGGTGTAAGTTATTGGAGATGGAATGGTGACTTGTATTATAGGAGTGCATTTAATGGAGCTTAATTTTTATTATGGTTGCTTACTGTTCGCGGAAAGAACGAGTTTTTGTCCCTATCTGTTCGGCAGTGTATCTCTCTTATTTTATCGCATCTATCAGACCTAGAGATGTGGTGAGGAGTCATGATAATATTCTGTGTTGCTCTGAAAAATATCAGTTCTGAATTTATCAAGTCAGCTAAGCCTAGCGTGTAGCCTCCGAGTCTCTAGGGGCTCCCACCTTAATTCCTCTATAAGTTGTGAGACACTAAATGTACGCTCGAAGCAGTTTTTAACAAAGCGCGCTGCTTTCCTTTGTATTTTATTAGATGGGGAAGGATCCAATGTTCATTCGCTGCATCATCGCATTTTGTTTCCGGGGCGATGGTAATCGCGTCGCGACGGGGGTGAGGAAGGGATAAGGAGGGAAAATACTTCCCCCCGCCCCACCCCTTCTCTGCGCCCCACTTTGGTCCTCTAATTGCTGCTCTCCTGACACACACAAGAGGTGGTGTACTTACACATCAGCCGCACTGTAGGTATACCCCTCTTATCTAATCCCTAGGGTCAAATTAGGACCTCGACGACGGAAGCCGAGGGCAAAGCCGCCATTCTAATGTTCTGTGAAGGAGTTTAATTCGATTCATAAACACATGGTCAAATGCTCGTCTCCATTTCGTCGAGCACCGAGACCGTCTTGGTCCTTGCTAGTTGAAGCCTCTTATCATAATGAGAATAATTTTGGAGTTAATTTACATTTTGATGGGAATAGCGGTGTTTAAATATTAAAAAAAATATACCTTTAAATTATGCAATGATTTGAGAATTTTATTCAGCAATGATGATGTAATTGTCCGGGATATATTTTTTATTGTTACTTAGCGAAATCTTAAGTTAAGCCGGATACGGTTACGTAGTTATTCACGCATTATTTAACAGATTCGAGTTCTCAGATGCTTGGTGTAATTGAACAGGGTGACAATTGTGGATGCGTGTTTTCATTAAGTAGTCAGGCATATTTCCATGTTTTAATATCCTGGGTTAGGTAGTTTCTGATTTTGCATGCAGTCTTGAGAAGGAATCCTTCTCCCTTATTATGTCGCTGTGTCTAGTGCCACTCGAATACTCATTGTTGAGTCCTAGCATAATGTCTGTATGCATTGACTACGAGGTAGCTCAGAAAACGTCTTTTAGTAAAACTATTGCCGCTATTTGATAGACGTGTAGATATTTTATTCGTAATGATGGATAGTCAGGCGAAATGTTTGATTTATAATGAATGTAGATGAGGAAATATTATATGATCACCTATAATTGAGCTGCAATCATTTGAGCGCGTGGCATTAACCCTTACACAATGGCGGTGGAGCCGATGTCCGATGAATCTTCCTCTGGCACAAAATGCCGGAGCAAGATTCATGTCCGTTGAACATACGGACTACTATTCCATACACACTGGAAACATTTTACAATGATTTTCTAAAAGGATGTTGGTTTTTGAACGTGTGTAGTCCGGTATTTATCCAGAAATATGTATTAAAACAAATTAAATCCAAAGCCATTATTGTCTTAGGAGAGAAATGCGAATAAAAACTAAAATTAGGCTTCTTAATTTACGAATATATTCGTTATGTTTCCAGCTACGTCATCAAACGTTTATACATCCGAATAAGGTTATGTTTGGACTTCGCCTATGCTGTTTATTTTGGTGAAGTGCTCTCAATATTTCCTTTTCGGCCCAATCTAATCGCAGATAAATTTCTTAAAGGAGTTTTTGCGTCAAGCAATTCGACTGAGTTTCTATTTGTTTCTTTCTTAAGTTCTAGATATGTAAAGCGTGGATAAAATAATAGACTCCACCCTGAAAATCAAGGAGTCTACAACTTTTACGGCAATTTTAGCCTTGCGTGTTGTCCTCCTAGCCTGTAGGTGCTCCCAACCTTATTTTAAAACTACTTGTATAACTTTCACTGTTCAACATCGTCCATCCTAGCATTTCAAGAAGTTTGACTTTCCTTTCCTAGCATTTTTTCATCTCGCGTAATAAGACTGTGTAGAGCGAATCAACATCTCATTTATTTTTTCGCTTGAGAATCTCACTTTAAGGTACGTTGAGCGAAATATCATTTTACCTAGAAATCAATGAATTTGGTCTATTTTCAAAGAAAATATACACCTTTCCATTGACACCAAAAATGCAACCCCTTACCACATTACTTTCCGAGATATTTGCCAGGAAATACCAGCCCTTTTACATGAGAAATGGTATGTGAATGCACTCCAGAGAGACCTTTTATTAAAAAAATGAGGCATTCCCTACACTTAGATCTTATCAAACAATCAACAGTGTGTAGTTTGTGTGTTCTCTTAACTTTTTTTGAAAATTAATCATATTGTCACCGCAGTTAATTCTTCGGGAACACAATAAACCTTCCGTTTTGATGAAGTTTCAAACGTACCGCGTGAAAAAAATGAGTCAATTTAAAGATTTATTTGAATATTTTATTTATTTTCATTTAATTTATTATTATTAATGATAATTTAATTAATTTATATAAATTTTAAAATATTTATTTATTTTCATTTAATAACTTATAATTTCTGTCATGTAAAACTATATTATTGTACCATTAATAATGCAATATTTAATTCGTGTGTCTCACAGCTGGCGAAGTTAAAAGGTATGATTCGAAAATTAAAGAAATAAGGATGTATGAAACGCATTAAGGTCGTACGAGCGAGATAGTTCCCTAATCATAATAGAGACCATATTCGAATCATAACTTTTAATTTTTATCTTTAATACCACATACCTTTACCATAAAAATACCTTTAATACCACATCTGAATCACTATGCCTAGCAACTGAATCATACCTACGTACCCTTAACCTTTTGGATGGTTGGTTACGTGTGCGCGTCTTTTTCGTGGAGAGATGAGGGAATGGAAGATTTCTTACGCTCCCTTGATCTCGTCCTCCTCGCGTGCTCTCTTCATTGAGCGGATGGGGAAAGTGCGGATGAAATTGAATGCAAGGAGCGCTAATGAGAGCAGAAGACTGGTTCCAGGCGTCGGTTATTTTTTTTCAGGAGTGAAAGTGTGATTTAGAGATACGAAAATCATTCTGATCGGATGGAATCTGATAATGATCGATGGGGTTCGAATATCGAGTGGAGAATAATCGCAGCAGAAGCACGCGAGGATTTCCAAAACGTCTGTCACACGGAGCGGGCGCACCGCGGTGGCAGAGCAAACGAGAGAAATCAGTCGCCCCGCGTGGTATGAATACATTATGGCCGTATTTTTATGCACTCTTTACCTCGAGGAAGGAGTGTGTGCACAAGCGTAGTGACGTGTTGCCTCTACTATTTAATAATGATCCGTGATTCGATCATCGAGTGGAGGGCAGACTTTTCTAATCAGATATTTGATTTTGCTGAAAATCGGCGGGTACTTCGGTTTGTTTTTAAGGGAGTGAAACGTCGATGTGCGACGATCAATTGCTAAACTTTTATTTTTTAGCTCTCGTATCTTTTCAGTTCTCTAACAAATTTTTACATATATACATACCAATCTCGCCGTTCCCTTCCGGGGTAGGCAGAGTCACTAAGTTACACTCACAAACACATTTCTACACTTAACTCTACCTCAATAATTTCCTCCATACTGACCTATCCTTGCAAACTTCTTTTGCCTCATTTACCCCCATACACTGCTTCATACACAATCTCCTGTTTTCAAGACTCCTAATATTCCTCCTCCTAAGAATTTCCTCAACCACATTCAACCACAACTTTCTCGGCCTACCTCTACCTCTCGCACCATTCATTTCACTTTTATATATCTGTTTCGTTATTCGACTCACATCCATTCTCTCAATATGGCCAAACCAACGAAGCGAAGAAGAAAACGAAACGAAGAAACCTTTCATATATGTCCATTACTGGAGCATCTAACTCACATTCATCTATTACCCTCCCTATCAATTCCTTCCATTCCTCACCCTATCAAATCATAAATTTATCACCTGATGATGATGTAGTACATCGAAACCGGTCGTATTAAAGTTTATATTGTGGAAAATTGCCAACTTTCATTGATTCCACAAGGTATTTTAATGCGTACGACGCGTTTCAGTTCACAGAGCCATCATATTTGGTAGAGAGCACATTACCAGGGTGTCCACGGACCCTTGAAAACAGGGAATTTTCCGATCCGGGAAATTTCCGTGAATTATTCGGGAATTGCTAGTAAATCTGGGAATTTTTAAAAATATCATTTCAAGGCGAAAATATCCTTATTTTATATTTTAATTCAGCCGCGAAAGATATAATATAAATGTTGTTTGGTAACTGTACATGGTGTAATGGAGTTAGCGTTGGTATCAATGTGTAAATCGAAGACCTGAACTTGGTTAGGCTCTTTGTAACGTTAGCGTCATGCGTCCTTTTACCCTGGTTAACTGCGTTGGACAGTAAGACGATGTAGTATTCGTCAGTGGCGTCGTATTTTTTTGCGGTGTGCGGCGGTGCTCTGGCCGGAACTTGTTTCAAGCAGAACAATAATGCAGTGTGTGAAAATGCCTACTTCTGTTTTTGTCTTCTAAAAATGCCATTTTGTAATTTTTTGTCAATTAAACAACATTTTATTACTTTGTTTTTTGTTTCACTTTTCTTTTTTAATTATTAATATTTATTTGATATCTAAATTTTTATTTGGTTGTGTTTAGCCAGGAAAATCCATATTATTTGTAAAGTGTGAAAAATAATAGTTTGGCTCTTATATAAACCGCGATAATATAGCCTGGAAAATTTGAAAAATTTAGCCTTGAAAACCTGGAATTGTGCTTGAATTTTTTATTGTGACTTTTGTGGACACCCTGATTACATTTATACATTTTACAAGTTTGAGATAAAGGGGGGGGGTCGAGGAACAGAAATAAGGTGGGTAAGTGGCGGGTAAACTCCACCCTCCACGGTTCTTTCCCACCCACCCACCCCTTCCCTCCATCCTTACTCTTGTGTTGACCACCTTCCGCCAGTAATCCCTTCCTCGAACCCCTGCCTCGAACCCCTGCCTCGAACCCCTGCCCATTCTATGATTAGGTACTCCTTTCCCAGTTAACCCTTCCTTCACCTTCACCCCCCTCCTCTCCTTGGTGACGACTACCTCCCACCTTTCCCTTTCTAATGACCATGCTTGCTTTTCTTCCCCCTCAACCCCTTATTATTCTTTCCCCCACTTTTTGCCTTCCCGTTTCCCTGGTCTTCCCTGTTCCTTTATTCCCCGAGGATTCACTGGATTCTCCCTCCTTCCCTCGGGTGTTCCGTTCACCCGCCACTTCCCCACCGTATTTCTGTTCCTCACCACCCTCTTCTTTTCTCAAACTTGTAAAATGTATGAATGTGATGTGCTCTCTGCCAAATATGTCTTGTGCCTGATGATGGCCCGGTGAGCTGAAACGCGTCGTACGCATTAATATTCCTTGTGGAATAGTTCAATTGTTGATTCTGTTCTAATATGACGAACTTCCACTATATCTTGCCCGAATCTGTTGAAAAAATGTAGTTCTACCACCTAGGTCTCATCAAAAAAAACTAACAGTATGTAGCTTTATTTCTCTCGACTATTTCTGAAAATTAATTCGAATTGTCACCACAGTCATTTTTTCAGGATCATAAAAAAACTTCCTTTGTGAAGATGTTTGAAAGGTACTGGGTGAAAAAATGAGTCAATATAAAGTCTTGCGTACATGTTTTTCTGTAATCACTGAGTATTTCAGTCATATGAAAGTGTTTAATTGCATCATTAATAATCGAATAGTCAATTCATTCCTCTTTCAGCTGCTGAAATTAGAACTTGTTCTACGAATGTGGTCTCCATTTAAACTAGGGAACTATTTCGCTCATACTACGTTAAATAATTAATGTTTTCCGTGGCTGGGTACAATTGTTAGCTCTCCAGGTTTCTGTCTGCTACGTCACTGTTTGATAGCAGAGAGAGCGAGCACAGAGCGTAATTGTTAGACAAACGGAGATACTGCGATTAAGGATTTAATGTTTTGCAGTCATACTCTGTTATGCATTGATTCGAATATATTCTCCAATCTTATTGATGCTTGTTTGTAAAGGATTATGCCACATTAATGCGCCGAAATGCTATTATTTGTGGAAGCTCATAGACCCCGACATTTTTGGTTCATTTCAATGAATAGAATTTTGCATAAACGATAGAAAACAAGCGGTAAAAATTCATATGATTTGAATGAGATATTTTTTAGGAGAGCATATTTGATTTTTTGTTTAGTATTTTATCTTTTGTAAGGAGTGTTAAGGGAGTGTATTACTATTACTATCACGTGGACTTTGTTTTTATGACTTGCAATGTCTTCCAAAATTATCAACGTAATACAATACGTTTACTATGGCTTCATCATCATCATCATCATCATCATCATGACCATTGGTTGTTCAATTCTAAGGTTGCTAGACTGCAACCCCATATCCTTTCCTATCAAATGCTACTTCCTTTGCCTCCTGGTGTATTTCCCTATGTACTTTCCTCTTTATTTGGTCCATGAACTTATTCCTGGGTCTTCCTCGGGGGACTTTTCCCTCTATTCTCCCTTCAATTATGTTCCTTTAAAGCCCATTGTGTCGCAAGGTATGTCCAATCCATCTGGTTCTTCTTTTCTGTATGGTGTTCCATATGGTCCATTCCTATTCTGTGAACTTCATCATTTCTTATTTTGTCCGTCCATTTTATCTTCGGCATCTCCTCCCACAGAAGCCTTCCAGTCTTTTCTGGCCAGCTTTTCCAATGAAAATATATCTAGTCCCATATCTTAATTTAGTACGTATGTATCGTCCCTGCAACCGGCTATAAGTGGTACACATTTTGATACCGTTAAAATGACGCGATGTCTTTCTCTAAAACGAGGCCAATTGATTTTGGAATATAATTTGAGGCGATGTCTTCTTCAGACTCCCTCTCATATATTTATTTTAGTTTGAAGAGTCTTTTCTTCTCGAAGTTATTTCGGTGGTAGCGAGGAGCGATGAAGGGATGAGAATTTCCGCGATAGGGGTGGGATGGGTCCACGGGAGGGGCGGGGGGAGGGGTAACATCGAAAAGGCTAGAATTGGTAGAAGATTCCAGTTGAAGGGCTCTCACACACACACACTCTCAATAAATATCCACTCACTTCAATCTAGATCTGTGCGAATGCTTCGAAATCGAATCGACTCGAATCAGGCTTAATTCGATTCGGTTCGCCTGCGAATCGGGATGCTTCGAAAGCGAATGATTCCTAATACTCGAATCAGATAGATTCGTCTTCGGATCGTTGCATACATTCAAACATGGCGCTCATCCCCGAATTACGCGCCGTCCGTTTAGAAGATGTTTTCCTCACGCGAAACGAAAATTTAAACGACCACACGTTCTTCTGTGCTATTCTTTGTGCTACTATTGGTATATAAGCTAATGTAAGGCCATGAAATATAGTTAAAGTGCATATTACTTAACCTCTGCATAAACGTTTGTATTTTATTTAGAATTCGAAGTCGATTCGCTGGCGAATTTTTTTAGGGTGCTTTGATTCGCTTACGAATATTTTCAAAAATTTCGTTTCGATTCGAAATATCTTTTAGGAGATTCGGATAAGCTAATGTTAGGACCTGAAATATAGTGAACGTCTATTTTACTTTGACTCAGCGTAAAATTTTGCATTTTATTTAGAATTCGAATTCGATTCCCAAGCGAATTTTTTTTAAGGTGATTTGATTCGCTAACGAATATTTAAAAAAATCGTCCGTTTCGATTCGATTCGAAATATCTTTAAGGAGATTCGATTTGGTTCGATTCGAGATGAAAATCCCGGCTTCGCTCAGCACTACTTCAATCCTCCACCCTCCCCACACCTTCTAGCTCCCTCATCCACCCCTATTCTCACACAAAACGAGAGTGACGGAGGGAGGGGGGAGAGAGTTAAAAAAGCAGAAGGGGTTCGATGCAAATGCCTTGGCTGCGAGAAAAGAGGGATTGTGCGCCCGTTGTTGTCCGCTCCTGTCGCCGCTGTTTGTTGATGCAGCTGACGTCATTTTCGCGCGCTTTTTCTTTCGTCTCCGTGGACACGCGAGCTTGCGTCGTGCGGGCGCTTTTTTTTTTTTTTTTTTTTTTTTTTTTTTAAATACTACCCCTCGCCTCGAAACCAACACTCCCTTCCATTTCCATCCCGCCTCGTTTCCTTTTTTTTATTATTATTGTCGCGTGTGTGTGTGGGGTGGATAAATTGAACGCGAAAGGAAAACTGCGTTGTTTCTCCTTTTTTCAGTTCCACTTTCAAGAGGACGGCGGATACGGGAAAGGATATATACAACGACCCCTCTCTCTCTCTCACACACACACACTCAATCCCTTTTATTTCCAGAAATAAAATGTAGAGGGAGGAGGTTAAGGGTATTTCGACTCCGTAAGGGTGAGGAAGGGAACGTGGATCGTGGATGTGGCGTCGAAAAGAGGGTTTCGACAATTACTGAGTCCCCGTTCTTGCGATCACACTTAATCCATCGCCATCTACATCTTCATAATACCCTGCTGGCCACGATGAGGCTTGGGTGGCTTGAGGTTAATTGTAGCCAACGTGTAACACACTAGGCAACATAGGTAAAGTAGGTTTTGCACTTGTGCTAAATTGACAAAGTAGGGTGAGAATATTTCTCCAATGGCTGTAACTATTGGCACCACCAGGTCTTTTCCCTTCAGTTCGCTGAAGGGGGCCACCTTATAGGCGAAATACGCGTGTACGACGCACTTCTTCGTCATTTCCTGTTTTATTCCTTTGACCAAGCTCGTCTCGAGCCTGATTCTCCCAGAATTTGGGCCCTGTTGAATGTTTGAGTGAGTGATTTTTGAGTACTTGTGAGAGTGATTGCTCTGTGTGTTTGCGTTCACAACTCAAGCGTCCTTAACGGGGTCTCTAAAGCCCTGTGAAGGATCCCAATTGGGTTGAGTGTGTGTGTCTGCGAATGGTTACTGGTGAGGAATTAACGTTCCCGTAAACCTTCACAAGGGTATTCTGTTTGAGAGGCTGTGGTTGGTCACTGACGCTACCGTCAAGCCAATACAGTAAATATTTTCTTTTCTATCTTTTGACGAGTGGTGCCAATAGTTACGGCCATTGGAGAAATATTCTAACCCTATTTTGTAAATTTTACGAGGCCGTAGAGCTCAAAATTCCTTGATTCTTGTGCTAAATGTCTGGACATCATTATTATCTACTAGCCCCACATGAAATATCCGGCAAGATATGACTGCATGAACCATGTAGTACCAATTTATGACTGCATGAACAATAGTAGTACCATGACCCAAAGCAGAACATCGAGCGACGCCGTGACATTGTCGCAGAACGAAAATGGGGTCTGCAGAAAGATATCGTGTACACTGAAAAAAATATTGGAACGCTATTTACTAAGCACAATAAAAACAAAGAATTGATCATGGGTGAATTGCTTACTTATTCACCTATAAAACCTCTATGATTTTAATAAAACGCCCGAAAAATTATTACTAAAACGCCCGCACTCGCAGAAAGTTTTTCAACTTAGCATCAACCGTTGCAGGAAAATGAAAAATATCTCACCCTAATATTCAACCCCTTCCCACATTACTTTCGGAGTTATTTGCCAGAAAATACCAGCCCTTTTACATGAAAAATGGTACGTATATGCACTCCAGAGAGACATTATTTACAAAATAAGGAATTTCTAACACTTAGATGTCGTAAAAAAAACTAACAGCGTGTAGTTGGTATGTTTTCTCCACTATTTTTGAAAATTAATCATATTGTAACCAGAGTAGGTTCTTTGGGATCACAAAAAACCTTCCATTTTGAAGGAGTTTCAAACGCGAAATAAATGGGTTAAGTTAAAGACTTATTTAGATATTTTCATTTAATAACTTACAATTTCTGTCATATAAAACTGTAATATTGTGCCATTAATGATGCAATATTTAATTCGTGTGTCCCACAGCTGGTGAAATTAAATCCTATAATTCGAATATGGGGTCTATTCTGACTAGGGAAATATCTCGCTAGTAGTGTACTGCGAAGTTTTAAAAATATGCGCAACACTATAAGCACGCCATCTATTTTAGGAAGACTGGTTGTATTAATGTTTTGTATAGTGTTTGTACTAATGTCTGGTCGTGGAGTCTGAGAGCTCTTTTATGCAACATATTTTGTTGTGGTGCATTCCATACGCTTTCTACATAACGAGTAATTTTGAGTAAGTGACCTCACCTAAAAGATTTATTGAAATTTATAAATATCGCTTCATTTAGGACCGGCCTCTTAAAGTTTGATTCAACTTGAACTCTTCAGTTTCTGCCCACTTTTTGAAAAACATTTTCTCGAAATATTTTGAATTCTCATGAACATTATTGACCAGTCACCGTCGTTGGTGACATAGATAGTGCCGTTCTCAGTTGGGAAAAATGAACAACGGTGGAGTTTGTTTGGAAAACAGCGTCCGTTTTCACATGTTTTATTTGACCAAGTGAAAGTTCAGTTCATTATAGTCTAAAATATGGACTAAAGCATGAACCTTACGCTTTCATTCATGAGCTGTTGTTCAATTTAACCCGTACAAGATTCGGGGAGTTGAGTGAAAGGAGTCGGGAGGACATTTTATTCGAAGCATTTCTCCGCCGAGTTGGAAGTAGCATGGAGTCACTAAATTTAGGTTGAATTAAAGCGATGCACGAACAAAATCCAAGCGCCTAATAGGGTGCTGGTAAACAATAATACAATGCAATGAGCAGTCAATCTGAGAAATGACTGCGCCAAATGTAACTTATTAATTGAATTGGAGGTTGCTGCTCGTTGGCAACGTTTGTCAAAGTATAAAGTAGGAACTATCCATCCAAGTAGGAGTCAGAAATGAATGGGTAATGAATGAATGTGGGTTAGATGCTCCAGTAATGGACATATATGAAAAGAGTGTGCTTCGTTGGTTCGGTCATGTTGAGAGAATGGATGAGTGTCGAATAACAAAACATATATTAGAGTGAAATGAATGGTGCGAGAGGTATGCCGAGAAAGTTGTGGTTGAATGTGGTTGAGGAAATTCTTAGGAGGAGGAATATTAGGAGTCTTAAAAACAGGATGGCGTGTATGAAACAGTTTATTGGGGTAAATGAGGCAAAATAGGTTTGCAAAGATAGGTCAGTATGGAGGAAATTATTGAAGCACAGTTACGTGTACAAATATGTACTTAAGTGTGAAACTTAGTGACTCTGCCTACCCTGAAAGGGAACGGCTTGATTGGTATGCATGTACGTAAAAGAGTGTATTTTACGTTAAGGACGATTTATACATCAGCCCACCACCCTATGAGCCGTCTATGGGGCGTGTGGCAGGGGGTGTTAGTACACCAGCCGTGCAAAAGTGTAGTCTACTTTTTGAAGGAAGTAATTTCATGTAAAAGATTTGTCACTACATAAACGATTATTAATTTTCAGTGGAAAAATTAAAATTTTTATCGGAGAGGTCTATCTGAGCAGTCATTTACTCATTTTCTAGTAATCATCAAACCGATTCTCCGCTTCCTACCTCGAATTTCGACACGTCCTCATCCGAGAATCAGCCTGCGCCAGGAAATGCCTCGTTGGAAGCCGACTCAAAGGAGGGCGAGGGGAGTGATGAGGGACTAGGGGCGGGGGGGGGGCGGTGTTACAGGCGCCATTTTCCCTCCCAAACCCATCGCTCCTCCTTTATTTTTACAGTCGCCTGTTTTATTCATGGGGTGGGGAGGAAGACAACAATGTTCCTGGAGATGGGATATATTATTGGTTTAGTGGCGGGGGGGCGGTGTGCGAGGCTGTCGGCGAGAAAACCCTGGGTTTTTAAGGCTCTTCCTCCTCCAATTCTCCACCCCCGACCCACCCCGGCCCCTCACGCCCCCGGAGGCGGCATTTGTCGGTGGCTTCGAGTGGGCTGTTGGTGTTTTTGTAGTTTCGCATCTTTCCATATATATCGCCCCAGAACCACCCTTTCTCATCTCGGCGCCTTCTATTTTCTCATTCCGCCCCGGCCCCGTTGTCCCTCGTGCTGAAGGGCCCGAGGTTCGCGTTGAGCTAGGTGGAGTGCTCTTGGTTCACCGCCTCTTTGTGATGAACTAATTCCCCTGTTAGGAACAAATGAAACAGTATCTTTGTTTACTTGGTGGTATGTTTCAACAGACATATTTATTGATAACTTTTACTTAACCGCAAAATAACACATAAGAACACGACCCGGGTTTCAATACGTATCATCTTCAGGTGATACTTACGTATCGTACCTAAGTATCATATTCACCTGTTACGGTTTAGTTCATTATCAATTCTACTTTCGGTTTTGCTGATGATATTGTTATGCAGCGCAACAGGGATATTGGGAACCAATTTCCATCATTAAGTGGAAAAGGCTGATGAGAAAGATAAATGGGAACGGTTAGGGGTCACCAATGATGAAAAAACCCAATCTATTCGTAAATACATAGTCCATCCGTTCATAATGGCCTAATGAAGCCGCCAGAAGGGTTGACACAAGCTCAATAAAAGTATAATCAATTTTACCGAAAGTAAAAATTGTAATAATGCAACACGCTGAAAAACTTAAACCAAGCTAATCCGTTTAACGTTTTATCACCAGTTCAAACCCGTATCTTCTCTTTCTTTTAGACTCAATTTTGACTCTGTTATATTTTTTTGTGTATCACTAAGAAAAAAATCATTGGTGCTAGATACAATACCGCCATAATTTAATATTTGATTGCATGTACATAATTTTAAACGAGAAATGCAAATCTGTAAATTTCTTCTTTCTGGAATGTTAATTGTAACCTGGTGTTTTCTCTGAATTGAGAGTGAAAGTGTAACACATCCATAAGGGCAGTTTTACGCGATGTGTTTTATTCAGCTATGTGATTCGTGGTTAGGTTTAATTCCTTCCTTATTGCGCCCTATGGGGCTTGGCAATTGGTGTAATGAATGCCCGAAACGGTCCAAGGAAAACATTAAATTCAGTGCGTCACCCCTTTGCGATTTCTACAACGACGACCTTATATGCCAACTTCGGTAAGCTAAAACATAGAAGCTAATGAAATACCTCGTATTTAAAACGTCATATCCGAATCACTCGTCGATTTTCGGAACTTTTTATTCACAATAGTGTGAAAGAGAAACTTCATCCTAAGTGGGCATCGCGGAGGTATGCCAGATCCAGCGTTCTCCATTTCAATATTTAGTTATTTTCTTTCCCCTCTGCGACTTACGTCTTCTGTACTCGACTTTGCTGTGGAGCTTAAAACACGAAAACGAAATAATAATAACTGTGTGAAGCGTAACTTTGTAAAATTTACTCAAGGAGACCTTTGAAAGAGGTAGGGGTCACGGAAAAAATCTACTGCAGCTGAGGCTGAAACCTATCTCCATTCTGTGGTAAAATACTGATATCGACAATAAGTTTTCGCAGAGTAGTATTTCCGTAGTTAAATTCTTCTAAACATCGGGTGATTTTGAAATAGAGCGCATCTGGATCCAATTTATACCCATGTTGTGTCATGTCCGCGTAAGGACTCAAAGTTACTCACGCCATCCCATTGAAATGTGATTCAATTTATTATTTATTTATTTATACTCACAATCCCGAAAACAGCGCAACAAAGGCCTTTTACATCGTTAACGTTGACAAAACATGTACAACAACACCCATGTCCTGAATGGTGTAAAACCACCCAGGCGGGACTCGAACCCGCGACCCTTGGGTTGGTAAGCGATGACTTAACCTCGCCGCCACCGGGGCCAACGAGATCTACCCCGTGGAAATCAGCGATAGCAGTCATGATATATCAAATGTAATGAATCAAGGCCTGGTTACTCAACGAATTCACAGTAGTAATTACTTAAGGCCGGTTGCACCATCTCCGGTTAAAGATTCTGGTTGCCTGGCCTCTGGCTACGTCTTAGCCGGCAGTCACTTTCGTCATCCGTTGCACAAGTGAGCAATGACAGGTAGTCACGGATCTCGAGGCTACGTTCAGCCGAAGAACGATGATTTGCCTGCCAATATTTTCATACCACATTTTTTTCTTAAAAATCTTCCGCCGGAAGTGTATTCCGTTAGATCTCATTGGTTCTTACGGCCGGACTGATTTAGATTAAAGAAAGCTTATTGTTTCACTGTGCTTTTGGTATTAACAAGGTTTGTATGATATGACATTATTTCTGTTCACCACTGAATAGCGTGGCCATGAATATATATTATGGATTTTTATCTCGTCGCCAAAAACTGTTGTCTAGAATTCCGTAAAAAAACAACTTTTTGGAAAGTAGTTGTACTTTGTAGTAAATGTAACGTTGTAGTAAATTGCCTAGTGATGAAAGACGGATGTTCAAATGTAAATACAGTCGATAGTTTGTAAATAAACACGTCGCACTGGTTTTACCATGAATATACATGGGTTTTACTTACCATTAATCATAATGTAGTGGATAAAAAATGTAGTACTACACGCAGGACGTAATTATACACTTTTTTAATATCGTACAGTCTACAGATATATTTAATTCCTCTCCAAATCGTATTACACAAATGCAAAATTAACTTCTTAGCACTTTGTGAATATCGCTATACGGAAATTTAATAATAATGCGAGGTGACTTCATGAGTATTCCCAATGGCAATCATTGCAGTGTAGGTGAAAGAAATGCACTTACCACCGCCTTGAACAGATTCTTATTTTTCAATCCAAGTCTCCTATATTGGGTCCTCGTAGACGCATACCCTGTTTTTCAGCCCGGCACGAAGCAAGTTCTGTTTAAATTAGGCATTCTAAATTATTTATTTTAGCCGAACGGGCTTAATGCATTCAAATTAGAATCAGAGTCTGGCAAACGTCGTCGGCACACGATGGACGTTTCATAAACCTCTCACGCATTTTCTGTAATAGATATTTCCCCTCTAGATGCCGTGGATTTATGCACTCCAGCATAATCTCCCGCTGTTATCAGCATACATGCAGTTGCGTATAATAGGAGAGCCAAGAGAATTTGGTCTAACGCAGACAAAGACATATTTCTGAGGACAAGCAAAATGAATTGCATTAATTTACAGATTTGTCGAAAATTGTGAAATATTACGGTTTTTCAAAAATATTGCACTTACCGATCGGTTGAGTGCTCCAATTTCTGCTCCGTCATGGCTAACAAAACCGACTCTTTATGGAGGTGAAATCTCACGTAAAACTCCTCTTCATTCCACATTTCAAAATGCCTAGCTCTTGGTCGCTTTTTTTTTATTCCGCACGATTCCCATGTAATATATACTCATATCCTCATCAGAATCATTTAAGTCGGGATCTAATTGCATATCACCAACGTCCATGTTGCTTATTCACTGATTATTACATTCCCATAATGCATTGTTTCCCGAAATGCATTGCGCGTGACCGCCGGCCACTATGATAGCCCTAGGTGGATTTAGTGGTTACGGTTTCAAATTCGTCAGCCGGAGGCTACAGTGTAACCAGAAGTGGTGCAACAGATTTCATCGTTTAGCTTTGACCCTATCCCTAACCGAAGGTTTAACCTGATGTGGTGCAACCGGCCCTTATTGGATGAAAGTTGGTTCCACTAAAATTTCATGACGTTACCGCTACAACATCTTGGAATTAAATTAAAGACAAGGCTTCCGTGGGGATTTTATTTTAAGATTTTATTTTTCTGGTACTCATGCAAAGAACTGTACTTCATAGGGCGATATTTCGTGGAAGACGGCTTTATCTGGTTGAAAAGTCTTAGTGGCTCATCACAGGTCTTATCTTATAAATAAAAATGTTTGTTCGACTTCTATGCGTTCCAATACCATTCATCAGATTGCGATGAAACTTTAGTGAGTTTTTGTGCGCACATCCGCAAAGGTTTCTGAATTATTAAAATCAGTGTGCACTTGAAAATGCGTGATTCGCTTCAACAAATGAGTTTTGGCACGCGAGCTTCTCAAACAAGCGAGGAACGACAAGCAAGCAACGAATCAGATCGTTTACGAGTTGCTCGATTAGAATCATATCAGTAAGACATTATTTGTGTTAAAAAGTACGTCTTTTATTTGTACGTGGAATAAGATTTGGTGCAGTGATCTCTTTGTTTGCATTTTGATTTATTTCTTGCAATCAAGTTTCGTATGCGCGTCGCTATTTCCTATACCAGTAACCTGGGGGAAACCAGTTGTCCTATCACTGTGCACGAGTCATTAGGACTCGGTAAATTGTGGCAGAAAGGGTCATTTTTAAGAATGGTCATCAGTGTCATTTTAGATCTGTGTGGAAACATACCGTCGCAATGCCTCTTCGTGCCAAATTTTTGGAGACGGAGTTTAGGGTGATTTTAAGCGCCATTTGTTTCTTTCGTCGAGAAGCCGAGAAGTGTGTTGACAAAGTTGATGGGAAGAGGTGAAAAAATGCCTCTGGTTATACTTTGGTGAGTGCAGCAATTTTTATCGTTTACTACAGCATGTTACTACGAGCGAAGTAGTTTTCCCTCGCCGGTAAATACTTGCAGTAGGCAATTCCTCGCGCATCTTACAGGCAACTCTCTGACTGAGCAACAGCGCGCGCCTCTCCCTTTCTCTTCCGGGCATTCTCCTGACAGTTCAGTGCGCTCTTTTTCCAAAATAAATGTTAATCGATATTGATTAACCAACGAATTCGTTTAAGATTTTATAATTGGATTCATGATGATGAACTCGATAGCTTGAAGAAGATCCAAACAACGGTTTTCAGGGATGCGCGGAACGTAAAATAACGCAGTCTTGCAATTTCATCAATAGCTGAAATACTAATACACTAAATAATCTGAAACTTCTTATGATTGTTAAGAACAATCTTTGCTACACTCATTGTGAAGGAAACTCCGATATCTTGATCCGTGCTGTTATTACGAAGCCGTAAATGCGATGCATCCGTCCGGTACCCGGAAAAATACGCCAAAATTCTGTTTTTAAGCACACGCTGAAATCAATATAAAAATATATTTTGTATACCATCACTAAACGCAGCAATAAACAAGATTTGATTTGGCGTACTTCATTTTAAAATAGATTGAGCCGTCTTTGAGATATTGGTCTTCAAACTCGGGTAACGGAATTTTGCAACGGATATAGGTCTCAAATTCTTTTAGGGACCGATTTTGGACCCAGAAAAAGGCATTTCAACGCGTGCCGGGGACAGTTAGTACATTGCAATGGTATATTGTTGAGCCTCTCCCAGGATTGGGTCATTTGTTTACAAATTAGAAATAAGTCGTGTTAAGTGCAAAATTATATCAATCGCTGGAACGTCTTTACCCTTGCAAATTCTAGGAAACATTTTTTCTATTGTCTCATGAAATATGGACAATGGCGGGAATAAACGCGAGTTTATTCATAGTGAAGCCATTGATTTAGGTATAGTGACTGCGACAGGTATCCTAGTCCTATTTTCTATCATTTAATCGCGTCATTTTTCGTTCAAGCGCTCAATAAATTAAAATTGCCGCTAATAGCGCATGACAGTGAGTTGGTATTCGGCGCCACACATAAGTTATAACCAGAAGAGAATCGTTTACGTCATGGAAATCCAGCTAAGAGTTGAAACGAAAATAAAATAAGGAAAAAATTGCCTCAAGATATCATTTTCCCCGTCACTCGCTAAATTATCCACCACTAAAACTTGATAAATAACTGTGTGACTCAGACACTCGTGAGAGATAAACGCACTAAAATTCACGCATTATACACAATTCATAGATTATATTCGGCTACGATGATTCGTCAGATGTCTACGTAAGCAAATAGAGAGCTTTTCTGGCGCAATTTCTCCCCCAAGGTTCGTAATAACGAACTCAGTTTCTCTGTGGGGACAGGGTCTGAATTCGTATTTTCGAAAAATTCGTGTTTTCGAAACTTCGTATTTTCGAATAGCGCCATGTATTTAGCATAGGCTTTTCATCGGGAACAACAGTTTTGCTTCGTAAAATCGAAACTTCGTATTTTCGTGCTTCGTATTATCGGGTTGCTACTGTAACACCTTCAAGGAGATCCTGCTGGCGTGGAGATTTCAGGGTGACGGTGCCAGGTTTTGGGAAGCTAACAGATTACATTAATTTCGCGAAGCTATCGATAACTGATAAACAATTTCCCACACGAAACTCCACGGTTCAGAAAACGCCGTTAATACTCACGGACAGCAGCTGAAGCATTTTCATCGCAGTACCCATAAATGACATGGATGTCTGCATATTCTTCATTTCTGAACATAGATGGAAATTTTTTCTTATTGAACCAATACAAAAAATGAAGATACAGGATAATACACGATAGTAACTTAGTCGCTGCAACTGCAACTCAATATCAGCGGCCAATCTGTGTATGCATTTAACTAAGCATGTAAAACTTAGCTACATACACACTAGGTGGCTTAAACAGGAAAGCTCATCCCAAATTAACGGGACAGGACTTCCACTTCAGTTCTATCATCATCGTAATGAAGAATCGATAACTTTATTTACATCTGTTGATTTTGAATACTAAGGAATTGTTAAAGATATATATTAATTCTAGTTTTGCGGATAAAATATCGATTATCAACGTGTCTAACAATGATTCTGGAATTGGGAGAAACTGTTCGACCACTTTGTCAACCCCACCGACGAGTATTTGTTGTCTTAGTGCTTGTTAACTTTGTAACTCTCAAACAACCAGGTTGCATATTCTCCTCGGATCTTTTTTTCAAAGGCAGGTTTTGATTAGTGTCACTCATTGCCGAGGTTTTCGAAGCAAATTAAGCTCTTATCCACAAGAAAATTTGTTGCCTCGTTGTACTCACATCAGTTAAATTACCATATCTACCGTATTTTATAAGGTAGAGATGTTATTTTTACTGCAATGAGTTGAGAAATAAATTTACGAAAAGTTTTACTCTTCCATATTTTTTGATATCTCTGAAAATAAGAGCGCTATCGTACATTATTTGTTTTTGAGGAATTAAATTTCGACGAATATTCGAGAGCCATCTTGAAAATAAGATACCGTTAGCATTGATGCTAGAAGAAAAAGAACAATACTTATCTTATGCACCACTGTGAAAAGTTTCGAATCTCCTCAATCGATACTAGTTACTGAAATTCGGTGTTTTCATTGTGATTGTAGAATACTTGTGAAAAAATGTTTACGTTGCCATAGCTCGGTAACTAAGGATTTGCCACCCCATGTTGCTATGATAAAAAAATGCTTAAAATAACCTCCCCTACCTCCTCCAGAAGTTTCGAACTTCCCTCCCGAAACACCCTGTATAAAGAGAAGTGCGAAAACAATTGCATGTAACCGATTTAGTTTCTTCATAATTAAATGCTATTTTAACACGCAGTTGTATGGCACTTGGCTTGCATATCGAAATAATTCAAGGACATATGTAGAGATTTTCTCAGAAACGCGATAACATACCTTTTATATTATTATTATGGTTCTTGTTAAATATCAAGGTATCTTGCCAAATGTAAAACACATTTTCTTATTTTTTCGTGTAATTTCGGATTCGGAACCGGAAACACATGTCATTACGGTATTGTAATGTAGACAAAATTTTAAAAATCTAACTCTAGCATTTTTTTACGTTATGACATGGATAATTATCTGAAGCGTTTAAATTGATGTATTTATGTGAAGTGAGGTCCAAGATTTTTTTCCATCTTACTTAAAAAAAATATTGAAAAACTCGCCGACTAATGATTCGTGCTCCTACCACCTTATGAGATCCGGAATGAGTGGGAGTATGCATTCTGTATTCACAAATGCGATGAAACCATTTTTGGATTACTACCGCTCTGTCGTCAATTCTCCCATCTTAACCCCCGCAGGATGAACCATCAATTTAATGACTGATTTTGAGTCACCAGGTACTAGCCACGGAATAACCTTTATGGAGTCAACCGCAATGCAAAATTGTGCGAAATTCCAAAGAGGAAAGTCGTCCGCCTTGACCGGGATTCGAACCCGGATCCATCAATTTCCGGCCGAGGGCTCCAGCCAATTAAGCCACCGAGGCGTCCTCTTCCCCTGTGGATTTTAAAGACCATAACGGGACCAGATGTCCTCGACTGCCGGACATACAATGTAACAGCCAGTCGCTACTGAGCGCTGAGCGCCACTGTGCACGAGGTCGCAGTTCCATTTTTACGGAGTCACCCGCAATGCACAATTGTGCGAAATCCCACGGCATAAATCATCCGTCTTGACCGGGATTCGAACTCGGATCCCTCGATTTCTGGCCGAGTGCTTTACTGATACGCTCAGTCGCACGCGATGATTTTTCCTCTGCGGAATTTCGCACATCAATTGAATTACCAAGTCTAATCTGTAAGCCGTTTCTTGATCTTTCTGTAAGGTGGTTGGAGCTGTAATAGTTGGTCATTTAGTGCCTATTTTAAGTAAGGCGATAATAATGAGGTAACAACCCGTAATAAGATAAAAACACAATAAATTTCAAGTTAGGCGAAAATAAATTATTGGATCACACTTCACTGAACTGCATCACTCTATGAGTTGGCATTCACTATGTCTGGCAGCAATGAAAATGATACTAGCTAATATTTTTAAAAGTGTCATTAATAAAATCTACAATTTTTTGTATGGTATTAGAATTGTATACGAAATTACATTTAAATACGTTGTTTGAAAACAATGGACTCGTTGAGAGACCTTAATTTTTTAGCGGTAACAATTAAAATTATCCGAGGAGTATTTGCGGCAAAACTAGGATGGATAGGGTCAGGAATGAGTGGGTAATGAATGAATGTGGGTTAAATGCTCCAGTAATGGACGTGTATGAAAGGAGTGTGCTTCGTTGGTTTGGCCATGTTGAGAGAATGGATGAGAGTCGAATAACGAAACAGATATATAAGAGTGAAATGAATGGTGCGAGAGGGAGAGGTAGGCCGAGAAAGTTGTGGTTGAGGAATTTCTTAGGAGGAATATTAGGAGTCTTAAAAACAGGAGGGCGTGTATGAAACAGTGTATGGGGGTAAATGAGGCAAAAGAGGTTTGCAAGGATAGGTCAGTATGGAGGAAATTATTGAAGCAGAGTTAGGTGTACAAATATGTACTTATGAGTGAAACTTAGTGACTCTGCCTACCCCGTGATTGGTATGTATGTAACAATTAAAATTCCAAGAAATGAATTACTTCACTCTTAGACGAAAATAAGTGTATATTTATCATTTCATAATGGCATTAAATCTGACATAATGACATCTAATCATGACCATTTTATAAAATCATAATTACATTTATGTCATTTGTCGTAATGTATGTTTTAAAATAACATGGAATTTCATGTTGTTGAATAATTAATTGAATAACATGAAAAGTACTAAATTGGTATGATGATTTTTTTCTATTTTTACATATATAAGCCACGGATGAGAGCAGGTACGCAAAACTTTCCCTGAAATCTACATGTAGACTAAAATATTTTCATCCACTTTCCTCTTCCATTCTCCTAAGCACATAATCGCTCATCTTTTATCCGTGAATTGCGTTTGCAACAGTTAAATGAATATCGAACGGCTTACAGGTAAATGCGGTATCCCTTCACTCTCCTATGCGATTTGCAAGGGATATCTACATCTACGTAATACCCCGCGAGCCGCCGCATGGGCGTGTGGCAGGGAGTGTTAGGTCACCAGTCGTGTAAACGTGTAGGTTTTTTGGAGATGAAATGGTGACATGAATTATAGGAGTGTATTTAGTGGAGCTTAATTTTCATTGTGATCGCTTATTGTTCGCGGAAGGAACAAGCTTTTGTACCTATTTGCTCGGCAGTGTATCTCTCTTATTTTATCGCATCTGTCAGACGTAATGATGTAGTGAGGAGTCAAGATAATATTCTCTATGTCGCTCTGAAAAATATCAGTTCTGAATTTATCAAGCAACTTAAGCCTAGCGTGTAGCCTCCGAGTCTCTAGGGGCTCCCACCTTAATCCCTCTGTAAGTTGTGAGACACTAAATGTACGCTCGTAGCAGTTTCTAACGATGCGCGCTGCTTTCCTATGTATTTTGTTAACTTTTTTTCGTTAAATCTTTCTGTTCAGGGTCACAAATGCTCGCGGCGTATTCGAGGTGTGGCCTAACCAGGGCGACGTAGCATCTCTCTTTGACTTTTTCATCCGAGGACATTCCTATTCTACGTTTAACAAAACATAGTAGGTAATTCCTAGATTTTTTTTGTATCTGAAGATTTTATGTTTACTCCACCTACAGTATAGGTATGGCATTTTTGTGCTCCATACGTCTTCACTTCCTAATTACACTGATAGATTCTATTTTCGGTATTTCTCTGCAATCGTACCCATCCATTCATCTTTCCGTTATTGTTTTAAACACTTGTCTGTATTTTGAATTGAAGCAAAGGAAATTAGACTCCTAATCCTGAAATTCTCCTAATCCAGGTGACCGTCATAGGGGAGCTTCAGAACTCGTGGACACGCACGTGTAGCGAGAGGCGAAAAGTCCAGTACATACATACATACATACCAATCACGCCATTCCCTTCCGGGGTAGGCGGATTCACTAAGTTTTACTCACAAACACACATTTTACACCTAACTCTGATTCAATAATTTCCTCCATACTGACCCATCCTTGCAAACCTCTTTTGCCTCATTTACCCCCATACACTGCTTCATACACGCCCTACTGTTTTTAAGACTCCTAATATTCCTCCTCCTAAGAATTTCCTCAGCCGCATTCAACCACAAATTTCTCGGCCTACCTCTACCTCTCGCACCATTCATTTCACTCTTATATATCTGTTTCCTTATTCGACTGAGTGGTAGAAAGGTGATGCTTGGTGGAATGAAGAAGTGAAAATTGCAGTCTGGGAAAAGAAAGAGGCGTACATGAATGTGATTGCTGCCAAGTCTGAGGAAGAGCGTACTAAGGCATGTGAGATTTACAGAAAGAAAAATCTTGTGATATATTTAATTTGCTTCTTCGTTTCTCACTTCCTGAATCTTTTTAAGAGCTTGTTATGGGACAAAATACGTTAGTGTAATGGAATACGTTGATATAACCACATTACTGTACCCATTTTTTCAGGTGTATTCATTGATTTGCTTTTCATGTGTATTTAAGATTTTGCTTCTATAAATGGCGATCAATTGTTTCACATTTCAGAGACAATGCTGACAGTTTATACTTAACGTTAGTAGCGTTTTTACATGTTTACCTTCATCTATTTAATGCTGCGAAAAGAATTTATTCAGCGAAGAGAGGTATCACACTGCAAAAAATGTTGAAAGATGATGACAAATTCGTCAATTCTGTGAATTGAGAGAGACCTCCCTCCTCCTCTGGTAGTCCATCCGAAGATTGGTTGGCAACAGCTTGACTGGTTGGGACTCTCCATTCCTCACGTCTCTCCGCCTTCCTTTTCCTTTTCTCGTAGCTCTTACATCCGACATCCTTCATTACCTGGTCTATAAACTGGAGCCGTGGTCTTCCTATGGGCCTTTTTCCGTTAATATGTCCCTCTAGGATTTTCAAATGGATCCCCCCATGTCTCATTATATGCCCTATAAGTTTGAATCTTCTGTCAACGATCGATTGCCGTAAGCTTCTTTCTCCTTCATTTCATTTAGTATTTCTTCGTTTGATATTCTATCTGTCCACTTAATTTTAAGCATACGTCTATAACACCATAGTTCGAATGAGCTTAGTCTCTTCTTATCCTCCTACCCCAGAGTCCACGTTTCACAGCCATATAATGCCACACTCCATATGTAAGCTTTGAGAGACCTGTTCCTAATTTTAAGGCTGTTACTTTTAGATGTTTTAAATTTTACTCCTTTTATGAAAATCCGCTTTTGCCTGCGTGATCCTGCTTCTTACGTCTACCTTATTTCTTCCATCTCGAGTGATCTCACTCCCTAGGTTGGTGAAGTTGTTCACTTGTTCAAGTTTTTCTCTTCCAATATTTATTTGCATTTTAATTACTTCTTCTTTATCGCACACCATTACTTTCGTTTTTGATTTGTTTATTTTCATGTTGTATTCTTCTTTCATGACAGCCTCCTTTTTATTTAGATTGGTCTCGAGGTCTTCTTGACTTTCAGCAGGGACAGCAATGTCGTTGGCATAACTTATCATGACTATTCTTTCACCATGCATCTTTATGCCTGTGTCTAATTCTTCCTTCTATGTAATGGTTAAAGAAATTGGGTGATAGCGCACAGCCTTGACGCACACCTTTATGAATTTCTACTTCCTGCTGCTCTGTCCTTCAAGAAATAACAGCCTTTTGCTTCTTATAAAGGTTCCATATCAATTTTCGGTCCCTATAACCTATTCCTGCCTCTTTCAAGAGAGAGACCTATTGGGTGCAAATTACTGCCTTCTCGTCTGCCTTGGTATTTCAGTGACGTTGTGTCCTTAGGATGTCTGCTCTTAGAATAGTTTGTGCGAGAAGTTGCTTCACATTAGTCAAGAATAGTTAATGTAATGAAAAAGACCTCATCTTTCCAATATGACACAATTTTTGCCACTTATCGTCATACTTTTGAAGTTTTTGCCAAAAAATCTTACTAATATATAAGAATCTAGTGGTGTCTGTCTGTCTGTTACTCAGTTACCCAAAAACCACGGAACCGATTGAAACAAAATTTGGCAGGAAGATAGGTGATGTATCTGATTCTCACATAGGCTACATAACAAGGGCCTTTAGAGCCTTTTAGGGCCCCAAAATGCTTATATCATTAAATAATCGTAGGAATAGATGCAGAGGTTTCTTTATTTGCTTAGTTAAATAATTCTTACTTGTGGTATTCGGTTGTAATTTTCGCACTTATGTGGAAAAAAGAATGAAGTTTCTTATTCTTTCAATCGAATTTCCTCTAAGATTATATTTCACTTGATAATTGCAGTTTTTACGCCAAAATAACACATTTTTCTCCAATTTCAATTGCTTATTTACTTGGTAACTACGGATTCTTCATGTATGAATGGGGACTTCGGGCTTGATTATAGGCCTGCCAGGGTCCACGCTTTTAAAGCTGACGGCTTCATAAATAAATTAAAGCCCTTACATTGTAATTAACCAAGTAGGCAATTAGACAAATTAGGCAAAAAAATAGGCAAAAACAAATAACCAAGTAGCAAAGTGGCTACAATTTCCTAGATGCCGAATATTCGATTTCTAGCTTACCTGAGAGCAATGGTAAGGCAAAGTTTTTTCTATCTAACCAGGGGAGTTAAAAATATTTCTTTTCAATCATAATATAGAGTCTTACCTCTTTTGTCAATTTCAGAAAACTGTATGCCTCAAGTTTTTTATTGTATTCTCATAGTTGAGCACTAAATGAACGCGGACACGTCCGCCGGAACGCACAAAACGGCCGGAAAAATCCGAGGTATCATAACGACTTAGCTATCAAAAAATAAGTATTAACGTATGATTTTTGGCTTAACTGTGATCTGCTAAATACTTGTAATGGTAATCAAATAGCTAAATTATTTTGCCTAGAAGAAATAATAAATATAATTTCCCAAGCCTCGCCGTGTTGGTTTCTTTCAGGTGCTTGAGAAGCGTACAGTCAATAAATGAGGAGCATATATGGCGATAAAGGACTCTCATCATTTACTTTTTAGGTTATTAATATGTAAAATTATTAACACTTTTGCTAAAACCCTTTTCCACCATGACTTTCCGCATTTTTACATTCAGGATGCCTCAAAACTCTTCTCCGTCTTCTCCAAGAAACTGCAGTTGGTTGCCAACCATAAGAGCAAAACCGAAGAGATTTAATGAAATAATTTTGGTAGTTAGCGTCTTTCTCTCACTCCCCGTTGGATTTCAATGGGTAAATATCTTCTGCAATGGCCGATAAATGAGGAGCTGATCCGGCGTAAAAGAACTTATGTCATTGAACTTCTGTGTTTGTACCGTACCAAATTATCAAGGGATGTATAAAACCCTATTTGATGAGGTCATTAGCCTAAGTTTCACAGTTTTAGAACGCCCTATACCATTTATATACCAAAATGCCCATGATTGGGGATTGCCATAAATTATCAATAAACAAGTATCATTGTATGATTTTTGGCCTAATTGTGATCTACTACTTATAATGGTATTCAAATAGATTATTTTGTTTAGGGGGAAAAACAATAGCATTCCCCACGCTGCGCCGTTTTGGTTTGTTTCAGGTGCTTGAGAAGCGTAGGGTTGATAAACGAAGATATGGATTAAAGAACTCATGTCATTTCCTTTTTTGGTTACTACTATGTAAAATTATGAAAACTTTTGCTTAAGCCCTTTTCCCGCATGATTATATTCAGTGTGCCTCAAAAATTCTTCTTCGTCGTCTCCACGGAACAACAGTTGATTACAAACCATATGAGTAAATGCGAAGAATTGAATGATTTTATCATTTTATGTCTTTCTCTTACTCCCCGTTGGATTCAAATGGATGCCTACCCTTCGCTAGCAATGATCGATAAATGCGGAGCTGATCCGGCGTAAAGGAATTTATACCATTGAATATATATCTTAATACTATGCCCAACTACCAAGGGAAATAGAAAACCCCATTTGACGAAAGTCATTAGCCTACAATTTCCTGGTTTCGAACGCCCTGTACCCTTGATATACCTAAATGATCATGGTTGTGGTCAGAAAATAAGACTTTTGTTTTAATCTTGCTAGATTTTGATCCCAAACACAGTAGAAGAGACTCGTGGATTACTCTTGGTTAAGGATGATTGGACCCTTGACCGCTCACATACGAGGGTGTGACCCTTATTGACCATGGGTCCCAGAACAGAGTGAATGAGACTGTATTTGTGAAGTCTCTTCCTGTGTCTATCCAGTGAAAACTAAATACCCCGATTATCTTAATAAGATATCAAAATCTAATGGTGTCTGTCTGTTACTCAATCACTCATAAACCACCGAATCGATCGAAACAAAATTTGGCAGGAAGATACTTAATATATCTGGTTCACGCATTGGCTATAGAACAATGGCCTTTGGGCCCTAGAAGGCCCTAAAGTGGGTCCTTTCATCGCCAAAAATTGGCCTTGGAAGATAATTCTTGTCTGTATTAGAAACACATAAAATATATCTATACTGAATGTACAACAATCATGGGGTCGTAAGTCATGCTGGGGACCCAGAGGGCCCAAAGTTCCAAAAGAATGCTTTCTTAAAAGCTTCATAAGTATTGAACGAGTGAATCGATTTTAGTGAAATTTTCTCACATGGTTAATTAACTGATCCAATAAAGCTTTTTTAAGGAAATTGGGACTATAAAGAAGGCCCCTGGGCCCAAAGAGCAGCGTATTGGGCCGTCTGGTGTCTTATGTGTTCGAAAAACTCAAGTCTAAACATTTTGGTTCAAGTGGAGAGGTTTCTCTTTTTGCATATTTTAATTAGTTCTACTAAAGATAGAAGGCTATAGTTTTCGCCATTAGATGGATAAAAGATTGCAGTTTTTTATTCTTTCGTTCAATTTTCTTGAAGGAATAAAATTTCCCCAGTAATCGCGTTTTTAATGTTAAAATCATGAATTTTACTTCTGTCAACAATAGGATATTTCCTTGGTAACCGTGGAATAAGCATTAGCTTTAGAAGGGAAATGGGACCTTTACAATGGCGGCTGTGTTTTATATCTAGAGATAGGTATTACAATGGAAACCTAAGCCGTATACTGAAATGTTGCTGATTACGATATTTTAAGGGATATTTTTGCCTAAAATTGGCAAAATTCATTTTAAGTGGACCAATTGTAGTTGGGCCCATGTAATGCCACGATGTTATATTAATGCTGGAAGCGTCTGGAATACAAATGGCCTGTAGTTTAGTTTAAATACGTATGTTACTGAAAAAGAATGTTGAAACTTGGTAAACATAATGTAATGCGGTTGTCATCTGCTGAATTAAAAAATTAAACTAAAATTATAGCTGAATAAAACAAGAGAATGCCACGATGTTATATTAATGCGATTAGCCTCTGGAATGCAAAGGGCCTGTAGTTTAATTTCTATATTTTGCTGCAAAAGAATGTCGAAATTCGGTAAGCATTTTATAATGCGGTTTTGATCTGCTGAATTAAAAAGTAAAACTAAAATTATAGCTGATTTGCCTAGATAAAAAATACACCTCAAGAGCGACTCGAACCTACAACCTATATGCCCTGTCTTTCCTTCATCCCCCGTGGAATTTCAACGGGTACCTTTGCTAGTATTTTATATTTTACGTGGAAAATAATATGTAAATAATGAACTCCTAGGGCATAGACCTCGTCATAAATTTATTAATGTATAGTTCGTATGCTTTTTCAAGTATTTCTAAAAATAAATTTACTCCCTGTAGTAATATTTACAGAATCACGTAAAAATATACGGTTGTGAAGGTATTTACATCATATGGCGTAAAAACTTGAGTGAGTTTTGAATCCTATACATAGTTAAAGGCAGAGTGTTTTTTTGACAATGAGAAACAAAGCTTTTGCGTCATAAATGTTACTACATATGTGGACCCCAGAAGTCAAGGGGTCTAAGTGACATTAAAAAAAAAGTTAGGTACAGGAATGGGACGTGAAAATATAAATTTATTGGGTGGTAAAGGGATCCAAGTGATTTTCTTGACAGGTGATGCTATCTAGGGTAATGCCTCTTGACTACTTAGTGGGTTATACCAAACATTTTCAACTTTGACTTAAGTTTTCTCAAAACAACGATTTTGTTACTTAGACCCCTTGACTTCTGGGGTCCTCATATAGCCTATGTTTCTTATAGTTGCCTAAATTCAAAAACAACATTTGAATATGGTTTCTACTGTGACTTGGGTATCGTGCTCAGACTACCTCAATAAAATTCCTGCGATACCATATTTATGGATGCATCGATCGGGATATGTACATCCATTCTCTGACGTCAACAGTTTGCAATTGTCGGGCTTCTATAGGTAACGGAAAAGGGAAGCGACGAGGTGGTAATTGAATCCGCGCGAAAGCATTTTGGAAATTCCGCGTAGTCCCATCTCGAGTTTATCGCGATGGAGGAATATCGATTGGAAAGCTATCACTTCGGCTCAGCCAGTTAAGGAGAAAGTAAAATATATTGAGCCGAGGCTCGTCTTCAGCTGATTAAGAGCCTGTCATATTCTCGTGGGGGAAAGGAACAGCCATAACAACGGATGGCATTCGGGATTGACGCCGTAAGATTGGTTTGGAGAACCATTCGCTCAGGTGGGCATAACCTTTCTCGAATTTTTTGGCGTCGAGTTTACTGCTCTCCGCATATGTTCGCGTTGATGCTCTCCGAGGAAATGACATCCCGTTTCTGTTTCGTCTTCTGTGTGTGTCCCCCCTCGCTCTTATTTCGAGGGTGGAACAGTTGAATGCTGCGCCTGTCAGGGAGGAGTGCAATCGTCGTCCGTCGATTGAGGAATTTTCCCCCCTGTTCTCAAAGGAAAAGATAACAAAAGCGACACGCGGAGCGACTCTCTTCCCCTTGCGCTCCTTTGGCGAAAGACCTTCCTGGCCCCTCTTCTACCTGTCGCTCCAGGAAATGCGAGTGTTATCTGGCGCTGCCGGAAAAGTAGCTTCCCAAGGGCTACTTTCGCTTGAGGTGTTATGTGGACTTATTATTCTCTACCGTCAAAGGGCTTTCTACTGCCTCACACGCTTTTCTCTCGCAGGGAATCATTAGAGAATATATAGAGCGTCTTTCGGTGGAAATGGTTTTCAGTCGGCGTGTTGCGAAAGAAAATACTCGGCTAATTCCACCCTTTTTTAATTTCTAGCCACCATCATGGTTTTGACCATGGAGGTATTAAGGTACAAGAGGTGGCGCTGCCTGTACTCGACCGTAAGCGAACGTGAAGCCGGGTGGGCGTAACCGTCAGCCATGTTGAGTGTCCCTGATATACTGTTAGCGTAAGAGGCGTAAACCTAGCTATTTACACCTTTTTTGTTCATAAAATGTTGAATTATGAGAAATGGGTATAGTATCGGTTAGGCAGATAATACAGAATATTTGGTCAACTCCTCCAACGTATCTCATGGAGAAACAGGCAGGTAGGAGCAATGAAAAGCATGTCGTCTGCTCTTGATGGTAGTATGTGTTTAGTGTCTCCCTAATATAAAACATTGAAACACCGGAAGAGTTAAGGAAATATATCTAAAATAATAATTAATTCAAATGGTTTTTATTATAAAATTTACTGGCCGTTAGGGAAAAACGCGTAAATTACGGATTTTTAGTTGGCTATACCTATAAATTGTTAAATGAGGCAGACTTACTGAAGATTTTCGTCATTTTGGACGGCTAAAAAGTAAATAATAGCAATAAACATTAATGGGTGATGATTTATAATTCATAATAGGGTCACTGACGCATCGTTACACGCATAGAACTTCCATTTAAATGGCTATTCCGTTTGTCGTTCTGTATTTGAAATCTAAGGTTCATTGTACAATGGACTTTTGGCTTGGTAAAAGGACATTGAAAGTGGCTAAACAGCCGAAACTTGTCGTGTCTTTAAAATATTGTGGAAGAATCGTCCCATATCAAGATATCTTACGGAAATCAGTGTTCTTACGGTCTCTCAATATGGCGGAAAACTTTCACCGTGGCCTCACCTGAAATTCGTCTCGTCGCCTCTGTTGAACTATATACTCTTTAAGGTTTAGACAGTATGTACTGGCGAATTTCTCGGTCGGCGCTGTGGATTTGAGGATGTGTCTCATGATAGTTACAAAAATTACTTTTTGGCCACACCTGAACGGAAAGTTCGTTCTTTCCTGTTCGTTATGAAAGTTTCTTCCCTGTTTGGCTGGCGCAAAGTGGCGCTGTTGCTCCCTGTTGTGTTCACGTTACATTGTGTTTGATTATCCTAGCAACGACTTATTTACACGACTGAAAGTCATGCTGTATTGAAATAGATTAATTTAAAGGTCGAATAAGAATAATTAAATAAGTGAACTAGTTCTGAATATGAGTTCATCGAAAAACGTTAAAGATGAAGACTGGAGAATCCACAGATTCTGATTTGAAATCTCGAGATATTGCAGTTTTTTGTCACCTGAAAAATCCGTCAGTCGATGCACACTATACGTTTACCAATCGAACTCGAATTTAGCCGGTTCAGCTCGGTATGGTAAACTCAACGGTCTAGTGGGATCGTTATGTGAAACGGGCTAACACGGCCCGCTTTCTCTTAACAGTCTGAGATTTCAAATCGATATAAACCGATTCAAATAAATATTTCAATCGATTTCGCATCGATAAACCAGGCATTTCGAGAAGGCTAGCTTAGAATGTTTAGATCGGTCTGAGAACATATAGTTCTGAGTTCGGTCGGTAAACGAAGTGACAGTTGACTTAATAATATTTTTTATAGCACTGTGCGACTTAAGGTAGTCCGTGCGAGATAGTTCCCTAGTCATAATAGAGACCATATTCGAATTGTACGTTTTAATTTCACCAACTGTGGGACACACGAATTAAATATTGCATCATTAATGGTGCCATAATATAGTTTTATATGATAGAAATGGTAAGTAATCAAATGAAAATATCTAAATAAGTCTTTAACTTGACTCATTTTTTTCGCGCGGTGCGTTTAAAACCCCTTCGAAACGGAAGGTATTTTTGTGATACCCAAGAACCTACTGTGATGACAATATGATTAATTTGCAAAAATAGGTGAGAAAACATACAAACTGCACGCTGTTAGCTTTTTTTACGACTTCTAAGTGTTGTAAATTCCTCATTTTGTAAATAATGTGTCTCTGGAGGTCATACACGTACCATTTCCCATGTAAAATGGCTGGTATTTTTTGGCAAATATCTCAGAAAGTAATGTGGTAAGGGGTTGAATTTTTTGTGTCATTAGAAAGGTGAGATATTTTTCATTAAATAAGACAAAAATCATTGATTTATAAGTAAAATGATATTTCGCTCAAACTACCTTAAATTCACATCCAAGCCAAGCTTTTCCGTGGCATACTTAGCCCATTATTACATTATTTCGACAATTTTATTGTCACTCGAGTCACGCTCGGTTAATTGACATTTATTGATTTCCAAGAGCATAATTTATCGAAATCACAGTTAAGTGCATAGTGTATTCACTCCCATAATACACGTCACCATTTCACCTCCTAAAACCTTATCCCTTACATCTTTACATGGTTGGTGTCCTAAAACCCCATGCCACACGCCCATGTAACGGTTCGCAGGGTAGTATGTAGATGTAGAACTTAGTAACCCGCGTTTTAGTCTCCCACGCCTTCGGCTCGTGAGGGAGTAATACTCCCCTCCCTAGTTAAGTTTTATAATTGTTGTTTGATTGTTTTAAGCCTGGATTGTCGCCGATTGGTCGAGATTTGACACTAGTATCGTGTGCACTTTCGGTCGATTGGCTATTATGATTGTGCAGTGTTAATGGTGTTGAGATGGAAAATGCAAATAGTTTACTGCTCATATTGGGATATTGCATATGGCTGAAAATTTTCCTTCGATCCCTAACATATATATAACTTATATGACCAATTGTTACCTAATGCCATATTTGATGTATTTTATAAAGATCGTAAGTCTTTTAAAAAGTCACGTGAACCAACCTACGTTGAATCCTACGGTTTGCATCACCGACCAGTAGTGAATCTTCTTTTGAATTTCTACGGGAAAAGTGAACTTTTAAATGAAAGCACTTAGTTTTTTCCACCAATATATTAAAAATCACAATTCGACCGGTTTCGGCCTTTTTAGATCATTATCAAGATTTTTAAGTAAAATACCATGAGGCAGCACAGTTTATATAGAAACCTCAAGGAGAGGGAGGCGGTTAAATGAAGGGGGGGTGTTAAGTGAGTAAGTTTTGAAGAGGTGATTGGGCAAAACTGCAGGGGAAGGAACAGACAGGTGGTGACGCCAGGCTTTAGGACTACGGGGAGGGAGGTGGGGGTACTGGCACAGAGAACAAGGGTGAGGCGGTGGAAGGGATTATGTCATTTAGTAGTTTATCGCACATTGAAATATGGCAAAATTTAAAAATTTTCCAGGAAGTCCAACTTCCCCCCCTTGTCACAAACGTGTAAGAGCTTAGGGGTAAAATTGAATCTGTGACCCTCATCAATTAAATGCTCAGCAAAATTTGACTTTTTATCACCATTGACACTGGATTTAAAATGTTCAGTTTTTCTTACATTCAATTTTCGACCAGTTTGACCAACATACACAGACTTGAAACCAGGAGTATCACACTTGAGTAAATATACCCCACATTTATCATTCGCGTCAATTTGGTCCTTAGAATTAAATGATAATTTCTGGAGTGTCACAGGATTATACACGGAAACTTTGTTCTAATTTTTCGGGAAGTGTCTATATAGCTTATATGTTAAATTATTAATAAAGTGTAACTTCACTCACTCAGTGCCGGACGGGAGGATTGGAGAATGTGAAGTGGATTTGCCTGTTATGGTTTCCTGTCTTCCACCAATGCAATTAAAACGATCATTTTCGTTGATATAGGGACGGTTAATCAGCTGAAATTTGAAAGGAAACTCGTCGTATTAGTATTGGCATCATTAGCGTTCCTTCGCGTTTTAAGCCAGGTTCCCGCTGGCATGGAATGTTCATCTGTGCGTGTAATTAAATGGTTAATATTTGATGGAAACACCTTCATGTGACCATCAGTTCTGCATCACATTTGTCAACCTGACCGCGAAATGGCTGGGTTTCAATTATTCTGACACGTAGCGTAGTCGTCTGCGTCTGGAATCTGAGATTACTTTCATTACTATATTAGTGAGCGTTTGGAGCGTTTGGATTTAACTTCACCGTTGTTCATTTTCAGACGATATTACTTTAGTGATTTAGTAAAGTACATCCCACTTGAGGTAGTTAGAGAAATATCATTACACTTAGAAATTAATGAATTTGGTCTCATTTTAAATAAAAATATCTCACCCTTCTAAAAACACCAAAAATTTAACCCCTTATCACATCACTTTCGGAGATATTTGCCAAAAAATACCAGCCATTTTAAATGGGGAATGGTACGTGTATGCACTCCAGAGAGATATTATTTACAAAATGAGGTATTTCTAACACTTTGATTTCGTAAAAAAAACTAACAGCGTGTAGTTTGTATGTTTTCTCAACCATTTTTGAAAGTTAATCATATTGTCACCACAGTAGGTTCTTGGGTATCACGAAAAACCTTCCGTTTTGGAGGAGTTTCAATCGCACCGCGCGAAAAAATGAATCAAGTTAAAGACTTATTTAGATATTTTCATTTAATTACTTACAATTTCTGTCAAATAAAACTATATTATTGCACCATTAATAATGCAATATTTTATTGATGAGTCCTACAGCTGGTGTAATTAAAACATATAATTCGAATATGATCTCCATCATGAGTAGGGAACTCTATCGCTCGGACTACCTCAGTGCAGCTTTAATGTAATAATTTCTTTATTTTTATGATTCCATGGAAATTTTTCCGTCAAGCCAGTATCGCTTAGGTTTTATCTTAGCAGTTTATGTATGTTATGATTACCCGCAGTTAGAATTACAGGCGCGAAGTGTCATCCAGTGTCATTGTCCATTTTGTCGAACATTTTTGGTTTGATTCTAGTGTAAGTTTACAGCAAATCCTGGACACAGACATGCATTTCATGGCAGTATACGTGTGGTATTTGCTTTGAATTTGTCATATTTTTTGCCTCGTTGGCGTCGTTCAGTTTTTTTTAATGGGCCTTGTGATAGCCGAGTTAAAGATCCTGTTCCTTCTGCTCGCGAAAACCGCTTGAATACACCTGGAAAAATGTCTTTTATTGTCGACTTCTAGCTTGCTTATGTGTTAAAAAAATTCCTAATGGGCTCAGTTGTTTGTATCCAAGGGGCTCTTATCCCTCTCTGCTCATCATTTAAGAGGATCATGGGAAAGAATGAAGGATTTAAGGGAATTAGTTTCTGAGGATTAGTATTTGGGCTGGAAAAGGCTGCGTAGAGATGTACATGGGCTTAATCGGGAGTGTGACCTTTATTTGATTGAGATAAGTTTCTTTCAAAAGCCCATGGCTCTTTGTGGGTGGATGATAAATTATGGAGTAAGCGGAATTATTTTTATGTTACTTAATGGTTGGAACGCTTATGTTTATGACGTTTCACCCTTAGAAATTTGAGGTATAGGACAATTGAGTCAAATTTCAGTCTTTTTAATAAAACAAACAAGAAAACGGGAGCAATCTGATCTCATGCTTATCCGTTCGAAGCATCTCTCTTTGAAGTGCATTTTCGTGAATCGCCGCGTTACGTCTTTCATTGTCATATTTATTTCTATTAATCATGGTAAAAGTTGACAGGAAGTTAAAAAGATAACCTCAACGCATTTTTTGTCTCTAAAATCCACCAATCAACCATAGGGTTCATGCTGAGTAATCATGGATCAAAACTCAAAGTACTTGAAGATTATCGACCACGACATTCAACAGGCTGCTTCTAACGCGACCCCTTATCGCACAGTGCAAGAGTTAGGTAGAGTCCCCTTGGATGCGTTATGTAGAGATGTCGTGATGTCACTGGAGACCGCAAAGAGCAGGGTTATTTCGAGATCAAATTTATCTGTCCATTACCAAGTAAAGGATTACACACAGTCTCAATAAGAGACGGCTGCCATAATGCAGGAGTTGGTGACATAAATCCAAGCAGGCTACTTAAATTCAGGGGATGGCATGATATACATGGCCGACCGCGGAGTTACAGTAACAGTTGCCTACTTTCATGGGCAGTCACTAAAATTCAGGGAGCAATCAGGAAATTATATGCCGTTCGTAAGTTTCGTTTCTGGAAGCTTTATTCCGAATCATGTAGAATGAACTGAGTTATGAGTGAAAATTACCTGTTGGCTACGTTAAATATCTTGAAATTAAAATATCTTAAATTTTTGACACTCTTGTCTTAAACAATCTAATGAATTGAACATTTTCGGAAGATAGCGATCACCAGCTATTTTTTCCGGGCAATTTAATAATATTTTAGATCTCCTAGACAAAGTCGAACTACAAACATTTGGTTTACCTGCGCAGAGATCGCCTTGCTTACCAAAATTCGGGGCTGTCCTTAATTATTTTGCATTGCATTGCTGCTGATTTCCAGCCGAGCAGCATCCAGCAGAACAGTTTCTATTGGGCACGACAAGTGTGGCTACTTCTATCATGTAAGTTTTCGATGTTTGCGAGGTTCTATCTGCAAGTTGATACTTGAGGAACAGTAAATATTACCATTGTTGCATCCATGAACATTCGTATCTTGAACTTCTTAAATTTGGACTTCAAACAGTAACAATGTCATTATGACAATCTACATCTGCATACTACCCCGCGAGCCGCCGCATGGGCGTGTGGCAGGGGGTGTTAGGTCACCATCCGTGTAAAGATGTAAAACTCTTGGAGGTGAAATGGTGACATGTCCTATGAGAGTGTATTTGGAGGAGATCAGTTTTTATTATGGTCGCTTATTGTTCGCGGAAAGAACGAGTTTTTGTACCTATCTGTTTGGCAGAGTATCTCTCTTATTTTATCGCATCTGTCAGACCTAGAAATGTAGTGAGGAGTCATGATAATATTCTCTGTGTCGCTCTGAAACACACCAGTTCTGAATATTTCAAGCAGCCTAAGCCTGTCGTACAGTCTCCGAGTCTCTAGGGGCTCCCACCTTAATCCCTCTAACAGTTGTGTAACACTATATGTTCTTTCGTAATAGTTTTTAACAAGGCGTGCTGCTTTTCTTTGTATTTTGTTTACTTTTTTGGTTGAATCTTTGTGACCAGGGTCCCTAATGCTCGCGACGTATTCGAGGTGTGGCCTAACCATTACGGAGTAGTATTTCTCTTCGACTTTTTCATCCGAGGACCTTCCTATTATACACTTAACAAAACCTAGTTTCTTTAATGCTCTGTCGCATATGTTGTGTATGTATGTTCCCTACGGTATATCTGAAGTTAGGGCTAATCCTAGATATTTTACTGTATTTGAAGATTTTATGTTTACTCCACCCACGTTGTAGGTATGGCTTTTGTGTGATGACGTTCGCGGGAAGTGAACTGTGGTGCATTTACTAATATTTAGTTCTAAACCCCACTTCTGGCACCACGAATGAACGTTGTTAAGGTCCGATGATAGAACTTCAAAATTTAATATAAATCTTGTCTTTCGGATTTATATTTTTTATTTAAACCAAAGTTTTCCAATCGTGTAGTATGTTACAATGGACGCATTTATTTAATGGAAAATGAAGGCGTCCATTCTAAAGGCTGTTCCCTCGTCTTTGCGTCTTTAGTTAGTCGTTCGTTTAGCTTTCGTCGATGGTGTTGCGTAGTGGCGGAGGAGCGTTTAATTCACTGAATTCTTTCGTAACCGTGCGTAAATACAAAGGTAAGTGAAGGTAGATGGTTACTTTCACGGTATTGTCTACTGCATATTGGCCTCCTTTTACTACTTAGAGCGTCTGCACGTATGTTGTTACGGCTTTTTCCGCTCATTTAGTGCATTTCTTTCAGCATGCTTGTAATCAGCCATTCAACTCTGTTGTTTAAACATGGGTTTCTCTCTCGTCCAATTTTTGGAGCTTTGTGACTGATCCCAGTGGATAAAAAATTCCTCCTCGGTCCACCCTCTCATCTTCGCCTATCTCAGAATCATTGGCATCACTTACCCTGCGAAATAAGCAAACACGAGTGAACTTCATGGGAAGAGCGGGATTTAAATTTTTGATTGGTCGCAATCAGCACGAGAAAACAGGTGATTGGACGACGGCTCCTTCCCTCCTGTCCTTCTGGATGAAAGTTTTTCATTCATTTTTTTGTGTATCGTCAAAATTTGGAAGCTTCCTCGCTCACGATGGAATTTTTTTGTCGCTACATCCATTTTTTCCTTGCATAAACTTCCTCAGATAAGTTCTCCTTGTCTTCATACCGCTCGGATGAGAAGAAATGAAAGCCCTTGGGGGAGAGGGAGGCACATTTATTATCGTATTTTTTTATTTGCATAAAGAAGGTAGGTGGAAGTTGGAGGTGAGGGGGGGGAGGGGGCAAGTCAGAATTGTTGGCGTGGCAGAATTTGAAAGGGGGGAAAAGGCAAAAAGAAGGAGCGGTTGCTGTAGTTGGAATTTTATTACGAGATTACAGAGCACGAGCTGAATTCATATATTTATATGTATTTATTCGCAAGGATATGCTTATGTGCCTGTATATATGTATTCCCGAGAGATGGAGTTGGATAGGACGGCAGCGGTCGTTCCACTTACCTCGGCGCTCGCTGTTTGATGAAGTTTACTCCTCGGCGTTGCCACGGAGACGCGGAGAGCAGAAGACAACTCACAGACGAAATTATTCCCTCTAGGCGGCCATTTTTGAAACCAGTTAACGTCGCGAGGGATCGCCCTATTCTTATATCACATTCGCTCTATTCCTACCCTGCTGGCCGACCCGCCGTTTGGTCGTGTTCTGTAAAAAGTCACCTGCCGCTAGTGTGTTCTTATGAGTGGAAAATGTCAACGATGTGTCCACAATTGTTTAGCTCGTAAAATTATCGATAACATCCATCTATTCGTAGATGCGATTGGTGAGGTTGGTGAAGTATTGGCTTTCCATCCCGAGGGTAGAAGTTTTTATATCGTTAGTGACGGAGATATTCAGTTAAATATCGATCGAATGAGATCTTGAGTGCAATGTGGAGAGTACTTAAACTATCGTACTCCGGTCATCGAACTATTGCACTCCGTATATAGGATAGGACGCTAAACTAGTAGTCCATAGAGCGCTTTTCGTGAATAGTGCGCAGGTGGGTTTTCTAGCCAGCGAGGCTGTCTTTCCTCAACAAGGCTAACGATTTGTCCTCGATGGCGCAAAAGGCCTTCGCCGACATTTTCAATATCAACCATCGCTCTGTCTATACTGTTGTGATACTACTCAGTGCTTGAGGAAAAGGAGTTCTTTGATTTGTCACAGGAGTCCCGTCTATCGATGTAGGGGGAAGCGTATTATTTTCGTTATTGTAATCCCGTGTACTATAATGATGTTTTGCCAGAACAAAGTTTGAACTGCAGCCGCTGAAAACATCAAGAACATAGTTCAAGGTTTGCAAGAACGAGGTTTCCACCGCACCGCGGACAAAATCGCAGATCAAAGACCTCCAACTCACGGACCTGCTCCTAGACGGGCTTAAACCACGGACTCTAATCGTTGAAAGTAAAAAACGTGGTCGACTGGGAATTAGCGTACCTTAGATGTTAAGGTAAGTAATTATTTACACGACTAGGAAGGCATTTGAAAGGATCTCCATCGGGAGATGTGGGCTTATTTGAAAATGGAGTCCTCGCTTCCTGTTCTTTTAATGATTTAAAGGTCATGAAGTTGGTGGTTTCCGGCGTGACTTTATGGAATCTTGCTGAACATTTTGAATAAAAGGGTTATACTTAGCTTTTCCACAATAGGTATTTATATCTTAAGTCCATGATTTCGGCGGTTAACGGGAAGATGTCGTGAACCGTTGCAACATGGTCGTAAGATATTAAAATTTATTGTGGAAAAACAAAGTATAACCCTTTTATTAAAAAAATAGAGGTCATGCATATATACAGTTTCTCTTGTGAAGTAGCGCGTAAATTGCTCCACAGGGTTAGTATTAATTGCTGTAAATAAAAGAGCATAGAGGATTCCAAGTGCCACAGGTGTGTTGACTGCTAATAGTAAGAATGAACTCTACACCCTCAGGCGTCACTTTAAAGTATTCAAGGATTCAAGTATTTTATACTTGAATCCATATTAAAACAATCCTTGTACTTTGCTACTAATATTACTGGCTATTTCAATTGGGAAGTGATTCTGATAGCAACAAAATAGTTAGTGACCCATTCCACAGTTATAGCAATATTACGGCTAATTACAATTGGGTAATGAAAATATTAAACCTTAATGTACATTATTTAGAGCCAAAGTTAAGATACTAGCATAGTCTCGTTTCCGAAGGTCGCTTCAAATCTTTTAAATCATACGACGCCGAAATAAATTTCACCAAGAGCATTCATCACTTCATGGCGTTACCTAATTTCATAAAATCGCCATCATACTCGATATATTCTCGATTCTCATTCCATAACTCGATCGCAAAAAAATGAAGCGTCGTAGAAGTCATCGTAAAAGCTTACTATTAGCATGAATCCATATTAAAACAATCCAATAAAAGGAATTTTTGAATATGCAATATTTATTTAAAAAACAATAAAGGATTGTTTTAATATTTAATATCAAAAGCTCGCGGCGTATTCGAGGTGTGGCCTAACCAGAGCGAAGTAGTCTAATAGTTCGTGGCCGAGTCGCGACTCATCTAGGCCTTTGAACCACGTTCTTGCAATTCACCCTGTGTGTCTATCTCGATTTTTCAGTGATCAAAGGGGAACCCTTCCTTCTACATTCAGTAACCAAGCTATGCTTCGATTTTTTCGGTCACAACAATTAACGTGTTATGGGAATTTATGCAATATCTTCTAATCCATTGGTCATCGCCCTCGGATGGGTCTCATGCATTTAATATCACTTTTACGTTCTAACTTGTTGGAAACAACATCCTGAATTTTTTCCCAATCAATGATTGGTATATATGATGTCGTACTTAGTCGCGCGCACGGGTGCAACGATGTACAGCATGGGGATGAGCGTAAGCATAGTGTCTCACAACTTTTAGAGGGATTAAGGTGGGAGCCCATAGAGACTCGGAGGCTACACGCTAGGCTTAGGTTGCTTGATAAATTCAGAACTGGTGTGTTTCAGAGCGACACAGAGAATATTATCATGGCGCCTCACTACATCTCTAGGTCTGACAGATGCGATAAAATAAGAGAGATACTCTGCCGAACAGATAGGTACAAAAACTCGATCTCTCCGAGAACAATAAGCGACCACAATTAAAATTGCGCTCCACTAAATACACTCCCATATTACATGTCACGATTGTATCTGCAAAAACTTACACCTTTACACGGCTGGTGACCTAACACACCCTGCCACACGCCCATGCAGCGGCTAAATTGCGCTCCACTAAATACACTCCCATATTACATGTCACGATTGTATCTGCAAAAACTTACACCTTTACACGGCTGGTGACCTAACACACCCTGCCACACGCCCATGCAGCGGCTCGCGGGGTATTATGTTGATGTAGATGAAATTTACCATAATTTAAACCATTTGATGTGTTGGAATTCGAACCTGGACCTCCAAATCGTCGATCTCGTGTGTGTATCTTTCTAACATCACTTCATTGGGAATTTGAGTGATCCGGGCTCGAATCCCGGTCAAGTCGAATTATATTTTTATGGAAATTTTCACCCTCTTGGATGACTTAATCCCTAACCTCTTAGTGTATAAAACAGTCTTTTGCTTAACGAATAATCTGTTCAAACACAGGAAGTAATTACGAATAACATTTCGCCAAAAATATTGTTTCCCGTTTTCCGGTACCACGCCCGCCCTGTATTCTCTGTCTTCCAATTCAGGGCTCTAACCCCAGTACTTCCTCTACGCCACCTACTTTATCCCCTCCCATTCCCTTGTCATTACTTCGTCGTTTATCTCCTCCCTATGCAGCCCATTCTAATCATTATTCTTTACCACCGTATTTTAAAAGAAACCAGTGTACGCTAATCTCCTTTCGGATATTACCAAGTTTCCGAGCCATGAAACGTTGGATGTCGTAGATTCAACTGACATTTTCTTTATGTGATAGCTCCAAGTCACCCTCATGACTTCCCATATTCCCGTGAAAGCTTCCCTAGGTACAATTCTACGCCAAATGACCTTGCTAATAAACTCGTTCCAGTCTAGAATGACTACCCAGATCCGTGAACTATTCTTTCTGCCCTGTTCTTAGCCGTTTTTTTTAGTCCTGACAGTCTAAACAGCTATGCACTTACTTTAACCTCTCTAATAAAAACACAAATTTCCTTAAACGACTGATGTTTCAGCGACACGCCCATCACATTTCCCCGTCGCAGCTTTTACTGTGTTATGCGCACAATCGTAAAGGGGAGAAATAATAATGTTTTGCTGGAATTAGCGAGAGAGAGAGAGAGAGCAGTAAAAGATAATTAGGGGTTGTTTATACCGCTGCGAGTTGCTTAAGTCTTCCTTTCCCTGTGTGTGTCGCACCTGCGGAATGCGGCGACGCGGTGCTTGGTGCTCTGTGCTCAAGTCGTTTTCGGTGAAAGTTGAGGACGTGCACGTGCTTAAACCGACGACGGCTATAGCATGGGGGGGAAGAGGAATTTTTAAGATCTTTGACGGAGGCTCCAGCTGCGAGAGTAAATGCAGAGGAAGGCAGGCGGGCGTTTCGCTTCAGCGATGTCCACTCTGGTATTTCAGGGTTGCGAGTAATAATGCGAAGTTCGGCATGAAGAAAGAAAGAAAAAAATAATATTGCAGCACTCTTTACCCTTTCTTTTTATTCCGCTCGAAAAAAGTGAGTTGTTCACTTTTGTTAAGAGATCTGTTAAGGTAGTCCGAGCGAAATATCATTTTACCTGGAAATCAATGAATTCGGTCTCGTTTTAAAGAAAAACATCTCACCTATCCAATTACACCAAAAATTCTTTCTCTCCGAGATATTTGCCAAAAAATACCAGCCCTTTTACTTGGGAAACGGTACGTGCATGCACTCCAGAGAGACATTATTTACAAAATGAGGAATGTCTAACACTAAGATGTCGTAAAAAAAATACAGCGTGTAGTTTGTATGTTTTCTCAACAATTTTTTAAAATTAATCATATTGTCACCGCAGTAGATTCTTGGGTATCACAAAAAACCTTCCCTTTTGAAGGAATTTCAAACGCACCGCGTGAAAAAAATGAGTCAAGTTAAAGACTTATTTAGGTATTTTCATTTAATTGCTTACAATTTCTGTCATATAAAACTATATAATTGCACCATTAATAATGCAATATTTAGTTGATGTGTCCTACAGCTGGCGTAATTAAAACGTATAATTCGAATATGGTCTCTATTATGACTAGGGAACTATCTCGCTTGGACTACCTTAAATGCGGTTCGAATGAGGGGTTTGTATGGCTGACGGCGGTACGAGAGAATTCTATGGACAAAACATTTCTTCGTTCTCCTTAAGAATAAAAGGGGCCCCAGTTGAACTTGTACCATTCTAAAGAGGAAAGTTAATAGGGTAAAATTGTCGGCCATATTTGAACCAATGACGCCGTCATAAAAAAATATACCATCAGATATGGGAACTAAATCACGTGTCGCCAAATGCATAGAATTAGTTTGGGCACTTGTTTGAGGTGTATCCAGTGTGAATTTATTTGAAAGGGTTTAGATCATTCTTCACGCTAAATCCACTGGAAAACTGAATTTTTGAGAATTCTAGACATGTCTTCGGCTCCGGTGGCGACGGGGTAAAGTCCTCGCCTGCTAACCCGAGGGTCGCGGGTTCGAGTCCCGCCTGGGTGGAATATTATCTGCATAGGACATGGGTGTCTGTGTCTCGTTCGTTGTTACTGTTATTCACCCGACGTAAAATGGCCTAGTGTTCTGTATTCGGGGCAGTAAAAATTAATTAAAAAAATAAAAAAAAATATCAGAGATTTTGGTTTAAAAATATTTGTGCTTACCAGCGAAAATGTCAAAATATCCACCAAAAGAAAAGCCTTTTGTAAACGGTTAAGAATTAAATGGATCAGTTACTCCTTCAACTTCCGCTCGTCAACAATTCCCTATTATATGCGTAATACGTGCGATTGTGACCCATACATTTTTTCTTCAAATGGTCTCTTTTTCTCCTGGTCAATTTTTATTTTTTTTTAACCCTAGGTATTATTAGTGTTTAAATGAATGAAATATCACCTGGATTTTTTTATAAAACAGTAAATAATATCATGGAACTGATTTTACTCTTATTTAAAACCTGGAGGAATGCGAAGTATCGATAATAGATAATTATTCTAAAATATATTTGTTCCTATTTAAGTGAACTTTTTGAGGATATCAGACCGCCAAAATTTGTTTTCAGACGAAGATTCAAACGCAACAGCACAGTTTACTTGGTACTGTTAATTACGTGATGGCTCATTTGTTTAGAGCGTCATGATGTTTCAAATGCTTTCAATAGGTCGCTCAAATTTGCTGTAATATGCCCTGTATTCATTGGAGGCTACCTTTCACTGCGAAATGCGTCTGCAAACAGCACCAATTCTGTCTCGCCATAGATTATTCTTGGATTGATTTAGGTCTTGGCATCATTTCATTTTTATTGCCGTAAAACACTTATTTTGTCTCAAAAAATGTAAAAATTTACTCCATAATATTGATTATAGGAAAAGTATTTTCATTCTTTATAAATGGGAAGATATCGTAGCTGTAAACTAAAGGGAACGCGAAATAGAATTTGCCTTTCGTGGCAGTAGTCTCATTGTAATAGTGTGGCGTCTTGGAAAGTTTTACGGCTGTGAAAATTACTAGTGCTCCCTTCTTCTTTGCGATTTTAATTTAGGGAATCTTAAGGTGTAGTTAAACGAGCCCCTGAAATTAAGAAAGCTTCTTCTAATATGACAGCAACTAATGTGGTGGCTAATAGAAGGAAATGGATATATTTTTAATGGTCTTGAACTTCATATATATATGCGAGATGGATACCTTTTCAGTATCCTCTTCATTTATTCATTTTTTGCAATGAATGCCCCGGAGATTTAAATACTCTTATCCAAAGCAGTATTGGTGAGGTTTTGACATGTTCATATAGCTAAAGAAATCAGTTTTTATTTTCTGGTGAGTACTTCAAACCTTAACGAAATGTTCATTATAAACATACTACCATCTGTAATTTCACTTTCGAAGCACGTAATATTTATTGTGGAATACTTGGGTTCCATCTGCGCTCTATATTTGAAAGTAATGACAGTGATTTTAAAAATAAGATACAGCACTCCTGAACAATACTACGAGAAAAACAATTCAGGCTAATTGTATGAGCCAGGATATTAAATCCCTACAATCAAGTCAAGTCGAGGTTATTTCACACATTTAAAAAGTATGAGAATCCGAGTTTACTTCTGAATCCGATGATTTTCGTAAGTGCCCACACTAAATGATTTAGAGTCCAACTGTGGGATTGAAAAGGGTCTTAACTGAAGGATGAATGATTAATATGCTCCGTCGTCCTCAGCACAAATAGTCGGCGCAGAAGGACGATGACTCAACGCCAATTACTCAAAAGGCGACGGGATGAAGTACTCGTGGATTACATTCCTCATCCGCTGTCTGGTACACGAAAATGACAGGTGTCCTTATACCCTCTGCCGCACGCCTTTTCAGCGCCCGCTGGCGTTCCTGAATGCGGACATAAAATCCTAAACTGCGTGTAACGTGGCCTTCAAGAAGTGCCCGTTCGACGCATGTCAATGCCTTTTGCATTAACGCTTGTTTCCGCGGGTCCTCTCACCGAGTCGCCCGCGGGGGCAACCGCCCCCAGTCTCGCCCGGGGCGCGAATGGCGATGCCCTCCATCCTTACCCCTTATTTTTTATTATAACTGTCGGTCGTTTGCCTTCCTTTTTTTTAAAGGCAGTGGTTTTAGCGCCGGGGAGTTTTATCGGCAGAATGTGAAAGCGGGTTTTCTGGAGAGCGCCTCCCTCCCTCACACCCCTCCCGAGAAAATAAAAACTTTTTTGCGGGCAGCAGCTCGCTTGCAAGCATCAGAGGGAGAAAGGCAGCGAAAAAGGGGTAGGAAAGGGGTCATTTGGAAGAAAAGAGAGAAGGAACAACGAATGAGTAGGGGGGTCATTTGAGAAGGGGGCGAGATGTTCGGGGGATGATCGCTGCTGCCGTTGGCAACGAGAGGAGAGGCGAAGTGGTTGTTGTCCGTTTGAGAGGCGGGGATTATCCGCGAGTGTAATTCTTACGGAGGGAGGTGCCTCTCTCCACCGCGTTTCAGAGAAGAAGGGAGTGTGTGGGCATTCAGTGTTTTTCCTCTCTTCTGCCTTCCCCACCTACCCCGTTACGTGCGCCTTGGTCTGTTTGAATGCGTGCGTGTGCTTTTAAGAGAGGAAATCATCCCTTTATGTACATACATATATATATACACGTCCCTCACCTCCTCCAGGGGAAACGCCCATCTTTCCTCCTACCACTCTCTTGCGAATCTCCACTCAATTGCGCGCACGTCTGAAATAACAGTTCGTGTTTCGCCCAAGTTGTTGTTCATAAGTTCAGTGCTTGTAACAATTCGCCGTAGACATCTTCGGAATTTCTTTACCGCGTCGGCGAGGCGGAAAAGGGAAATGCTGTGTTGTCTGAGGGCCTCTCTAATGCGAACGCCATTGCCCGGAACGAGTCTCGTGACGGATGAATAATCATCCGGCCGACGGCCCTTTTTATCGCAGCGTATTCCGAGGTTACATTTGGCACTTTAGAGAGCTTCAGGCCCGTGTACACCTGTGGTGGAGCTCGAAAACCTGCTCAAATTGTGGCTTAAATGCTCGTGTTGGATTTTAGGATTCACATGAAAAGAGTACTGGGCGAGGGAGATGATTAGGTTGTCGAAAGTTTGTTACTTCTCCACATTCAGGATGATTTTGGATTCCACCGCTAGCGTATGAGATTTTGCTGGGGAAGAGGTATTATAGAAATTAAAGAAAAGTTAATTATTCTGGAGCAGCAGCTCCGTGAAAAAATATGTACACATAGTTATATATATATATATATATATATATGTATATGTATATGTGTATGTGTGTATATATATATGTATATTCCTCACCATGAAGGTCTAGAGTCCATATCCCATTTCCTTTCGAGAAGAAATCACCCTAGAATTCCCTCCACCAACTTCCTTATCAAGCTAGTTGAATTCATTCTGAAACGCAACGCCTTCACTTTCAATGGGCGTTTCTTTCTTCAAGCCAAGGGAACGGCTATGGGCACAAGAATGGCCCCTTCTTATGCCAATCTCTTCATGGGAAAGCTCGAAAGTGATTTCCTCGCCACCCAGGAATTACAACCGGAGCTCTGGGTTAGATTCATTGATGATATTTTCATCATATGGACCCACGGCGAGGATACCCTAGCGAACTTCCTCAAATCTCTAAATCAGTTCTCATCCATTCGCTTCACATCGGCCACTTCTCCTTCTCAAATCACCTTTCTCGACGTAGACATTTCCATCACAAATAATAACACCTTAGAGACTTCGGTCCATATCAAGCCCTCCAACAAACAACTGTATTTGCATTACAACAGCTGCCATCCCAAACACACTAAGCACTCAATTCCTTATTCGCTGTCGATCCGTGGCCACCGGATTTGCAACTCCAAAGAAAAACTTCACGAATACCTTGATAAGCTTCACAATTCTTTATCCAATAGAAATTATCCCGAGCCACTTCTAAAAAAACGTATTTTACCCTCCTCTGCTAATTTCACCCCACGTAAAAAAGACACCCCCCTGGACGCCCTAAATCTTCACATCACATATTTTCCTGGCGTCCAAAAACTCAAGACCATCCTCAAAGACTTATTCCCAATTTTAGATACTAACAGATCGACAGCCAATCTCCTACCCAAATGCCCCACAGTATGTTTCAGACGTCCACCTAACTTAGCCAATCTTCTTCGCTCCAATTCTTCGCGAGAGGGTACATCGAATGACACTCCCCGTCCCACCACACAGAGATGCAACAAACCACGGTGCAAAACGTGCAACATGTTTCGCCCCCTATCCTCATTTCAGAGTCCTAACACAGAGACGCCGTTCGACATCAAAGCCTCCGGCTCTTGCGACTCCCACAACTTAGTTTATGCGTTACAATGTAAACTATGTCCCGGTTTTTATGTGGGCGAATGTATTACACCCCTTAATATTAGAATGAATAACCATCGGTGCACCTGTAAAGACCCATCTTCCACTTTCCCCGTCCCTACTCATGTGCGGAAGCATGGCTTGTCCTTTGACAAGTGCTTTGAGGTGGCAATATTGATCTCCCTTCCCCCGGACGCCCCGTTAATTGAAGTGCGCCAGAAGGAGCTGGCCATAATCTGGTTGCTAAAATCGTACGCCGCGCCCGGATTAAATAAAATACATTAATCGCACGCTCCCCGTTGTTTTCCATTTACCCCCTTCCCTTCCCTCTCCCCCCTCCACCCTCACTGCGACCCCTTCCGCTCTCTCCGGCCAAGACACGAGCTGGTAAAAATTTCCCCTTTTCAAGAACCGTTCGTCAACCGCTGGGAAAAACCCCTTCCCCTTCCCCCATCCCCACTCCCCTAACCTACCGCCCCTTCTACCCCTATCCTCACCAGCGCACACGACATTTGTTCCGTGATACGCCTTGAAGACGGACTAGTTCCGAAAGCTAGCTATGTAAGTGTGATCGTCTCTTTTTTTTTGTGTGTCTATCTCCTCCATCCTATCCACATCGTGTGTTCATCGCCGCATGGCTGACTCCAATCCATCAACGTATTTGTTTGCTGCCCGCTGCTCATCTTCTTCTTCATCGTTACGCCTACGTAAGTGCGCTGTTGCTGTCTTTCCTTATCCTATTTAAACCCTCCCATATTTCTCTGAACTTTCCCTCTTGTTTTTACTCCAGTATCGTGTCTAGGCATATCATCTTAATCTCGTCACCTCCCACCTAATTTTCCTCCCACTCACCATCGTGACTATGAACCAACCATTGGCGCATTGGATTTCCCAAGTCAAATTCAATTCCCGAAAGATATCTATGTGCAATGATCATATTTTCTTTTTAAATTCCTGCCTTTCAATGGGAATAGCCCCCAATGGCCTCACCATTAAAATTCCAATTGACGCCATCCCTCCACAATTGCGCTCTCCAATCTATCAACTGAAGTTTCAAACTTCATTATCATTTACCCGGGTACTCCTGGCCCAGTATACTTCAATGCGAGAATTCCACATTCAGAATTGGCTCTTTTTGATAAAAATTATCACCTGCTCTTTTCCGGAGTATATTACGCACATTAACAATATAATTTTTGTAACGCTGAAAAAACAGGAGTTTCGCCGTAATAAATTATTAAAGAAACTATCCGCCCTATACGTTTCACATTTAGCGAGAGGTATCTCTCTTCCCGCCCAAATACTGCCCCCCACTCCCCCTCCCCGGCCTCTCCTCTCGGAACGGCCAGATCTCGCCACCTTATTCAACCTCCCGGCGCCGCCCAAGGGGCCGCCAACCCCTCTTAAATACAAACCCCCACCACCCCACGGCCACTCCATACCTGACGGAGGGCAAGAGTCAGATGTTCTCAACCTTTCCTCTACTGCACTCACTAAGAATGATGTCTCTGTTTTAAGTAAAGGACTCACTTTCTCACCGACTCCCAAAGTCAATCATATACAATTACTCTCGGATGTCATCAGTTTCTGCAGAAACCTGAAATGGCGGCACTTTTGGAAACAAAACGACGGCCACACTTCAAATTTAAACCCTGCCATCAACAAATTTCGTCCTAAATCCAACTATGAACCTAAACCTTTGGCCAATAATCACCCAATCGAGGTATTCTGCAACCAACTTTTAAATCGTGTGTCAGATCCTCAATTTCTCAATTCCCTCACTCCTGCCCCAAACCTTAACAGAGAGGAATTGTCATCTCTCAGTCGCCTCCGCCGCAATCCCAACATTACCATCAGTAAAGCGGATAAGGGATCAACCGTTGTGGTTCAAGATAGGGAGGATTATGTCGCCGAAGCAATGCGACAACTCGGTGATGTTTCTTCCTATCTCCCACTCACAGAGGATCCAACTGCGGCGTATCAAGCGGAAATACATGACTTCTTAATTTCAACAGGCCCTGATGAAGGACTGTCCAAGTCCGACATCAATATTCTCTCGCCCACTCACTTCAAAACCCCGTATTTCTATCTCCTTCCCAAAATACACAAAGAAGGTGTCCCCGGACGCCCTATCATCTCCAACTGCAATTCCCCAACGGAGCGCATATCGGCCTTCGTGGACTATCACCTGCAGCCTATAGTTGCTAAACTCCCTTCCTTCCTTCGTGATTCCTATCACTTCCTAGACATCCTAAAAGCAGTAAATATTCCCTCCAACAAAAGCGTCATCATGGCTACGGTGGATGTTACTTCATTGTACACCTCGATTCCTCACCATGAAGGTCTAGAGTCCATATCCCATTTCCTTTCGAGAAGAAATCACCCTAGAATTCCCTCCACCAACTTCCTTATCAAGCTAGTTGAATTCATTCTGAAACGCAACGCCTTCACTTTCAATGGGCGTTTCTTTCTTCAAGCCAAGGGAACGGCTATGGGCACAAGAATGGCCCCTTCTTATGCCAATCTCTTCATGGGAAAGCTCGAAAGTGATTTCCTCGCCACCCAGGAATTACAACCGGAGCTCTGGGTTAGATTCATTGATGATATTTTCATCATATGGACCCACGGCGAGGATACCCTAGCGAACTTCCTCAAATCTCTAAATCAGTTCTCATCCATTCGCTTCACATCGGCCACTTCTCCTTCTCAAATCACCTTTCTCGACGTAGACATTTCCATCACAAATAATAACACCTTAGAGACTTCGGTCCATATCAAGCCCTCCAACAAACAACTGTATTTGCATTACAACAGCTGCCATCCCAAACACACTAAGCACTCAATTCCTTATTCGCTGTCGATCCGTGGCCACCGGATTTGCAACTCCAAAGAAAAACTTCACGAATACCTTGATAAGCTTCACAATTCTTTATCCAATAGAAATTATCCCGAGCCACTTCTAAAAAAACGTATTTTACCCTCCTCTGCTAATTTCACCCCACGTAAAAAAGACACCCCCCTGGACGCCCTAAATCTTCACATCACATATTTTCCTGGCGTCCAAAAACTCAAGACCATCCTCAAAGACTTATTCCCAATTTTAGATACTAACAGATCGACAGCCAATCTCCTACCCAAATGCCCCACAGTATGTTTCAGACGTCCACCTAACTTAGCCAATCTTCTTCGCTCCAATTCTTCGCGAGAGGGTACATCGAATGACACTCCCCGTCCCACCACACAGAGATGCAACAAACCACGGTGCAAAACGTGCAACATGTTTCGCCCCCTATCCTCATTTCAGAGTCCTAACACAGAGACGCCGTTCGACATCAAAGCCTCCGGCTCTTGCGACTCCCACAACTTAGTTTATGCGTTACAATGTAAACTATGTCCCGGTTTTTATGTGGGCGAATGTATTACACCCCTTAATATTAGAATGAATAACCATCGGTGCACCTGTAAAGACCCATCTTCCACTTTCCCCGTCCCTACTCATGTGCGGAAGCATGGCTTGTCCTTTGACAAGTGCTTTGAGGTGGCAATATTGATCTCCCTTCCCCCGGACGCCCCGTTAATTGAAGTGCGCCAGAAGGAGCTGGCCATAATCTGGTTGCTAAAATCGTACGCCGCGCCCGGATTAAATAAAATACATTAATCGCACGCTCCCCGTTGTTTTCCATTTACCCCCTTCCCTTCCCTCTCCCCCCTCCACCCTCACTGCGACCCCTTCCGCTCTCTCCGGCCAAGACACGAGCTGGTAAAAATTTCCCCTTTTCAAGAACCGTTCGTCAACCGCTGGGAAAAACCCCTTCCCCTTCCCCCATCCCCACTCCCCTAACCTACCGCCCCTCCTACCCCTATCCTCACCAGCGCACACGACATTTGTTCCGTGATACGCCTTGAAGACGGACTAGTTCCGAGAGCTAGCTATGTAAGTGTGATCGTCTCTTTTTTTGTGTGTCTATCTCTTCCATCCTATCCACATCGTGTACATATATATATATATATATATATATATATATATACACATACATAAATGTTCATACAGAAAGGTAGAAAGAAGGTTTCTTTCTACCTTTCTGTATGAGCATTTATGTGAGTATTTGCCACATACATATTCAATGAACTCTCTCATGAGGATAACAAAGATATTTTCTCAGGGAATAAATACAATATTTATACTGCCATGAATAAAAATGCAAACCAATACACAATCTCCGTTAGATCAAAATACAAATTGTCAATGAACACACTATTGAGTATTGCAAAGTTATTTTCACATAGTTTACATACAAAATACATTCAGTTATGAATAATAATAACAAACAAATACACAGAAGAAAACAAACCACAAATCAAGTAATACATTTTCAATCAAACAATCTATTTTGTTCCTCCATCAATAAATTATAAAAATTTGTTTTAATCAGATGAAGGGAGGAGGAATTTTTTAGTTTAACAGGCAATGTGTTCCGAAGTGAGGGAGCCGATACCAAAAATTAATAATGATAAGCAGTCGATCTATGACCAGGATAATATTCACAGTTTGGATCAGTTCTGGTATATACATCAAGATTTTTAGGTTTATTTTCAAACATATCATTTAGGTATTTGGGCTCATATGCTCTAAAAAGGCTATGCATAAAGTCCCGAGAGGGAGTAACTGATTTAAAATCTCGTGGATCATGTTGACGCTTAAAATAACACCTGTCGAATGCCTCTTTAAAGGGTTCTTACCCTTGAAAACGGCTGTGACATATGAAGAGAATCAACAGATTTTAATCAGTTATTGGCGCCGAAAATATCCCGTATCTTTCTAACCCTCAAATTACAGATAAGCAAGCTGTGCGGCGTAGATTGAAAAGATCGATAGAAGGAAGAGGTGAAATTTTAATAAAATAAAAAGTTTATTTTAAGAAACTGAAGGAAATCGATATCTTAAAAAGATTACAATTTTGTGTGAATATTTTAGAAAGTTTGAAGACTTTTTCTGAACATGAACCCCATTTGCCCAGATATTTTCGATCATTGACATAGGATTCGGGAATTAGATCACCTAACGGGCGGGTTAAATGTTTAACTGTTTCCACTAAAAAGAATAGTTCATAACAGTGGTCATAAAAACGTAAAATATTATTTGGCATGCTACCATTTATTTGAGTTTTTTAAAACATTAGAACCTTAGATCTATTATTTCATTGTTTCTCGAAATGTTATTAGCTAAACCTGAGAGTGAATGAATGTGATTTACCAGTTAATACACGTCTACATCTTGATAACTGCCAAACTTTTCATCGGTTGTACTTTTGTGTGTGCTTGCTGAACACTTACTCCGTGCCTCAATTCCTTGAGTTGCTTGCTGGGTGGGTACTGTGAAGATATCGATTTAACAGGTCTTGGCAGTGGCTGCAGAATCATTTGCCAGCGTTGTAAGACTTATTACCGATAGGGTGACAGATTGGGGAGTAATATGCGTAGGTAAATTACGCTACGCTATAACTTGATAAGGACGAGTGGTAGTGGGTTCCTAGGCATGAGTTATTTTGCTGAATGGGAAGTCTTTAATCTGCATGCTGTTCAGTTGGACATATGAATTCATCGCCTTGGTTCTGTTGTGGGCAATAACTGTTCCAGGGATTTGAAATATCTAAGATTAAACAATCAAACCTTGCGCCCGTTTTTTAAATTTATTTGAGTTGGTGTATTGCGTAACAATATGCTGGTACGGCCTGTCACTATTATTTTTTTATTCTATTTATTTGTTCCTCGGATAAGGACATAAACATAAAGGTAAATATTGCAGAATATCAAGACGTGGGACATAGGAAAACATCCTGTTAAGCGGGGTTAACCGACTCTTCTTTGTCTAACAAAAATCACATGAGTATCGAAAACAACAAAGTTCAGTCACTATGCCGAAAATTACAAATGATTTTACAAAAATTATTAGAGGAAACAAAAAATATATACAATAAAAAATGAAAATGGAAGATTTAATTGATAATGCCGGAACACTGAAGAATGTGATGAGGATCACTGCAATTAACGGAGATAGTCACAGTTTAATGGAATTGTGATACATAAATATCGTGTGATAATTTCATTTAACATTCAATTATTCAATATTATGACAATAATAATATCATCGGTGAGTTGGATGATCGGAGTGACGGAGGTGATAACTGATTAGTTCCTTTGACTTCGACTGCTAAGATCGTTCCACGCGTGCTGTCCGAAACTTGTAAGACGGGAGTAAAAGCACTCACTCGTAAATAGGGAGACCACACCGTCCGAATTTGCCCAGCGATGCACAACTTCGGTGGACGAGCGTGAGCCGTTGCTGCCATCCTGGCAGTCCTGTCCCAATGTCTCTCTCGAAGTGGTTGGAAATTTTTGCCTCCTTGCCTTGCGACCGGGGAAACTTCCATTCCAATACCTTGGAAACCAAGCCACAAATACTTTTTTTTCACATCACAGGTTTCGAAAAATAGGCCGTTCTTCCGCGAACCTTATCTTATATTTCGATGTCACTTTACTACTTACCATTCAATATAGTGCTTTCTCATTCTTCACTCTTGGCCAAGCGTTTGTAATGAAAGTTAACGTATTTTTCGGCCTTTTAGTTTCCCAAAACAAACGTCAGTCTTTTTTTCTCGAGTATTTTGTTAGGTTTTCCCGCATATTGATCTAATGTATAAAAATACGCCGCGAGCATTTGGGACCTTGGTCAAATAGATTTAACAAAAAAAAATAATTAAATACAAAGGAAAGCAGCACGCTTCGTTAGAAACTGCTACGAGCGTACATATAGTGTCTCACAACTTTTATAGGGATTAAGGTGGGAGCCCCTAGAGACTCGGAGGCTACACGCTAGGCTTAGGTTGCTTGATAAATTCAGAACTGATATTTATCAAGGCGACACATAGAATATTATCACGAGTCTTCTCTACATTTTTAGGTCTGACAGATGCGATACAATAAGAGAGATATACTGTCGAACAGATTGGTACAAAAACTCGTTCTTTCCGCGAACAATAAGCGACCACAATAAAAATTGAGCTCCACTAAATACACTCCTATAATAAATGTCAACATTTCATCTCCAAAAAACTTACACCTTTACACGGCTGGTGATGTAACACCCCCTGCCATACGTCCATGCGGCGGCTCGCGAGGTATTATGTAGATGTAGAATGTGTACGTCCGCCTGACTTTTCATGAGGAAGTGATACTATTATGAACTTCTCGCCTTCACACGTAAAGTTCATTTTGACTGTTTCCTGCGTGAAAATTTGAGCTATTATTTTTTACTGTCCTTTTAGAATTGCATCTCACTGGTCAAAATGCTTTATCGACATTCAAAGCGTGGCACACATATTTATATTCGTCGAGCACCTTTCCACATTTCATCTGCCTCGTTGTAGAGTAATTGTTCCCGACAGTGAGTGCGCCCGGCGGGTGTGTGTGAGGAAAATTTCATTTACGAGGACCAAAGATGCGGCAATATGTGGGTGGGTGCGGAAGCAAAGAGGGAGCTGGAGGGGAGGCGAGCCGGGCGCTGTCGGGCGTGGACGGCGCGGCGGTTAACCATGCCTCGGGAATAAGTATTTAAAAAAATCATACAATTGCGCTGTATTTTTTTTCCAGTGCGTAACGTGTGGTCCAGTGATTGAATATTTATCTTCCCAAACTCTCTTGGGTCATTTTTCCTTTAAGGTAGTGCGAGCGAGATAGTTCCCTAATCATAATAGGGACCGTATTCGAATCATACCTTTTTATTTCACCAGCTGTGAGACATACGAATTAAATATTGCATTATTAATGGTGCAATAATATAGTTTTACATGACAGAAGTTGTAAGTAATCAAATAAAAATATCCAAATAAATCTTTAACTTGACTCATTTTGTTCACGCGGTACGCTCGAAACTCCATCATTACGGAAGGTTTATTGAGATCCCGAAGAATTTACTGCGGTGACAATATGATTTATTTTCAAAAATAGTTGAGAAAACACACACTGTTGTTTTTTTTTTGACGAGATTTAGGTGTTAGAAATTCCTCATTTGCTAAATAAGGTCTATCTGGAGTGCATACACGCATCATTTCCCATGTAAAAGGGCTAGTATTTTTTGGCAAATATCTCGGAAATTAATGTGGTAAGAGGTTGAATTTTCAGTGTCAGTGGAAGAGTGATATATTTCTCTTTAAAATGAGACCAAATTAATTGATTTCTAGGTAAAATAATGTTTTGCTCAAACTTCCTTAAAGTACCTCATTGTGGAAGCAATAAACGAAACTTTTTAACAGCTGCGAGAACTGTGAGGAAATTTGTTTCCTTACTGCTTAGCGACATCGTTCTTATTCTAATTCCTTTCTAATTTTATTTTTTTATTATATGTCAAAGAAAAAGGTCCACATGCAGCAACATTGCCAATCTAGAGTGTAGGTACTTAAAAAAAATACAAAACTTAACTTAGGTGACCGAGAGGTGCCGTTTTAGTTCATTACCGTCTAGAGTCGCTGTTTATTTACGAGAGATATGCTGTGGCCAAGGTGGTGATGATTTTTCGCTATTTTTTTTTTCAAATTAAGCTGCTTTTATTGACAATGAAGCATGTATGTTCTTAATAACTACGCGCTAGCGTTTAAAGTTTTGACTCATCAATATCTACATATTACCCTACATGTCACTTCAGGGGTGTTTGCCAAGGGGACTTCTCAGCCGTCAACTTATTGTAAGCATTACAGGATCCGCCCAAGATAATAGCGCAATTGAAATATTTCGATATGGCTTAGAAAATTGTGAAAAGTGGAAAAAGTTTTCGCGATCGTATGATTTAAACAACGGCCATTATCATGAATTTTCGGTCCCGTGATTCTCTTCCCCGAAGTACTTAAGATATGCGTATAAATAAGCTGCATTTCTAAGCTTCAACTGCGCTGTATATTTGAAATCAAAACATAAACCTAACCTGTTTATTGAACACCGTGGACTGGAAACTCCTTCAACAAACGAAGTAATTTTTGATATTTTATTGTATCTATTGCGATGAATAGTACATTAGTGTTTTGAAATGATAGTGAAGTAACTCCCTCCTGGTATACTTATGTAGCGATCTTTGCGTTAGAACTTTCTAATTTGTTTTAGCAATATCCCTCTGAGCCGCCAAGCCTAAATGTTTGCCATTTTGAAATCTGCTTGTCTTTTTGGGCATGAGTAAATAATACCACTACAATTACTGTTTAATAGTTTGCTATCTCTAGAAAGATGCAAATTTTCTTTACAATGACGTCGAAATCGACGTTTACAAATGATGTGAAGTAATTCTCACTCTGATTACCTAAAACCTTTTGGGTTGACGTCGGAGTATTTGTGCTAATTTTTGATATCTTGAAGAGGGAATCAATTTATATATTTTTGCATTACTTCTCCTGTCAGTTGAAAAAGTATATCACTATTCGTCGGTACCTTTCTTGTTAAAAGGGCATCGAATAGAATTTATAGTACCTATTGGCAGTGACCTGGTGGAATTCCTTCAGAATGAAATGACGAATTACTTAGTTTTCCACAAAATATCTAGTACGTTATTACGACCCGGGTTTCATCGCTGCGCCACATCACCAGGTACAGACACAGTGAAACACATTGCTTAAAGGGTCGTAAGAACGTAATTAATCCAGGCGAATGATTTTTCCTCTGTGAATTTCCCACAATTGTGTGATCACTAGCGGGTGACTCCATTGAAGTAACTGCGCGGCTAGTTCCGTTGTTCTTTGAAAATGTAATAAATCTTTTGTTAAAACTAAGTAATTCACCATTTCATTTGAAAGGGGATCTATTTTAGATTTTGGCCTAGGCATATACATCGCATTGTACTCGCGGATTCCAGTTGCTTGAAGCGGATCTCATATTCGATTTCTTGTGCATTAATTTCCCAAGAGCACTGCAAATTTTTATCTCATTGATGAGAATTTCAATTGTTTAGAGCCATTGCCCTTATTATTTGACGTTGCAATAACTTTGATGTGCTTTTCATATACCTGAGGTTTAATCACGCTGCGGTATGTTAGAATTTCTTTCTCTTGTAGTACCGTTGTACATTTATGTACGATAGGACGAAATAAATTAAAAGCGTACGGTTCCGAATAGGTACAAAGATATTTTGAATACGAATGCTAAAAATGGTTTATTTGAAGATTTCCTTTCACGAAAAAGTAGGTTTCAGTTTTTTTTCCAATTTAAGAGCAATTTATAGTCATTCGTTTGAACATTTCTGAATATTTTGTGCCTGGTAATCGCCCTATATCCTTCTCATTCGAAACGTGAAATTCACGAGCGTATACTTTAAATGAAGAAAAAAATTGAAGGTTTAAAAAAATATATATTTTAATGGACGTAATCGGTGCAATTTATGGCGCATTTACCCGTGAATTATTTTTTCGGACGCTTTTGAGGGAGCGATTCAGATGGCTTCAAATGTTCACGGGGATAACCTGGCGGGTTGAAGGCAGGAGTATGAGGGGGGCGGGCGGGGGGGGGGTGAAAGTAGGAGGGATATGGAGCGTGAGGGAGGGAAGGCTGTGGGCGGAGGTGGAGGGGGGGAGGGACGGAGGGAGGGAGGGTGATCGTCATGACGACCGTTCCGTGTCATTGGCCGGAAATAGCATCGTGGCGAATATATTGCCCATATTGTTTTTCTCTTCTTTATCTCCCATATGTCCCTTAAACGATAGTCAGCAATTTTATCTTCAGGGCCGTATTATAAGTTACTCCAATGACTTGAGGACTGGGATGTGGAAAAGAAACTTGAAAAAGGTCACGTACATTATACACTCCATCAGATATTTGAAATTAAACTTCAGTTGCTGGGTACGGTAAAGAGAAGTGAAGATCTCATCTGAGTACAGAGTACATAATTAGTAGATGGATGTTTTAAAGTGCGTTCAGAGCTCTAAAGAATAGAAAAGTTTGTAAAAGTGGTATTACAGGAAAAATGGTTGTGTAACCCTGCTGTTATCATAATAACATTTCTATTAAGCTGTTTTAATCTCAACATATACGAGAAAATGTATCCACGCTCTCATCTCATTTGAATTTGGTGCCCGTATAATACATATAAGATTGTCTATATCGTTTTAACTTTTGGGTGTTAATTCACCAATGCAAATAAAAACTTACATTTGGCGTCAGTTCAGTATACTATTAGTGCTAATAATCTGTATTCATCAAGCTTAAGCTATCGAATCTGCGCCGAACATAAATGGACAATTTGGTATTTTCCTGTATAGTTATTTGTTTATCGTCACTCACTTTAACGGCGTTGGTGGTTGCCACTGCCAATAAACAAATGTGAAAAAGCCTTGCGTATGCAAATAACCAAGTCTCTCTCTGAAATTCTAAAAGTCATTATGCGTAAAAGTTTCACCCAATATCTAAATACTTGCACAGAATTATGCAGTCCAGGTTGAATTATATTTGAAATTTAATAAGCTGAATGAAATATATTCACCATTTTAAAGCTTTTTCTCGGGAAACATCGAATATTGTTGTAGTTTTTCCCTCTGTAAGTGTGGGATGAGAACTAACAATTAGTACAGGTGAAAAACAAAAACTTAGGTTAATTCACTTAGGTTTCTGTGATTAATTTTTATCCAGAGATATCATTGAGGTTTATTTCATACGACGCCCTCTTGTGTAATTGAAGAATTTGGTTTTGTTTCGGTCATAATTTTTCGCGGACCACTTCGAGCGTAGAGAGGGAAGTCGTGTTGACAGGGAAGTGGACGAGAAGTCATCATCCAAGCGTATAGAGTTTTCGGGGTCGTTGAGTAATCATGAGTGATAAATGGAGGAGGCTTTGGCAGGCAGGCAGTAGTATATGGCCCAGGGAAGCATATTTTCCCTTTCCCGTGATGCTTTCCGTGGTTGGCGTTGTTATGCGAAATTTTCCAATCTCAAAGTAGCAGTATTTCATTCTCAAGGTCCGGTGGAGACAAATTTGAACAATTAGATCATGTGCAAACAATATACGCATAGAATATCAGAAGTTATTAGCTCATGAACATGCTAGAGAACCATGAGCCCTGGACTCTTCATGAATTTCTCATCTGCTTAAACAGAATTCGGAAAAGACTATGAGAAAAGATGGGGAATTTTTGTCGATAAATCTGTCGTTGGAATCAGCCCAGGGGGCAAAGTTTAAAGTTCTACCCGACGTTAGGAGTACTCCACTTGAAACTGCGCCTGAAGTACCCTCCCGATAGTAGATAAGATTAACATCTACATCTAAGAAATACCGTTCAGGCCACCACTAGGATGTGTGGCACGGGGTGGATTGGGTGGTGATTAATCAGAGATAGAAATATTACGCTTTTTAATACTAATTTTCAACGAATTAAGCACATTTACGGTAAACGTTCTGCCGTGGCTGTTGTTCATCCACAGAATGTTTCACACCGACAGGTTACAAAATATTTCGGCAGCACACGTAGTTCCATTGAACGTTCTTCGTGCGCTCATTTGAACACCTTGAATGGAAAGCCATTGATGGCTGTTGCGTCATTCTACCTGCCCATTCGTGAATGCATTCTTGCACCGCAGTGTTGATGTATACGTAACCTCTCGCTCCGAGGCCAGCCTGAAGAGACATCCACTAGGGGCAAAGCAGACTCCTCCACGGGAGGCGCCCACGATTCTCTCAACGTCAATAGAATGAGAGCAGTTTGCCTCACACTCCCACTCGATTCTGAAAATAGTGTTTAAGTAGTGACCAGGTTATCCGCTTTGAATTTTCACCACTGCCGTGGCAGTACTCAGGGCCTTGGAATGAAAGGCCAATACACTGGAGGAGAAAGAAAAGAAAAAGAATCTGCAAGGCCTCAGTCTTGAGGGCCACGGGGAGTTAAGTTAGGTAGAGCGAAATATCAACATACTCAGAAATCAATGAATTTGGTCCCATTTTAAGATAAATATATCACCCTTCTAATGACACCAAAAATTACCCGTTAACACATTACTTTCATTGATATTTTCCAAAAATACCAGCCCTTTTACATGGGAAATGGTACCTGTATGCATTCCAGAGAGACATCATTAAAAAAATGAGGTATTTCTAGCACTTAGATGTCGTAAAAAATTAACAGCATGTAGTTTGTAAATTTTCTCAACTATATTTGAAAATAAATCTTATTGTAATCGCAGTAGGTTCTTGGATATCTCAAAATAAACCTTCCGTTTTGAAAGAGTTTCAAACGCACCGCGCGAAAAAAATGAGTCAAGTTAAAGACTTGACATATTTTCATTTAATTACTTACAATTCCTGTCATAAAACAATAATTTTGCACCATTTATTATGCAATATTTAATTGATGTGTCCTACAGCTGGCGAAATTAAAGCGTATAATTCGAATATGGACTCTCTTATGACTAGGGAACTCTCTCGCTCGGACTACCTTAAAGGAGTCAGGTCGAAATGGAATAATTGACAATAACTAAGTGAGACAAAGCAAAGTCGAATCACAAATTAAAGCTAAATAAGAAATATGCACACAATAATACTACCATTCCGTTTTTCGTTTAACAGTCGACCTCGTATTTTCAGCTTAGAAATTGTGAAGAATATTCCTGCGCCCATGTCCCGTCTCACAACAGGCCATAATGTTTAAGGTAATAGGTGGCAAGAAGCAGAGAGATTAGTTCTCGTAGTCCACAGTATTCTATACTTCATCGACACGCTGATTCTCCTGGTAAAGCCACTGTTGTGAGTAATAGTAGTGTAAAAGGGAAAATTCAAGCTTTCACGTGGTGGAAAGACGTCATAATAAACAAAACTTTGTTACTTTCACAATTTATTGAACACTAAAGACCAATATTGCCTATGACGGACCTAATGATGGGGTGACAGCCGAAACCGGTCTTTAGCGTTCAATAAATTGTGGAAGTAACACATTTTTATCTTGTTTATTAACAGTAGTGTATTATTTTTGTGGCGCTTCAACAACTTAGGCTATTTGAACGTCTTATTGATAGTAAAGAATTTTTAGTATTGAAAATAACCTTTTAAAGAAAGCAACGTTACAAATAACCGAAATTCATGTGCTTGTTGTGTGTCCTGTTTCTTGAATAAAAGATGCTACGCTACACAGAATATTCGGGTATTCCCCCAAGATGCATGATATGTCCCCAGAAATTTTCCAGATATATCGCCCCTCTTGGTCGTATATATGCGTGGATTTCATGGTGAATATTGTAAAAATCATATCCTCCCACGATTTCCTCCCTCAAGCTACGTCGTATTCAGTTTACGCACAAAGGTATTCAATGGACCACCTTCCTCTCTCCTTATGTCGCCTGTGGTTTCCTATATCAGATGATATGCGAAAAAATTACCTAGCTTGGTTTTAGTAGCATGTTTACCCCGGGGGTTCGAACCGATAAAGCCCTATCTGAGTAATCTGTCATTAGAACAACACTGCTTTCTGAGGTACCACTCTCTCTGTAATTAAATTAATCGAATTTTAAAGAATTTTATTCATTATGTCCCATAAAAAATGGAAAAGTCGGTGGAGAAGTTCTCGAGTCAGGAGCTTTGCTCTCGGCAAGGTTCTATTTCCTCTTTTATTCGTCCGCGGCCATATTTCGTCCGTCGGGTGGTCAGCAGATATTCACGTTGCCTCTTGTTTTGAGGACAGTGTTCCTCAGAAAGGCGGGTACATGGTGACGTTGCTCCGTCGACGTAGCCTTTTGTGTTTTACATCACAGCAATTCCATGTGAGCCGAAATATTTCCATCTTTTTCTCTTATTAGGGGGGTGGTGTTCTTTCTCCCTCTTCCACCCCCCCTCACTTTGCCTCCCCCTCAAATAATATGTCGCCCTCTGAACAGCATTCACTGCGACATGCGAAATTCATTTTTTTTTTTTTTTTAGCTGTACGGATTATATGTGCTCCCTCTTTTGGCCTACTTTTTAGTTCCCCGCGCCGCCTCCACGTCTCACCCACCACTCGTACACACCCACTCACGAGAGGGCAGTGTCGGCACACGTACATATATCAAAGGGAACTGAAAGAATTGGGGCTCCGCCAGGAATAGGATAGTGGTGGTGTGTGGTGCGGAGGGTGGAAGGCAGATGTCATTTTTTCCTCCCAACTCCGGTGATTGGTGTTGCCGGGAGGGCACTAGCATTTCTGTATGGGCGTGTGTACGTATGTGGGCGCCATTCTGATGGGGTTGGGGGTGGGTGGTGGATTCGGAGGGGTGGGAAAGGGTCCCTCGGCGTGTTTGCGACACTTAAATGCGTCTTCGTCCGTGCACGAGAAATGGAGGATTTGAAGAATGTGTTCTTTGGGAAATAGAATGTTGGCCCCTCCTCTACTGTGCTGAGAAAGTGAGCGTGAACTCCTTCAGCGATGCGAAAGCGTGATTTGCGATTATCTACATTTACATACTACCCCGCGAGCCACCGCATGGGCGTGTGGCAGGGGGTGGTAGGTCACCAGCCTTGTAAAGATAAAAAGTTTTGGAGGTGAAATGGTGACATGTCCTATGGGAGTGTATTTGTTGGAGGAGCTCAGTTTTTATTGTGGTCGCTTATTGTGCGAGGAAAGAACGAGTTTTTGTACCTATATGTTCGGTAGAGTACCTATCTCTCTTATTTTATCGAATCTGTCAGACCTAGAAATGTAGTGAGGCGTCATGATAAATTTCTCTGGGTTGCTCTGAAACACACCAGTTCTGAATATCTCAAGCAGCTTAAGCCTAGCGTTCAGCCTCCGAATCTCTAGGGGCTCCCACCTTTATGTTTTCGGTAGCTCCGTGACTCTTGTCTCTCTGTTAGTAGGATGTATGGTAATGTCATGGGCTGCTGATTACTCTTAAAACTTGACCTCTCTCCACCACTGACACGATTGCTGTAGTATTCAGCGAGTTGTGTTCTTCTTCTCTTCTGCGAGTCACCACGAGGTGTGTTTGTAGGATGCATGTACCCGCGTAAATACTTGGCTTAGACGTGAAATGCGTAAACAAGTATTCCTAACTACTACAGGGGCTAGTTTATGGCCACGCGTTCATGCCTTTGCGCCAATTAGCGTGTTTACACGGCGCAATTTTAATGGTGACCGTGCTCACGCATGCACTCGAGCTGGTGCATTCATATTGTAAACACGACTTTTGCGGTGAGTGACAAATGCACCTAAGTTGCACTATATCACATGATATCAAAACTTACCATATCAGTGGGTTACCTCCATTCATGAATGAAGTGCGTGCGGAGGAAATATGTACTTTGAAACACTAAAGCAAGTACGCACTACGGTATGTCAGATTATTAGAATATAATATGAGAAACAGACTGCAGAACGGACCAGTTTCAAGTGTCGTTTTTCCCGATGTCGATAAGAGACCATTGTGTCTACCAAAGGGACTTAGAAGTAGGTTTTCCACAGATCGTGCCGCTTATTGTCTCCATAATGATTGCTTATTTATCTGCCACTTAGAACTAACATCACGTTTCGCATGATCCCTGAATAACTCCGACATTTCATTTACGTGAATGCAACGTACTGTGATCCAATAGTTTCTGTAGAAGCATCGGTAGACTATCTTTAGTGTAGTGTTGTTGGTGACAATTGCTGGAATTCAACATGCACGTTAATGATAGCTCAACCCCTGCCTAACTGCCTGCTAAGTAAATAAATAAATAAATAACACTCATGAGGTGGCTTAAAGGGTACTCATGGTGGCGATCGTAAGGGAAAACCTGGAATTGTAAGGGAATTTTGAGTTTCAGAGAAGTCGGGAAGTTCTCGTAACAGTCAGGGAGAAACTGGGATAGGAATCATAGTTATTTTTCTAACATTACGTTTATATTTCCCGCCCTTTATTTCACCAACTAAAACTAACGTCCGTCGCAGACGTGCATGGAATAAGCAACATCAACTCGCGGAGTATTCAGTTGTGAATCTTATTTATTTAGTTGTGAATCAGACGTACAATGTATCCCTTTTGTATGTCCTTATTGCGATGTTCGCTTAGTTGTGTTAAAAGTCATGATCACAATGTATTACGCTCATCACAGGGAATCCGAGGCTATGTTGTTCGGACAATTTTACCTCGCGTTGTTTTTTTCACCTCCGAAACTGAGGTCGAGCAATAGCTGGAGCACACAAGCTTATAATAAGTACATGCTTGCAGTTATAAAAATACGAGACGATGATTAGAAAATTTAAAGCTGCCGTAGAAACTTTAATTCAGCAGAAAAAATATTCACATAATAGGTGACCTTTTGGCGATCAGTCAGGGAAATTGGTAAATCCATCAGGGAAAGGTCAGGGAATTTGAAAATTGGATATCAGTAGCCACCCTGGTACTATGGTGATGAAATCTTTAATTTATGGGCCTGTGGTTACTCTACTGGGAAGGTGGAAAATTTTTACCAGCTGCGATCTCATTAAGCCCCCGACGCCAGCGCTATTCCTCCCTTTGATGGACTCTTCCTTGGACACGCGGACCATCTCTCGTCCCCACTCGACCTCTCTCCGCGTGCAGTGGGTGACAACCGCAGCCACGCATGAGCTTTGTTTATAACTTTTTAAAGTAACAACAGATGAAGAAACAGAGCAGCATGATCCCTGCTGATTGTCCTTAAGGTAGTTTGAGCGAAACATCATTTTACTTAGAAATCAATGAATTTGGTCTCTTTTTTAAAGAAAAATATCTCTGCCTTCTAATGACACCAAAAATTCAACCCCTTGCCCCGTTACTTTCCAAGATATTTGCCAAAAAATACCAGCCCTTTTACATGGGAAATGGTACGTGTATGCACTCCAGAGAGACATTATTTACAAAGTGACGTATTTCTAACACTTAGATGTCGTAAACAAAACTAACAGCGTGTAGTTGTATGTTTTCTCAACTATATTTGAAATTTATGCATATTGTCACCGCAGTATGTTCTTGGGTATCATAAAAACGTTCTGTTTTGAAGGAGTTTCAAACGCACTGCGCGAAAAACAAGAGTCAAGTTAAAGACTTATTTAGATATTTTCATTAAATTACTTACAATTTATATCATATAAAACTATATTATTGCACCATTAACAATGCAATATTTAATTGATGTGTCCTAGATCTGGGGAAATTAAAACGTATAATTCGAATATGGTCTCTATTATGACTAGGGAACTATATCGCTCGATCTACCTTATGCTAACTTTATGATATAATCCATCGTATAATGATGTTGTACGCCGTGAGAATTAGAGAGATTTGACAAGGTATTCTCCTCCATACTTTAAAATTACACCAGTGCTTATTTTAAGGTTGATAACCAATATCAATTTGAATTATCACTTTCAAATTGTATAGCATCAGTGGAAACCAGTGACAGCATTGCGCCATCAACTTATAGCTATCGGCATTAGATAGATTTGACGCGTGGCGGTAAATATTTAGATAAAGTTTAGACAGACACCTTTCTCGGTAAATTTTAGACACTCTTAGAACATGATACAAGTGTTTTCTGCTCATCGACGGAAGTGTTTTCATGGCGACAATTTTTCATTCACATGTTACTTGTGAAAACGTCAACTCTTCTCTCATCCTTTGGTCGTTTTGGAAAGCAATCATTTTAGACATGACGTAAGAAGAAGATCAAATCGTTTTACGGATGGGAAATTGAATATATTTGGAAACACTATTGCCTAAACCACTTTTGGAACGAACAAATTTGGGGAATATATTGGTAATCGTTGAACAAACTTTTGTTCATTAGACAGTTGGTGTGAATCGTGGCGATTGAGTTTGAGTGCCTCGGCAATACCGCACTTGAAAAAGGCATCGTTATTTGTATTTAAGGAGAGTAAAAATGGATTATGATCCGCTGGTTAAAAAATAGTTACTTAAAAATCATAGTGCGACTTGGATATCGGATGCTCTGGAATGAGTGTCATGCCGACGGCGAAGAAAAGTAGTGAACTTAAGTGAATTCTAAAGTGAAACGTCGGCGTTAGAGAAGATGGATCATCTTACCCGGACGGAAACCCGAGAAGAATTCACAGCAGTCATTCGCCGGGAGAAAGTGAAATCCTAGTGAATTTAAGGTTTTTGAGGTTACTTGAAAAAGGAATTCATTGATGAAATAAGGGAGATTTACTAGGCCTGGTCGATTTAATTTATCCTAATTCCTGAGCCATTTTACTACCACATCGTAACCCGGAACTGTGCAAATTATGTTGTACGTGTCATAATTACATTCACATGCATAAAAAACTTTTTTATTCGTGAAAATGTAGACATTTTTGGTTACCTAACACCCCTTGCCGCGCGTCTTAATGGCATCACTGATAGTGGAGCGTGTTTGTGAATGAAAATTTCGTGTTTTCTATTCTCTATATTGGCGCTACTTTGCTGTTTCCAGTGGAATTTTCCCTTTTACTTTCCTGTTTTTCAAAGCGTTGAGCCGAGAGAGTTGGCGGAATAACGTTTCCTCATCTATAAAGTCGCGCCCGGTTGTAGCTGAACCCTTAGTGTGTGATGCCCTGGTTGGTGTCATTGATACTGCAGTACAGCATAATCCTATACTCCTGTGATCATAGCCGTTTCCAGGGGAACGGACACTATACCTCTCCTTGCCGCGACCTTTGGGTTGGGCGCACGGACAACAGGCTCGGTTGATGCCCAGGCTGGCGACCATGCCTTGATATGCATTCGCTGTCATCGCGGTCACCTTACCGGCACGCTGTCGACCCGAAGGTCGCGGGAAGGTGGTTCCTAGCTCGCGAAACGTTATACTGACAGACATATAGGATTGTCGTAATCTCATGAGTGGGACACTACTAGATTTTGCAGACATTGAAAATAAACTAATTTGACTCCTGTTATGGAATTAAGGCCTTAAATGTGGAGTCCTCAAGCCGAGAGAAAAGTTATTTCAAGGTCATGACTTCAATATTAAGCTTCCAAACCATTCAAAATCGATGAGGTCATGTCGTTTAAGAAGTGAAATGCAATGAAAATATTGGATTGGATTGCCACATGATAGAAAACAGCTTCTTATTTTACTCTAAAACTGAAGGTCTTCAAAAATGTACCCTCTTCCATGCCGTAATGTGTTTGTTTCTTAAAGGATTTTCTTTTTTATACGACGTAAAATGCTTATATTACTAGATAATAAATTTCATTTCGCATCATAGGATGAAAAAATGTATAGCGAAGGTTTGGCGCCCTTTGATAAGGAAAAAATCGGAAATGTTTTGTGATGTAATGAGTCGAATATACCAGGAATGGCATATTTTATTCACCCTTTCTAATAATTTTTATGTAAAAAATTATATTTTCAATTTTTTTCAGCGATCAGCTTCAGTAATTTGCAATCGATGCAGTAGTCATAATATGAATTGGTCTCCTACTTGATTATCAGTACACACTTTTCTGTCAAAGTTCTGAGTGGTAAGCTCTCTGGGCTGGAATAAAGACTTACGAGCTGTTGATTGAAGAATTGGAGTGTACGAAATCAAGGTTGATGGAGAAGAAATAAACATGCTTCACTTCGATAGCGATATCGCGGTCGAGGCAGGCAAAACCTTCAAAAAGTCAATAAACGCAATTGACCATGTTCTCCTGGTATACAACATAATAAATAAATAAGACGAAGAATAACATCCTAGTAAGCGGAAGAGAATAGGTGAATGTAGAAGTCACACTGAGAAATTAGAGCAAGTGGATACCTTTACTTATCTCGGCTGGACCATCACGTGGGACGGAAGAAGTGCCTCTGGCGTCAGGCGGAGAATAGCCCAAGCTAGGAAGGCGTTCATGGGAAAAAGTGGAGCGTGGCACTCTATGGATCGGAAGCATGGGCCATTGAATAAGTACACCAGAGCATACTAGAAGCCTTCGAAACCTAGTGTCGGATAAGTGGATGAGGATACTGAAGACAAAATGGACGGATGCAGTGATAAATGATGAAGTTTACAGAGGAGTAAGAGAGGAATGGAACCTATAGAACACGATGCGGGAAAGAGGAACCTGATGGATGGGACACATTCTTAAGGCACAATGGGATTGTGAAGAACACAATTGAAGGAATAAATAGAGGGAAATGACCCCAGAGAAAGACCCAGGAATAAGTTACATACATACCAATCACGCCGTTCCCTTCCGGGGTAGGCACAGTCACAAACTTTCACTCATGAATACATATTTGTACACCTAATTCTGCTTCAATAATTTCCTCCATACTGACCTATCCTTGCAAACCTCTTTTACTTTATTTACCCCCATACACTGCACTTCATACACGCCCTCCTGTTTTTAAGACTCCTAATATTCCTCCTCCTAAGAATTTCCTCAACCACAACTTTCTCGGCCTACCTCTACCTCTCGCACCATTCATTTCACTCTTATATTATCTGTTTCGTTATTCGACTCTCATCCATTCTCCCAACATGGCCAAACCAACGAAGCACACTCCTTTCATACATGTCCATTACTGGAGCATCTAATCCACATTCATTTATTATCCACTCATTCTTCACCCTATCCATCCTACTTTTGCTGCAAACACTCTTCAGATAACTCGTATCCACGGCGTTTAGTCTACTCTTATGTCTATCCTGACATACCCATGTTTCACTACCATACAAAAACGTAGGTAGAAGAACACTTTTGTACACGGCGATTTTCGCTTCCTTAGACAGGCACCCATTCCTTGATATGCTCCACATGCTACCTACCACTTTCCTTTCAGCATTCTCATGTCTCTTTATCTCCTCAACTAACTGTCCATCTTTCGCATACATTTTACCTAAGCGCACAAAATCATCACTATAAAAAATAGCTTCTTATTTTACTCTAAAACTCATGATCCTCATAAATGTACACTCTTCCATGCCCTAATGTGTTCGTTTTTCAAAGGATTTTCTTTTTTATACGACGTTATGGACCCAGTAAAAAGTAAAATACTTAGGAAGAGATACCGAGATGTAAGGGAGCTAGTATAAGATATGGAAGTGTGGAGGGCTGCAGTCAACCAAACTAAAGAACATTGAACTAACTATTGAACAACTAATGGTGATGATATTGTCCATTTTGATTGAAAATATACCGATGAGCTCTCGCCAGCTAGTCACCATGGCGTGAAAACTAAATGTTTACTATTAAACGATTGAGATAACCTTTTAGGAAAAATTATGATAACATGATATTATCGTCTTGCAATGGATTACCTGTTGCTTCGTTTTAGGAGGAATAAATCCTAGTTTTTAAAATCAATTTCTGATATTGTATCCCCGCGGACAATTGTTTATGACACTTCATGCCAGTAAGCGTAATTTGATCCAATTTTCATTTCGAAGGCCGTCCTGATTATTACGAATTTTGTTGAAAGAAGTTTGACTCTTACAATAATTTGAAGATGTTTGGGATACAGCTCTGTGGAAAGTAGTAATTTTTAATTAATGTCAGCGCAAAGTGACTCATTTTCGGATGTTTAGAGGAGTTGTCATACATTGGAGTCGAGGACGGGACGGACTCGGCCCATCCGTCAGATTGGACGTGAAACGGAGTAAAATCCCTCGGCTCTCGGACTCACAAGACAAGTGTCTCCCTCAGATCTCTTTCCATTTTCAAATGATCGTATTTTTACTTCTTTCTCACTAATTATTTTTTTAAATTTATTATTATTATTATTTCTTGTTACTTCTGTAACTTTCCCCTCCGAGTCCCCGGCTAACATCGGGTTTCGTTGCCGTCACAATGGCCGAGAACTCGAGAGGGGCGGTGCAGAGTTCGTAGCCACTTCCGAAACCTATCGGATCAGTGGCTACGCTGCGTTCGGGTCGTGCGCACGAAGCAGACGGAGCGACCCCAAGAGGACGGCCTTCTGCATGCGGGCTGCAAGTGATTCCGCCTGTGCCACGCAAGCAGGAATACACTTAATGCTCTGTATCAGCGAGCTCTTTTACTTCTAATTTATTATTATTATAATATTATTATTAAATTAATTAATTAATAACCTTATTACCAACGCGCTAAAACTAAATTGCCTTTTCGGTGGCGGAGAACAAAATTTATTTTGTGATCGTTCAAAATCGAAGAAAACCCTAGAAAATTAATGGAAAATAGAAAGAATAAGCTGAGCAAAAATTGTAAATAAATAGAAGGAACGGATCGAAATATGGACAGCTAATTTTTCTTAAATGGAAGTGTCGGAAGAATGTCTTATAAATGATAAGCTACGAAAACATGGATGATGGTATGCGATGTTTAAAAAATGATTGACCTGAGATGCTTTTATGCTCGTGAAAATATCCAATTTATAAATGAATGCGTTGAGAGGCAGCTAGCCAATGGATTCTCTGCGGTGACATTATGATTAATTTTCAAAAATAGTTGAGAGAAAATCAGGGTAGTGAAATGTGCAATATATATATATATATATATATATATATATATATAAACATACACACTACATGATGTTAGTTTTTTTGCGACAATTAAGTGCTAGAAATACCTTTTTTTTTTAAATATAATGTCTCTCTGGAGTGCATAAATGTACCATTTCCCATGTAAAAGGGCTAGTATTTTTTTGGCAAATATCTCCGAAAGTAATGCGGTAAGGGGTTGAATTTTTGTTTTCATTAGAAGGGCGAGATATTTTTCTTTAAAATGAGACCAAATTCATTGATTTCTAAGTAAAAGGATATTTCGATCAAACTATCTTAAATGAATTATTAAAAATGAGCCTGTGTGACGGTATAAAAATGTAATTTAAATTGTTGGATGAAATATGTAGAATTTAGCCTGGAAATAAAATTAACGGCATTACAAGAATCAGGGTAGTGAAATGTGAAATATATTTTTCGGTTCTCCAGGTTGAAAAATGTGCTCCTACTATTTAATTACTCTCAATAACTAGAATGGAGGATCTTTCTAGCAACACGCTTCTCTCTCTAATATTATGTAAAGTCATAATGAGGAATGAGAAATTTAGCTTGATTTTGTTGTAGGCACAATAGTTATGATACGAAAAGTGTTAAATAATTTTGTGTAAAATATTTTTTAGATTTCCAATCATTGCATTTAACCAATGATGTGGTACGAAGTCACTCGCACGGGTGCGTATACACCAGGTTTGAAATTCGCCATGAAAAAATCATTCGACTTGACCGGGATTCGAACCTGGACTCCCCTCGTAATTCGCCTTGAAGGAAGATGGTTTGGTGGTGTAACTGGCTACCACACCTGACCGGCAATTATGAGATCCGGGTTCGAATCCTGGTCTATTCAAATGATTCTTTCATGGCGAATGTCAACCCTGGTGTATTTTACAGATGTTTTGTCTTATTTTTATAACATTTTAATATGTTTAAAAATAAAACTCAAAGAGAATCAGAGAAGTATGTTTCTTTGGACGGATAGGTTTCTGGCAAAAGCTGTAAGGAATACCTTGCATAATGAATGATTTAGTTCATTCCCGGCGAATATCATCTGTGAATTTCTCTCGGGATCCACACAAAATACCTTGTATAATACTGGAAAGAAAGCTGAAATTAAATAGGATTCTATGCCTCTTATGCATTAGTAAAGGAAAAGTCTCGGACGAATGATACGGGATTCTTGTGTTTAAAACATAAGTGACCAGTATTGGCCCCCAAAATGGAAGACTAACTTTGCGTAGATCAATGACTTTCAACGGGGAAAAATTGTCGGAAGTAGAGAATGGGTAAGGTAAAAGACTGTGAATGCGTCTTATTTCTCCATGTATCATCGACATATTGAGAATGTTGTATGAAGAATTAATATTTTCCGTTAAAATGCATTCATTCAGGGAAATTCCACCCATTGCGACCAACCCTTAGGATGGGCTGAAGGGATATACGGAGTTGTTAATTCATATAGACTATGTGTAATCCAATTATCTTTTGACAATCGAAATTAGTCGGGATCTTCCACTCAGCATCAGAGATCAATATCTGTAGTCATCATAAGCGAATATGGTTCGTTGTGGTCCTCAGCTCTTCTTTCAACTGTCCGTTTCATTCGCTCTTCACTTTTGCCACGTTCTTCATGCTTGCATTTTATATTTCATTCTTGGTCTTCCCGTGCAAATATTTCCGTATGCTTCTTTTTCCAGTATAATTTTCAATAGTCTGTTGAGTAGGGATATGTGTTAATAATAAACCTACGAGAGGTGATAAAATATTAGGCCTTTTAGCTGTTGGTCACCCTGCAATGAATAAGCTCATCGATATCCTCGAAGGTATAAGTGATCATAAAGTAATTTGTACGACTTTGAAAACAATAGTAGATTCCACTGTAAAATCGAGACGTAAAGTCTACTAATTTGAAAAATGCGACTGCGTAAAATTCGGAGAGACGTTAGAAGCTTCATTCGCGAAATTCGTAGCCACAATGAGGAACGAGAGCACCGAAGTATCATGGAGATATATTTTGGAAATACTAATAAGGAATCGATGAATATATTCCATACAAATTCAAACGGGAGAGTAAAGAACTTCGTTGGTATAACAACGAAATAAGGCGGGAGCTCAGGAGACAAAGACAACTACACAATCTATATAAAAATTCTATTGAGTTACGTAACAAAACAACGGAGCTTGCGGCGAGGGAAATATATGTTCATGCTTTTTTGACTTACTCAAGCTCTACTCCCTCAACATAGCACACTTCACGTTACTAAATCCTTCACCGTAACCGCTTCTAGAGTGTGAAACTCTACCATCTAAAGTCAGAAATATTAAATCCATCCATGCTTTCAAGTCCAAGGTGTATGATATGCTAATAAATAATCCTAAAATGTTGTCTGTCTAAAATTAAAACGAAGTAAAGTTAAAGAAATGTTAAATTGGATGCCTTATACATATTGAAGAAGAATTAATCTATTGAACATGAATGTATTCAACTTTATACTTGTAATTATTACTGTTATCATTAATTACCTTTTTCCTCACGGTTTATATGCTTAATCATGTATTTAAATGTTATCCTAGTAGTGCTCTCTGCAGTAATATGTACGGCTGTATTACGAATTCCAAGCTTCCAATGATTTTTTTTATTTTTTGTTTTGCCTGTCATCATTGTATAATTAATTCGATTTTGTATATTGAGTTTCATCACTGTATTATTAATCTAATTTTTGAATTTCAAAATTGTATTAATTTGAAAAATTGTTCTTCATTATCTCAGGGACTAAGAGTAGCCCACGATAATAAACGTTGTTATTATTATTATTATTATTATTATTATTTTTTTTTTTACTTCTGTAACTTTCCCCTCCGAGTCCCCGGCTAACATCGGGTTTCGTTGCCGTCATAATGGCCGAGAACTCGAGAGGGGAGGTGCAGAGTTCGTAGCCGCTTCCGATTAACCCATCGGATCAGTGGCTACGCTGCGTTCGGGTCGTGCGCACGGAGCAGACGGAGCGACCCCAAGAGGACGGCCTTCTGCATGCGGGCTGCAAGTGATTCCGCCTGTGCCACGCAAGCAGGAATACACTTGATGCTCTGTATCAGCGAGCCCTTGATTCCACCGAGCACACCTATGACTAGGACTACTAGTTTTACAGTGTGTCCCGGGTACATCTGCCGAAGTTCGAACAGCAGGTCTTGATATTTCGTCCGTTTTTCCGCCTCTTTCGCGTCCAAGTTCGTATCGGCCGGAGCCGAAAACTCGATTACGAACATGGAACGAGATTGGCGGTCGAGGAGAACGATGTCAGGCTTGTTCGCCTCCAACTGCCTGGTGGTGGGGAATGAGTAATTCCACCAGATTTTTATTTTGTCGTTCTCCACGACGGACTCAATATCTCCAGGGGCATAGGGCAGCACATAAACTTCGTCGATGCCGTAATGATGTCGAAGGTGGAAATACAACACTCGCAGAGCTGCATTGTGCCTAGTTAAATACGCTGATTGCGCGTAATAACTGCAGCCGGAGAGAAGGTGATTCAAAGTCTCCGGCTTGGCTCGGCACGCTCTGCATCTCGTGTCCGTCACCTCCGCCTTGAATATCATTCGGCGGTACACGAGAGTGTTGATGACACCATCCTGGCACGCGAGAACGAAACTCTCTGTTTCGGACCTGAGACCCGCGGAACGAAGGAAGGCAAACGTCAGCTCCTTCGATAGCCCATGTTTTTCCATGTTTCGGTAGAAACCTCCATGCATGGGCTTATGGGTGTGCGTCTTGAGCAAGGTCTTCTGCTCGGCCTTTTTGACCTCGAGCTTTAAGACGTCTGCCCTCAGTGACACGATTGACGTGCCACTGTCGTTACCGTCGGATGACAGGTCAAAGTCCAGACCGATTTCGTCCGCTGCCCTCTTCGCCGCCTGGAAGAGGAACGCCCCATAATTATTATTATTATTATTACTCGGTCAATGAAAAATATCCCATCATCTCTCCGTGGAAAGAAAAGTGTCAAATGGCGCCGGAACATTCTCTTAATATCCTCAACATTTTCTCTCGTGTCATCTGCTTTCCCGAGGCTCATGGAGCGGAAGTGCTCGCATTAACGATTTTAGTAATTGGGACCTTGATGACTTCCTTCAGAAAGTCATTGGGATTTTAGTTTTCCGGAATAAATTGATGACGCTTAATGAAACATTGTGAGCATTTTTAGTTTAATGGTAAATTTAAATAGTTAAGGAATGATGTAGATATTTTCTTTTTTTATATTTTACAGTGATTTTTTCTTGGAAAAAGTTTTGGAAAAATATGAACTCCTGCATCGAACCGTACCTTAAGCCTGCCTGCGTCTCCATCGATCGGTGGCCTTTCTATTTTTTAAAACTTTTTTTTAAATTTCAATTAAGAATTAAAGTCCAAGTGCTTATGCAACCAAATTCACTTTCTTTTATTCTCAATTAAAACTTCACCGTTCTCATCTCCTATTACTTTCAATTCTCGTCCACTCCTTTTAAAGAGTCCAGTGTTGATTAAGATTCTCCCTCAGCCGAATCGTTATTCACTTTTTCGGGAGAATTAATCTATTTCTACCTTCCCCTCGCTGGTCTTTGGAAAATAAAATTTTTAGTCTTTCTTTTTAAATTATGCCTTCTCTCTGATTTTATTCTCCCATTTTCTTTTCGTGCTTCTCCATGATCCGGTGTTGGCCCTCGGTGGCTTACTGTTATCTCTGACTTCCGTTTGTTTAGTATTCTGATGCATATTCTCTACTAATCCAGTCTTAGGACATTGCACGTTTTACAATGCATGTTTCAGTTATAACTCCTACCTACTGCTTTATTCCATAACAAATTAGGAGTAATGAAATTCATTTCCTTAAACAAATGTCTATCTCGCGACTAATGCTCGACTCTTTCCTCTATCCACTTCTATTAGCTAAATAATAATTCACTTGATTTATTTTTGTGTGTTTCACAGGAACTTTTTCAGTGATGCGTACGTTTCTTTTGTCTGGCATTGTCACGTGTTTACTTAATTTCATTATCTGTTTGCTATTCTTTCCGCCCTCGGGTGTGTACAACCTTCTGAATGCACTAAGTTTCATTCTCTTGACATTTAAAATTGCCGTCTCTTCTAGGTAACCTTCGCCGGTAGCATTGCTACAACCCTCGCTTTCAACTTAGGTTTGTTCTTTTCAATTCGTTGTCGAAGTTAAAGCAGCTCTTTCATCTCATCCGTCGCCGTAACCTAACCGTCAGATTGACTAATTGCAACCACTTCCCTGCAATGGAACCCTGAATGGACGGACAAATTGTAGTATGTACCAGGCCTCAAATCAAAGGTTTTATCGACGGTGGCTGACTCTACATATTTGCGATATTGGTGATTGTTTGTGCTCAGAATTCGCTGACATTACCCTATGGTTGCGGTTGCTGAGACAACTTAGTCTTTTCAGAAAAAACAAAAATCTCAATTCGGCTCTTATTAACTCTCGCTTAGATGTTGTCTTTATGTACTTACTGTTCGTTGTAGTTTGGTTGTTCTATCCTAAGATTGGTTGGCTGCAGTTCACCACCCTTCCCTATCTAATGCTAGTTCCCGTACCTTCTGGTATCGCTTCCTATTTACTTTCTTCGTTCTTTGGACCATGGACTTATTCCTGGGCATTCCTCTGGGGACTTTTCCCTCTATTGTACCATCAATTACGTTCTTCACAAACCCACTGTGTCTCAGGGTGTGTCGGATCTATCTTGTTCTCCTTTTCTGTATGATGTTCCATATGGTCCTTTGCTCTCCTACTCTTCTGTTAACCTCATCATTTCTTATTTTGTCTGCCTCAGCATCCTCCTCCAGCACCAGGTTTCGAAGGCCTCTAGTCTATTCTGGTCAGCTTAATTGAAGGTTTATAATCATTGTAAAACATTAAAAGAGTTAAACTCGATTGTTTCAGGCTTTACTTGGTGAAAATCCACTCTTAAAGAACCCACTGGCGCCGCCGACCACGCCACAATTTCCCACCCCACCCGACGCGTCGCCCATGCTTGTTCCCGCGTTCTCTCACATACCTTCTTCCCCCCCCTGCCCCTCCCCATTTTCCTGCCTCTTCCCCCCTCCAAAATTTTGTATAAATTCCGCAGCATTATAAACTTATGTTTTATGTTATGTTATGTTATGTTATGTTAAGTTAAATATATAAACGCGATGTACCTGATGATGCGACGAAACCGGTCGACTTGAAATAAAAACTGAAAAAGTACCATATCTCTTTTGAATTCATTAAAAGAGTTGCCAAATCGAGTTTCGCGGAGCAAGACTGTAATGGAAATTCTAGCAGTCAGGTTGGTTACGCGCCACATTAGAAACCATGAGACAGGTAATTGAATCCTGCTGTGGGCGCGGTTGTAGTTAATATCTAAAGGGTATGTCTTAAATGTCGGAGCCTTTAGCCTAAGCAGTCGGAGTACTTAAGTTCCAAGTAAGAAGTCCATTCAATTCGTTGGTCGTTCAATCCTAAGATTGGTTGACTGTAGCCCTCCACCCTACCCTGTCTAATGCTAGTTCCCTTACCCCCTGGTATCTCTTTTAATGTAGTGTCCTCTTTATTTAGTCCATGAACTGATTCCTGGGCCTTTCTCTGGGGACTTTTCCCTCAATTTTTCCTTCAACTATGTTATACACAAATCCGTTGAATCTCACGGTGTGTCCAATCCATCTGGTTCTTTTTTTCAGTATGGTGTTCCAAATGGTCCTTTCCTCTTCTACTCTTCTGTACTCTTTATCGTGTCTTATTTTCTCCGTCCATTTAATCTTCACCATCCTCCTCCTGCACCAGATTTCTAAGGCGTCTCTTCTTTTCTAGTCAGCTTTCCCAATGGTCCATGCTTCCGATCCATAGAGTGCCAAGCTCCACACGAATATTTTCACATTCTTTCCTGGTTTGTTATCACTGTTACTCTCGTTACTATCTGGGTTGTAGCGAATAGGGATTCATTATCGACGCTGTTTTAACAAAGATCGTCCTTGATATTTGTGATGTTGAAATATAGCGATTTGAATTTGACAGAAATGAAAAGTAAATTTAATTATTTATAATTTTTTCACTATCGTGTGGTATGAACAAAGACCACCATCGTGAATTCTTCGGTACGTGGTTCTCTTTCCAAAACGACATTGGACGTGTTTGCTATTTTTCAGAGCGACGTAGAGAATATTATCATGACTCCTCACTACATCTGTAGGTCTGACAGATGCGATAAAGTAAGAGAGATACACTGCCGAACAGATAGGTACAGATACTCGTTGTTTCCGCGAACAAGCGACCAAAATAAAAATTGAGCTCCACTAAATACACTCCTATTATACCTGTCATCATTTCATCTCCAAAAAACTTACACCCTTACACGGCTGGTGACCTAACACCGCCTGCCAAACGCCCATGCGACGGCTCGCTGGGTATTATGTAGATGTAAATCTTTTCGACTTCATCGTAGGTGATTATCTACGGACGAAGCTCCATCAGGATCGTAGCAATAAACTCCGGCAACGGTCGCTACCCCTTGAATGGGCTTCATGACTATACCATGAATGGGCTTCCCCGATTTCATTCGAACAGTAAGCTGTACTTATTTCAGACATGCAGCTAATATTGAAAAAAAATATGGACAAAGTACGTTAAGCTTTTTAAATAAACAGCAAAAGCGTAATTTTGTGTAATAGATACGTGACACACGATAGTACGAGATGATGCTTACTGAATAAAAAAATCAACGGGATCAGATAGAATGTATCTACTTATCCGTGCATTTACTCACCGAAATCAATTGTAACGTAGTAAACCCAGCGAGTGACGTTTCTACTAATTAATGTTGTATACAAATTAATGAACAAACTCAACGTTTCTTTACTTTGCAAAACTCGCTAGAATTTACCGTTAAGAATCACGGAACCAAATAACCAAAACAAACTAAACTTGAAGCAAACAACAGCATAGACTATCGAGGCTAAAATGTCGATAATTCCAACTCTGTTATGATCGAAATGTGAATCAAAGCGAAGACTCTGCAAGCCTCGTTGAAGAATTGTGCGAATATTTACTGAAAGATGGACGCTTTGAAAAAATTCTTTGTACATGGATGAAGTTTCTCCTATTGTGAACAATTGTTTTATAGTTAAATGCCTACGTTTCGCCAACATTTTTGGCGTCTTCCGGTTTTTGAAATAGGTAATGTCGAAACGAAAAACGGATCAAATTCCAGCTCTACTGCTTATAGAGTTGATATTTACTCTCTTTATTGTTTGAAATGTGCTCATTTGAAAGCCCTGAAACCTACAAAAAATTTGACGAAACGTCGGCATTTAACCTTGAAAATTAATGTTCACAACTCGAGAAAATGAATTTATTTGTTGGTCTAGTAAAGTGCACGTTGGTTCCTGAAAATTCTTCAGATCACGCATTTCTGCTGCTCTTGGTAAGTTCGTTGGCCAAATTTCGGGACTTTTCGTATAGGACTGCTTTTATCTGTAGACCGGGATTTCTGTCGTGAAGCCTGGGAATGTACCGCCTAAACCAGTACGTCTTTGAAGCCTAGCCAGGAACCACTCTCATCACGTGAGCGTCACGGCTCAATTTCGACGTCCGAGGCAGTCACTCGCATTTCTATTAAAACGAGAAAATGAACGAACTGATTCTGTGTCCCTCGGCACCGTTCCACCTAGTGACCCAAAAAAAGTAGTGGAATTTATTTTTATCATTTTAATCTTTAGATTTAACGTAATGCGTTCATTTCCTCGAGGACAATTTCAAGCTCTTTCCTAGCGTGCGGGACTTGGCGAAGGCCTTATATTCCAGCTGGAATTTCCTCCGAAACCCGGGTTTACATTGATTTCATTTCGGCCGGTGTTTTTTTCCTGCTCCCTCCTTCTTTTGTGTCACATAATTGAGCGCTTTGAAAGCAGAAGAGGTTCGGAGACATTAGGAGGATAATTGCGACGGGTAAAAGGAAGGAACGCGCTCTGCCGGGGAAGGAAGGAATTAATGAAGGGAGCGTTTGCAGAGGGTTGGAAGAAAAGGTTAGTGGAGGAGGAAGGAGAAGACGTTCGACTTGCAGCGTGCCTTTGTTGTGTGCTGAGTAATCGAAAGGAGTGTTTGGCGTGGGGAAGTGGAGAGGGTAGGAATGTTTGGGAGAACGGGACTGGGGGTTCTAGGGTATGAGAACTGTGGAAGAGTACTTGGTATTCATATCACTTGCGGTCGGAAGCCGGAATCAAGACCAATATTCAATCTCTATCATTCTTGAGGATGTCATTCTTGTGTAAGACGTGATCGACCCTTTAGTTGCACTGTTCGTAGAACCAAGGTGGTTGAGCCGAAGGTGGCCCGTGGCCTTTAAGTAGTTCTATCATTCTTGTGTAAGATGTTACCGACTCTTAAGGTAGTTTGAGCGAAATATCATTTTACCTTGAAATCAATGAATTTGGTCTCGTTTTAAAGAAAAATATATCACCCTTCCATTGGCACCAAAAATTCAACCCCTTACCACATTATACTTTCGGAGATATTTGACAGAAAATACCAGCCATTTTAAATGGGGAATGATACGTGTATGCACTCCAGAGAGATATTATTTACAAAATGAGGTATTTCTAACACTTGGATGTCGTAAAAAAACAAACGGCGTGTAGTTTGTATGATTTCTCAACTATATTTGAAAATTAATCATATTATCACCGCAGTAGGTTCTTGGTTATCACGAAATACTTTCCGTTTTGATGGAGTTTCAAATGTACCGCGTGAAAAAAGTGAGTCAAGTTTAAGATTTATTTGGATATTTTCATTTGATTACTTACAATTTCTGTCATGTAAAAATATATTATTTCGCCATAAATAATGCAATATTCAATTGATGTGTCTCACAGCTGATGAAACTAAAACGTATAATTCGAATATGGTCTCTATTATGACCAGGGAATTATCTCGCTCGGACTACCTTAAGATGTATTGTTCGTAGAACCAAGATGGTTGCGCCTATGATGGCCCGTGTTCTTAAGGTAGTTTGAGCGAAATATCATTTCTTCTAGAAATCGATAAATTTGGTTAAATTTAAAAAAAATTATAAAATTCTTCCTCCTAGATCGTCAGGAAATAAAGAGCATGAAGTCTGTATTTTTTATCTAGTATTTAAAAAAATGAACCTCAGCCACCACCACCACAGTAATTTTTTCCGAATCGCAAAAAGCCTTCCGTTGTAAAGGTGGTGCGAGCGAGATAGTTCCCTGATCATAATAGAGACCATATTCGAATCATTAGTTTTAATTTCACCAGCTGTGAGAGACACAAATTAATTAGTTGAGAAAACACACAAAATACACACTTGTTTTTTGACGAGTTCTTGGTGTTAGAAATTCCTCATTTGTTAAATATGGTCTCTCTGGAGTTCGTACACGTGCCATTTCCCATATAAAATAGCCGGTATTTTTAGGCAAATATCTCAGAGTGTAATATGGTAATGGGTTGAATTTTTAGTATCAATGGAAGGGTGATATGTTTTTATTTAAAATGGGACAAAATTCATTGATTTCTTGGTAAAACGATTTTTCGCTCGAACTACCTTAAAGAGTTTTAAACGTACCGTGTGAAAAAATGAGGCAAGTTAGAAATTTAATGGGTGTTTATATTTAATTACTAAAGATTTTTCTCATACAGAAGTACATTATTGCAATATTTATATTAAAGTGTTTACCTTATGCTTCCTGTAGCTGCTGAAATCAAACGTAACTTTCACAATTGGTATCCATTTGACTAGAGAAATATCTAGCTTAGACTGCCTTAATGTCGTCCATCTTTATTTTGTGATAGCTGTTGATCCGTCACTCAGTAAATGGCAGCATTTTCTTGAACATGGACCTGTTCTATCATACTGACTGAAAACTCATGTCGTTACGATACGCGACGGCCATGTATGCAGTCGTTTGTATACATCTGCAAGTTTTCAGACATCGTTGGAGTGAAATAAGATTAAGGCAAATTTGATTAACTTGTATAAAAAGTAACAATTCCGTAAACCGTAAAAGGGAGACTTTTTGAAGTTCATTTTATACTTTCTCAGAGCTTAGCAAATGGTTGATGTTTCATCTACATCTACGTACTACCCCGCGAGCCGCCGCATGGGCGTGCGGCAAGGGGTTGTTAGGTCACCAGCCGTGTAAGGGTGTAAACTTTTTGGAGGTGAAATGGTGACATGTACCTACTATGGGAGTGTATTTAGAGGAGCTCAGTTTTTATTATGGTCGCTTATTATTCGCTAAAATCGTCAATAACTACTTTTTGTTTTCGATCACTGAGAAAGTCACTTTTCACGTTCACTATTTTTTTTATTAACTCCGCAAGAATACAATTTGTTTTTTGTGAGGAACCTTGTCGAATGCCTTCTTGAAATCAAGGAGTATACTGTCGAGTTGCTTAATCGAATCACCTGATTTTAGGATATCATGAAGTATTTATGATTTTAGATATCATGTTTGACACTATAATCACAATATTGTGAGGCTGAATCAGTCTCGGAAGACTGTTACCACGCTGGTTCCCAAGTTGGCTACCTTAGGCTACTAAGGGAACCTCCGAATAACTTTCCATTTTCCATTTAACCATAAAACATCATACACTCAGATCCAATGTCTTACTTTGATTCTAATTTTTTGCAAGGTAAAGAAGACTAGTTTGTTGTTAGTAACGACCTACCTCCCGATTTTAATGCTTCTTAAACCACCCAACTTTTTAATCTTAAAGTTTACATAGACATGGCCACTTAAGGTGCCTCATACCGGCCAGATTTGAAACCGCCCGCTCATATGGTGGCCTCTGGTAAACAAGGAAATAATTCAGTGTTCAAATAAGAATTTAAGGTTTCTCAAACTCAAATAGGGGCTTATATTAGGTTTGGACTCCAGCAATCGATGAGCAAATCCGCACTGTTGGAAATATCTCGTATTTATTTTAAATGAGGAAGTAAAGGGATTAAAGGCCAATAACGGATCGACTGGAAATGATGAGTAGCTTTTGCCAATAGGAATGCATATCCTGACGTGAATTAATAATAATACAAGTTCCTTAGTAACTTTCTGGTAATCCATTTTTCAGAGAATTTAATGATAGCATTTACAATACCACAGACTTATAAACACACAACCTAGGTTGCCTCCTCTAGGTAACGTATAATATTATTAATATATTTGTCCGTCTCGGCAAAGGTATGTTTAAATTGTATTCTTACTGTGCAATTCACCTATGTATGTATTTAAAATGGGGAAATCCCGTTAATAAATGATGAGTGTAAGTTTGAATCCCTCCAGCCATGGCCATTTTTGCTGCTTCATCTGTATGTCTAGTCTTAATATTGAATTGCTGGGAAAAACCTGAGACATGGGGACGGAACTTAATTTAAATTATACTCAATGTCGATTGTATTTGAATGTGGCAGTTAATTATACTGTTTTGATAAAGATACGCAGCATATAGAAATTTCCATTTCTCGCATACACCCGTTTAAAGCCCTAATTTTCCGGTTTGGGTAGCAAAAAAAATTTGTTCATAATTACTGGTGTAGACATTAAAATTTCGAGTGTTCTATGATCAAACATTTGATAATATACACCAGCATAATACTATTGCCTAACCGCATGCATGTTAATCATTCATTCTACCACATTCCATGTCTCTCTCTTTCCCAGGAGCGTCCTATATTAATTTTTCGTTGGATATTGGAAATTCACATCAGGATATGCTTTCCTGTTGGCAAAAACTACTCATTATTTCCAGTCAATCCGTTATTGGCCTTTAATCCCTTTACTTCCTCATGAGTCTCCGCTTCGATGAAAAGTAAATTACGAAAATACATGGCATTATATATCGTATTATTATATCTAAAAAGCATTATTCATTTCCTAACTCCAGGATGCCAGCGGTTTTAATAAACAATCTACGCTAGTACGTTTCCCTTCGGTTTCAACCGTCCATTCCAACGGTACAAACTTCAATTGACTGATGAGGCGGAGGTTTCGAATGAGCGTGTAGTAGCACTCGGAATGAAAAGGGGACAGCTGTGGAAGAGGGAATGTTGGCGAAGATGAGTGAGCTTTTCTTCCCCGCAGCCGTCTTAGAAGCAAGTAATGGAATTGCCGTCTTCAACAGTCTTGTGTTTACAAGGGAGGGAACGGTGCGGATGTCTTAATGACTCCCAGACCGCCACTCAAGGGGGATTCAGAGTTTTATCCCCTTTCCGCTCGGCCGTTCGTCTCTAGGATTGGCGTAACAGCGCCCGCCAGGTGCTCCCTCCCGACTCCACACACAAAACTCTCATCTCGGGGAAGTCTTATGTCTTACGCAGAATCCCCTCACTTTCTCCCATTGTCCTTTCGCTTTCTCCTCTTTCTCTTATCGATCCTGCCCCTCTCTCCTCCGTACGTATTTACACTCTACACCTGTGCTTTGCCTTGTGTTTAGCCGAACGAAAATCTAGCATGGGGTGCAACTGTCGCTATTATGGATTAATTATGTTGGCTCAGGTCCACGGACTTGAATATTCAGGACAGGGCACTTATCACCGCTCGGATTGTCGCCATGAGGAAGGTTTTTGCGTGGATGTTAGCAATATAGGGGATCGGGTTGGTGTGGTGGTTAGAGTACTGACTAACCATACGGACGGCCAAGGTTCAGATCCCGGCAGAGAAGGAAAGTTTTTCATAGAAAAGCCGATCCCTACTTGAGTGTCTTGTGGAGGGCACCTCAAGTGGAGTACTCCGCCTGTCGGATGAGACGTTAAACCGTGGTCCCCTTGGCGCCTTTCGTTAAGAGCAGGCTAATGCCGACGCCGGGTTTCTATCCACCCTTCCTCCCTTACCTATCCCCTATGGCGCAAATGACCTTAGCTGTCGGTCGCCTCCCCAAATATCCAATCCGTTAGCACTATATCTCGCGCGAGAAATCCTAGTTGTTGTATGGCTGAGACACGTAAATAAGCTGAGATCCATTCTGTATTGCGAATATTAGCAGTTTCGAAATGCTTGTTTTAATTCCCGGGTTAAGAGAGTTGTGGAACGATGCCTGTTGAAATTGAATTGAAATTTATTTTTTTCTCCGTAATAAAATATACATATTCTTATACACATAATATTAAAAATCAATTTGAAGCTGGGTATCCCTCAAGGCAATCGGCGTGAGGGTGGAGGCACCATCAAAATGAAATAATGCAATACTGCTGACCAAGCTGACCTACAATGACATTCAACATAACACACATTAAAAATGATATCTTGAACATTGCACCATACATATCTACATATAGATTACTATGGATTTACCAAATAGCATTATGCGATACACTTGGAGCACATTAAAGAGCTTATTTAAGGAAAAAAGAAACGATTTACATTTTCAATATTCAATAGCCTTGGTTTTAGACAACTTAAGAATCCACTTAACCTCTGCAGTGTTAATATTTTTAGGTAACCTATTACATGCCTTTGGCCCTATATAAATGAAAGAATGCTAATACAAAGTTAGGTAGGGCTTCGGCAAAGCATAAAAATAATTATTCCTAAGTGCACAGGAGTGTGGTTTTTGAAGTATTTTTGGCAAGTTACCACTGCAATTAAAAAATAATCTAAAAAATTTGAATAAATAGAGATGCCTAAGTGGTAATAGACTTAGTGTCTTAAAAATGGGGAAGGGAGGTTCCTAACGACCTTTTCGGGCTATCACTCGGACAATACCCTTAAGTGCATTTTCTGCTCTTTTTAGAGAATTTTGGTATGCTCCTCCCCAGCATCTAAATGTTCGCCGTTGCATTGCTCTGTGATGCGCGTCTGATTTCGACAGTAACCCGGAGAGGCTGCGATTTTTTTAGTCCCAAATGGTTTGAATATGCTAAAGAAATGAGCAAATTTAATTCCCAGGAGAGATTTTGTCAAGGAAGCCTGAGCAGAGGGTGTGCCAGATGCATTTTCTGCCTGGAGAAATTATATGGTTGAAACCCTTATACCCCTGGAATGGGAGAGTAATATCTGAGAGTCGTATCGTTTCAATGCTATTCCATAGCAGTTCTCCCTTTTACGATTTCAGCAGTGTTTGCCTCATTATTACCAAATAAATTACTCGTACGAAATGAATCTGTTTTGAATTTATATTATTGGCTCGGATTCCAATAAATGTTTAAAAATTGTATAATTTATTTTGTTCATAAGTTCGAGTTTTCCTCTATTCAGACTTGATTGTGTAGATTTTAGCATGTTATACCAGCAATCATTTGGCACATAACTTTGCAGCAATTGAATTGACAGCCATAAATGATGGACAATGCTTTGCCTTTTTCCTCTGCGCCATTTATTCCAAAATTTCTAGTATCCTAAATGTAGCGTCTTTGAAGCACGCATCATAAACTGAGGTGAAATAATATGGACTCCAGGCGAGTTTTCCTCTATTCAGACTTGATTGTGTAGATTTTAGCATGTGCTCATAAGGGAGTTTCTCAGGTCACAGCCGATAAACTTCAGTTTGAACGAGAATATATATTTTAGCTTTTCATTAAAACTTTTTATAAGTAGCCAAAGGTTCTTGGAAATTTAATGAAAATAAAATTTAAGAGCTTAATCTCCATTTTTATTAAAGATTATTAATGACGTAATTGAAGTCAAAATGTTGTAGTTCCTCACGAAAAGAAAAATGCATATATGCTCATTTTTCAGGCCATCAGATTCCAAGGTTGACAATAATAATATCGTTCGAGCGTGGAGCTGACGAGATATTAAATTCCTTCTAGAATTTAAACTCAGAGGTGGAACGCGCCTGGAGGACATCTGGTGCTGATTTGCGGCTGATCATTTGTAGTTTTGTATCGCGGACTGATCTCGGTCACCATGTTTGGAGCAGAATTGACTGCTTGAACAAGAGGCTGTGGGAATTCTGTGTAGGCATAGGGGCAGAATTCGTAGATCTTCGACCGGTGCTTGGATCGTGCCGGGCTCCCCTCAACCGTTCTGGGGTGCATTACTCTGCCCGGGCGTCATAACGAGTGGGTCATAGGATTTTCGAGCATTGTAAGTATTTTTTAGGCTAGAGAGTTGGTCAATCATTGGGATTCAAATGTATAGACCCGATAACAGACTCAGAGTAAATCCGTGTAACGTACGCCTTCACATCCGACTTAAGGGAAGCGCAAATAAATAAATGTTTCTTCCATAGTGGAAATAATTCCAACACGCGCTCTCAAGATAGCTGCGAAACTTCAAAGAAAAACTTGATTCTCAGTGGAAAAAAAATTTATTGTGGAAAAGGAAAGTTTACCGTACTCATTCAAAATGTTTAGCGAATTCCATAGCGCTTCTCAGTGGTTTCAGAGACCATTAAAAAGATAAGTCACAGAATTACAGACAACAGAGAACCGACATTCATTCAGCTAAATGCGATATAAATTTAGTAATCATAAATTTTCGTAACGTAAGGAACAAACGTGTCGAAGTTGAGCACATATTTGAAAACGCAGATGTAGTTATTGGAACAGAGAGCTGGCTTGCAGAAGATATTAACGATAGCGAAGTTTTTCAGACAGGATATAAAATCTATATACGTGATCGACCCGATAGGACTGGAGGCGGAGTATTCATAGCAGTTAAATCGTATTTGAATAGTGCCCCACACACATTAAACGACAATGAAATAGAGAGCGTTTGGTGGACTATTAAGCAACACAACAAAAGAAATATGCATATATGCTCATTTTAAAGCCCACCAGATTCCAAAATAGTCATTATGTACAAATTAGAAACTCAATCAACATCATTTACCTCGAGAGATAACAGATGCGTGATAATTATCGGCGGGGATTTCAACCTCCCGGCTATAAATTGGAAAACATAAAGCGTTGAAACAAGTTCAAGGAAGCGTGATATAAGCAAGACCTCACTTAATACACTTTATTATAACACTCTTACTAAAGTAGTAAACGAACCTAAGAGATGTAATAAAATATTAGACCTTTTAGCTGTTAGTCACCCTACAATAATTAAACACGTCGATGTCCTCTAAAGCATAAGTGATCATAAAGTAATTTTTACGACTTTGAGAACAACAGTAGTGCCCACTGTAAAATCTAAACGTAAAGTCTACTTATTTGAAAAATGCGATTATATAAAATTGGGAGTGATGCTAGAAGCTTCATTCACGAAATAGGTAGCCTCAACGAAGGACGGGAGCACCGAAGTATCATGGAGATATTTTTTGGAAATTCTGCGTAAAGGAATCGATGAATATATTCCATACAAATTCAAACGGGAGAGTAAAGACCCTGGTTGGTTTAACCACGAAATAAGGCGGGAGCTCAGGAGACAAAGACAACTACACAATCTATATAAAAATTCTATTAAGTTTAGTATCAAAACAAAGGAGCTTGCGGCGAGAGAAATATACGTTGCTCAACGCTCAAAAACAAAGGAAGTAATGCGAGCTACTCTGCGAAACTTTAAGAAATAAATCCTCGATGAATTACTAGATTAAACCCCAAGTCATTCTGGTCTTACGCGAGAGAGCTCCAGACGAATCTTCGACCGTAGAGTCTTAATTGGACACAACCGGCAAAGTGGTCACCAAAAGTCTCGACAAAGCCAATTTATTGAACCAATGCTTTGAAAGTGTATTCACTAAGGATGACACAATACGCAATTTAGACATTCCTGACTTAAACGAGCCGATGGCTAGCAACAATTTGACGTGGTGGAATAAGTAAACAACTGCGTTCGATCAAAAGTAACAAGTCCCCAGGGCCAGAAGAAATACCTGCACGCGTGCTCAAGGAGTTAGCGCCGCAGATTGCACCATTTTTAGAATATATATTTAGAAAATCATTATCCGAAGGCAAGGTGCCCCAAGACTGGAAAAGAGCCAACGTCCCTCCGATATCTAAAGAAGGAAATACAGGTGACCCAGAATATTACCAGCCTATATCGTTAACATCACTTTTATGCAAGATCCTCGAATACATTGTCGTTAGCAATATTATGACATTCCTGGATCATCGTTACTTATTGTATAGCAGTCAGCATGGCTTCCGTAAGGGCAGGTCCTGCGAAACACAGCTTGCGCTCTTTCTTCATGATATCCTAAAATCAGCTGAATCGAAAAAGCAAGTTGAGGCGATATTTTTTTGATTTCAAGAAGGCATTCGACAAGATTCCTCATGATAAACTCATTTATAAATTGTATTCATGCGGAGTTAATAAAAAAATAGCGAACTGGATAAGGGACTTTCTCAATGATCGAAAACAAGTAGTAGTTATTGATGGTTTTAGCTCTGATGTGGTCGAAGTCACATCCGGTGTTCCTCAAGGTAGCGTGATTGGCCCTTTTTTTCATTATTTATATTAATGACCTAAGCTCTCGAGTTAGCAGTAAATTTAAAGTAAGAGATTATTTGCAGACGATGCAGTTATATACCCTGAAATGAGCGAAGACGCGGACTTTGAAGCTCTGTCATCGGGCCTTAACAGCGTTCATTCGTGGTGCCAGGAGTGGGGGTTAGAAAAAACAGCGGCGAATGCACCACAGTTCACTTCCTGCGGAACCCATCACAAAAATGCCATACCTATACTGTGGGTGGAGTAAACAAAATCTTCAGAGACAGTAAAATATCTTGGAATTACCTAAACATCTGATATTTTGTGGGGATTACACATACACACATGTGGCGCAGCATTAAAGAAAACTATGTTTTGTTAAACGTATAATTGGAAGGTCGTTGGATGGAAAAGTCAAAGAGAGATGCTACTTCGCTCTGGTTAGGTCACACCTCGAATTTGCCGGGAGCATTTGGGACCCTAGTTATAAAGATTTAACCAAAAAAATCAATAAAATACAAAGGAAAGCAGCGCGCTTCGTTAAACACTGCTACGAGCGTACATATAGTGACTCACAACGTTTAGAGGGATTAAGGTGGGAGCCCCTAGAGACTCGGAGGCTACATGCTAGGCTTAGGTTGCTTGATTAATTCAGATCATATTTTTCACAGCGACAAGGAAAATATTATCATGACGCCTCTTTAGATCTCTAGGTCTTACAGATGCGATAAAATAAGAGAGATATGCTGCCGAACATATAGACAAAAAAACTCGTTCTTTCCGCGCACATGATGTGACCACAATAAAAACTGATCTCCACTTAATACACTCCCATATTACATATCAACATTGCGCTTCCCAAAAGCTTACTTATATTCACGGCTGGTGCCCTAACACTCTGCCACACGCCCATATTGCGGCTCGCAGGGTATTTTGTAGATCAGGGGTGGCCAACCCGCGGCCCGCCTTGAACATTTTTCCGGCCCGCGAGATTCATCACACTTTAATACAATGACTTTAACGCAATAATAATAACTCATTATGTTTCAATTTTTCACTCCAAAATAATGTCTGTAGTGGGTCTAAATCTAATATAGGGATATATAATTTTATATGTAGCCCGCGGAGTTATTATGACTTTCCAAAGTGGCCCGCAAGGTCATTTTGGTTGGCCACCCCAGATGTAGATGAATAGCGCTGCAGTGGTCTCTTTTGGCAGAGAAATATGATATTTCAGAAAAATTTCGTGGAGTATTTAGCATATTTTGTTCCTAAATTTATGTCATCATTAAGGTCATCACTTCATCAGCCAGAATAGAATTTTGTTAATGAAGTAAAAGTGTATAATTATTATGTTAGTATTTGTTTTAGCTCAAATAGTGAGGATATAGCCTATTTAAGTGTTTTATTCGTATTTAATCAGGGAAGCTTGTACCCTTCGATAACCAATTTGCCAATGGGGGACCCGAATTTGGCCTTCGTAATTCGTAGACCTCTTAACATCGCCATTTGGGAGTCTGGTTATCATTCCGAAAGTCGTGTTTACACGATGCATGTCCCCGCACATTTACGTGGCTCTACGGACGCGTGAACAAATGTTCTTCATTGAAGCGGGCTATTTTATATCCTCGCGTTCACGCATTTGCGCAATTTAACGTGTTCACAGGATGCAGTATGGATGGTGACTGTGTTCACGCGTTTCGACGCAGCGACGTCATCGTCATCGGTACCTGAAGCCTGATCTGATACATCGTTTGTAAACTAATGACCTGCATCTTTGTACCTGAAGATGACGCCGCTGAGTCGAAACTAGTAGTACCTTAACCCTTCACTGCATTTTGTATCACATATGATACACTGCACACAATTCCATTTATTGCATATGGGCATCGTTCTTCTTTCCTACCGTATGGTGTATGATATATAATACACTCTGTTGTAATAATACTATTATAAGGTAGTAATTGTTGCCTTCCTAGATGCATTTAATCAGGAAAATAATTTTTGGTACGTATTTTGATATTCACACAGTAAAGGGTTAAAATAAATTGGTGGATTCGAGTGAAGTTTTCTTTTTCATTATTCATAATGCACTTCCAAAAAGTTAAGCCTAAAACCATTGAGGCCATCAAAAACGGCTGAAGATTGGTTTGACTGAAGATAGAACTCCTTTTCACTCTCCAATTAAATGACCGTTTCACGTTCAATGGTATCAGGCTCAACTATGTGGAAGTTGATATTCACAAATGAAAAAACGACTTCGTTTTCTTCCACTGATTTATTTCTTTGGTACAACATGTTTCGACACATAGAGGTCATTTTCAAGTACAAAAAATTTTAAAATTCAAGCAAATATATACCTGGAAAGGTCTTGGGGGAGGTTGGAGAGGGGTGGAAGAATGGGTGTTAGGAGGGGGGGGGGAAGGGGAAACCCGGAGAGAGGTGAGGGGTGGCGGTTATGGTGAGAATTAGGGAAAACCCTTAGGAGGACCGTGTTGGTGAGAAAGGTGGGGGCGGGGGATGGAAGGTAGAGGGAGGGGTGGGTTAACCTGGAAAGGGTCGTTAAGGTGGAGGTGGGTTATCAGCGGGTGTGGAGTTGGGCGGGAGGGATCTGGGTGTTCGTCTTTCGGTGAGGTTTAGAGAGACTTGTAGGAGGGGGGAAATTCTTTCAAAAAGGATGTCGTTTAGTAATTTACATTTACTCATGTTCCTCCTTATTTCTAGCTCCTCCTTTTTGTCCATCTTCCTCCCTTCTATCTCAAAGTGTAGTATCTCCGGTTTGAAGTCGCTCTCGTGGTTCTCTTCCCAGAGATGTTTGGCGAAATGGGACTGCGACAGATTGCAGTTCCGGTAACATCTCTTATGTTCCTCGATACTTCTCTCGAATGTACGCCCTGTCTGCCCAACATATGCAGCACCACAGTCGTTGCACTTTAATTTGTAAATGCCACTTCTTTCAAAAGGTTGCACTTGGTCTTTTGTGTTACCCAGGAATTTTTTGAGGTTTTCACCGTTATAAAATGTCACTCTATACTGTTGTTTTGGAAAGAGGTTTCCTATTTTTTCAGAGATCATGCCATAATATGGCAATTTACACCATCGAATCTTTTCCTTTTCCATTATTACTGGAGTGAAGAGCAATTGCTGTGCTTTGAAAGAACGTTTTTTTTGGAGCATTTTGTCTATTATGTTTATGTTGTAACCGTTTGACATGGCTATTGATTTTATTGTTTCTAATTCTTTGTTGAATGTGTTCTTGGAGAGAGGGATACTCATTAGCCTGTTTAAAAGAAAGTGAAACACGGATAGCTTTTGAGAAATGTGATGGCGGGAGTCTGAGGGGATGACATGGTCCGTTGCGGAGGCTTTGCGGAAAATTTCAAATTCAAAACTCTTGTTCATTTTCGACACAGTCACATCCAGGAAATTCAGTTTTCCTTCTTTCTCTTTCTCACAGGTAAATTTCACGTTTTTGTGTTGTGTATTCAGAATTTTGAGAAAATTGTCCAATTGTCTATCCGTGCCAGTCCATATCGCAAACACATCATCAACGTATCGGAACCAGCAATAAATGTTGGTGCACACTGAGTTACAATTGAACAATTTTTCTTCCAAGTTGTCCATAAACAGTTCGGCCAATAGTGGAGATAAGGGGGAACCCATCGCCAAACCTTCACTTTGTTTATAATATTCACCATTGAATTTGAAATAGTTTTGCTCCACGCACACTTTTAATAGAGAAATAAAATCCATGATGATTTTCGTATCCGTACCCGCATTTCTTAGAACTTTTTCCGCAACACTCACTGCTTCTAATGCTGGGATACTAGTAAAAAGATTCTCTACGTCAAACGACACTAATAGGTATTTGCTGGATGGAGCCCTTTCCAGGTTAACCCACCCCTCCCTCTACCTTCCATCCCCCGCCCCCACCTTTCTCACCAACACGGTCCTCCTAAGGGTTTTCCCTAATTCTCACCATAACCGCCACCCCTCACCTCTCTCCGGGTTTCCCCTTCCCCCCCCCTCCTAACACCCATTCTTCCACCCCTCTCCAACCTCCCCCAAGACCTTTCCAGGTATATATTTGCTTGAATTTTAAAATTTTTTGTACTTGAAAATGACCTCTATGTGTCGAAACATGTTGTACCAAAGAAATAAATCAGTGGAAGAAAACGAAGTCGTTTTTTCATTTGTGACCGTTTCACCTTTGCAACCCTACGTTTAAGTCTCGTTCGTCTTCCTTTCGGTGTCCTTCATAATCTTCCTTATGTTTTCCATTTTCTCGTATTATTCGCTCATTCATCCAATTTGGTCCTCAAGCCATTATTGTCTTATATGCGTTGTCGTGTCTCAATATGTGTTCATTCAGTTTGAATATCATTTCTCTCAGAGTTCTAATTCTAAATGTTTTGTTTTTAACTCTTTGTAAGACTTATTTATTTGGTGATGTTTGTTCTACGAGCTGTCCGAGAAATGCGATGGAATGAGCCTTTTGGATGTAATAATGTTGTGACGGTTTTTCAGACTAAGGTACTTTTTCCTAATGGCACGGACATACACTTTAGCTGAAGTTAAATCGAATATAAGGCCCCGTTAATCTACGAGAGCGAAAAAAATAAGTCTATTCATCAAGGAAAATTGTAACAAAATGCTCCAAACGCTTAAGGAAAATTGGTGGGTTAATGTTGGCCGTGAATACAAAAATCCTCCTGGTTTTAAGCGTACTATTTCTATTGTTTGGAATATGCAAAATCGTAGCACACCGCAAGATACTTTTTAAAAGTCACTTATCTTGACGGAAAATTTTATATTAATGCACCATTTAAATCCAGTAGTAACTTATGGTACTTTGTACTTAGTTATACATGATGAAAGTGTAAAAAAATCGCCGATAACGTTAAGTTTTCCGCAGTAAAGATCGGAGCATCTACTTGTTGCTAATTATAAACTCACGCGTTATCTAAACGGCGTCTCTCGGAGGGATGCAGTTTTGTGTGTGTCATTATAATTCTTTTCAGATATTGATAAGTAATGTTACGGCTACATTTAATTTTGGCCGAGCTGACTTTGTTCCCTTTGCTCCTCATAGAAAAAAGTTTCCATTTCATGAAGGGAAAGAAACGCTGGTGTATAGTGCTCTGTGTGTGGCATCGTATAGTGATATTGGTCTTGCATCTCGCAAGGTGCAATGCACTACTCTATATCGTATAGTAGAGCGTAATTTTGGCTTAAATATTCAACATGTAATGAATAGATAATTGAAATAATATGTTAATGCACTACGGACAAAATTGTTTATTTTATCACCTTTATGCATTGTGCATAGGTTATAAGTTGGTTTAGATGTGCATTGGGACTGCCCTCTCAAGAATTTAGTGCTCTTGTTTAGTGTCCCTGCTGATGCTAATTTTTTAAATCTTACATTGAGAGAGTCCTGAGTATATTTTTTGCGGCTTACTAGCTTAATGTATTTGATATGCATGTGAACTTCAAGGACATACATAGTGAAAATTGTTTTTGCAACCCCTTACTTGCGAGAGAACAACGCGACGGCGAGTTAATCACAGCTCCATTCTGTTATGAGCTGAGCATTGTTACATAGCAAAGCATTCCTTTCTTATGATGTAATTAGCTACAGGTTTGACAGTGATTATATTTGAAAAGAGATTTACATTAGCGTGGAATCTTAGTCTAATAGAAAGGACAGATTTGGCATGAAAAAATTTAGCTTTTCATTTACTGTACCGGATAATGACGCCACTTTTTTTTTTACAATCTATCAATTCAAATCTTTTTTGTGACTGTTTACATTATTATTGCTTAAGTTAATTTGAGCGAAATATCATTTTACCCACAGATCAATGAATTTGGTCTCATTTAAAGAAAAACATCTCACTCCTCTAATGACACCAATAATTCAACCCCTTACCACATTACTTTCGGAGATATTTGCCATCAAATACCATTCCTTTTACATGGGAGATGGTCAAAAAACAAACAACGTGAAGTTTGTATGTTTTCTCAACTATTTTTGAAAATAAATCATATTGCCACCGCTATAGGTTCTTGGGTATAACAAAAAACCTTCAGTTTTGAAGGAGTTTCAAACGCACCGCGCGAGAAAATAGATTTATTTAGATATTTTCATTGAATTACTTACAATGTCTGTTACATAAAACTATATCATTGCACCATTATTAATGCAATATTAAATTGTGCTGCCCTACAGCTGGTGAAATTGAAACGCATAATTCGAATATGGGCTCTATTATGACTAGGGAACTATCTCGCTCGGACTGCCTTCATTATTACAGAAACTTATGTGTTACTGCTAAATGCACCAGTCGGTGCTCAAATTCCGTGATTGTGCCCACGAAGTAAGAAGACTATTCAACTAAGCGCCGATTAACCCATTCCAATAACGAAGGAATAGCCACGAGAACAATGACGCGAACCAACAAAAATAACGCGGCCGCGAAACGAGGACGAAGAAGACGTCAGCAACGAACAGATGGCAGTACCGAAACGACTGACAATTAACTCTTTGGCTCCAAATGTTGAGAATAAAATAATATACCCGCTCACTATGGTGATACTCGGATTTTTCAAGCGTCTTTCCTTATTCTTCTTCACCGTTGACTTGTAGCCGCTGGTACACCCAGAAACAAAACAGGAACACATTTTAGTGCTCAACTAATTCTTCTTTCACAGAATCAAGAAAAGATGTTGAGAAACTTCTTCACTCGTCAGCCGCACACATGTAAAGCCGTGTCCCAATTCGTTAGGCATTAGGGAGGATGCGGTTAGCTACCTAAATATTTAGAGGCCTTTCGCTAAGGGAGCTTGATTTGGGACATCCTTCGCTAGTGTTGCCGTCCACCGCGCTGGAAAGAAATGAAAAACATGTGAATAATTTTTTATTTATTTATCTTCACTACCTCGAATACAGCACAACGGGCCAATTTACGTCGGGTGAATAACAGTAACAACGTACGAGACACAAACGCCCATGTCCTGGGCAGAAAATATTTTACCCAGGCGGGACTCGAACCCGCGACCCTCGGGTTGACAGGCTAGGACTTTACCCCGCCGCCACCGGGGAATAAAGGACTGAATGAAACAAATGAAACCTGAAATTAAGACATTTTTGGCGCCTGTGGCTACCTTCGTATGCGTTGTGAGATTTGAAAGGTGAAATAACATTTTTTCATCCATTTTGTTGTTTGGAGATTCGTTAGTTTTTAGTTTTATGGGTATTTAAGTATGTGTCGGTGTTCTGGGATTTAAATTCGTTTTTTTTTTTAAGTGTACTAAGTAGAATTTTTCTTTTGTAGTTGGGTGTTGGGTTGCGAAATATTAGAGAATTCTTTCAATTACAGACAAAATACTTGCCGGACATGTTTGCCACTTTTCAACTACTTCCTTGTGTGCGAGTTTCCTTGTACAACGCATGCAGCGCTTTGCATGATGGGAAATTCAATATGGAGGCGGATTTAGGATAAACTCCATCTACCCTAAATTTCACCCCCGAGAAAGGCACCTAAATCCGCTCCCCCATGATGCCTTAACGAATTGGGACACACTTCAAGATGGCGTCCTCCCTAAATCTGCCGATTTAGCTGCCTAAATGGCGAATTGGAACACAGCTTAAATGTACGAGACACTACACGTTTCTCGCAGTAGCCACGTCGCACTTGGTAGAATCATGAACGTCTTCCCGCCAGGATTCCTTGCTGACGAAACCTGTTTATGTTTCTCCCCCCCCCCCTTATCTCCTTCGGACTCCGGTCTTGTTCCTTTGAGTTTTACGGTATCGCCATTCGATGTTTCATGAGTATCGCAAGTCGCGATCTAGGCGTCGGAAGTGTATCGCTATGGAAGAAAAAGGAAGGTGGAGGGGATAGCGAATGGGTTAGGGGTGTGGGGTAAGATTAGTCGAGGGACTTGGTGGGGAGAAGGAGTTATCCAGGGGGATCCAGAGAAGAAGGGTAGGGGGGTCACACAGAGAAGGGGGCGGGGCAAGTGGGAAGTTTGTGGCGCAGGGGGGCGAGAGAACGCAAACAGTTGAAGGCGAGTGCGCGCGCGAAGGGGGTAGATAGGGGTAAATGGGGCGCTAAGTGGCCTTAATGGCGTGCTAAAGCCATGGGCCGCGCTATAAATATGTGAAAAAATAGCGAAACAAAATGCAATTGTTCTTCCCAGCCGTGGGAGGGGACGCCGCACGGCCAATTTAAGATTAAACCACGGGAGTCGACGCTCTCCTCTCTCTCTCTCCCACTGTTATGCAAAATTCGTTTATGAAAAGGGATTCGCTCGGGGGGGATGAAACACATTTGCGATGGAAATTAAAAAAAAAAGGTTGGGTAGAATCTGTGTGTGAGAGATAGTAGTTGGAGGATGCAATTAAAGGGAAGGCAGTGTTTCATTGGCGATTCCCTAGAGAGAGCAGCATCTCAATTCACATGTGCGCAGTGCTCTGCTAGCCACCGCGGTGATCTCTTGTAGGTGTACGCTCACTTAGCACATTGCATTGAAAGAATGCTGTGATGAATTAATTTTAGTGGTAATCACCTATTACATCTACATCTTCGTCATGCCCTGCAAGTCACCCAAAGGGTGTGTAGCAGGGGGTGCTTCCACACCAGGCATGCATGAATTATACGGCAGAACACCGAAACTACATTGAAACCAGCGTACCACACGTGTAACGCGCCAATTATAAATCTACTAACCAAAGAAATATTCTATAGTCAATCGTTCCAACATATAAAGGATACAAAGACTACTACTACAGATTCAAAATATCATGCATAAATAAGAACATCAATATTTACATCATGCTTAAACAAGAACGTAGAGAATATAAAGAGAAAGATCTACAATCTAGCTAATCTCACTATTCGCACTATTCATGACTACGATCACAGCTGTTATGGTCCCGAATGGTACGCTGAAAAAATGACTGTTTATACATATCGGTTCTACAATCTATCTCTCTAATTTTATTGGCGCGATCTAATCTGCCGTAGTACGAGGGGGTTAATAGTATGTTTTTTTACGTCGTTGGAGAAATGTTTTTCCTGAAATTCAGTTAAGGGGTTAAGCCTATAATTAAATCTACGCTGTGTTAGCGATTCCCATCCCAATTCTTCTTACAATCCAGACACACTAATAAACTTATGTGAGGATCGTTTTACAAACCTAGCTCCTCTTCGCAGCATGCGATCTAATTCCGATATCAACCACGCTTCATATGGATCCTATACACTGGCAGCATATTCCAGATGAGGCCAAACAATTGAAAAATAACGTTCTTTCATTTTATCATCACATTTTCCGAGTATTCTCTTGATAAAGCCCAGCTTCCTGTATGCTTGACCGCATATTTCCCGAATATGTTTTCCCCAAGATATCTCGTGAGTGATTTTGACCCCTTAAGTACTTAGCAGACTCGGCGTTCATTATTTCCGTATTATTAATTCTGTTAGTCCTACCTGGCCTATTTTTCTTTTTCCAAAAGCTGACTGCTACGCCCTTTTTCATGTTCAGTTTCATCTGCCACTTTTCGCACCAAGCATGGATAGCAAGTAGGTCGATTGTTAACGAGTCGCTATCTTCGGAATTGGTAATATCCCTTTACACAACCGCTTCGTCTGCGAATAGTCTCAGCTTACTTTTAACGACGTTGCTAATATCATTGATGTATAAGAGAAATTATATCTATTATTGAGCGAAGGCATATCCGAGAATGAACATATTTTTACGTCAACATTATTTACTACTCTGCTAGCCACCACAAGGGTGTTTGGCAGGTTGGTGACTTTTCACCAACATTAACTAGAGTGAAGAAATTTACTCTCACCGACAAACACCACACGATGGGTATTCTACAAGTGCTACAGAATCCACTAAACTCATATATAATGTAACTATGTAAACGTGACACGAGTCATTCAGGGAACATGTAAAACATCGTGTTGGCACTGCTCGGCAGATTTAGAAACATGCCTTAGGGTGCATATGAATTTCCTACTCAGATACACCACCTGTCAATTAACCTACTTAGAAGTCTCAATGCAGCCATTATGGTCTTCTATCGATCGCGGGAAAAACGACATTTGAAACCTTTCTGTTATACAATCTATGTTCCTTATTTTATTATCATGATCTGATGTGCCGTTGTATGTTGGAGCTAGTTAGATACAGATAACTTCGTCGGAAAATAAATTAGTTTTTAATTTACATAAAAGGTTGTTTCATTTTCAATCGATGGTATAAAAGCAATTCCCATCCAATTTGTTGCAAGAGGGCAGTAACACTTACAAGACTATCATAACAGCTTTTCACGTATCTTGCTGATCTTCTCTGCACGCTCTCTAATTCTGTTTTTAAGCCTATCTTATGAGGAACCTAAACACTGGCAGCCGGATGATTTAGATACTTAAAAAAAGTTGTTCTTGACATTGGAACATACCGTATGTTTTGCTCAAAACGTCCCGTGCTGTGAATAAATTCGTCAGTTTCCAACCAGGTCAGGAGTTCAGGTACCTACCAACCTGTCGATGTCTAACGCTACCATTGCAGTCAATATGAAAAAAAAATGGTTAATGCCTGGACTTAGATTTTTCTTAATTGTATACTTAGAATATCATGTCAGAATATCACTGACTGGCTGTTGACTGGCTCTTGCGCACAAGACATTGTATTTTTCCGTGTAGCTTTACTTTTTGTAGCATGTTTGTACTTAGTCAAGCTTGGGAATATGTTAACAAAGAATGAAGACTACTGGCTATGATAAGCATGGAAGATAAAGACGAACATGTAAACGCAAATTGGTCTATAAAACTTAAAAGTTGCCGTTTTAATGACGGCGGAAGAGATTTGTGGCGAAAAGAAGAGAATTAACAAAGAAAGCCCTGGTTTGACCAAGAATGTAAAAAAAAGTGGACATCTACATCTGCAAAATACCGTTCAAGCCACAAAGTAGGGTGTGTGGCAAGGGGTGATTCCACACCAGGCATGGAGCACTCATCCCAGTTTAAATCAGAACCGCGCACGTTCCCCTCGGAATGCCAGGCGCAGGGCAAAAGCAGTCAGGGCAACGGTACGCAGTCAGACCACAAACCAGGAGAGTGATACGAAGAAGGGCATGCTACCATGCAGTACACTACTTCAGATACAACTGCTGGTTAGTATTATTAATGCGACAGATAAATGGCACTGCAAGGCACTAAAAAATGCAAGAGTATATCGTGCTGGAGATTGCATGCGAGGTTAGTAGCTAAAAATCATGTTAAGGTATTTAGCTCTACTGAAAAAACCTATTTAACCTTGTCAGTATCCTAGAATGATCAATCGCAGCTATCAAGGCCCCTTATTGTCTGGAAAAAATGAAATTTTAAACCCACTGGTTCTACAGTCTTTTTCCTTAATCTTATTCCTGTGATCGTTTCTACCATAGTAGTTTGTCTCTAGCAAAATAGAGTGTAAGAGCAATACAAAACACAAAATTGAGTGAAGAGTGTGAGAAGAGAGTAGTAAGTAAGTGAGAAAATAGTGGAAGAACGGATTAAAAGATAAATAGCCTGGATGAACAGCAACAGCACCCAAGACGAGGACAATTACTATAAGACTAATGGAGAAACCTACGAAATGTTCAGGAAGAAAAAATAAACATTTATAAGTAGTCTACTAAACATGGCAGAAGAGAAAAACAATGGAAGAGAATTATGCAAAAATTGTTTTTTTTAATAAGGAAATATTCCAAATTCTTATCGGGTGGAGACAAAGAAGGACTTGCATTAATCGCAAAATCAACAAGTACTGAAGATTTTTTGTCGAAGGTTTTTGTGGCAATTAAGTATTCCATTAGGCAGGTTTCCGGGATTTGTCCGCGTTGACATCTTGTAGGATGGCGACGTTTTGCCTACTCTGCTGGAGGCGTGCTCAGGCCAGGCTGAAGGTTGTTTTTAACTAGATTCTGTGTGTTAGATTGTGATCACTTCAGCATAGCATGAGGACGCCAACAGCAGAGTAGGCGAAACGTCACCATCTTTCAAGATGTCAGCGCGGACAAATCCCGGAAACCTGCCTAATGAAGTACTGAAGAGATTGTGAGGGTACTTCTATGAACTACTGAACAGTGAAAAAGTGGTTACCTCGTCAGACCAAGAAAGCGAGACTATTCATGTTAAACCTAATATAGAACCGCCAGCCAGAGAAGATGGGAGTGTGCAGTTCAATTAAAAAAGAGAGATAGAAAACCTGAGAAACCTGAGAAAGATAAAAAACAGCCGAGTTTCAAAGAAAATGTAGTGACAACATAAGGGATAGATAATAGTGAATATTTGGGAAAAGAAAGATATGCCAAGTGAATGGCAAGAAGCAGTAGTCATTCCCATGCATGAAAAGGGAGATATGATAGATATTAATTGCATCCAACAATGGATTTGATTAGATTTTGGGGAGGCCACCGACGGCTAAGGTCATCTGCGCCGTAGGAAATAGGTACAGGAAGAGAGGAAGGGTGGATTGAAAACCGGCGTCGGAATTAGCCTGCTCTTAACGAAAGGCGCCAAGGGGACCACGGCTTAACGTCTCATCCGACAGACGGAGTACTGTACTTGAAGTGTACTCCACAAGACACTCAAGTAGGGATCGGATTTCCTTTGAAAAAAATCCACCTCTGCAGGGATTTTTTTCCAACAATGGTACAAAAATATTGGCAACATCATGCATTGGGATACTTAGGTAACCTTAAAAGGTTATTCCCTGTTTAAAGATTGCCTTCTTAAAGAAACAAAAAACACACATTGCTCTCGAAAAGAGTAAAACTAAAAATACACATTGGTCAAAGAAATTTTCCCTGAAACCCTGACTAACAAACCAGTGAAGTCAAATATAACCTTGGAAGTGTTATGTAAGGATATAAAAAACAATCAATGCAATAAAAAATTAATACAAGTACAGAAACGTTTCATACATTGTTTTTAAAGAAGTTTTCAATATTATGCTGAGTGAATAGCCATGATTTCACAGAACACGGAATTTTTCGGGAATTACTCTCCATTTTTATATTGTCTGGCAAAACATTGAATACCGTGGGCCCAATGCACAGAAATGATCTTTTTAATATGGTTAAATTTGGTTTACTTAAATATACATTACATTTTCTCCTCATATCGTACGAGTAGAAGAATGTAGCAATTTCAAAGGCTTTGCACTTCTGTGTATTTCTTATTCTCACAAAAATAATCTTGAATGGCATGGAATACTATGCAAATGAAATCATACTACACCACCAGTTAAGATTTATGAAGGGCAGGTCAAAAACAAACCAGATATTGGCAATAAAAGAAATTTTGTCCGAATATTGGGGGTATATTAAAGAGTTCCAAGCGGTTTTTCTGTTTTAAAAAAAGCTTACGATAGTATAAATAGAGAGAAACTATGGATAAAGATGGATAAGTTTGGAGTCCCAAAAAAATTGATAAACCTAGCTAAGATGAGCATAAAAGAATGAAAGGGCTAAGTGCGGGTTAGTTGCAGCACTTCGGAGTCATTTAAAATATATTCTGTGGTAAGGCGAGGAGACGGACTCTCCTTAATCCTATTTAATTTCTCGGTAGAGAAAGCACTAGAAAACATGGCAGAGATGAATCTTGGTATCACAAGTGAAGCCAAAATTATTAAATTTTAGCCTTTGCAGATGGCGTAGCGATAGTTGCTGAATATTTAAAGTAGTAACAAGCCTAGCAATAAATTTATGAAAGAAACGGAAAAAATAGGATCAAAGATAAATGACGTAAAAACTAAGTACATGGATTGTACAAGAAGTCGAAACCAATACATATGTCCACTACAAATGGATGGCCATGAATTTGACAAAGTAGACCATTGAAATACTTAGGAGTTATTATGTCAAATGACAAAAAGGAAGAGGGAAGGATCAATAATATTAAATCTGGGAAATGTGTGTATATATGCTTGCTGCAGACTCCTATCCTCATAGTTCCTGTCTAAGAAAACAATAATTAGATTGTAGAAATCGGTAAATCTAAACCAGTACTGCCATATGGATCCGAGACGTGGAGACTGAATAAGGAGGAGAAAAATTTCATAGTTTTTTAAAACAAGATATTACGGAAGGTCTACGGGCCTACGTACGAACAAGGAAGACGGAGAAGGAAGTATCATAAAGAAATCAGTGTTATATAAGAATAACGATATCATAAGTGAGATCAAGAGCAGAAGAATGATATGGGCCGGACACATATTAAGAAAATAAGATGGATGTGTGCTGAAGGAAGTTGTGAGAAGAAATCCAGAAGGAAGACGACCTCGGGGAAAACAAAGTAAGAATCTATTTGGGGAAGATTGGAGCCACTGAAGAAGAGGCGATGGACCAAACCAGATGGAGGGGATATATTGGCCCAGCTAAATATTTACTCGGATGTAAGGGACCGTGTTAGTAAGAGTAAGGAAGCAAAGTAGCATTCCACAGGCAGTAAGCAGTTGAAGGAACTTATTTTGTAGATTTTCGCAGCTTATGAAGTATATCTGGTAATCTTTGGGTTCTGCGAGTATTTTTTGTATTATTTTTGCGACAGTTTCGCCGTGCTCTGCTGCCGGCATCATCGGGATTTTTAAACAACAAATCTTTTTTGTAAATCAACAAATCTTCTCAAATCAGGTCTTCTTTTTTATAAATCAACAAATTCGGCAGATGATGAATTTAGAATTCATAAAAATAAAATTTAATTCCAAAGTGATATCCATACATGAGGGAGTAAATAGCCATCCCCTCTATTTATATTTTGGGGTCTCTTTTCAACACTACCTCCAGAGTTCAAGACCATCTACGAGGAGCAACAGATCCATTACATCCCACAATGTATGAAGGTGTGCTTTCTGCAGCTGCGGCAGAACATACGTGGGCCAAACTGAAAGATCTATAGGATGCAGATCAAAAGAACCTGAACGAGCAATCCGGAGGAAAGACTGGTATCACTCTGCCGTGGCTGAGCACACTACGTTAGAGGTAGGTCGTGCCATTAACATCGAGGCTTCAAAAGTGTTACACAAAGAAAGCAGTTACTCTCCGCGGCTTATAAGTGAGGCAATTGAAATTGAATAGAGGCCCCAAAATACAATCAGAGAGGATGGCTGTAAACTACTTTATACATGAATATCACTTTTTGGAATTAATTTTTATTTTTATTAATTCTAAATTCCACAACTGCCGAATTTGTTTATTTGTAAAAAAAAGAAGGCAATTGTTGCTTAAAAAAGCCCGACAAAAGCGGCAGCAGAGCCTGGCGAAACTTCAGCAAAAATAATACTCGTAGAACCCAAAGATTACCTGATAAAGCAGTTGAAGCTTTTGCATGAGCCATTTGTTGAGTTGCGCGCAATGCATGTGGTTAGGTTTTGGTATCGTGTATGATCGATAAATTAGCCTTTCTTGACCACGAGAACTAATTTCTTCATATATAAATAAAAGCATTATTCCCCAATCCCGCTAATGTACACGCTCCACGTATCTTTTTGTTCAGTTTCCATTCATCTCCAAATTTTATTTCGACCAGCGGAATTCGCAATCTAGGTCTTACTAATAACCGTATTTTAATCCAAATCACGACCCAGATTCATGAAAGTTTCCACATTTATTGTTAACGCTTTATGAAAGTATATCTTTTTTAAGTTCCTGATCTTCAGTCGGTCATTTTGGAAACTTCTGAGAACATTCCTGATATGTGTATGCATTGTGAAGCTGAAAACCGGCGAATTAACATTTAATGAGATTGACGAATATATTTTTTGATGTAATTTTGATTTGATTTAATGAATATATTTTTTGTTGTAATTATCACTTCATTTCTTTTTTTATTATTTATTTCTATACTTTTCTTACTTTTGCAATAACCATTTAAAATATTTCATGGGCTAGAAAGACCAACGATAATAAATGAATTTAATTGAATTTCTGATGACCTCCCGGATGACGAGGGCTGTGCTATGTCGCTGTAATGTAGCTGAATAATTGGTGTGCTCCCTAATGCGTGTTTCTAAATCTGCCGAGATGTGCTTGCATATTGTTTCACATGTTCCTTTTATGACATTTTTATCACGTTTAAATAGTTTATTAGTTACTTTTAGCATTTGTTGCATACCCATAGTGAAGTGCATGTTGGTTTAAGTTAATTTCCACATGGTTGTGCGTGTTGGTGATTAAGTCACCCTTGCCATACACCCTTGAGGTGACTTTCAGGGTAAAATGTAATGTAATACGAAATCAGGTTGGTTATAAGACCCTAAATTTCATATTATAATGTTAGTAATAGAAATGGGAAATGAGCGTGGGTCGTCTTATTAGTACAATCTGTGCCATAAGGGTTGGTCCTTGGAATTAAGGAATGGAAGTTGAGAATAAGTCAAAGCATTTTTTCCTCGTAATTTACATTTAAAAATGTGGTATATCGTAAACTTTCTAACCTAAATATTGACTTTGTAGTTTGAATTAAGGAAAGTTAATCCATATTTATAATGCAGAGGTGATTTTGTTTTTCTTACTTTGATGAAAAACAGATCCGTAAATCTTGAGCATTTGAGACCATGGTAAAATAGATTTAACCAAAAAATTAATAAAATACATAGGAAAGCAGCGCGCTTAGTTTAAAACATGACAAGCGTACATATAGTGTCTCACAACTTTTAGAGGGATTAAGGTGGGAGCCCCTAGAGACTCTGAGGCTACACGCTGGGCTTAGGTTGTTTCATAAGTTCAGAACTGATATTTTTCAGAGCGACTCAGAAAATATTAACATAACTCCTCACTATATCTCTAGGTCTGACAGATGCGATAAAATAAGAGAGATACACTCCGAACAGATAGGTACAAATACTCGTTCTTCCCGCAGTGCCTTGCAACAGCCACGTGTCCTTGTTCTTCGCTGTTTCTTTCAGCGGGGCATATGATGTCATTCCCATCTTGCGTGCAACGCTCTTTAAGTATGCTGTCCTGGGTCGACCTCTTGTTTTCTTCCACACCACTTTGCCTTCGAATATGTTGGTCAGGAACTGATTATTCCTTATTACACGTCCAATCAGTTTTGCTCTCCTTTGCCCAATTGTTTTTAAAAGGTATCTGTTTTCATTTACTTCTTCTAGCACCTGTTGATTGCTTTTTCTATTTTCCCACCTTGTTTTTGTTAATTTTCTCCAGGCCCACTTTTCCACTGCTTCAAGCCTGATTCTTTCCATTTTCCTGATTGTCCACGTTTCGCATCCATGTAACAAAACGCTCCAAACAAATATTTATATAAACTTTTTCTGAGTCTCAAAACTGATGTGGGTATTTTTTTTTTTTTTGCTTGCCGGACGATTCTGTTGGCCCGGATGTCCCTGGAATCCCGATAGGCTGCTAAGCCTGTCATCAGGTTTTCTAGGGACCGGACCAACAGAACTTGACATACATACATACATGGTGAAGAATAAGTTAAGAAATAAGGTTAAGTAATAAGTTCTTCTTGTTTTGGAACGCTTATTTAGCCAAGGCTAATCTTCTCCTAATCTCAGTATCACATGTATTAACATTGTTTATAATACTCCCTAGGTAGCAGGAGGAGTCAACCTGTTCCAGAATTTCATTTGCTAATTTAATATTCGTTATGCCATTTTTCTTCCTCTTTCTTATTACCAATATTTTGGTCTTCTTCTTGTTCATATTTGACTTATACTCTTCCAATAGTTTTGAGAGTGTATGGGTCATTTTATTCATATCCTTTTCGGAGTCGGCAATTACTGCTATATCATCCGCAATGCGGATACTGTGGATGGTTTTCCCGTTCACTTTAATTCCCTTGGTCTTTTCTTTCATCCTTTCAATTGCTTCTTCTATGAATATTTTAAATAGATAGGGTGATAGAGGGCATCCTTGTCTTACTCCTTTTCATGTTTTGGCCTCTTGCCTCCATCCATTTATTTCTATTTCTGTTTTCTGAGACTTGTACAGATTTTCAATTACTCTTCTATATTTCCAATCTAGATCGATTTTCGTCAATTTGTAAAAGAGAAGTCTCCAGTCCACTTTATCAAAGGCCTTTTCCAGGTCTATAATGGCCACATATGTCTTTCTATTTATTTCTATCCTTCTCTCTAATATTTGTCGTAGTGCTAAAATTGCTTCTCCGGTTCCTTTTCCTGCCCTGACTCCAAATTGATCTTCTCCCAAATGTTGTTCAATTTTCCCTTTTAGCCGGTTTTTCATTATATTCAGCAGAATTTTTGATGTGTGAGAAAGAATAGAAATGGTTCTATAGTTTGAGCATTCGTTTTTATCCCCTATCTTAGGGATTGTATTTGTTTTGCTCTTCGTAAAATCCCCATGTATATTCCCTGTTTCATAACATTCGCTTAGCCTTCTCTCCCAATTGCTTCAATACCTCTCCAGGTATATTATCTAGGCCTGCTGCTTTCTTGTCTTTCAAGTTTATCAGAGCAAAATGAAATTCCCCGCGCACAATAAGCGACCACAATAAAAATTGAGCTCCACTAAATACACTCCTATAATACACCTCACCATTTCATCTCCCAAAAACTTACATCTTTACACGGCTGGTGACCTAACACCCCCTGCCACACGCACATGCGGCGGCTCGCAGGGTATTATGTAGATGTAGAAGTAGTGCACACAGTTCCTTAGGCTAATCTCGAGAAGGGAAAAAGGAATCATCCTATGCATTGAATTTGTATCTGCGAAATAGTTGTATAAATGCGACTGCAACCTTCCGCATATGATCCTCTTCGGAAAATTTTTCCGAAATTGTCGCGGCAAAATTAAGCACAGCAAAGCCCGGTTTGGCGGAATGGGGATTTTCGTTTTTAGTGAGCAATGGAACATCTCTCCTGCCGTAAAAAAATGCTCGTACTGATTGCGATATTACTCGTGGGTATTCCGATGACGAGTTCGGTTTAACTAACGATAATATAGCCTGTTCGCGATGAGAGAAGTATTGGTATTTTCATGATGACCATGGATAACCTTGGGGCAGGTTTCGTTTCTGTTGTTTTGGCTCATAGTCGGAAAAACTCTTTTAACAGTTATTTGCGAGCTTTTACCAGTGAAAATGAACGAAGAGCTAAAAATGAATGATAGGTAATGCGACGCAAGGCGTTATTTGATTAAACTTAGGAAGAAGAAATGGAAAGCGAAATTATGTTTCGACTCATTCTATCTTGCGCTCGCGTTTTCTTTCGACGGAATTAGTAATGATGACGTACTCGAGTATGGTTTTTTTCCCTTTGTGAATGTTCGGTTAAAACATGACATCATGAACAATCGGTTACCAAGCTATTGTTTTGCAAATTACTACCAAGTCAATGTTTAATGTACAGGAAAAAATTCTTTAGGGAGTAAGTTGATGTCAAGACTGCCAATTCAATGTCTCATCTTGATTATTCTGTGGTAGTGATTATATTTTGCAAATTATTTTTACTTAAATTTGCCCTGGGGGCTTAGCAAGCTCCGCCTCTTCTCATTAGGCCACCATTTGAAATTGGAAATAGAACATCTAGTTCACATAAATCACGAACGAAATTACATTAGAATTAGGATGTCGTGGTGATGTAACTGTCTTACACACCTCACCGGCAGATGTGGGTTCGAATCCCATTTTTGTCAAGTAATTATTACATTGCGTTTTTCATCCCAATGGTGCAATTTACTAGTTTGACACGTGGTTTTTTCTGAAAAAGAGTTTCATCACCGTAAAAAAGATGCCTATAGGAAGGAAAAAAAGGAATGCCCATGGTGTTTAGAAAAGGTGTACGCAACATGGATACCAAAGCTTTGGTCCTATTCAGTCCGGCCCGTGGGACCTAGTCAACCTATACCAAAATAAATTATCAAATTACTCTCCTCGTTAACACTTTGAGTGCTTCATGACGTGATATCACGTCATGGTTGTCTTTACGCTGGTAGTGATGACGTGATATCTCGTCATGGGTACCGTGAGTGTTCTAGCTTTCACTAGGGGGCCTTGTGAAAGTACACTAGTGAAAGCTAGAACACTCACGGTACCCTTGACGTGATATCACGTCATGCCTAAATCAAAGGGTTAAGACGAGGCCGGTTCAGCTGCCTGACCATTTTCGCTCGTCTCTTGTCACAGTCTTTCCCCATTGGGCATTTAAATGATGGCGACTGTTATTTAGAAATCGTCCATCGAACAGCGCTCAACATGTTTTCGAAACCATTCCCAATGTTCTGATCTTTTTTACTTTTGACTTCTTGGGAAAATTTCATTCAGCAGATAAAAGCCGATGAAGCTCGAGATACTGGATTTCTCGAACCAGAGTCAACGCCATCAGTGAAATCTTGAAAGGGAGAGTGACAATTTTCGTATTTCCGGTTTCGATTGCTGCTTAGGGACAATATCTACAGTTAAGAATCGAATCGAAAATCGAATAAATGTAAAAATTTGAATATTCTGCGGTGTAGTTTCTACTGCTAGTAGAATTATAGCTCCTTTGGTAGTGTTGCATTTGTAGGTGGTGATGATTTGGAAGCGTCTTAGCATCTTGGAAAGCATATAATATATAATATATTTTCGGCAGGTAATTGAAGAATACAGCGTTTATCAAAAAGCATGACTCGAGTTTAGCGTGTTATAATTACAGAACTGGGAGTATTCCGAGCAGATAGAGTCAATCAAATGGGCGTGGCCAAAAGTTTTAGTGGATTGCCGCTAGATGCCTGTATTCTGTATTCTGGATCGGGGACTCACTTTCCAGCGGAGACAAAATGTTACTTTACCGAGTATGTTACCGGTGACAATTCTGTCTCAGTAGTGCATTCGCATTATAATATAGTTATCGCGAGGCACTGTACAGGTGCGAACAAAAGTTTGAGGGATTCAATGGTGTAACTGAGATAACAATAATATAATTATATGTATAATAATAGTGACCCGGTGTGTCTGTACACCGCCTATAACTAGTGGTGGGTCGCGGGCAACAGTATGCTGGCTCTCAAGGTAGTCCTTTCAGAAGGGAACCTAGCTTGAGCAGAATAGGGAAAGCGGGCCTAGAGTATTACTGTGCTTTGGTTTCTCCTGTGACATACTGGCGAAAATGTGCCAAAACTGACCGGTAGAGCGCCGTAACCGTTAGCAGGGAAAGCTGCACGTGGTGCGGGTACTGCGAAGGCTGGTAACCTTGCATACTCGATTACAACTTACTGCTAAAGGTCAAAATGTTGCCTCGGACAGCCGAAGCCACGATGGGCGGCGGAAGCTGAATAAGGTTGGTCCATCAAGATACGGACTGGAAATGAACTGAACTCTCGGTACTTGGAATGTGAGAGGAGTGTATGGAAGGGAGCATGACTTGCTGAATGAAATGAAAGTGAGACGAATGGATGTTTAGTGTGTTTGTGAAACTAAGCGTAAGGGGCGGGATGCTGTTACATTAGATGGCGGTAGTCTGGCATTGTGGTCAGGAGTTGAAGATAATGTACACGGCAGTCAAGGTGTAGGACTCATTCTTAATGAGAGAGCTAAGTTGCTAGTAAGGAAGTACGAGTTAGTATCCCCTAGATTGCTCTGGGTTAGCATGAAAGTAGGTATTAGGAGAGTTGTGATTATGGCGTGCTATGCACCAGTGGATGGAGAGAATGACAGTGTGAGAGATGAGTTTTGGGAAAAACTGGGAGAGGTTTTGAATGAATGTGATCCTGGTGAGAGAATAATTTTACTAGGTGACATGAATGGGTGGGTTGGTGTGAGGCGGGATGCATCTGAGAGGGTGGTTGGGCCTTTAGGTAACCCCCGAGTGAATGATAATGGTGAAAACTTGGTGAGTGTGTGCTTGGAAAAAGGATTATTTGTGTCGAATACATGGTTTAAACATAAGAGAATATACATGTATACTTGGAAAAAGGGTGATTGTAAAAGCATGATTGATTTTATTTTGTATGATGAGAGATTGAGAGAGTTAGTATGGGACACGCGAGTGATGAGGGGTGCTGAGTGTGGAACAGACCACTATTTGGTACTCTCCAAAGTGAATATGGGCAGAAAGTGGGTGCCAAGGAAGAATGTTGCGCGTAAGCAGTTGAGAGTAAAAGTGGAAAGGTTGCTAGGCAGCGAGGTAAGAATACGGTATAGTTGCATGCTTGAGGATGCCCTATCGTTGAAGCAGACAGAATAGGACGAGCATATTAGAAACGAGAACATAAATGATGCGTGGGAGTGTTTAAAAGGAGTGATTGTGGAATTTGCTGAGTGTATGTGGAAAAGGAGTGGTAGGAAGAAAGAAGGTGATGCTTGGTGGAATGAAGAAGTGAAAATTGCAGTCAGAGAAAAGAAAGAGGCCTACAAGGATATGGATTGGATTGGATTTGGGGAGGCGACCGACGGCTAAGGTCATTTGCGCCATAGGGGATAGGTAAGGGAGGAAGGGTGGATAGAAACCCGGCGTCGGCATTAGCCTGCTCTTAACGAAAGGCGCCAAGGGGACCGCGGCTTAACGTCTCATCCGACAGACGGAGTACTCCACTTGAGGTGCCCTCCACAAGACACTCAAGTAGGGATCGGGTTCCTCTGAAAAACATCCGCCTCTGCAGGGAATTGAACCCTGGCCGCCCGTGTGGTAGGCGAGTACTCTAACCACCACACCAACCCGATCCCCTTACAAGGATATGATTGATGCCAAATCTGAGGAAGAGTGTACTAAGGCACGTGAGATTTACAGAAAGAAAAAGAGCAAATGCAAAATCGTTGTAAAAGAGAGCAAAGAAAGAATGCGTGCGGATGAAGCTAACAAAATGTAGAGCGATTTTGAAGTTAATAAAAAGCTGTTTAGGAAGTGGGTAAAAAGGGCTAAGATTGGTGAAGGTAGGGGAATGAATGCGGTAAAGAACAAAATTGGAGAGATCATGTGGGACGAGAGCAATATCAGGGACTGCTGGAGGGAGTATTTTGAAGAATTGTACAATAATATTGCAGGCGTTGAGGATGAGCCTTGTGAAGTGGTATGTGAGAATGTGGTGATGGAAAAGGATATCAGTGAGGAGGAGGTCACAACGGCTATTAAAACTAAGAATATTGAAAAATGGGAAGGCCGCAGGCATAGATGGGATATCCAGTGCAATTATATAGTTTTGGTATAAATTACTAATTTGTAGGCTGCGTGAACTTTACAATTTATGCTTACAGGTTTCTGTTGTTCCAGCGGATTGGAAGAATGCTATCATCGTTCCATTGTACAAAGGGAAGGGAGGAAAGACCGAATGTAATAATTATCGGGCCTTTAGTATATTGAGTATTCCGGGAAAAGTGTTCAGTAAAATATTAATCGAAAGAGTGAGGAATATAACCTCCTACGGAATATGGGGTGTGCAGTGTGGGTTTATGCCTGGGAGAGGATGTAGTGACCAGCTTTTTGCACTTCAGCTAGTGGTAGAAAAATGTATGAGTGTTCGAAGGAAAGCGTACTGTGCGTTTGTCGATTTAGAGAAGGCATATGACAGAGTAAATAGAAGTTTTTGAGAGACTATGGAGAGAATGGGTTGTTATTGAATGTTATGATGGCGATGTATGACAATAGTAAGGCAAAGTGTAAGAGTTAACGGGGTTCTGAGTGAATGGTTTGTAATAAATCGGGGTGTAAAGCAAGGATGCGTAATGTCTCCATGGCTGTTTAATGTATTTATGGATAAATGTGTTAAAGACGCATGTAGTGAAAACGACAATATTTTGATTGGAAATGTAAACGTACGAGTTTTTCCATATGCGGATGATGCTGTTATGATCTCAGACACTCAACAGGGATTGCAGAAGCTCCTAGATAAGTTTTGTGAATCAACGGAGAGAATGGGATTGAAGGTTAATTCGTGCAAGACAAAAGTAGTAGAATTTGATAAGGAGAATGGGGAGAATAACTGTATGATGAGGGCGAATGGTGGAGTAAGTGAACAGGTGGATGATTTTGTGTACTTAGGTAAGATGTATGCGAAAGATAGAAGAATAAATGAGGAGATAAAGAGACGTGCGAATGCTGGAAGGAAAGTGGTAAGTAGCATGTGGAGCATATCAAGGAATGAGTGCCTGTCTAAGGAAGTGAAAATCGCCGTGTACAAAAGTCTACTTCTTCCCACTGTGCTATATGGTAGTGAAACATGGGTATGTCAGGATAGACATAAGAGTAGATTAAACGCCGTGGGTATGAGTTATCTGAGGAGTATTTGCGGCAAAAGTAGGATAGATAGGGTCAGGAATGAGTGGGTCATTAATGAATCTGGGTTAAATGCTCCAGTAATGGACGTGTTCGAAAGGAGTGTGCTTCGTTGGTTTGGCCATGTTGAGAGTATGGATGGGAGTCGAATAACGAAACAGATATATGAGAGTAGAATGAATGGTGTGAGGGGTAGAGGTAGGCCCAGAAAGTTGCGGTTGAATGTGGTGGAGGAAATTCTTAGGAGGAGGAATATTAATAGTCTTTAAAACAGGAGGGCGAGTAAGAAGCAGTGGATGGGGGTAGATGAAGCAAAATAGGTTTGCAAGGATAGGTCAGTATGGAGGAAATTATTGAAGCAGAGTTAGGTATACAATTATGTAATAATGGGTGAAACTTTTTGACTGTGCCTACCCCGGAATGGAAGGGCGCGATGGGTATGCATGTATGTATAATAATATAATGTTTATTACTTCCTTCAAATGCAAAATCACAATGAAATGAGCAATAATTGGAATGGCTTTAACATGAGCTAAGCGATTGTCACCATATTTATAAAACAGCCAAAATCGTACCCTGCAACATCAACTTAAGCATAGAGAGATTTCGTCTACGTTATGGCTATCCAACAAACTGATGTATACAGTCACATGATTCATTTTTTAAACCCTACGCTTTCACCCCTTTTTCTGCGGATTGGATTTGAGGGTCCTGAGTCACGTAGCCAATGTAAGTGCTTCATGATGTTGGCCGCCTAGAAACGCAATTTCATAGACGGCTCCAGTTTTCTCCCAGAGTTTCTTGCATCGCGGGAGTGTGGGAACGTATGGTAAGATTGATGGTGCGAGAAATTGCGTGCGATTTGTTACCGCAGAGAAACTATCGGAGAAAGTTGTGCCGTGTGACGTGGTCTTTAGTGGATACTCGTGGAAGCGATTGCCGGAATTTATGAAAGAAATCTTGTATTTTTGCCCCCTACCGAGTGGTACAAGCTGGTTGGATCTCTACGGAGTGCTTTTTCTCGTGAGGCCTTTATACTCTTGCACACATTCCACGTACAATGCAGGACCCCTCTCCGACAACCCTTTTCAATCTCCCAGTTTCCCGTGGCGCGACCTCAAAATCTCTGCCGAAGGCGACTACATGTCATTCGCCTCTCTTTCTCCATATCTCTTCAGTTTTCTATCCGTTTAGACGGACGACGATATAAAGACGCGAAGACCTGAGGTCGGTCGGTGGGGGAATGACTTTCTTGAAATCCCGAAAACCTATTGAAACAATAAAAAAAAGCTTAATGGGGAAGAAAACTGAACTATGGCGCTCCAAAATATATCCCTACGCAGGTACATCGTCCTCAGTACCCGTACACATCAAAGCAAAATACGATCGACTCATTCAGTGGTTGTTCACGATGTCTTTTGAGCTGTAGATATTTTAATGAAATTTTCTGTTGAGTTGTTCTTAAGCTATCTTCTAGGAAACTTTAAAAAATTGAATAAAAGCTCCAACTGAAATCCATACTTCATTCATGCTTAGTGCGTTTCTATAATTATTTTAAGGTAGTTTGAGCGAAATATCATTTTACATGGAATTCAATGAATTTGGTGTAATTTTCAAGAAAAATATCTTATTCTTCTTATGATACAAAAAATTCAACCCCTTACCACGTTACTTTCCGAGATGTTTGCCATGAAATACCAGCCCTTTTATATGGGAAATGGTACATTATGCACTCCAGAGAGACCTGATTTAACAAATGAGGAATTTCTAACACCTAGATTTCGTAAAAAAATCAACTGTGTGTAGTTTTTACGCTTTCTCAACTATTTTTGAAAATTAATCATATTGTCACCGCTGTAAATTCTTCGGGATCGCAGTATACCTTCCGTTTTGATAGAGTTTCAAGCGTACCGCGTGAAAAAAATGAGTCAAGTTAAAGATTTATTTGGATATTTTCATTTGATTACGTACAATTTCTGTCATATAAAACCATATTATTGCACCATTTATAATGCAATATTTAATTCGTGTGTTCAACAGCTGGTGAAACCAAAACGTGTGATTCGAATATGCTCTCGATTATGATTAGGGAACTATCTCGCTCGCACTAACTAAATAGTACAACGTGTTTGACAGGTTTTTCGCATCGTCAATTGCAAAAACTTTATCTAATGGTGCAGCAAAGCTGTGAAATGCGTCATACGAATTGCATAATTGTATTTTTACGCATACTGCATTATTTATTTTCGACGAAGTTATCAATATCTTACGAACTCCATAATACTACGGTAGATCAGATCATGAGAATAAAATAAGGGAAATAGATTGTAGAATAGACAGGTTTAAAATGTTTTTCCCGCGATCGATAAGAAACCATAATGGCTTAGTTGAGACTTTAAAGTAGGTTAGTTGACAGGTAGTGAAGCTGATTAATTCATATACACCGTTATGCTTGTATCTAAATCTGCCGATTAATGCTATCATGTTTGGCATGTTCCCTGCATTACTCTTGTGTCACGTTTACATAGTCACATGATAGGTAAAATTTTTGGTTTCTGTAGCATTAATAGTTGATCGATAGTGTAGTGCTTGTTGGTGAAAGTAAATTTATTCCCTTTAGTTCACGTTGGTGATGAGTCACGCCCTGCCAAACACTCTTGTGTTGGCTTCAGGGTAATAAGAAGATGTAGATTGTAGAATAGTACTATGCATCTTTTCAATGTGTATTCAATAATAAGATTCTTCCACGAAGTGACGCCTGAAGTGGTGAAGTTAATTCCGCTCCAACGGGATGAGAAAAATAGAACCTGTGGTTTAGATACATAGAATTTGACTTTCTCCTGGCAAATGACTGCCGTGAATTCTTCTCGAGTTTCCGTCCGGGTAAGATGCTCCATCTTCTCTATCATTCATCGGAACGCCGACGTTCCGATGAATTGCTTTAGCTTGGCGAAAACTTTTAGCACATATGTATTACGTTCATCATGTATCTCAAGGGATATGCGTTTCGAAATGCTAAAGCTATGTGTTATGAGGAGAAAAACACGGTTTTCAATTAGCAAAAAGTAGAAACCAAAAAGCTCACTCGGCTACATCCCTCTGCACTGTGTAACACCCCCTAAACGGGGTAAGAACATTTTTAATTCCATAGTAAATGCATCTACGCCTGCATAATACTCCGCGAGCGGACGCAGAGGCGTATGGCAAGGAGTGTCAGGCCACCTTCCGTGAAAAGTGGGATGGATAGAAGGAGGGACTGACAACAGAGGTGATTCGTGTTTAATGATTTTTCTTAAGGTGGCTCTGGCTTGACGGAGTCAGTCAAGACAAATACATAGTTGCAAATTTTTATTTAATGAGCTTAAAAATCCCGTCTATACCAAGGAAATAGGTTAAATATTGAAAACCAAAATTAAGGTACAGAATATGCAGATTTATCCATGATTATACATATAATCACCACACTTTTCCAGTCATAGGAACCGACTGCTGCGACATCTGAATGGAGCAACCGCATTTTGACTTAAATTGTTACATTAATTCGCGAATAACTTAAAAAAATATAGGCGGTAATATGCAAATAGTTTATATTTATTCAATTTTCCTAGGCTATTTGCTTCTTATAAATAGTTTTAACGAAATGCTTCAAAATCTTGTCTCGATCTGATGGGCATTTTTACAATGCAGATATAAATAATGTAGATGTGCAGTTTTCCACAAGGATAAAATTTACTTCGACCCGGGTTTCAATGTCTGTAAATCCTATTCAATGTCTTTTCAATGTCATTCAATTCAATGTCAAATATAACTTCAATGTCTATATCGTCCTTTCCTTGTACTCTCTTTTTGATAGCTTGCAGATCAGTACGCATTATTTTATTTGCTTTTGAGTAATTTTGTTTCCTGTAACGTTGGCTTCAGCCGATTTATCACCATTTTTTGTTGCGTGTTCGATCATAGGAATTCAATTCCTCTGCCTTTTAAGTTCCCGTCTTACTTCCCGCCGTATTTACTGTACCAGCGAGATTCTTTGATCTAATGCTTCAGTTTTATGGGAATAGGTAAATCCACGGATATCTTGGCGTGGAGTGTCCAAGAAATATCTCCATGATACTTCAATGTTTTCTTCCTTGGTAATAGGTACGGATTACGACAACTTTTATTCTACGGGATGTATTTCCATTTTTCAAGACGAAAGGTTGAAATCCCCACCGATAACTCTAACCTTCGGATTATACTATTGCAGTTTCTCTGGGTGAATTTCTATACTTGAGCCTATAGTCGCTTATTCTTTATTCCTTCTGCGTTATAATCGGGCGGTCTGAGAAATGAACAGAACACTTATGCTTCTCTTTTCCCATTCTTGAACGGAGCACCAAAATTTCTCTACTGACTGAGGGAGACTATCTCAGGCTTAACTTGGTGGAATCTTTCCATCGTTGAAAAAGAGAAAGAAAACTCTGCTTTTCCGCGTTATAAGTTTTTATTACACAATCCTGGCTCCGCTACGGTGCAGCAACGTCAGATAGGCGAATGAAAAATCGTTTTACCAAAACCAATCCCGTAACGCCCTATCTCCTCCCGTGATGTTGAACTACACTGCCAGCTCCCTTTCCTCAACCTTCTCATCCGTTCCTTGATCCACCCCGGAGATCCATAAAATGACTTGTTCCTTATGGCTTTAGAGACACATTTCAAAGGCTTGCATCTCATTCTCCATGGCCTTGAGGTTGTTTGACGGAGATATCGTTTCACCTATAAACCAGTGAATTTGGTCTCACTTTAAAGAAAAATATCTCACGTTTCCATAGAAATCAAAATATTAGCTCCTTACCGAACTGCTTCCCGAGATTTTTACCAAGAAATACCGGCCACGTTCCATGGTAAATTGTACGGATATGGTCTGCAGTGAGATTTTATTTAAACAAATTGTACGGATATTTACATCTACATTATACCCTGCGAGTCGCCGCATGGGCGTGTGGCAGGGAGTGTTAGGGCACCAGCCGTGTAAAGATGTAAGATTTGTGGGGTGAAATGGTAACGTGTATTATAGGAGTGTATTTAGTGGAACTCAATTTTTATCGTGGTCGCTTATTGTTCGCGGAAAGAACGAGGTTTTGTACCTATCTGTTCGGCAGAGTATATCTCTCATTTTATCGCATCTGTCAGACCTATAGATGTAGCGAGGTGTCATGATAATATTCTCTCTGTCGCTCTGAAACAGATCAGTTCGGAATTTATCAAGCAAACTAAGCGTATCGTGTAGCCTCCGAATCTCTAGGGGCTCCCACCTTAATCCCTCTAAAAGTTGTGAGACACGTACGCTCATAGCAGTTTATAACGAAGCGCGCTGCTTTCCTTTGTATTTTATTAATTTTTTTGGTTAAATCTTTATGACCAGGGTCACAAATACTCGCGGCGTATTCGAGGTGTGGCCTAACCAGCGCGAAGTAACATATCTCTTTTAATATTTCATCCGAGGACCTTCCTATTTATTATACGTTTAACAAAACCTAGTTTCTTTAATGCTGCGCCACTTATGTTTTGTATGTGTAAACCCCACGAGATATATTAATAGTTAAGGTAATTCCAAGATATTTTACCGTATCTGAAGATTTTATGTTTACTCCACACACGGTATAGGTCTGCGGTTAGATTTTATTTAAACAAATTAAGAATTTCTAACACCTAGGTCTCGACAAATAATTTAGTGTGTTGTGGGCATGATTAATCAGGCATTTTATAAAATAAATAATATTGTTATTTGTGTTTTTTTTAGAATTACAATAAAATCTTTAGTGAAGTAGTTTTAAGCGTACCGCGTGAGAAAAAATGAAATATATTAAAGATTTATGTAGATATTTTTATAGAGTTACTTATAATTTCAGTCGTAGAAAAGTATATTATTGCGCCATTAACATTAATATGTTAAATTATTGCATCTTACAGCTACTGAAATAAAGAATATGATATTCGAAGTGGTCACAGGTATGACTAGGAGAAAATATCTCCCGCTTAAACTACATTAATTCAGGGTCCTTATAGCAGTTGCAAAAGAACCTGGCGCTGCGCAGTGGACGATCTTGGTACATGAACCTCAGAAATTTTAAAACCCTGCCTGGCGGGGGAGGAAGGTTGTAATTTTTGGAGCGTCAATGAGCGAACCTTTTCTCGTTGCTGCCAACCGGTGCGCCTCGGTAAATTCCACGAATCACAGCTACATCTACATCATACCCCGCGAGCCGCCGCATGGGTGTGTGGTAGGGGGTGTTTGTTCATCAGCCGTGTAAAGGTGTAAGTTTTTTGGAGGTAAAATTGTGTCGTGTATTATGGGAGTGTATTTAATGGAGCGTAATTTTTATTGTGGTCGCTTATTGTTCGTGGAAAGAACGAGTTTTTGTACCTATCTGTTCGACAGTGTATCTCTCTTATTTTATCGCATCTTTCAGACCTAGAAATGTAGCGAGGTGTCATGATAATATTCTCTCTGTCGCTCTGAAACAGATCAGTTCGGAATTTATCAAGCAAACTAAGCGTATCGTGTAGCCTCCGAGTCTCTAGGGGCTCCCACCTTAATCCCTCTACAAGCTATGAAATACAATATGTCCGCTCGTTGCATTTTTTAATTACTACGTAGCTCGTAGCAGTTTTTAGCTACCTTGCGCCCGGTTTGATGCATTTTCCCTACTGTTCTCTTTCCTTCCATTTTCCCTCAAATGACTTTATTCACTGTTCTGTTATTATATATCCTCTGTACATGTTCTGCCTATATTTTCCTCTCGATTTTCACTAAGTGGGATAGAATCTCATCGCTAAAAAATTGTCATAGGTCATTTTTGTACCTTCGCCTCTAGTGTCTATTCTCTTTCACTGGGGCGGGTATCCTTCGTTCTACCTTTCTTTTATATGCCTCTAGCATATTTTCTGATGTGTCAATGTTGGTGTTTCTGTGCTACATGTAGCAACTGTGGGGAATAATGTTTTGTATTTGGGAATAATTTTGTGCATGAAAAGCAATTGCAAAATGCATTACAATTGCTTTTGTTTGACCATGAGTATCTAGCTGGTGTACACTTGTTTATGATTTTAGCGAGTATACATCAGGTTTGATTGCGTAATTTCGCTATTTCTGTCGGTCAGCTCTTTATTTTTAATCAGTGCACGCACAGGTTATCGTATAACTGCGATGTGCGGTGGAGACAAAGTGTTGAATGTTAATTTATTTCTTACGACCCGGGTTTCATCACGTATTAGCATCTATATTCAGGAACATTGATCATTTTCACATCTATATATATTCAGAAATCCAGGTGCTAAGGTACAAGAAGGGAAGCGAGGGGGAAGAGACGGGAGTTGGAGTGTGTTGTTGTGGGTTGGAGGCAAGAGGGGAAGGAGTGGGGGAGTGAAGGACAGTGTTAGGCTGGGTTGGGATTTTCCGGCGTTGATGTGTCTCCGGGCAGCGAGGGGTGGAGTGAGTGAGGAGAAAGAAGGGAAGGATTATTAGGGAATCCAAATAAACCTACCTCTGTATTTGTTTGATATTGGATACTTTATTTTGAACCACTTACCCTATAGTAACTATACGGATCATAATACATATTAGTTTAACTTTAACAGTAAAATAAACTTCATACTTTTAGCTAAAGCGTCATGAAATGACCGAATATCCAAAAATACACAACATGAAACAGGAAAATATTCAAACATAGCAGGTGAAACTTCTGATGACATTGCCATGAGAAAAATTCGACCTGGACCGGGAATCGAACCACGGACCTTTGGTTTTCCGGAAATGCGCAGACCACCACGCTATGGAATTTTTCTCATGGCAATATCTTCATGGTAATATCAGGAAAGTGAAAGTCTTGAAAGTCATAGAATAAAGGTCATGAAATGGAAAAATAGAAGTCATAAAGTCTCTGGTCATAAGTTAGGAGGTTTGAGAAGAATGAAGAGGAAAGTGGAGAGGGGGAGGAGGAGGAGGAGGAAGAGAATAAGAAGAGGGAGTGGCGAGTGAGTGGCAGGAGAGTGGAATGATGGAGAAGTGGTTGAAAGAAGACGGGAAGATCTGATAAAAAAATGAGGCTCGGTATCACACAACCCCTCGTGTGTGTCTCCCCCCCCCCTCACACACAGGGGGTTGAATGCTTTGACAGAGGATGGGGTGAAGTGAGATAAACCCGAAATGCAACCACTCGAACGGGATATCGACGGAAATACAAAAATCGAATTCGGGGGAAAAAAAGCGACGATTCTCCGGCTCCTTTGATATCCTTTCTTGCCGAGGGCGGAGCCCCAGGCGACGCAAGGGTGGAGGTTGATTTGAAAGGATGTTTGACGCCTTAAGAAAATACGATCGGGATCGGGGTCCTCTTATGCGAACGGGATTTTTTGGAAGTTCGACTCAATTTTTACTCTTATATGCCGCCTCCTCTTGGCTTTTTTCACTAGTTGTATGTTTACGCGACCGCTTAAGTATATTGTAACCCCACCTCACTGGCTTAAAGGTCCCGGGGAAGAAACACACAGAGAAAACGAGAAACAATATTGTTAATGGGGACTACCGCCGGCTGCAGCGAGAAGCTGTAGGACATAGTCAAAAATAATATTAGCACCTACTCACTCGGGGAAGTTGCTTCCAAACGAAAAATATATTTAAAAAAATGAAATAAAAGAAATACAGTACTTATCCACCCTCCGAGAAAGTCTTGATGCACAAATTAAAGTCGAACAAAAACAAAGAATCAGCTTTCACACACTTCCTTGATGCCAGCTTTCGAAACAAAAAGATGGCTAGCTCCTTTCGATGCACGTCTTTGTGTATATTGTCGATCCGTCAGCGCCGCCAGTGTCCAGCAAGGCAGACGAAACGAAGAGGGGAGCAGGAGCAGATGGAAACAAATAAGGGACGTGCGGACTCCGCTTCATGACGCCCCAATATACTCAACATCTACATTGTACCATGCAAACTGCGGGAATGGGTGTGTATGCAAGGGTGTGTTAGGACCAATTTATGAAATAGGGATGTCATAAAAAAGAAATCGGGGAAAGGGAGGATAAGATTAAGATACGTCACGGTGGATTATTGCATAGCCCTGTTTCTGTTATAAATTTTGGTCCTGTGTGGGGTGAAGAGAGTAACAATGCCTTGGGATTTTTTTCCTAATTTCCAGAGTTACTTTCCACTATAGTAACTCAAGACGTTGCATTATCAATTTTTCCTTCAATCCATGCTGTTAATGAGGTACTTTCTGTGTTATGTTTCATTTCACGCGAGATGTAACGCATTCCACGAAAATAATTGTTCAGGAAATCATCACTGAGTAAATGACACCCTATCTGGCTTGACTTGGTGGAAGCTCATGAATATTTAGCACGAATGAAAAAACACTGTAATCTTGCTCAGATTTTCTTCATATCGAACGTAATTAAGTGTAAAAAATGCCTTCAGGGTTCAACTATTTGAGAATATTCCAGAGTAAACGTTGATATATACATGCTGTTTCGAAACTTATACTTCAACTACGGTTAATCTGAATAATATCTTACGTTTATAGCGACAAACTCGTGCTTTATTTAAACCATTTCAGTCCCTCCCTTTTTTTAATTTTTAGATATTTCGCTGAAATGCGTTTCACGGAACTACTTATGTCTCGCAACACCACAACAAAGGAAATCAATTGCTATACTCACACTTAAACACCATCCATACCCATCACGCCGTTCCCTTCCGGGGTAGGCACAGTCAAAATGTTTCACTCGTTCATACATATTTGTACACCTAACTCTGCTTCAATAATTTCCTCCATTCTGACCTATCCTTGCAAACCTCTTTTGCCTCATTCACCCCATAACTTAAACACATTTTTAAATAATTGATGGAAATGTATTTTATGCAAATTAAATGACAGTAATGTATGAATTTGATATTTATGATAAATATTAATGCATAATAAATAATACGTGAAAAGGAGAACACACATTTTTAAATACTAAGTCGACCGCCATTTTTTGAAAACGGTTTGCATGTCGGCTAAAATTTTCTAAGTAGCTTCGGAATATGAATCGGAAATTTTTGCGTCCAGCGCACTCTTTTGAGGAAAATTTTTACTAGACAGCTAGTAATATGTGCCAGGAAAGTACCCTGGGATTTATATTTCATACCAAAAGAAGGGCTTGGGTACACAAAAAAGATCGAGAAGTACAGTGGCGGAAAAAATTAACGCAAAACTCATTGGCGTTTGAATGCGGCGTAAACGGGAACTAATTGAAATCGCTTTTGCTTCGACAACTTGACAACAATGAGACAGCATATGGAAACCGGGAATATTCAAACTCTCTATGAATGGATATCGATTTTACGCGTCATGTAAATAGTCATACTAATAAGGTTTATGTTCGCGAGATCGTCTAGGAGTTATAAACGTGATGAGCTTGCTTCGACCCTCACCCAGTTGAGGTTCCGAAGTCGTAGTTGATTATGTAGAGATGCTTACCATATTTTTTTAAGCTTTGGACCGTTTAAAAAAAATTTCTTGATTGAAACTTAAGAAACAATACGATGAAAGCATTATTTGTTGGGATATAAACATTTTTTACTCTCCAGATCAAATTCACTGACAATAAAACGTATTTCCTCGTGCAGGGAATAGCTGTGGATGAACATCGTTTTTTTAGGCCTCAAACTACTTCCGAGAAATATGATGCATTACAATTAACATTTTGGCGTAATTTCCTGTGAATTTCAAGTAAAAGTATGGGAAATCTGGTTGAATATAATGGTTTCCATGTGGAGAATAGTTTTATTTACGAGAATTTCCAATACCTTGAAACCCTACGTAAGTTTCCGCCCTCGTGCATACAGGTCGTCTCAAACACTTACATTTCTTAATTACTCCTAACGTAATATTATTTACTTTCTGAAAACTACTTTCAAAAATCCAGAACATTTTATTTGGTCCAGTTTTTAAAGGAAACATTAAAATTCCCTTTTTTCGTTGCATAGTAAGAACCACTGGACGCGGATTCCGCTTGATCGATGAAGTGGCCTAGAGGGATAGCGTTCGTCTGCGACCAAGAATGCCTGGGGTTCAAATCCTGGCGTGGCCTCTTTTAGTGCCTTTATAATTAATCTACGCGATGTGACTTTATTGCAGCCAAAACTTCGCAGGAATCCGCGGAAGGCCCAGGGAATGGATATTGACCTCAACCATGAGCGTGTGAGTTTTACGCATATTCGGGCTTAGTAAAAGAATCAGAGCGGTCTCCTTGGTCGTCGAATGAGACGTTTACTTCCCATTCTAGGGTACTCGGCCCCACTTGATTTCTACGTCCTGTCTGTCGTGTGATGCTCATACCTACTCATTCGCCAATTTACCACTCAATGAAAAGCTATTCATGAAGGAGGGAATAGACCGGATCTCTGATTGTGTCAGTTACTCGATTTAGTGACCTTACCTGATGCTACATTCACCTTTAAATTACTTTGAAATGATTTAGTAAAGAGGGCAATTATTTTTATTAGGAATTAGAATTTGGTTCTATCTGCCGAACTTGTAAATACCGATTACTTATCTGAGTGAGAGACCAAACAAGTGTGGAATTTTCTTCAAAATATCTTTAAAACGGTATTTGAAGCTTTCCCAGCATTGTTTTCTAGGTTTGGTATGAGCAATACATTAACCGTGTAGTTCAACAGTTCAACTTAGAAGATGGAGGATAATACTTAGAGGAGAAGGTAAATTAATGAATCACTTAAATACCTTTTGACATATTCGCAGTGAAAAATGTTTGGCTAAAATTACGCAGTTAAATTTTATGAGGAGCATTTTTATACCCACGCGTTAGTAATACTCCGACAAAAATGCCCCTATCTTCCCCTGTGAAAGTGATAAAATACTCAAAATCATCTTTTCCATGTAGCGAGTAAGCAATAATTAGATATTCTTCCTATGGTCATTTGTATACTCCTCATAAATCCGCAGAGTAGTCAATGGAGTGCAAATTAGAAATGTGCACCATCAAAGATTATACGATTGATACGTTCCTAAAGAATCTATTCCTCTTCAAATGCGTCGTAATATTATTGCTTCAATGGAAGTTAAAGTTGTGAGTGCCCCCACATGAAGATATTTGCAGACTTTTTACAGGGTCATAAATTTCATCTCTTAGTGGTAATGTATTTTAACGGATGTTGAAAAGGGACACTGTAATGCTTTATTTAGAACGAGTGGAAAAGGTTAAAATGAATGCGTAATTCTCTCAATTTGAGCTATGTGTGCTCATAATCACAGCAAAGGATCATCGAGAAATATGCTGGTATTTACATAAAGAATGTGGATGTTTATTAGCCTTATAATCAATCAATCCCCCTCCATTTTCGATTTCCTGACCAAGTATTTGTGACATGGAGTTGCCCTCATTTCGGTATCATTTTACTGGGTTCATTTCCCATTCTTCCCCCACGATTTTCCTCAATGCATCTTAATTTGGGGTTGTTTCGTTTGAGGGGGTAGAAAAGCGTTTGTTTCTTGCATCTTTCTCATAATGAACGCTGCGCTCCGTACAGCCCGCTCCATCTATGTTTCATGATTGATTTTGAACCATCGCCTAGAATTTTGACATTTGTGACCTCGTAAGTATTCCTAGTTGCGGACGAAAAATGAATATTGATAAAAATTTGAATAAACATAGTTCTTATTATAGCGGACATGAATTTAATGAATTTCGTTTGATAGTAGTAAGATATTTTTTTTGAACTTTTAAACACCAAATAAAAGTTCAGTGGGTGAAAGTCAAAGGCGGAACACCTCTTCGGGTAATTTTTCGACAGATGTTTTTGCCTTTTACAAACCTACTATCCGATTCCTCCGCCTGGGAGAAAAATGAGGCATACTCAAAGGCTATTAAGATCTTTTTTTCCTCCAAGAATTGTGGGAGAGGCCGCTAAAACTTTGAACTGCATGTCTGCTTGCGCTGTCCGCTCTGCTTGTTCGTCTATCGACGCTCGTCTCAATGAAGTAGTCATCAGTAAACCTTGGCCAAGTTCCGGGTGGTGATGGTCGGGGTGGTTTGTTGTTGTGAATAACGCACAGGTTTCAAATACTTGCTGCACCAGAAAGAAAAGGCTCGTCGCGCTTCGAAAAAATTGGAAGCCCCCGTCGAATACTTTTAAGGGCGTAAGAGAAGTCAAATACCACTTCTTTCCTGTGAGCTAAACGCCTGGCGTTCAAGACATTATCTATGGCAGAAAAGGTATCCCCAGCAACACAAGGGGAAAGTAAGCTCTTATTAAAGGCATACTATTTTCCAAATCAATATAATGCGCCCTTCATACATTCCGATTTTTTATGGATTAGTATTGGTGGAGCTTTGTATCGACACGGGGAAACCTCTAGGGATCCTCAAGAGTCCTCCACGATTGCTCGTTGCTTTAACTCAGACTTAAGGAGCTGGCCTCCAAACCCATGCATGAGGGGAACTTATGGCGTTTGATTGGAATGGTCTGGGCTGATGAGGTAAAATCGAGAACTACTTCTTTCTGTTTGTATTCCCGGGAGAGTAGTATGCTTTTTCCTATCCTTTGGTTATTTTAAACGTTCGTAGACAATACCACCACTCATTTTAAAAGTAACTTAGTTCACATTAACGCATTCGGACGCAAATAAATTCACCGAAAGGATACGAAACATCATCATAAATTCGCCTTGTCATGAGAAAGTCTAGTACTTGTTATTGGGTAGCAAAACTGAATCGCAATCATGGTTCTTCATAATAACGTTGTTCGAGTACGCTCATGATTTCGAAAACGTGATCGTCATTAAGAAAGATCGGGTGCTACATAGCAATGGAGTGCGCTACCAGGACCTTGTGCATTGCCCTACCAATGCGGCTTGCCTTTTGGATGACAATAACGACCATAAGAAGAAAAGAACCGAAATCCCACCCCTGGTCGAGACATTTTTGGGTTTCTCGTTCTATTTCTGGTCGAGCAAAATTATTTTTATTCGGCAAATTTTATCTCTTTTATATTTAAAAAATTTCATATTATCAGCCAGTCATTGCAGCTACACACTACATTCATTCATATCGCCAATATGAGGAAATTTATATAAACACTCATTTGCGTTCATTACAAATCGAACACGGACCACTCTTTAGCTAGCCAAATACATCTGACAGCTACAACATTAACCGTTACCTATTAATTTATCTCATTAATGATATTTTACTCCAAACTGAAGTCATTTAAAAGGCTTTTTGTTAATTTTATATGTGCGGCGAATTTATAGCTAAGCATATAAGATAGTTTGCAATCAGACGTAATAGAGTTGTTTATCCATAACTACACCTAATTTGGGTAAACTTTTCTGAATGCTTATTCGTATATCCTATATTTACATGATAAAACTTAACAGTGGACAGCTAGTCACCAAGCTTCCTGTGATAAGATGAAAGAAATATCGGGAAAATATGCCTAGATTATTCGGTATCGATGCGAGCACATTTATTTTTATTTCGTGAAATCATATATGTTTACGTATGTTTTCATAGTTCAATCCCATTCTGACGAACTAAAGATGGATTTATATTGGGTCAAGAATGATTCATTAATAAATATCAGTTTTCAATTTAATCATTATCCGTTTAAGGAACTTCGTCAATTAACAAATGGAAAATCATGAAAAATTACATTACGTAGACAATACCTATTTTAATTAAATCTTTTTTTTATCGACATTTGGTGAGGATAAATCTCCATTTATATTATTTCGGTGAAACAGACACAGTACGCATCATTCTAAAAGATCCTCGGAAAGTCGACCACAATAAATATCCCTTGGTGGTAGAAGATGAATATTTTAGCATATAGTATACTGAATTGGGGGGGATAGTGAATATTTTTTATCATCAGTCTTTCTGTTTAAATGATACCATTCGACCTAAGAACCACGTTGAAACAAACAGCGATGCGCTGCGACTGAATGTGCAAGTAAAATGAGACGAAAGCTCAAAAATGAGGCGATTGATGACCAAGTTCTAGGCTCCGACAAATGTGAGTTCCATTGCGGATTTCAAATATTTGCGGTAGACGATGTTTTCCTCAGTGTTGCCAGTCTTTCGAGTGTGTACTGCTCCTAGAAGTTCCCAAAAATGCCGCATTCTGGCGCGCGAAAAATTTTGCGTTAATTTCTTCCGCCACTGTACATAAATGTACCTCTGGTACTGAAAGGGTTAATGAAGGGATGATGCAATCGATAAGTTTGCTCACTCGTATGCTCAGTAAAATATTGGGTCTGGGGAAATAAGTATGCATTTCAAGTTAACTTCATAATATTATACTTGCATATTGTTATTCATTACTTAATATATAGTTATTTCTTTAGTTGTTAATTCTTCACGATCTGCTTTACGTTTGCCGCGCGTGCAAAGAACTTTCCATCTATTACTGTCTCAAGCGGTAGACGTATTATTGTGGGGTTTGATTTTAGAATGGACCGCGGAAAACCAGAGGGGGCTCATAAATTGGGAGAATTTTTATTTTTTCATAACTTAATTATTCAATGAGGGCCTGAGCCCACCTAAACATCATGTTGGTGTACATTCTCGTTTTATTTCGTATCTTACATCTCCTGAAGGCATAATCCATCAATTATGTGTAAAATTTTTGCCTCGTCATTATTTTCTCATTGTGTAATATTTCTACCATGCTTACTGATATTGTCTTTCTCTTCCATTTGCAGGGCTAAAGTGATACTTAATGGTCCTTACCGAAGTATGCCCCTGCAATTTTCCTGAAGCATTCAACATCGAGACGCATAGCAAATATCGTAGGGCGGACAGTACAGTGCCAAGGGTGATGAACTATCCAGCCAGGATTGCTACAGATGCCCAAAATATTGAAAAAAGCACTCGAAATGAAGCAGCCGTAACGTTTAGCAGACGATAGCTTCATCTTGCTGCCACCGACGGCTGGAATTTGATTTAGAATAACGCTGATACCGTTAAACTTCAAGCATCTTCGGCTCTCTTGGTATTCTTTTTGTGTTATTAATGTGGAATACACGGACTAAAGTAATTCGCTTATTTTTCGCTTGCAAAGTGCCTTCTCATATGTGAAGTTTATTTATTATATTCAGACGTGTCCTCTGCCTAATCAGAATCTGATGTTTTCGCCGTGCTCAGTGTTGTATCATTTTTCAGTGCTTGTGTCCTGTGCATTTTAGTGTCTCAGTGTATTTTATTTAGTCTGCAGTGCTTACCTAGTGCCCCCCCCCTTGTGCGCATGCTTATCTCGTTATTAGCTGATGTGTTGTCACCCTTATTTTTGCTTCCCACAATATGCGATGCGTTTTAGTGAATGGTGCACCCCCACTAGTTCAGCATGATCCTTGCTCCCCATAGTGTTTTCTGTCCCATTCTTTGTGCGCCCATTGTTTTTTAGTGTTGCTCTCGCGATTTATTAGTGAAATAAGAGTGCCAGTGTTATGCATGTGTGTGTGTTTATGTGTCAAAGTGCAAATAAGTTTTCTTAAGAAGATTCGTGTGGAATACCGTTTGCTGGGTGGCGCCGCACAACTGACTTCGGAGCTGCAGTTCTTAAGGTGAGACACGCCTTCAGTGGTTGAAAGGGTGCTTTGGTTGTTCGGACAAATTAGCTTTTTCTTATTATCGGAGTCGAGGGAATGGGTGAATTACCATATCACGGGAACAGACTTTACCACTGCTAAACTCATCGTTTGGAAATATTTTCGGCGTACTTGCTTAACTGAGCTAACTTTAGACTTCAAGCCGCACTATATTGGTTAAAAGTTTATCTTTGGTTGATATTTAACTATAAATTTATTATAGTTCATTTTTAACTATTGATACATACTATATCGTTACTAAAATATTCAGTGTTTCATAATTTTCGGACTTTAAAAAAGACTGTGGGAAATTATTTGGATTTCAACCACATATTTTATATGTCAACAAATAACTACAGTTTACCCAGGGATGTTTTAGAAATTTACTGAAATACTTGAATTTTACTTTCGTGATGCTTCTGAATCATTCGGATTTGCTGGCCGTACTTCCATCGGGATACTGTAGAAAAGGATATGGTCATGAGATTCGCTTAAGAGGTCTGCTGTGTATTTTGGTATAGACGGCCAGGAGAAATTTCAGCGAGTGTAACAGTTCTTCCATCAATGTCCATGTACTGGAAATAAGATACTTCGCTGTTAGTCGTAGTATTTTAACTTTAACTCATTTGTCACGAATAAACCAAAATGTAGATTTTAGTGTCCCGTTTGGACAGTGTCGCCTTTTGCAGGCCAGGTGAAAAATGTAAGCAAGATCCAGAATTTTGTTCAGGGCTTCATGATAGTTGTATTTCAGTCAGTGCGTAAATTGCTCACGCTGGTTACTCTTTATTGCAGGTAGGGAATCGACCACCGGTGGACTGCGTCCGACGCCTTGGACAACATGGGAGACGCATCCGCTTTAAACAAAGGGAGTCTTCAAACCCAACGGCGTCGACCGCTTAAGGCATTGCAATAAACTTAAAGGGTCTCCTAGAATCATTTACGCAGTCATTTCTCTCTCTTATGTGCTCTCGCGGTTTGCGATTGCCGGACACTTTTTAACCGAGGAATTTGGACCTAATTTGTTTTAACTTTTTTAAAAATTTCCCACAGCCTTTCGCGGTTGACCCGTTTGGTATTTTTTTAGTAGCATTTTCCTAGCCTTTTCGTCGTTTTTTTTCAGGTCCACTTAGCTCTGTTGCTTAGGCGCGATCGTTGCACGCAATCGTGGGCGTGCCCAGTTGGTAGGGCCGATTCGAAGGGACCCGGATGGTCACTGCGGACGTGTTCATCCTCCCCAGTGGCCAGCCGCCCACGCGACTCAGTCAATCGATGGTTTATTTCATGTTATGCGATCTGTACTTTCTATTTCCTTTACAGGCTCATTTAGAGGAACAATGTCCCTGACGGATTGTCAAAGGATATTGAAATGCCGCGATAAATGATCCCTATCTCACCAATCACCCCAAAACTTAACTTAGGAAGTAAGACTTATTGTTAGACGTTGGGTATTTTTAAAGGCTTTAGTATGTACATTTTGTTTGAACTAATCCACGGCCACGATTGTGAGCTGGCAGCAATCTCAGATAGCTTCCAGATGTCATCATTCCTAATCCACAAGTCTTATCCTCCTGTGATGGATGGAGGTGGGCATACGCTATCCTCAGAGAACCACGCTCTATTGAGTCTGGATGTTTTCCCTGGGATGAAGAGCAGAATCCTAAAATCATCGATAAGGACTCTCTTGGTAAGTACCTATTGCTTTGTAGACCTCACCTCTATGTGAGTAATTTATAACATCATGCCTAGTCGTACGGAATGTTAAGCGAGAGTTAGATCCGAATGTATAAGATTTAAAGAGCAGCAGCCTTTGTGATACTGCTGCAGCACATCCGGAATTTCCTCTTAAAAGTTGGTAACTGGACTCATCCAACCGTTTTTTGTCTGTTTTGTCATTAAGCAGAAATATTTACCGATAAGTAGGTCTTCAAATATTAGACCTTATGTTTTCTTCCCCAGATTACCAACTTTTGGAAGAATAACTTTGGTTGCCATAACCGATGATTGATATTGTTGTTATGATTCTCAAATGACGGCTGAAAGTTGACCGAATGGTCAAGGGGGAGCTTTTTTAAGTGATAAAATAAAACAGTATTAGTCGCCGCTAAAATGAGCATACGATGTATGAGGATTCGAACTACGTCTCATCAATATAATGAAGAGGATATAACTAACGATTCATGATTTTATAGTTTTCGTTCCTTGCACCATTGCTGACTACTATAGGAACAGTGAAAATCGCCATGAAATTTAAATAATAGATAACTGCATACTCCGAACAAACTAGATAAGAGGCGACTGCCATTCTCCCTTGTTAAACCTTGCGATGCACAAGTTGGATGTACAGTGGCGGAAAAAATTAACGCAAAACTCATTGGCGTCTGAATGCGGCGTACACGGGAACTAATTGAAATCACTTTTCCTTCGACAACTTGACAACAATGAGACAGCATATGGAAACCGGGAATATTCAAACTCTCTATGAATGGATATCGATTTTACGCATCATGTAAACAGTCATACTAATAAGGTTTACGTTCGCGAGATCGTCTAGAAGTTATAAACGTGATGAGCTTGCTTCGACCCGCACCCAGTCGAGGTCCCGAAGTCGTAGTTGATTATGTAGAGATGCTTACTATATTTTTTTTAGAGCTTTGGACCGTTTAAAAAAATTTTCTTGATTGAAACTTAAGAAAAAATACGATGAAAGCATTATTTGTTGGGACATAGAATTTTTTTATTCTCCAGATCAAATTCACTTACAATAAAACGTATTTCCGCGTGCAGGGAATAGCTGTGGATGAACATCATTTAAATAGGCCTCAAACTACTTCCGAGAATATCATGCATTACAATTAACATTTTGGCGTAATATCCTGTGAATTTCAAGTTAAAGTATGAGAAATCTGGTAGAATAGAATGGTTTCCATGAGGAGAAAATATTTCTTCACAAGTATTTCCAATACCTTGAAACCCTACGTAAGTTTCCGCCCTCGTGCATACAGGTTGTCTCAAACACTTATATTTCTAAATTCCTCCTAACGTAATATTATTTACTTTCTGAAAACTACTTTCAAAATTCCAGAACATTTTATTTGGTCCAGTTTTTACAGGAAACCTTAGAATTCCCTTTTTTCGTTTTGTAGTAAGAACCACTGGATGCGGAGTCCTCTTGATCGATGAAGTAGCCCAGAGGGATAGCGTTCGTCTGCGGCCAAGAATGCCTGGGGTTCAAATCCTGGCGTGGCCTCTTTTAGTGACTTTATAATTAATCTACGCGATGTGACTTTATTGCAGGAAAAACTTCGCAGGAATCCACGGAAGGCACAGTGAATGGATATTGACCTAAACCATGAGTGTGTGAGTTTTACGCATATTCGGGCTTTGTAAAAGAATCAGAGCGGTCTCCTTAGTCGTCGAATGAGACGTTTACTTCCCATTCTAGGGTACTCGGCCCCACTTGATTTCTACGTCCTGTCTGTCGTGTGATGCTCATACCTACTCATTCGCCAATTTACCACTCAATGAAAAGCTATTCATGAAAGAGGGAATAGACCGGATCTCTGATTGTGTCAGTTACTCGATGTAGTAAACTTACCTGATGCTACATTCACCTTTAAATTACTTTGAAATGATTTAGTAAAAAGGGCAATTATTTTTATTAGGAATTAGAGTTTGGTTCTATCTGCCGAACTTGTGAATACCGATTACTTATCTGAGTGAGAGACAAAACAAGTGTGGAATTTTCTTCAAAATATCTTTACAACGGTTTTCGAAGCTTTCCCAGCATTGTTTTCTAGGTTTTCTATGAGCAGCCGTGTAGTTCAACAATTTAACTTATAGGATGGAGGATAATGCTTAGAGGATAATGCTTAGAGGATAAGGTAAATTAATGAATCACTTAAATGCCTTTTGACGTATTCGCAGTGAAAAAGTTTTGGCTAAAATTACGCAGTTAAATTTTATGAGGAGCATTTTTATACCCACGCGTGAGTAATACTCCAGTACGCGTAAGTAAAAACGCATCGCGTATCTTCCCCTGTGAAAGTGATAAAATACTAAAAATCATCTTTTCCATGTAGCGACTAAGCAGTAATTAGATTGGATTGGATTTTTGGGGAGGCGACCGACGGCTAAGGTCATTTGCGCCATAGGGGATAGGTAAGGGAGGAAGGGTGGATAGAAACCCGGCGTCGGCATTAGCCTGCTCTTAACGAAAGGCGCCAAGGGGACCACGGCTTAACGTCTCATCCGACAGACGGAGTACTCCACTTGAAGTGCCCTCCACAAGACACTCAAGTAGGGATCGGGTTCCTCTGAAAAACATCCGCCACTGCAGGGATTTGAACCCTGGCCGCCCGTGTGGTAGGCGAGTACTCTAGCCACCACACCAACCCGATCCCCAGTAATTAGATATTTTCCCAAAGGTCAATGTATACTCCTCTTAAATTCGCAGAGTAGTCAATAGAGTGCAAATTAGGAATGTGCACCATCAAAGATTATACGATTGCTACGTTCCTAAAGAATCTATTCCTCTTCAAATGTGTCGTAATATTGTTGCTTCAATGGAAGTTAAAGTTGCGAGTGCTCCCACATGAAGATATTAACAGACCTTTTACAGGGTCGTATATTTCTTCTCTTAGTGGTACTGTATTTTAACGGATGTTGAAAAGGGACACTATAATGCTTTATTTAGAACGAGTGGAAAATGTTAAAATTTATGCGTAATTCTCTCAATTTGAGTTATGTGTGCACATGATCACATCAATTGATCATCGAGAAATATGCTGGTATTTACATAAATAATGTGGATGTTTATTAGCCTTATAATCAATCCATCCCCCTCCATTCTCGATTTCCTGATCAAATCTTTGTGACATGGAGTTGTCCACATTTTGGTATCATCTTACTGGGTTCATTTCCCATTCTCCCTCCACGATTTTCCTCATTGCATCTTAATTTGGGGTTTTTTCGTTTGAGGGGGTCGAAAAACGTTTGTTACCCGTATTGTCCTCATAATGAACGCTGCGCTCCCCGCAGCCCGCTCCATCTATGTTACATGATTTGTTTTGAACCATCTCCTAGAATTTTGACATTTGTGAACTCGCAAGTATTCCTAGTTGCGGAAGAAAAATGAATATTAATAAACATTTGAATAAACATAGTTCTTATTATAGCGGTCATGAATTTAATGAATTTCGTTTGATAGTAGTGAGTAACAGGTTTTTTTTTCTTTTAAACACCAAATAAAAGTTCAGTGGGTGAAAGTCGAAGGCGCAACACCCCTTCGGGTAATTTTTCGACGGATATTTTTGTCTTTTACAAACCTGCTATCCGATTTCTCCATCGGGGAGAAAAATGAGGCATACTTAAAGGCTAATAAGATCTTTTTTTCCTCCAAGCATTTAGGAAGAGGCCGCTAAAACTGTGAACAATCTCTCTGCTTGCGCTGTCGGCTCTGCTTGTTCGTCTATCAACGCTCGTCTCAATGAAGTAGTCATCAGTAAACCTTAGCCAAGTTCCGGGTGGTGATGGTCGGGGTGGTTTGTTGTTGTGAATAACGCACAGGTTTCAAACACTTGCTGCAACAGAAAGAAAAGGCTCGTCGTGCTTCGAAAAAATCGGAAGCACCCGTCAAATACTTTAAAGGGCGTAAGAGAGGTCAAATACCACTTCTTTCCTGTGAGGTAAACGACTGGCGTCCGAAACATTATCTATGGCAGAAAAGGTATCGCCCGCAACACAAGGGGAAAGTAAGCTCTTATTAAAGGCATACTATTTTCCAAATCAATATAATGCGCCCTTCATACATTCCGATTTTGAATGGATTAGCATTGGTGGAGCTTTGTATCGACACGGGGAAACCTCTAGGGATCCTCAAGAGTCCTCCAAGACTGCTCGTTGCTTTAACTCAGACTTAAGGTAGCTGGCCTCCAAACCCATGCATGAGGGGAACTAATGGCGTTTGATTGGAATTGTCTGGGCTGATGAGACGAAATCCGAGAACTACTTCTTTCAGTTTGTATTACTGGGAGAGTAGTATGCTTTTTCCTAACCTTATAGCTATTTTAAACACTCGTAGACAATACCACCACTCATTTTAAAAGTAACTTAGTTCACAGTAACACATACGAACGCAAATAAATTCACCGAAAGGATACGAAACATTATCTTAAATTCGCCTTGACACAAGAAAGCTCAGTAGTTGTTACTGGGTTGCACACCTGAATCGCAATCATGGTTATTCATAATAACATTGTTCGAGTACGCTCATGATTTCGAAAATGTGGTCGTCATCAAGAAAGATCGGGTACTACATAGCAGTGGAGTGCGCTCCCAGGACCTTGAGCATTTCCCTACCAATGCCGCTTGCCTTTTGGATGACGATAACGACCATGAAAAGAAAAGACCGTGATCCCACCCCTGATCGAGACATTTTTTGAGTTTTTCATTCAATTTCTGGTCAAGTAAAATGATTTTTCTTCGGCAAATTTTATCTCTTTTGTAATTAAATAAATTCATATTATCAGCCAGTCATTGCAGCCTCACATTATACATTCATTCATATCGCCATTATGAGAAAATTTATGTAAAAACTCATTTACGTTCATTTAAAATCGAATTGAACACGGACCACTCTTTAGCGATCCAAATACATCTGACGGCTACAACATTAACCGTTACCTATTAATTTATTTTATAAATGACATTTAATTCCAAACTTAAGTCTTTTAAAAGGCTTTTTTGTTAATTTTATATGTGCGACGAATTTATAGCTAAGCATATAAGACATTATGCAGTCGGGGGTTAAAGAGTTTTTTATCCATAACTACACCTAATTTGGGTAAACTTTTCTGAATGTTTATTCGTATATCCTGCATTTACTAGATAAAGCTTAACAGTGGACAGCTCGCCACCAAGCTTCTTGTGGTAAGACGAAAGAAATATCGGGAAAATATGCCTAGATTATTCGGTATCGATGCGAGCACATTTATTTTTATTTCATGAAATTATATACCTATTTATGCATGTTATCATAGTTTAATCCCATTCTGACGAACTAAAGACGGATTTATATTGAGTCAAGAACGGTTCATTAATAGATATCAGTTTTGAATTTAATAAATATTCGTTTAAGGAACTTCGTCAATCTACAAATGGAAAATCGTGAAAAATTACATCACGTAGACTATGCTTATTTTAATTAAATCTTTTTGTATCGACATTTGGTGCGGATAAATCTCGATTTATATCATTTCGGTGAAAAAGACACAGTACGCGTCATTCAAAAAGATCCTCGGGAAGTCGACCACAATAAATATCCCTTGGTGGTAGGAGATGAGGATTTCAACATATATACCAAATTGGGTGGGATAGTGAATATTTTTTATAGTCAGTCTTTCTGTATAAATTATATCATTCGACGTAAGAACCATGCTGAAATAAATACAGCGATACACCGCGACTGAATGTACGAATAATATGAGAAGAAAGCTCGAAAATGAGGCGATTGATGACTAAGTTCTAGGCTCCGGAAAATGTGAGTTCCAGTGCGGATTTCAAATATTTGCGGTAGATGACGTTTTCCTCAGTGTTGCCAGTCTTTGGAGTGTGCACTGCTCCTAGAAGTTCCCAAAAATGCCGCATTCTGGCGCGCGAAAAATTTTGCTTTAATTTCTTCCGCCACTGTACTTTAGGTGGGTTTTGTGCGAATGAACTGTACAGTTTTCTTGACTGAATAAAGGAAAATACTAGGTAATATTCCACTTCATATTTTATGGTTTCCAACCGGTCTCCATTTTCTCAAGATATCATAACTCTCTCTCCAATAGTGCTACAGCCCTAGTTGAGCCTTGGCCTCGTCAGTGTTCCGTCTCCATCCATCTCGGTCTCTTGACTGTTCGCTCCAGTTCCTGATCCTTAGTAGGTCTCTTGCATCCTAGCTCATATCATCTTCCCGCCTTGCCATTGCTTTGCCCACTGGTCTCTTTCCTCCCATACTCTCAAAGAAGCCTTTTTTGCCACCCTTGTCTCTGGCATCCGCTGGACATGTCCTGCCCATCGGAGACTCATTAGCTTAATGTGTTTGGAAATTTTAGGCTCTTTGTACAGTTCATATATTTCATTGTTCCACCGAATTCCTCAGATCCCTTCGCTGTTTACTGGCCCATAGATTCTCCTCAGCATTCTTCTTTCTAGGCCATCCAGTAGTTCAGCAGATTTGGCCGTCATTTCCCATGTTTCACTTCCGTATGACAGAATTGTACGTGTAAGGTTTTATAGAGTTTGACCTTTGTTTCCCTGTACACATTTCTTGACATAAACACAGGAAGTAGGGAGTTGAAGGTACGGTTTGCTGCATCTATTCGCTTCCATATTTCCTTGGTCTCATCGTTGTCCGAGGACACTTTGGTACCCAAATAGGTAAAGTTGTTAATACCTTCCAGTTTGTAGTTCCCAATGGTGATGGTTTGCCCATTACTAACTCTATGCTTTCTACTTTGTGACATAAAATTAGTTTTATGTTCGTTTACTGTAAGGCCTAGATCTCGAGAAATCAAAAAATCTATCATAATTTTTATAAAAGCTGATATTGGTGTTAAAACATCAAAAGCAGTTAGGTTCGCGTAAATGTGGTAAGAAATGTTACCGACGGTGGATCAACGAAAGACTTCTCTAAAATTCCACTTCCGAAAATAGTTTTTAATTAGACCAAGTTTCGAATTGAAATGCTATCATGAGGAGGGTTAATATATCTTAGATGATGGTATTTTATGTCGAAACCATGGCCAAAATGAATAATCTTTTCTGTAGTGGAATTTGACATTGTTATTTTTCCTGTCAATCCTGGATGAAAATACAGAAATTCAGGAATGAATGAGGCATAGGATACTCTTCATAGAAGTAAAAATTATGATTATTGTGAAAAGAAGAGCGTACAAGTCATATTTGCATTCCTATCACCGAGGATTTAAATGCTTTGACTGTTCATACCCTGAGAGGGAACGGCGTAATGGATATACACACCATGTACGCGTGTAAATTTTTATTTATCAAAAATATACAGCTCTTCATGCATGGAGGTACACTCCTCCCAATCAAACAAGCTCACAGACAGAAATTCGAAAAATCCCAAAATAGCTCGAACCGCAACGACAATTGATCTTGAAATGAAGAGTCAGCTCCAGCATTTTTGCAAGCGAAAAACATTTAATGCATATTGTTTACATATTTTTAGATATATTCAAAACCATATCATTTACTGACAACGTTATCAGTATCTTACGAACTCCGACATTATACGTAAGAATATATGAGAATATCGTGGGAATAAAATTAAAGCAGAAGAGATTAGGGAAATAGATAGCAGAGGAGAAGGGTTTCAAAAGTCGTTATTTTCCGCGATCGATAGGAGACCATAATGGCTGCTGAAGAGACTTTAAGTACATAGGTCACTGGACTGGTCGTGCAGGTGATCACTTCATGTGCTCCATAATGATGCATAAATGAAAACTTTGCCATTTTCCACAATATAAATTTTACTACGACCCAGGCTTCGATGTTTTTACATCATCATAAGGCACAAATGAAGTTAGGAGCACATAATATATAGTCATGGGGAAAGGTGGTGGGGGGAGGGAAAGAAAGACTTGCTGTTGAAAAGTATGCACACCTAACTTCATTTCTACATGACGATGATGTAAAAACATCGAAACCTGGGTCGTAGTAAAATTTATATAGTGGAAAATTTCTAAGTTTTCATTTATGCAACATGCATAAGTTGCACACATATTCGCTAGAATCTTCGGATGTTATATGCTCCCTAATGCTTGTTTTACGATCTGCCACGTAAAAACATCACGTTTCGCATGATGCCAACATGACTTTTAAATCTCCTTCACTTAGCAGGAAATTTATACAAAAAAATTCAGTGGCCCAAGTAGCATATCTGTAGTTAAGTGCATGCTGGTGAAAGTAGCAGGTAAATATAGTACATGATGGTGATAACTCACCCCCCCCCCGCCAAGCAACTCCGAGGAGGCTTGCACGTTAAAATACAGACGTAGATATACAAAACAAGCAAGCTGATAAAAATAGAACGCCGATTTCGTCGGCTATAGTCTCTTCAATACTAGAAATATCAGTTTTGTGATATCAGAATATGGTATAAATCTTTTTCTTATCTTAAGGCTTCTAATAGCAAAAGAAGACCAAATAACTGAGAAATTTAAAAAGAAACGGTATGACAAAATATGATAAGATCAGTCTCGAATATGTCTGAAGGCTTGAAGTTGAAGAAGACTTGAAAGTTGAAATTTTAAAGTTTAAGAAGACTTGAAAGTTTGAAGAAGATGGGATGAGACTCCATAGCGCTAAGCTGCTTTTCCATGGACGCGACAGAGGCGAAACTTAGCGACTTCACTTGTAACTACCATTGCGTGAAATCGCTCCCATGAAAGAGTGCCAGCAGGCTGACGTGAGCGTCAAACAGAGTCCTCTATATGACATCCCATGAACTGCGTTCATAGTTCAGTGGTATGCATGCAGAGGACTTCGGTATAGAAAGAGCCCGCGCTCGGCTATGTGGACGGAGATGGAAACCATGAAACGCACCAGTTGGCGAAATACCCGAGATTTTGCTCCCTAGATAGATTCAGCTAGCAGCAAATAAACGAATTCAGCATCGCAATGCACTGTCATGGAATTTATCCAACAATACTCACAACCGACATCAGAAATATTATACTCATGAGTTGAGAAGAACTAATCGAACACAATTCCCTCGAGCTTGACTGCTGAAGATTCGTGGACTTAATCACTAAAATAAATTTGTAACTTTCAAAATATATTTATCAATCACCAACCCGTATTAAGGGAAGGGCAAAATCGTATGACGAGATCCAACCCCCGGCGCAGACTGATTCGCCATTCTCATTAAACTAGTATTTTGATTGCACTGGTGGCTGCGATTGACCAACAATACAAAACTCCTGAGTATTCATCGTTTAATTTTAGAACCAATTTATTCCCTGGCATAATTAGCTCCTAATTACACCTCATTTGCCAAGAAAACTGATTTCGAGCATGGCAGAAAAACATATTCTTTATCCTAGGTTTCACGCTTTCTAGACAGTCATACATGTCAATTACATAGTATTTCATGAATTCAATGATGACAGGCTTTACTTTGTGAAAACCCATTCTGAAAAAAATTAAAATTACTCTGTCCTTTTTCACAGTGTTTCGTCCTTAGTCGACCGGTTTCGTTGCTTAGGCGACATCATCAGGTGTCCTCCCTGATAATGATGCCTACGCTACGAAACCAGTCGACGAAAAATTAAACACAGTGAACAAGTACTAAGTAATTTTGAATTTTTTTCAGAGTTTTTAATGGCAAGTAAATTTTGGGGGAAAAATATGGGGATTTGACATGTTTTTACCGTTATTACGGGATACAGGGAAGGGTAGTGTAAATAATTCGCAAAACTTGAAAATGTTAGGATTTATGACGGAATGTCAGTGTCACTTAATGAGAGAAATATCACTAGAAGGGAAACTGACATGGGCGTAAAATACAATACACTGTAGCTCTTCCAACTACGTACTGGAAGAATATTTTCAGAACTTGCAGAGCACTTGGAGCATCGAGATGGCTAGGCGGCCTCAAAATTGAATTCATTTCCCGAAACTTTCAGGTTGAACGCAGTTTGTGGCGAAGATTTTTCATGATACTCCCGAGCCCTACTTGCGCGCCACGAGGAAAGTAACTCAAATATATAACAACTCCATCTAGAAGATATGTTTCACTGTGCAACCATTAACGCCTTTTGTTCAGAACAGGCTAGTATCTCATGGCGGGTTCCTCTTGACAGATTTACACATCAAAAATCATCCTTCTCTAACTGACCATGCGAATTGCTCTTAGCTAATCCGGTAATAGCAAGCAAGCCAACGTTTGGGCAGGGCAATATCTGTCGGGTCCGTTAGTTAAAATATATAATATCGAATATGGTCTCCATTATGACTAGGGAACTATCTCGCTCGGACTATCTTAATTGGTATGTCTGAGTGAAGTTTTTACGAGAGGTGCGAACATACATAGTTTTTTTTTTTACTATATTCCTCCTTAGTTACGTGATCGAAATTATTTCTAACGATTCGAGCACACACCCTTTGGGCGCAAATGGAGGCAAGGTGTGAAACAAAATGTTAATTCGAACCCAAGTGGAAATGAAATGTTGAGAGAAAACATTTTTGATCCCCTTTTATGTACCTTTCGCTTCGAAACAAAATAAAGAGTGCTTCAGTACGGATTCGCGCGAATAATGCTTCGATCCGGGGGTCCTTTAAAAAAAATTTAAGTCCGAGAGACAAAACGCGAGGCGTTTAAATTTTTTTCTTCACTTCAGGCGCGAAAAATGCGAGACGGAAATTCGTGAAGGTGAAAAATAAATCCTCCCACTCCCTCGTAAACCTTCCACCCTCCCTCGTTTTAACTCCCCATTGTCTCCCTCCCACCCCCCCATACTCCTTGTTTCCTTTTATTATTATTATTTTTTTTAAACCTCTCCCACCCACCCTCTCCTTCCTCCTACCCCGAAACTCCCATACCCCATCCTCTCCCACCCCCGCCATACTGGCGAGCTTTGCCTTTTAAATAATTCAAATTGGCGTCGGCAACGAATTCGGAGAAAAAAAAGAGTGGGAAAAAGCGCATGAAATGTAAAGAGAGCGCGAAAATTCGAAAGTTTTACATTCTCTCTCTCTCTTATTCGATGGCCTCTCTCTCTTTCTCCATCTCTCCCTCTCTCTCTCTCCATTCCTCTTTCCTTTCTCTCTTGACGACCTATTCTCACACGCGATGCATTCAACGAAACGCAGACGGGAAAGAAAACCTTGGCCTGATTTTAATGAACGTCTGTTTGGGCAATGTGTGTTGCCACTTCTAATGGTTTGGTCGGCAAGAAAAAAATGAGAAAATAAAACTTAAGTCCGCTTAAATGGGGAATAGTCCACGAAATAATTAATTAATCCCCGCCGACTATTTTTCACTCACGGAATCATTATGGCCGAGGCCTTCATAATGACTCAATGGTCTGAGACCTTTCTCCGTTTGTTTAATGAATTATCATGTGGGCTCGCGAGTTTCGGTTTTTGTAATATCTGGCCAAATATTTTCTCGATATGGTGGCCCATGCTAATGCCTTCTCCCAACAATCAGAGCTCACGTCAAAATTGTGCTGGTGTGATTCAATTTGCAAAACATGAACTTCAAATTAATAACAAATAAATGCAAAGGCGGAGTCATCTAAATCCTGAATCACTCGATACTTGACCTTGTACAAGTCCGAGGACGCTAGCGAGTACCTACTGGATTTCTAGTACGAAACCTAGCATGCTTGAGATCTTCTTAGGAGCTATCACGCGATACTTGAGCCTACACAAGGTCTGTTTAGCAGATCTTTGATCTAGTACAGTCGTGGAAGGAGTTTGATGACCGAAATGGATGATTTCGAATGAAGACGACGGCTTTTAGCCGCTGCAGCTCCTCAACCTCAATTGCCTCTGGTACCCAAGCCATTGTGTATTGTTGTGAGGTTTGAGTTGTTTATTTGATCGTGGGAAATTGTAATGGTCACGTGGGACTATGGAGGCGCTGACATAAAAAAATTGACGACCGCATTGCAAAGAGCAAAGGTGATTGGTCGGCGGCTACTAGGTCATACTAGGAGCAAGTATCAAACTAGTACCGCACCAATTACGAAAGCAAGGATACCAACTAGTATGCTAGCGATCATACAGGATTTCCATTATGCTTGGTCTGTATCACACGATACTTGACCTTGCACAAGTCCTAGTATGCTAGCTAGCATCCTCGGACTTGTACAAGGTCAAGTATCGTGTGATTCAGGCTTAAGGATAACGTCAATTGGACATCTCAAAACCTGGCTATTTGACCCTATTTTTTTACAGAAGAGAGTAGTCAAATTTGGAGGCTATCAATAAGGCAGATGATTTTCGTCACTAAGAGGAATTTGTAAGGTCAGTAAGAGAGGATTAATTTTGATTGGGAAATCAGTTGAGAGGAACCCGACGTAGAGTGGTCTTATAACCTCGGTATTCCGGTCGACAGTCGATTTTCCGATTTTGTTCAAATTATTTTAAAATCTAACTTAAATTAAGATAAAAGGTCATTTCACAACGTACGGGACTATTTTCCTCTATACCAAAGTTATTTTTTCAATATAAACACCTGAATATAAGGGAAATTAACTGTGAACACTTTTTGAGGTTTTTATTGCGTTTTTGTTCCATCCATATAATGAGTTTGCGCATCAATTTTAGCGTTTTTTTTAGTTTTAATTGCATCTTTACTTCAAACTCATTAAGTTTTTATCCCTCATTTGGTGATATTGCCATTAGGTCGATTGGGGTAGACTTTCAACTGGACACTTACGGAAATTTCCGTAGCGATTTGTAAAAATGGCTAAACAAAATACCACCCTCTACCACCGTGCTACAGTATAGTAGGATGGAAAGTAAATTGTCTCTATTAAGTTATCATGCAAAACTCTTCTGCTTTTAGCTGCTTTTTTGCCAACAGCAACTAAATATGTTACTTTATCGCACAACTTCAGGAACGCCATCTTATATTCAAGTGCCTAGTTTGCTGAGAGAGAGGATTGGCTGGTCATTGTTTCACCAAACTATCCATCGCGAAGGGCTGTTTCAATCGTTTACTAACCAAATCATGACTGATCGTAATACCTTTTCATTTTATGTACTATCCTAAGGTGATTAGTCTTGACGGAATTAAATGACGAAAGAAAATTTCGAAATCAACATAGAATTTATTTAGTTATTACTCAAGGTAAACCCAAAGACGGTAAGAAGTTGGAGATGGTTTTTTGGTTGATTATTTAATTTAGGAGGTTATCGATAAGGTGTACGATTTCCGCAAGTAAGAGCAATTCGCATGTTCAGTTAGAGAAGGATAATTTTTGATGTGCAAATCAGTTGAGAGGAACCCGCCATGAGATACTAGCCTGTTCTGAACAAAAGGCGGCAATGGTTGCACAGTGAAACGTATCTTCTAGATGGAGTTGATATATATTTGAGTTACTTGCCTCGTGGCGCGCAATTAGGGCTCAGGAGTAAAATGAAAAATCTTCGCCACAAACAGCGTTCAACCTGAGAATTTCGGGAAATGATGTCAATTTTGAGGCCGCCTAGCCATCTCGATGTTCCGAGTGCTCTGCAAGTTCTGAAAATATTCTTCCAGTACGTAGTTGGAAGAGCTACTGTGTATTGTATTTTACGCCCATGTCAGTTTCCCTTCTAGTGATATTTCTCTCATTAAGTGACACTGACATTCCGTCATAAATCCTAACATTTTCATGTTTTGCAAATTATTTACACTACCCTTCCCTGTATCCCGTAATAACGGTAAAAACATGTCAAATCCCCATATTTTTCCCCCAAAATTTACTTGCCATTAAAAACTGTGAAAAAATTCAAAATTACTTGGTACTTGTTCACTGTGTTTAATTTTTTGTCGACTGGTTTCGTAGCGTAGGCAACATTATCAGGGAGGACACCTGATGATGTCGCCTAAGCGACGAAACCGGTCGACTAAGGACAAAACACTGTGAAAAAGGACAGAGTAATTTTAATTTTTTTCAGAATGGGTTTTCACAAAGTAAAGCCTGTCATCATTGAATTCATGAAATACTATGTAATTGACATGAATGACTGTCTAGAAAGGCAAGAAAGCGTGAAACCTAGGATAAAGAATATTTTTTTCTGCCATGCTCGAAATCAGTTTTCTTGGCAAATGAGGTGTAATTAGGAGCTAATTATGCCAGGGAATAAATTGGTTCTAAAATTAAACGATGAATACTCATTAGTTTTGTATTGTTGGTCAATAGCACCCACAAGTGCAATCAAAATACTAGTTTAATGAGAACGGCGAATCAGTCTGCGCCGGGGGTTGGATCTCGTCATACGATTTTGCCCTTCCCTTAATACGGGTTGGTGATTGATAAATATATTTTGAAAGTTACAAATTTATTTTAGTGATTAAGTCCACGAATCTTCAGCAGTCAAGCTAGAGGGAATTGTGTTCGATTAGTTCTTCTCAACTCATGAGTATAATATTTCTGATGTCGGTTGTGAGTATTGTTGATGGATAAATTCCATGACAGTGTATTGCGAAGCAGAATTCATTTATTTGCTGCTAACTGAAGCTATCTAGGGAGCAAAATCTCGGGTATTTCGCCAACTACTGCGTTTAATGGTTTCCATTTCCTTCCACATAGAAGAGCGCTGGGCTCTTTCTATACCGAAGTCCTCTGCATGCATACCACTGAACTATGAACGCAGTTCATGGGATGTCACATAGAGGACTCTGTTTGACGCTCACGTCAGCCTGCTGGCACGCTTTCATGGGAGCGATTTCACGCAATGGCAGTTACAAGTGAAGTCGCTAAGTTTCGCCTCTGTCGCGTCCATGGAAAAGCAGCTTAGCGCTATGGAGTCTCATCCCATCTTCTTCAAACTTTCAAGTCTTCTTCAACTTTCAACTTCAACTTTCAAGTCTTCTTCAACTTCAAGCCTTCAGACATATTCGAGACTGATCTTATCATATTTTGTCATACCGTTTCTTTTTAAATTTCTCAGTCATTTGGTCATTTTTTGCTATTAGAAGCCTTAAGATAAGAAAAAGATTTATACCACATTCTGATAACACAACACTGATATTTCTAGTATTGAAGAGACTCTATCCGAGGAAATCGGCGTTCTATTTTTATCAGCTTGCTTATTTTGTATATCTACGTCTGCATTTTAACGTGCAAGCCTCCTCGGAGTTGAGTGGCAGGGGGGTGAGTTATCACCATCATTTACTATAATTACCTGCTACTTTCACCAGGATGCACTTAACTACATATATGCTACCAGTGCTACTGAAGCATTTTGTAAAAATACCTGCTAAGTGAAGGAGATTCAAAAGTCATGTTGGGATCATGTGAAACGTGATGTTTCTACGTGGCAGATCGTAAAAAAAGCATTAGGGACCATATAACATCCGAAGATTCTAGCGAAATTGTGTGCAACTTATGCATGTTGCATAAATGAAAACTTAGAAATTTTCCATAATATAAATTTTACTACGACCCAGGTTTCGATGTTTTTACATCATCGTCAGGTACAAATGAAGTTAGGTGTGCATTCTTCTCAACAGCAAGTGCTTCTTCCCCCCCCCTCCGCTCCTTTCCCTATGACTATATATTATGTGCTCCTAACTTCATTTGTGCCGGATGATGATGTAAAAACATCGAATCCTGGGTCGTAGTAAAATTTTTACTGTGGAAAATTGCAAATTTTTCATTTATACATCATTAGGGAGCAAATCAAGTGATCACTTGCACGACCAGTCCAGTACCCTATGTACTTACAAGTCTCTTCAGCAGCCATTATGGTCTCCTATCGATCGCGGAAAATAACGACTTTTGAAACCTGTCTCTTCTGCTATCTATTTCCCTAATCTCTTCTGCTTTAATAGGTCTCTGGACAGTTTTTTGTTTTGCGCTAGAAATGTCATTAAAATAATTGTCAGCATGTTAATCATTGCTTCCACTTAAAATAATGCCTTTACCTTAATTATTTATTGAGAAATTGTTCATTGAAATGTGATTTCGGCTGTTCAGCCACGCCCCTTTTCTAAACGTATTTTCATTGGCTGGCATAGCGATGACGTCATGTCCTCCTTTAAACTCAATCTTGAACTAGTGCTGGCATTTGGATTTTGTACGCGTTTGGATATTTAAAATGGAACTGGATCCAGGTTTTACGAGGGCGGATTCAAGAAATCTTCCCAAAGTTAATACAGAAGCGATGTTTTTGTTTATAAATCAAAGCGATTTGTATATTCAAGCTGAGAGCCGCGGGGTAAAGACGACGAGGTGAGTTTGGTTCCGTCTCGTTTTCTGTCGGCATTTCCTGGATTATTTAATGTTGTTATTTTACGGTTTAAAATGTTTTATATTAACTGTATTTAAAATATTAGAGCTGGACGGGAAGGATATGCCGATGATGCCATTGGGTAGGTACGTGCAGGTGAAGTGGGAAGGAAAAACCTGCACCGTTCGCGCACGTATATGCCCGGAACATAAGATAAAATCGAAGCCATACTCGGTAGAAGCAGTAATAATATACGATGATGAGGAGGAAATCACAATTGAAAGATTATCCTGCAAAGATTGCACCGCCAGCTCTGGTAAGAAAAATGTGTAAGTTATGATGCATCCCCTATTGAAACTTTACAATTGTAAATTTTACAATTGGATTTCAATTGTATTTCCCTTCTTTACAATTGTATTTTCTATTTTTTTACAATTGTATTTCCATTTTACAATTTTTTTCTATTGTTTTTCCATTTTTACAATGGTATTTCTCAAAATTACAATTGTAAATCTGATTTTTACAATTGTAAAGTTTCATTAGGGTCGAAGTATTTCTTTTTGCTCGAATTTGGAAATAACTGTTAATAAGTTGCTAAAATCTGATGTGGTCCCCTAAATTTACTGATCTCAACATTATCCAGTACCATGTATTTCACATTCATTTATTTGATATTAATTGCTTTAGGTGGTTGCAAGCATTCCCATGCATTATTGTCCTGGCTCCAACGCCGCAGTGAGGAAAAACCATGCACATCAGTGCATGGATCATCAACCCTCTTATTTCTTGGAGAAGTGCACTCCTCATTTATATTGACTGTCTGTATGCATGCACTTCTGAAGTGTTTGCTTTTGCACTTGGGGCCCCTACGTACTGGTGTTGATATCTCCAAAGATGGCACTTCGACGGAGGTACTTGGTTCATTGCTGGGACTTTCTGTTACAGGTGAAAAAGCAGTATCTGAAAATATAATTAGTTAATTAATCTAGTATATGTTTACCCTGCTTTTATAATGAATTTCCCCCCTATATCTGGGGAAAAAGAACATGATATAATGAAAACCATCTAATTTACACAACTTAGGGTAACATCCAGTTTAAAAGAAAGAATAATATTTATTATTTTTTATATTTTGAAATGCAGAGTTACATAAAAAAGAAGACCCAAAAAATTAAAAGTAGAGGTAAGAAATTGAAAATCTCTAGAAGCAGGTGAAACAAAGATGTGATTATGATCACCTGCAGTAGTACTGTGGCTAGATCAGGTGTAATACATGAGTACTACTACATGCAATATGTATATTGCATGTAGTATATAGGCTCAAATGTAACAGCAAATCTTTACCAATTATAGTACTGAATGCCCTAATAGCTCAAACATCAAAGGTTTAAAAAAACAGGAATAATAATTATAATTACCATTTATGGAAGAAATACCAATAAAAGCCTCATCAACCTGAGGATCCTCATCACTAATTTGGTTATCTTTGCTATTTGTTACATCTGATTTTCCTAGAAGAAAAACATTTCTGCAAATGGAATCAGGCCAAAATTCACTCCATTGCATCAATTATTGTTTAAACTGGATGATTAATGTTAGCAGATTTAATTTATTTATAATGGAGTTGTGCAATAAAAATTATAATAACTTCAAAAAGGTGAAAACCTTTTTGAATCAGTAACAATATATCTATTAGTTTGTTTACCGACCTTCTAACAACTCGTTTAACATTTTATTTTTCTCTCTCATTTCTGAAGGTTTTCTCCCTCCTATATGCTGCCGACCCTGGCAAATGAATATCGTGGGAGCAGCATGTTTTCTTAATCTGGGTCGAGCTTTGGTTAGCTTATGTTCCCAATAATTTTCCAGGTCCTCTTCAAACTGCAGAGTATAGGATTTATCATTTCCCTTCATTCACACAACGTAAATATGTATAATACATCACTTACGTATAATTCACTCTTCGGATACTTACGTTGAAGTGATCATCACAGATACACAAATTTGCCTTAGGGGAGAGAGGATGCGCTCGTCTGATTTTTTTCATCCAAAAATTTCGTCTTTTCGCCTTCTTTGGAATCGAAAAGAAATACTTTTCCGGCGTGCTAATGGATGTATTTCTGCAGTAAGGTACAATGCAGTATTTATAATTTTTTTTGTGATCTTGCTAAGCTTGATGCTCGATGATAGGACTGCAAAGATGACTTGTACGCTCTCCTATTCACAATAATCATAATTTTTACTTCTATGAAGAGTATCCTATTCATTCGTGAATTTCTCGGGTTACCCAATTCAATCACTCTCTTCATTCCTATCAAATTCTGGTTCGATATTCGTCCATACTCTCGCCAAACAAAGAACTTACTTCACCGAAAGATCGAGTCCACATTATTTTATCATCCACTCATATCCAACCAACTATTTTCTGCTTTGACCGCAGGCATATCCCAGATTCCCCGAGTACATAATATTTATCCTGCCTGCATGCTTACCCCGACAAAACGAAGTTTCACTTCCATAAAATGAGGCGGTAAGGAGTAATTTTTGTCTGCGATGACGTATTACGTTAACTTATGTGCACTCTTGTATATTACGTAATGTTTAGTAAGTTGCATTGGATGTAGGTATGAAATATATTATGTATTTATTTGACTGTTCCTTTTTTCCGGGATTCATTCCGCGATGTATGTTTTAAGAAAAACAACAATATTTCGCTGGTCCTCCTGCCAGCTTCATCAGGTTAACTGAACTGACTTCTTAGTCTCGCTCGTCTTTATATATATGAGTTTTAAGTTGGCAGGAGGACCAGCGAAAGATTGTTGTTTTCTTAAAACATGCATCGCGGAATGAATCCCGAAAAAAGGAACAGTCAACACTGCATCCGCGGAAGCCTACGAGTTAAGAATATATTTATTTGTTTATCCAGGATCTCAATTAACTTGAAACAATTTGTTAGTGTTTTATTGCAATTTCCTATTTTATAAATTTTCAAAAAAATATCTGAGCCTAAATTACAAGAAATATGAGAGTTGATATGAGGGTGTCTCTTTCGGTATTATGATGGCCAGTTCTAAATGAATAAGAGACAGGCATCATTCATCTGGCTGCTAAAAAATGTCTTAATGGCGTTTTTCAAGAAAAAATGGATGTTTACTGTGCTAAGTGCGGTGGTGATGGAGTTATGTGACGTGTTTATTGAGCTCGAAAAGTTATTCAAGTTGCAATCATTACCACATAGTGACGTATTGCAATTTCTTCGTTAATCAACCGGTATGTTTTAAAAGATGAAGTTAGGCCTCCCAAAAGTTAAGACCTTCGATAATCTAATTAAATAATTAAATTTATAAATTTAAAATGTTGATTTTTGGGTTTAAGAAATTTTGCTTACGCTATTCAAATTCATTACTAATTTAAAACATAAATTTAGTCACGAAATATTTGAATTATTCCACTAATGTATTGTTCATGACCACATTCGTCGGGCCATACGAGTCGACTCCCTTGTCTTAAGAGTCCCTTGACTACTATGTCCCTTGTAAGGAACTTTCTCGTTTTGGCTTCTAATACGACAGTATTTGCCAGTAACCTGAAGAAATGGGCGGTAAGATTCCTATATTTTATTCAATTTCGCCGGTAGTTTTGATTCTTACAAACAGTTTTCATTGAAAGATTATATGTGCTTCCTCGTTCAAAATGACCTTTCCCTGTTGTAATCTGAGAAAAGCCTTTGACAGCACGTGCAGAATCTCCACTTTTAAGGCTGAATTATCTTAAAAATAGCCTGGAGGCTTTATTTTTTCAAATCAGTTTATGAAACTTATTTAAAAGATGCTGTAATTAAATTTTCAGAATTTCTGTAGTAAGTTACTCGGAGGTTATAGCCAGTCACGACCGCGGTGTTTAATTTGTGTGCTATTTCTCATAGGACCTACGTGTATATTATGCCTTTTGTATATTATATATATTTGTAGGGGTATATTATTTCATGAGCTGCACATTATTATATTCTCAAAATCCCCACATGGTCGTTTGTTACAAATTGTGGCAGGGTCTGTCTACTTTGACGAGCAAACACTGTTCGAGACGTTTATTTTACTTTCCCTTGGTTACCTCTGCAAGAGCCCTGCTTCTTTACAATGGATGTGCGATGCTCAAATTATGTCACGATTTTTCAGTTACTTTGGGTATCCTACATCTACATAATACCCTGAGAGTCGCCACATGGGCGTGTGGCTGGGGGTGTTAGGTCACCAGCCGTGTAAAGATGTAAGTTTTTTGGAAATGGAATTGTGACATGTATTATAGGAGTGTGTTTAGTGGAGCTTAATTTTTATTGTGGTCGCTTATTGTTCGCGAAAAGATCGACTTCTTGTACCCATCTGTTCGGCAGTGTATCTCTCTTATTTATCGCATCTGTCAGACCTAGAGATGTAGTGAGGAGTCATGATAATATTCTCTGTGTCGCTATGAAAAATATCAGTTCCGAACTTATCTAGCAACCTAAGCCTAGCGTGTAGCCTCCGAGTCTCTAGGGGCTCCCACCTTAATCCCTCTAAAAGTTGTGAGACACTATGTACTCTTGTAGCAGTTTTCAACGAAGCGCGCTGCTTTTCTCTGTATTATATTAATTTTTTGGTTAAATCTTTATGACCAGGGTCCCAAATGCTCGCGGCGTATTCGAGGTGTGGCCTAACCAGAGCGAAGTAGCATATCTCTTTGACTTTTTCATCTGAGGACCTTCCTATTATACGTTTAACAAAACCTAGTTTCTTTAACGCAGCGCTTCATATGTTCTGTATGAGTAATCCCCAGGATATATGTGATATCCCCACGATTATTTGCCCCACGAATAACTATAAATATGTCTCATGGTGACAAATATCTAACTAAACAATAGATATTAGTGTAAATTGATTGCCAGTAAAAATAATTTCAAAAAATTGAAAATTTTAGCCAATAAAAAAAATTGAATTTTGGCTAACGCCCTCGGCGGCCCTCGCGCCCAATCGTGTAACAAAATTTCATGCTCCCTCTGTAGGGTTTACCAGGAAACTAGGTGGTGTTTTGATCGATATGCATGTCTCTTTCTCGGAGAGAAGGGTAAGCGGCGGTGTCGTATACGTGGTGACGTCATGGAGATATTCGTCGAGGTTGTCCGTCCAAGGTCTTGGTTTGCCAGGACACGAAGTCAAGGTCCCACAAGTATTCATGAACGTACTCTCCTGCGTGTGTTTGTTTTATGTATTTTTTTTGCGCAGGAGCATGCCCTTGCATAATGCAACCAGCACGTGCCTCTGCCCTTCCCCTCCCATTTACCCTCTGTGCCGTGCCGGCCCTGTTCGTTGGGCGAGGGAGAGAGAGTTGAGAGGAGTCGGTTGACCGGGCAGGGTCCCCACTGGCTCATTCGACGGGCCTTTGGGAGTGGGGGCGGGGGTTTCGAATGGGTCGGGTCGAATGGAGCTCTCTCGACCTCCAACTGAGCATGTATCGGATCTTGCATCGGTGCTGCCTGCTGGCGGTAGAGAGCTGTGACTCTCTCCACCAAACTACAACCCTTCTCCTTTTTCGCTCAAAAATTAACTTTTATTAAATAAAAAATAACGTTTGCCACTAATCACTTAAATCCAAGCTGAATTCCCAAGTCCTCTTCTTATAAATAGACTCAAATTTGTTTTAGATTGTAAGCCTCAAATTTGTGGTGGCATACTCACATCGTAGACTGTAAATTCTGCCACCAGAGCCATCCATATCGTGGTTACTTGAAATTGCAGCATTTATAGAGTTAATTTCACCAGTCAAAAAAACATGGAGCAATTTATTGCGCGGAATCAGCAAAAAAGAATCAAATTATGATAGTATAATCCTCTAACCCTACCCCAAATGTTTTTTGAGTGGTACTCAGCTACTAACACTTATGTCAGTTAAACATAAGTGTTAGAAGCTGAAGTATAGTTAGTATTCTGTAGTGCATATGTCCCTCCTCTTTCAGACTTTATCCTTTGGCGTATCTTATCTTTATAAGCAATGGAACGAAGTGTCTAAAATTGAGCCGTTAGGATGAAAGCTGTCCAAAAACTAACCCAACAGTTGGTATAATACTCAAATGAATCTTCATAAACTTCTTTCCTTCTATATCCTTCTGTTTCGTCGATTCCCAAAGCCTGTTAAGTCTGCTCGAAATGGCTAATACCTTCGTATTGGCTGATTTAATCAACCCCTGGTAATTACAATGCCATGTGAGTCAACATTTGGACAATCAACCTTATTTGAACTTACGCAGAACGAACTAATATGTAGTAGAACTGCCCTTCAATGAGCTGGAGCTATCTACCGCGCGCCACATAAGCTTTACCGCAAAATTAATTCAATCGAAGAGCAAAAACGAAAAATAATATCTAGTTAACAGTGGGCGGCGGATATTGGATTTTTTGTTTAAACTGAACGATTCACGGTTTTATTGAACTGTTATTTCGCGAGCTACCAATGTCATAATTCTGCCGAAATCTTCCTCCATTTGACCCTCCTCTACCGGTGAAATTTGTGTGGAATGAAAAACCTTCATATGTTTCTCTTTTGCTATGCCTTCAATTATTTTTTTGGCTTGAGATTGGCTCTCAGAAGTGGAAAGGGACTTAACATATTGCCTACGGTGTCTTCCAGAAACGCTGTGGTTCGAATTATTCTAAATTCACTATTCTTTCGTGTAACCTCTGATTCTTTTGCAACATCGTCCCCAGTCAGTAGCGTGCCTTCTTCTTCAAGGAAACGAAGTCGGCAGTTCAGGAACACAAAAGTTTGCGGTAGTCTGAATTTGAATATTCATTTCGGATATAAATGACCGTCAGTTTTCAAATAACAAGTGAGCATTTTTCGCAGATGTGTATCAATGGCGCATCAAGACAATAGGAGTTTGGGAACAGCTACTCTTTAACTGTGAAAACCAGTCCTCAATTTTCATAAATCTCTATTCAAAAGAAGGTACTAAAACGCGCGACTTGAATTTGTATTTTTTTATTCTCTGAATATATTTTTTAAGTATGTTGTGCACCAAATTCGCGCGAACTACTCGAGATGAGGCCTAGCTTGAGGGAAATGACATGTCGCTGCTTCTATTGTCCGAGAACCTTCCTCTGGTTTGCTGAAGAAATCTTTGTCTCTTAAAAGCGGTTCTATAATCTTAGGTATAAGAATAAGAATACTTTATTTGCTCTGGGTACATCACCCCTAAGAGCATTACAAAAATGATCAAAAACAATATACAACAAAATAAGCATTAAAAACCACAAAGAGTGAAGAAAAGTGTGAGAAAAACTCATTCGATGTTTATCAGTGAGATATCCAAAGTAAAAAGTAAAAAGTTCGGAAACGAAAACAATATACAATAAAACAAGCATTAAGTACCACAAAGAGAGTCAAATATGTGAGACAAACTTATTAGATATCAACAGTGAGAAGTCCAAAGTACCAAGTTTGGAATTACTTCGCAAGCAGGTAATGAGATGTTTTGGCTTTAAAGGTAGAAAGAGTCTGACTGCATTTTATATAGTTCGGTAGAGAGTTCCATGTTGCCGTGGCGCTGACTACAAATGATAGGTGGTATTTAGTGGTACGATGCGCGGGGCAGTACAAATTGGCAGGGTCACTCCTGGTAGACATGCTCCGAGATAGTGGAGGTCTACTGAATAAGTCGTAGATATACCGAGGTTCTCTCCGGGAAAATAGCACGTAAAGAAATGTGCAGAGCATGTATTGGCGTCTGTTTTCAATACTAAGCAAGGCTAGTTGTGCTCTATATGGAGTGATATGCTCGGCTCGGCGAATATTAAAAATTTATCGAATGCAGGAGTTCTGCAACCACTGGAGTCTCTCTTTATGTTCATTAGTCAAGTCACTGAAGACTAATGAGCAATAGTCAAAATGTGGAAAGACAAGAGTAGTGATAAGTAACTTTTTAGTATGAAAAGGTAGTAGATGCTTGAAGAGTTTAAGTCGATAGACTGTGCTATTGATCCTATTTGAAATTTGAAGTACATGGTCGTGCCAAGTGAGGTTCATGTTCATTAATATTCCCAGATTCCGAACGACGTTGGAATATGGTACAGCGACGTTGTCTAGAATGACATTGGGGACTTCACCGAAATTTATTTTATTTATGATCCTCGCTGTACCAATAATGATTGTTTTGGTTTTCTCACAGTTTAAGGTAAGAAAGTTCGCTTTGGCCCAGTTTGCCACGGCTTCAACGTCCCTGTTAATTTGAGCGATCCCTTCATTTAGGTCTTGCAGATGACAATGATAATAAATTTGCAAGTCGTCCGCATATAACATATACTTACAATTTTTAATTACTTTTGGGAGATCTAATATGTAGATAGCAAACAACAGGGGACCAAGGACGGATCCCTGGGGGACACCTTTCACAGTTGGTAGCCAGGAAGATAGATTACCCTGAGAGTCCCGAACTGCCTGTTGCCGCCCAGTCAAATACGAGAGAAACCAGTTAAGAGCAGAAGCAGAGAAGTCGAGCAGCTTCATTTTACTGAGAAGACAGGCATAATCAACTCTGTCGAAGGCCTTACTGAAGTCGAACAGGACAAGTATTGTTACCTTCGACTGGTCAATAGCTAGACGGTCAATGACGGTCTTCGACTGGTCAATAGCTAGGTAGGTAGGTTCTCCCAGCATAATTGCTGAAAGTATTGATTTGGTAAACTTCTGGTACGTCATTTTATGCTCCAAGGCTATATCTTCTCGCTGACTGAATAAATGTACTAATATTGTAAATTTCTCAACAGATTGTGAGCATGTGGCATAACAAAGACTAAATGATCTCGTCATACAATATGGCCCTTCCCCTGATACGGGTTGATGATTGATTAATCTATATTGAAAGTCGTCACGAATATTCAGCAGTCAAGCTAGAGGGAATTGTGCTCGATTAGTTCTTCTCACCTCATAAGTAATATTCCTGATATCGGTTGTGAGTATTGCTGTGGGGCAAATTCCATGAAAGTGAATTGCGAAGCTGATGTCGTTTATTTGCTCCTAGCTGAAGCTATCAAGGGAGCAAAACCTCGGGTAATTCGCTCTTTCGCTAACTAGTGTGATTCATGGTTTCCATTTCCTTCCACATAGAAGAGCGCGGGCTCTTTCTATACCGAAGTCCTCTGCATGCATACCACTGAACTATGAACGCAGTTCATGGGATGTCATATAGAGGACTCTGTTTGACGCTCACGTCAGCCTGCTGGCGCGCTTTCATGAGAGCGATTTCACGCAATGGTAGTTACAAGTGAAGTCGCTAAGTTTCGCCTCTGTCGCGTCCATGGAAAAGCAGCTTAGCGCTATGGAGTCTCATCCTTTGCCCTGCCACCCGATGACATGACACCGCCTGAGCACAAAGAGCTAGGACAAGGCCTTTATTGCCCTTTTTGATGTCCGTCGAAGCGGCGTAAAACGGCGACTCTTGAAGCTCTCTTTCAGTGGTTTTAATTGCAGCAGGGTGTTGAATGTGCTGAGCAGGCAGGCCTAGGCCCTCAGGACGCATGTTTTTATCGGGAAAAAACGGCAGACTTCCTCGTAAATGGAATGTCTAGCGAGATAATGCCGTGATTATCGCTCCTTCTTTCGTGGGTAATGTTATTATCACTCGATCTAGTGCAATTGCCGTCGAACGTTAGATGCCGCTGTACGCGGTAGTGGACGCGCGGGCCTGTGAACCAGAAGGTCGTGGGATCGAAAATATGTTCGGGCATGTATGAGATTTTCAGGGTTGAGGTCTCAGTTTCGACTGTGCGATGCCACTTTGAAGGACATAACAGTGTCTCTAATGGGAAGTTGGGGCGTTCTAGAGTAGTTATTTAGTTTTTAATGCCTTTTAATGATAAATAACAGGGAGTACGAGTCATATCATTACGCAGAATGCAACATGTTAATTCATAGAAATGAAAAATTGGCGTGATTTGTATTTTTAGAAAAGTTCGTAATTTTTCTCATTCCACTTTTAGTCTGAGAAAGAGTAACTTTTACGAATTTTTTAAGGAAAAGAAATTCAGAAGTTCCTTTAAAACTTACAACTAAATGGAATGTTCTCATGCGAAGACTGCCACCACGTATTCATTGTTAGTACCAGACATATTGTGGCCTCTTGCAAGCAACACTGGCGCGACATCTTGCATTTTTTAAACGTTGAATAAGAAATCCTATGTGAAGTTGTTCAGCATCATTTCATGCTTATCAGTCTTGCTGCATTTGGCAATATTCTCTTTTATGTTGGGGCGATTTCGAATTAACTTCCAGTTTCGTTGTGTAACATCCCATAATGCACCTTGGGCTCTGGTTAAGTTAGATGTTTCACCTGGATTCCAAATATTACCAGTTCAACCAAGTAACATCATCCAAATACAGCTAAATGTATTAGCTTCAAGTGTGCTTCTTGTTTAAGGTAATGCACTCGATAACTATTGGCCTACAATGAATGGATAATAATGCGTCTTTATTGGGGCGAGATTGAGACTGAGGCAGTCCCTTCTTTCATGTAATCCCTTGTCAGAAAAATAATCGAAATAATTGTCAAGGAAAATATATATATTTGTGGGAAAAATGTAAGGGAATTAGGAGGAAATATCCGTGACGAAAATACCCGCAGCAGGAAAACACCCACACATTTAGGGGAGTGTGAAAAACATGCGAAAACCTACTGGCAGATTAAGCTAATGTAACACCAACAAAAAAATGCATGAGATACACAGCACCTTCATGAAAAACACAGTGTATGATGTTTAGCCAAAGTTCGCGAAAACCTGCGAGTATCTTACAAACAGCCAAAATGGCTGCCAATTTGATGAATGGCCGAAATAGTTGTGGCAAAAAATTTGGCATATGTTTTGAACAATAAAGTAACTTTTGGTCGAAAGCCTTATTCGCCTTAGTGATGGCCGATAAAATAACGCTCTAAATCTTGAAATGCCTCAGGAGATCAGGAGATGGTTCAGAACCGGAAGCTCGACTCTGTTGACGAGTATGCCGAAGCCAAATATTAGAGTAAAGGCCACTTCGTCGTGAGAATGACGTTTATTATGCTACTCTGTTACCTTTTTAAAAATTCTCTTTTGTGAAACTTCGTTGCATTCCTCATTTGTTTTCACTTCTTGTAATTTTTTAGTTTTCAAGACGTAGAAAAGGGATTATTATAGTTCTTTTGTGGCTTTTTTATATAAAGGGTAGGTTCATTCGCAAAGGCGTGATGTGTAGAACTTTTCAACATTAAGAGAATTTTACGAACAGAAGGTGGATTGGATTGGATATTTGGGAAGGCGACCGACGGCTAAGGTCATTTGCGCCATAGGGGACAGTTAAGGGAGGAAGGGTGGATAGAAACCCGGCGTCGGCATTAGCCTACTCTTAGCGATCGGCACCAAGGGGTCCACGGTAGGGATTGGAAATTTAAATCCAGAATCGATTGTCGATTAATCGACTTTCGATTTCGGTTTTAAAAATCGACTGTCTAAAAATTCGATTTTTTGTCCAAAATAATCGAAAAATCGAAATCGAAATTTTTTAATAGTAAAGTAATTGTCTGCTGAAATACGGATGTGCTGTTCTAACAAAATGCGAAATATGGGTTAATGGAAGCACTAGGGATAAGAACTGAATACGGTGAAATTTATTTATACAATTTATTATTTTACAGATATTTATAAGGTATGCAGGAAAGTAATAATCCATATCAGATACTTATATACATATAGGTAATATAACAAGCAAATTATATATAATTTAGTAGCCCATGCACAGAAGACGATATTCAGACTGGGCGAATCTATTTTGAAGAAGATGAGTGCTCTGAGGCGATTTATTGAGAAAACGTTTACAAAAAAGGCACAATGTCAACGTGTATTATCATTTCAAATCTTCGTCTCGCGGTCTACAGTGTATTACTTCCGAGAGTGAGTCCCCTCCTAGACTAGAATTATTGTAATAAAAATCCGCAGCTCCACAGTTGGCAACGCCAACCTGCCGGTGTCCGATTCACTTTGCCTCCCCACCGACGTTCCCCCACCAGCGATGCAGAGTGAAACAGCGCGGAGCGGAGTAAAGCGAGGCGGCAAAATTCAAATGCTGTAGCAAGGTAAAAATCGAAAATCGATCGGCTAGAATCGATTTTGAACGATTTTTAAAACAAAAAGTCGACTACGATTAAATCGAAAATCGGACTGTGATTATCGATTTTCGATTAAAATCGAAATCGATTTTCCAATCCCTAGTCCACGGTTTCACGTCTCATACGACAGACGGAGTACTGTATTTGAAGTACCATCCACAAGACACTCAAGTAGGGATCGGGTGTCCTGGGAAAAACATCCTCCTCTGCAGGGATTTGAACCCTGGCCGTCCGTAATGTTGGTCAGTTACTCTAGCCACCACACCAATCCGATCCCTCAGAAGGTAATCGTTGGGAGAGTGGATGGGTGGGTATAAGTATGTATATGAAAATACTTATTTTGAATAAGATTGCTTATCTAATGTGAATAAAATTGAAGTTTTCGAGAGTTTGGTAAATTGGTCTTTAGGAAGAGAGAATGTGTTCAGAATGGAAGCTTTTTAGATCTGGTTTTGGTGGAGAATGGAGTCGTAATCCGTGTGGAGAGCAAGGCAAACGAAGAGGCGTCGGTAGGAGCGAAGGAAGATGATGGAACGAAGAATGGAGGATTCTGGGACAAATTAAGGCCGCGTCGAGGGAATATTTTAGGGGTTGAAGGCGGTTGAGGGGAAAAATGGCGAGAGGGTTGATGGCGAAAGTCGGAGGAGGAAAATTGGAATTAAAGCCACAGAGAGACACACACGGTGGTTTGATTCTGACACACGCTTAATCACAGGCAAACGGATAGCAGGGGCTAAAGATGATTCTTAAACGGGGAAGTGTCCACAAATCTTCTCAACCATCCATTTAATGCCATATTAATGAAATTTCAACCGGGTACATACGAATTTAGATCAGGTTGGCCGAATATTCCTTAAAATGAAAGGAGAATGACGTAGGCCTACAAATTGAAGGGTATCCAATGCTTTTCTGATGCGAAGAGCCCTTTCCGACAGAATTTTGTGCGCTGAATCCGAATCTACTCCCAAATATTGGCTATCACGTCAGAAATTCTCAGATATTCTAACCTTAGAATGTCAAAATGGCAATTTTCAGGCCTTTTTGAGCCTGTATATCTCAGAAACCAAAGGTTAGAACCACGGATTCGAAGTTTGCGTAAAAAATGTATGGAATACAACTATGACGCCTAGAAAAGCTACTGTTACCATCATGAATATACATAATGGATTTAAATCTTTGGAATCGTTTCCTAGGCAACGTGTTGCCTAAATTTCCACATTTAGTTCACCCAGTCCTTGGTGCTACTCTGAAAAAAGTCTTGTCAGTCGACTCGTAAATGGCCGTTGTTAATTGTTGTTAGTGTGAGACAGGCGGATAATTAATAGAGATCGAGGAGATATGAACTACTTGATGCTATGAATAATAGCTGGATATTTTTGAGACCTAACAGTTAATGTTAGGGAGGAAATATCTACTACTGGAAGTGTGTAAGAGGTATATGAATCTTCCATCGTAAGCAGACGCCGACGGTTGCCAGACTTTGATATATTCACGAAGTGCTAAGAAGTTAATTGTGCATTTGTGTAATTAAATTTGGAGAGAAATTAAATACATCTGTAGACCCGACGATGTTCAAAAAGTGTTTAATTACATCCCACGTATGGCACTACATTTTTATCCTCTGCATTATGATTTCTGGTAAGTAAAACCGGTGAGACGTGTTTATATACGATCTGTCGACCGTATTTGCTTTTGAACTGCCGTCTTTCATCACGGTGACTCTATCGAAAGGCTGTTAGGAAAAAAAGAAAACATTAGGCAGTGACTCAGTCGAAAAAGTTTTTTTTTACGGAATTCTAGACACCAGTTTTTGGCGCCGAGTCATCAATTCATATGTGTATTCATGGTTAGCATAACCTGTATCATATATTTCAAATTCGTGCACTCAAAATTATAGTATTGTTGAATATAAATAAAGTTGTTGTTAGTTGCCAAGTTAGTACAGGTTAGGCTAACAATAGTTTTTCTAGGTTTATTAGATGTATTCTATACATATTTTTAACACAGACTTCGAATCCACTTGCAGAAATACTATATCACGTTTGGTTTCTGTGCTATTCAAGCTCAAAAGACCGAAAAAATTGCCATTTTGACATTCTAAGGTTAGAATATCTGAACATTCTGACGTGATAGCAAATTTTCGTGAAAAGAATCTGATTCAGTGCACAAAATTCCGTCGGAAAAGGGCTCTCAGCACTAAAAAAATTAAATGGGACCCCAAAATTTGAGGCCTGCGTAATTATCTCGACGACGCTAGAAGTATCCAATGCACTCCCCGGGCTCTGTTGAATGAAAAAAAATTGCGTGACCCTGTTACATAGTGTTGAGACGCATAAAACTAAAGTCTATACCTCTTCAAATCCCTTGTGGCAGACCTTTTTTAAGGCTGGTGTCCGAACTCCCCTCAGCGTAAACGCCTTTCTGTAACCCCTCGCAGTTATTCTTCTCCAACTTCAGGTTTTAGGGTTGAGAAATCATAGGTTTTAGTGTGCTAAATGAATTAGAATTTATTCTTGCCCGCTAGTCTCCATTTTTTTCCTGTTAACTTTCACCCATCCGAAGAATGTGTGGCTGGAATTCGCTATGGCTCTTGGAACGTTTATTGGGATATCAAATCTGAAGCAAAAGTAGTCACGGTCAACGTTTTTTGAAGTAGTTGTTTTTACTCCCATGGTTAGAGACTGTAAGCTGTCCTTTGACAGTTATTTATGCAGCATTTTCAAAGTCAATGAATACGTTAGGTGTTCAATAATGTAAGCAGTGATGGATATTTTAATAAGGCGTATTGTACTGGTCGTCCATTTGGACTCAAGAAGCGACCAAGGTGTGTCACGGAACTGTGTGGTTGTTAACGCCGAGGTGTCCTTGCTATAGCTTGAGTTGTGTGAAACTTTCGTTTTACTGTCTTGCCATGCTTGATCCTCTTGGAATTCGAATGTAAATATGAGCTGGATCCGAAATATTTTCAGTGAATTTGTAAAGTGGTGATCAGATATACGAAATGACGAATCCGCGGAAAGCGTGTGGATTCGATTTATTCGCCTGTATGATTATTTTAGCCCATTGTTTAATTAGTGCCGTCTGTTATAGCGCTATCAGAGGAGAATGTGTGAAGGAATGAATATAAACGTTTCCTTGCTTATTGAATTTCATTTCTGTGATTTATTGACATTCTAAATAAAAAAAATCAGGACTTTGATTCAGCTCTGAGCCCACAAACTTTTAAGGAATTCAATTTGACTCGAGGGTTGAAAAACGTGACGTGCACATCTCAACAGTCTGCTGTAAGATAATCTGCTTCCAACCTGTTCAGTCATTAAACATCTCACCCGCCTCCTTCTGAATAATCCTTTTGATTTATTTCTATTTGATTATTCGCCCTCTCCATTTTATTGCTGCAGTGGAACTTAACTAGACTTGGGGAGATGTACTTGAAGGATGAGTTCGGCTCATCTCTTTGGGGCCGCGTCATTTGCAGTCGTATATTTCTTTCAAGGAAGATAGCCTACGGGTATCAATCAAACTTAAATTGCGGGCAGGCGTATTCATGTAGTTGTAAGAGCGACGGATGCAGAGTTGCAGAAGTTTGTCTAACCGGTGATTCGAAGTTTGAAATTATTTAATATGAGCAAGCCTTCAAACCCCTTTGCTTTCTTTCTAGATGCTAAAGAGTAACGTAAAAGAAACTTATGAATTTTTCCTGGCCTCGAAGCCCTGAGGCAGTGGTGTCTAGACTTTAATGCGAACCATATAAAGTACTTTCGTGCTCAGTGAAAAGACTTTCGTATTCAGGGAACATAGAGTAGAAAATGATATCTGTGTGCCTTCGACTATACAGTGATGAATGATTGCTTGGCCTATTAACCAAATATAAAATATTGCCAAGTAACGATACTATTATTTTAGCCAGTCAATAAGCCCTTTTTGTGTATGAATATGTTTTTTTTTACTCTTAGTATTTGCAAAATTGCTGAAATATAGAATTAATATTTAAGCTATTTCGGAGCAAATTTTTTAACGTCGTCGCTGACACTTCGCGAACATTAGCTGGCGACAGTATTTGGTTATTGAAATCGTATTTACATATCAAGCTGCCTAATAGACCGGTAAGTACTCATTTTCTATTACCTCTCAGAGATCGTAAAACTGTAAAGAGAGGGTGATTTTTTTCGGGAATGCACTCCTGTTCGTCTCTCCTGCCATGTTGTTTGTTTTCCAATTTCCCGTGCGATTACACACGCACAAGATCTATTGACACTCGGTAATTCTATATTCCTAAAACTATGGTGATGAAATATTAAAGAGTTTTGCCCTTACCATTCACTTTTTCATCATTCATAATTAGATGTTTCCTCCGAAATAATCGGCCCCTTTGAATCTACAGGCTTGGACGGATGTAGAGCCGAAGCTTCTTGGTGTATAGTTCAGCGTCTGAATTTTAGCTTCTAAAATGATATTGTGCGAATTGTTCGTTTGTGGTTAAATAGAAACGGTCATTCTTTGGCCTGCCTCCACTTGATTACGCTGAAATGAGTTTTATGACAACCTTTCGAGATGTCGATAAAATAATATTCATAAAGATAAGAAAACATATTCTACAAAATATATTATACCGTTTTAAATGTTGATCTCTTAGTAGATTTATTTATTGGTTATTTGGGGAAATTGATGTCATACATTGACAAGGATGGCGTCAGAGGAGAGGATTTTTTTGGCTTCGAGGAAGCTTGGAAGGATACCCGGTGTTAGAATTTGCCCACACCGAAAGAATGGATCCATGGGCTTCTTCCAGACGGCCTATCTTCCCACCCAAGGGTAGAATCTCTACTCTCTTAAAGTAACATAAAGGATAAGCTCCTGTAAAAGAATAGGGATTCCTTTGAAATATTTCCGGTGCTGCCGGGATTCAAATCCTGACCATCGCGAAGAAACACCATTGCTATAGCTAACACACCAACCCGATAAAACTTACGTTCCGGTTGAAGATCCTGGGAGGCTGATATGTTTATTTTTATAATTAAAAAAAAAGTCCGAAAAGTTTTTTGTTCTTCCAGTTATTGCACTCTGATGACAAAATCGCGACGGTTCTCCCATGTTTTTAACGTGCCCCTTGCGTTAATCAGTATTGAGGGGCTTCTTTTTCTTCTCCTGGCAAACGGAACAGATTGGGAAGAAGTACTCGCGCAGACTGATGCAAAGAGGCCTTAACTCTACAAGTTTTTTCTTTTTTGTTTAAGATCATTATGTCGTTGTTAGAGTTTGCTTCTCAAGTTGCGCGCCGCCGGTGGAAAGTCGGTTCCGCGACGAATGTCATTAAATGGAGTTCTGCGGCATCAGGGGGGGGGGGCGCTGCTAGGGCGGCGAGGGAGGACTAACTGGTTTGCGGAAAGGGGAAGAGAGAGTTTTCGTTTTCTTATTTCTTTTACCCCTTTCCCTCTTTCCCTGTCCTCTTCCCTCCACGGCTGTTAATAGTCTTCGTGATCTCCACCTCCTCTCATTTTCCGCGATTTTTGGGTGGAAAATACTCCCCTTTTCCCTCCTCCCACGCCGTCCCGCACTCAAGACTGCGGCGCGCGCTGCCTGGCAAACAAGACGAGAGGAGCAAAAGGATTTCTGCGAAGCGGATCGTTAAAGGAGGAGAAAGAACGACTTTATACTTCTTCTCTTTTGCTCTCGCCCGAAGAGAGGCGAAGGGGGGCGGGGTGTCTTCGTAGTCTCCTACGCCTTGCGTACTCCCCCGCTCCTCCTTCACCCCGCCCCACAGTGGTCCCAGTATATGGAAAAATTGGACATGGTAAGAAAAATAAAGTATTCAGGTATATCTTTTGTGCAGTACGTTTGAATAGGGTAAGTGATGACGCATCAGAATTCGAAGATCCTGAACCGGTATCACGCACTTTTACTGTTAGAGGTAATATAAGATAACGCTCAGGTAAGGTATGCATTCCATTAATAATCGAAAGTCAAATGCGCGTTAACTTCGGAGTCGCTTACATAGAAGACTGTTGCATCGATTGTAATTCAAAGAACTAGATTTTTCTCCGGAAAGTATGTACTATTTATATAGTTAGTTAAAAATTCATTGTTAAATTGTCATTTTATGTGACTTCAAATTGAAAATCATGAAAATTAGACAACTTTAATCCGCGAAATATAATTAAAATTAGTGAAAAGTTCACTTATCCAATGAGATTCCATTAAAAAATCTATTGGAAAGTGTAACTAACATCACTAAGTATACAAAAAACTCATAAGTGTCTGCCGACATTTGCCTATATTAATTTTATATGTTAATTTGGACCAGTTTGCACTAAATAAAATATATTCGCACTAATATTGCAAAAAATGAAATCCGTAAGTTGTCACATTTAATGGAAAAATTCAATTGTCTTGGCATCTTATTCGTATTCAGCGACCCCGAAAACCTATGTACACCAAACTTCATTTTGATCTGAGAAAATCTTTTCATGTCCCAGAAATACATGGGCCGAGGACCACTGTACACCCCCGGTCTCCATCCCCCATCCCCCACTCTATCAACCCACCCCCCTGTGTGGTTCATGTTTTCTTCGGACTGTCCCTGCTTTATTGGGATTTGGGAATATTGCTCGTGAGTGCGGGAGGTTGGGGGGTAGAGAAGTGGAGGAAAGGGGTTGGAGAGGGAGAGGGGTAGTTTTTGGGGGAGGAGAAGGGAGGACAGGCGAGCTGTGTGTGTTTGGAGAGACTTATTTTCTCCCCGTCGGCTTTTCTTCCTTCGAGGAGGTAAAAAAATAAGAAAAAATACGAGAAAAACACGCGCCGTTCCCTCGGGAGCTCCTCTCTCGACTTTCCAAGATATTACTGGAAATTAAGACGGGGGGAGGAGTTTCCCCAAAAAGTGACACTTTGTGCGTAAAATAAATCGAGAAGAACTAGGCTCGCTCCACCTACTCCCGAGGTAACTTTCGCGTCAGTTTGCGACGTTGAAATATGTCTTTGGCGTTTCGCTCGCAAGGGCCTAACATCCTTGGTTGCACCGGGACGGGAAAGCCGTTTTCACATTCGAGGAAATCCGGTATGTTTACTGTGAGAAAAAATATTTTCACGGTGGTGTGAGGTATTAGGCCTCGACTAAAGCCGTGCTTTGCCGAGGCGGATGACTTCCATCACGCATCAAGTTTAAAGGTTTTTTGCGGGAGAGTTTGACGGGACTACGTTCCCGGTTACTTTTTAATTCCGGGTAGGAATCACTCCGTAGCTGCCATTGCCTTCTGTTTGAATCTTCGCGGAAGTTTGCCTGTTCTGTTAAGGTAACTACATCTATATGATTCACTGTTTTCTGCAAATGTTTCCCATTTCCGAAGCTCTCTATTTACAAGATTATACCAGCTTCTATACATGAAAATATATTTTGCACCGAAGTCGAATCTAAATACCACGATATACCACGATCATAATATTAGTCGCTTACGTTAACTTAAGCAACTAAGCAGATTTGTTGAAAGCTCCCTACTCGTGCCTCATTCGGAACACACGTTTTATTTTTTATTCAGTTATTCAGCGTTATATTTAGATAGTATATTTTAATTTTTTCAAATCAAAATTTCGAAATAAATTCAGTTTACAAATTCAATTAAGAAATATCATAAAATGCAAAATAACATGCTGCTATGCTGTTCTTGGCTTATCAGCAGGTTCCTATTTGAACTCACCAGTAGTTAGTTTACTGGCATGTATTTATTTCATCACCCATTTTTTGTCCTTTTCACTTCCCTTACAGATTAAATATTTTTTTTACCATCTACGATATTCTAAAATAATTTTTAGACAAAACACTTAATTGCCTACAACTCTAAGAAGTATATTATATTGGTGCGTCATGTTGATTTATTTTTCTTAGTTGTGCATTCTAATGGCTCACATGGTCATTGTGCATTTATTGTTATAGTAATTTTCAGTCACTTTAACATACTGCAATAACATTTTCGTGAGAAAAACCTCTCTATGAAATTTCTGTCAGCCGTAACCTCCCCAGTTACATGACTTTAATTTAGTCTGATAATTTCTAATACCCTTCTCTGGTTACCTTTTTCGAATTGCTACTCCACTTGTACCCTACACAGTGAGGCCTAGAGACATTAATCGGCAGTTATAGAGAATCTTCATCCTCAATATTCTTCCCCAAAAGCTCTCCCATTAACCATTCTGCCTTGACTTGTCTTGACTTGTCTTGACTGCATTGTCACACTGAAGTGCCCCATTCCTTTCTTAGCATTTCTCTTTTCTCTATAGCCAACCTTCTGATTTCCCTGAAAATTTTCTGGTTCCCTGGAAATGACCTGCTGGGAGATGTTGTTCTGTATTGGTGCCGTTCGCGTTTGAGTGTATTTGTGGATAAGACTTTTTTCTTTGTAGTGTTACATCATGAAGGTCATACACAGAAGTGCACCTAGCAGATTTAATGGTTTTTGGTTTCAGGCTAATCGCTGTGTGGAATACTCTGAATTGTACAACCATAATGCCAAAGGTGTTTTATAAATGCGTTATAATGAACTGCAGCGATATATTTTTTGAAGTTGAGACATGAGATAACTCGCCAAATAGATTTCATGATGTCCTCTAATAGGAGAAAAGCATGGTCCCCGTAAATTTCAAAGGGTGAGTCTCTACTAGTGTCAGCTTGAGGGGAAAAAAGGAACATGATCATCGTTTTTAGTAAATCATTGGTATACAATAGTCATCACCATCTGAAACTCTACCTTAGGTAACGAAATCTCAGTATTTAGTGACGGTTCTCGTCCGCGATGAAAATTAAAACAATGCAATGTCATCTGTTATTTAACGTAGTCTGAGTGAGATAGTTCCCTCGTCATAATAGAGACTATATTCGAATTATACGTTTTAATTTCACCAGCTGTGAGACACATGAATTAAATATTGCATTATTAATGGTCCAATAATATAGTTTTATATGACAGAAATGGTAAGTAATTAAATGAAAATTTCTAACTAAGTCTTTAACTTTACTCATATTTTTCGCGCGAAGCGTTTGAAACTCATTCAAAAGGAAGGTTTTTTGTGATAAACAAGAACATATTGCGGTGGCAATATGATTAATTTTCAAAAATAGTTGAGAAAACACACAAACTACCCGCTATTAGTTTTTTGCGACATATATGTGTTATAAATTCCTCGTTTTGTAAATAATTTTTCTCTGGAGTGCATACACGTACCACTTCCCATGTATAAGGGCTGGTATTTTTTGGCAAATAACTCCGAAATTAATGTGGTAAGGGGTTGAATTTTTCATGTCATTTGAAGGGTGATATATTTTTCTCTAAAATGAGACCAAAGTCATTGATTTCTAGGTGAAATGATATTTCGCTCAAACTACCTTAAATATTCGATCTCGCTATCGACCATTCAAAAAGCAAATTTACTACAAAGCTATTAGATATATTGTTGACAAGGTAACCGTCTGGCTACGAGGAGGTTAAGGAATTTCATTTATGGATTAGAATTGTGATTTGTATTGTTTGAAATTCATGATTAATTTTTACTTGAATTTTGCATTTTAATTTTTAAGTATATTTTTTCCTAACCTTACTGTTCTAATCTTTAAGAGGAAGCTGATAAGTAGCTAAACACATTTCTCGAATAATGTATCCGAGGGTTATACTTCCCACCGAGAAATAACTATCGGTGCCAGAATTCGTACCCGGACACACTTGTCTCCTTCAGGAAGCCAATGCTCAAGCCACCGCTCAAAACCCTCAACTTTAAACCTGCTTTGATTGGCTCAAGAATAAAGAATTTCAGATTTTTGTCCGAATGCTCATGTGCCTCGCCTCTACCATCTCAGCCATAGTGATCCGAGTGATTTTAGTCTCGTAATAGACGTATTTGCGGTATCGTTTTAACTCGTGAATTAGTGATTAGTGATTTAAAGGAAAAGATGCGCTGAGTGTGTGGTGTAATTATACATATTTACATACCAATCACGCCGCTCGCTTCCGGAGTAGGCAGAGTGACAAAGCTTCACTCATGAATACATATGTGTACACCTAACTCTACTTCAATAATTTCCTCCATACTGACCTATCCTTGCACCCTCTTTTGCCTCATTAACCCCAATACACTGCTTCATACACGCCCTCCTGTTTTTAAGACTCCTAATATTCCTCCTCCTAAGAATTTCCTCAACCACATTCAACCACAACTTTCACGGCCTACCTCTACCTCTAGCACCATTCATTTCACTCTAATATGTCTGTTTCGTTAGTGTGTTTGTGACTTTTGTAATTCATCTTTGCTAGTTGCAGCAATACGAGTCAGTAGTAAATAGGTCTAATGACTTCGAATAATTATTTGCAATACTATAATTACTTACAAAATATTGCTCAGATTGTGTAGGTAAGTATATGGCAATCTTTCATGAAGGGTAAATTTGCTTTTTGAAAGAGTATATTTTTGCTGGTCTGATTCTCTAATTAAAATCGTAAATTAATGTAATGCTTGATTCCTGAAAACTACCCTCTCGCAAAGAAGGCAAGAATTCACTATTGAAATGATATCATATTTCTTTTGGAAGTAGGGAATTTTGAAAGAAAAATGTCAAAAAAAGAAGTATAATTTGTGAAAATTAAATCTTCTAAGGTTCACCAATCGAATACGAATGGGTTATTAAATCCTGTGATGAAAGTATTTCAAAATCAACTACGAGGCTCGACTGGCAAGAGTTCGAAATTTCCATTTGCTATTTCACGGGTATTAATTTGTATTTTTATTTTTCAATCGTTTTTGAGGAGGGCTTTCGAAAGGAAAATTATTAATTACGCGTTGGTAACGGTCGAGTTCTGTGATAGAATTTCGTGGAATGTGCTATTTGAATCGTAATCGGTGTTATTTGAATGTAGAAACGGTAATGTATGTAAATCGCTCTATTAATTCCAAATTTGCAGAGGAAATGGAGTCTGAAATGAGGCCATAATACTTATTGGTAAGACCACTTGGCAATGAGTATTTTTTAAAAAAGAATTAACTTGTGAACATTTAGATACGGAGTTAGAGCAGGATGGCTCTTGTAGCCTAGACCCTTTAGAAAAGAAAGGTTAAGAAAAGTGTAGAAGCATTTGAGATGTGAGTTTGGATTGAAATATAGATAATAAGGTGAAGTAGTGAGGTGTGCGAAGTAAGACGCGCTGGGCATGTTTTATGAAGAAAATAGTCACACAATTATTATGGACGGTTGGTTTAAAAAAAATGAATTCAATCATCTGTTGCCAACGTTTCGTAGCTTAATTTCTGCATCACCAGAGCTTAAGATTAACCTTGACATAAGTTCATGGGTTGGGCAGGATGAATACAGGTAAATGAAACTAGTAAATCAAAAAACAAAAAATCTTGTGTGACGTGGGAAAGAATTTGGCTTTAGCACCCCACGTTTTTTCACGCCAAATTTCACGTGAGTTTTCATGACCCACTTCCGTGCTAGTTACGCAAATTTCTATTCTCTAGCTTGTGGAAGAAGTTGAAATCTGCTATCATGAAAATACTAATACGAACGTTACAGTCAAAGAGTTGATCGGTGAACCAAATGTAATTGACAGGAATATGCTATATTCTTAACTCACAACCACGCATTCAGTCCTTGATACGGTAACACCTTTTATTTGCGTTTTCACTCTCGGAAGAATTTCACCGCCCCAAAGGTAGTCATCATCCTCGGCGCTACGGCCCATGTAGGGCCCTGGACTTCTTCACAACTTCCTTCCATTCTCCTTTGTCCTCCGCTACTTTTCTCCAACTCCGGACCCCCAGCTTCCTCAAATCCTCTTCTTCATCCTCCACCCATCTTTTCCTTGGTCTTCCTCTACTTCTTCTTCCCTCTGGGTTTCTTTCTAAAACTTTTTTTCACTGCTCTTTCCCCACCCATTCTTTGCACATGCCCTGCCCATCTAATTCTCGAATTATTAATCTCTGTTATTATTCCATATTCCCCATGCAGCTGCTGTAATTCCTCATTCCTTTTAATCCTAAATTGTCCTTCTTCATTGACTGGTCCATAGATCTTCCGAGGAGTTTTTCTTTCCCACCTCTGTAACAAACTCATCTCTCACCGTCAGCGTCCATGCCTCTGAACCATAGGTGGTTATTGGCCTGATGACAGTTTTATAGATTCTTTCCTTTGTGTTTCTACTAACGGTTTTTGCTTTGAATACTTTTTGCAAAGAATAGTATGCTCGATTTCCTGCTGCAATTCTCGGTTCAATCAATTGAAAATAGTGAAATGATTAAAAATTGAAAATTAAAGGAACGGATGTTTTTTTTTTTTAATTTACCGGATATTTTCATTGTCTGAGTCGATTTTATTTGGAATCTCGTTGGGTGTCATGTTAAATCTACCCTCGGCTCGTCCAAGGAAACCAGGCGCTTCAACGGCTAACCTGATTCTCCAATTGTGTTTGTCCTTGGAGGTGTTTGAGATGAGTAAGTGTGGTGGTACCCAAGAAAGAAGTCATCCAACGCGATAAGGAATTTTCCATCTCGTGTGAACGTTCATGTCTGCCGCATGTTTGCGCAATGCCGTCGTGTTTTGTCTGCCCGGTCCTTCTCCTTTGGCTCGCCAGGGGGACGCCTAAATGCCGACTGACCAATCGGTCATAAATCTGCCTCGCCGGGGGCGGTGAGAGCTCTTGAGGCTCGTCTGCGGGACTTTCCTATTAACTGAAGGGGAGTGAAGTGGAAGGGGTGGGAGGCGGCGTCCGGATCGAATCCTGGTCCCGTCCATCCCCACTAACTGCCCCTCGCACGGTGAGTGGCATTGGCCCCCTCAGCCAAGGGGCACTCACGGGAGGCATTACGAAGTGGAAGACGAAATGGAAACGCTTTGTCGCGCCCTGTATCCTCCTTATACACCCGTCTTGAATTGCCAGCCCTCCATATATTGCCTCTTGTTTCCTCACCGTTGAGTCACCCCCACCCTTGCCTTTTCCTGTCGTCTCCAGCGCTGTGCGATGTTCATATTTCATTGTCGCATTACGATGTGCATTTCACATTGCAAATAGAATCGGTACATTGCTTTTCCTATACGTATTTATTTCTCTGACAGACATTATACCTGATGATGACGCCTTAGCGAAGAAACGCGTCGTAGAATAAATTACTTATTGGACGTTACGAAGTTTTTATTATTTCTCTTTATATTGATGCGTCGCTGCACTCAGAAAAAAATGAACGAATTCCCCTGTGATAATATTTATTGCGACTGGTTTCGCTTTTTACAGAATCTTCCGGTAAAAAGCGATACCGGTCGTAATAAACATTATCACCGGGGAAGTTGCTCATTTCTTCGTAGTGCAGTTATGCTCTGTTTCCCCTCTGTCAGACCTGAAACCACAGATTGTTTGATAAATCACATTTCGCTTGAATTTTTGCGAATGAAAATTTTCGGCGTTTGGTGTAATTGTTAAAGTCTTTGTCCGTGAAGCTTCAATGAAGTGCTATTGTAATTTGTTGAATTGGGTTGACATGTTTAAATTTATTCGTTGTCTGTCAACGCTCTAATCTCCTTGATTATTCTCTCCCTCCTCGTTGAGTTTTGCTTTGTCTAGGATATCATTGTCAGTGGGCATTCATTCTTGTTATGTCAGAAAAAGCTCAATGTATAGTGAGGTCTTTTCAGCTATTTTAAAGAGAGTAGAAAGGAAAGAGAAGAAATAAATTTGCTTGATGGAAGATACTGAACAATATCGATAGGAGTATATTGTCAAACAATAAGAAATTCTTAATAATGCTGTACCTTACGCATGTTTTAGGATATCCCTCAAATCTTCTTGTTGCTAGATTAATCCGTTTTCTTAAGTTTATGCTACTTCTTTGAATAATATCAAGAAAGAGCGTGAAATGGCCCAACTATTTGTTTCAGGAGTCGATGCAAAAATTCAACTTTTTCTTGAGTTATTATTACCATTCATCCATTTTTTTATATAATTCATGTCCCAACTCTAATAAATTGTGTATTTCATTAGGTTAAAGATGTTGTATTCGGTTTTCTGAATCTTCGTATGTGAATCACAGGTAAGCAAATGCACCACAGACCACTTCCTGCGAAAGTCATGGTAAAAATGCCATTCCTCTGCTGTGGGTGGAGTTAACATAAAATCTTCAGATACAGTAAAATGTCTTGGAATTACCTTTACTTCTGATATATCGTGGGTATTACTCATGCAAAACATATGTGGCGTAGTATTGAAGAAACTAGGTTTTGTTAAACGTAAAATAGGAAGGTCCTCGGATGAAAAAGTCAAAGAGAGATGCTACTTCGCTCTGGTTAGGCCACACCTCGAATACGCCGCGAGCATTTGGGACCATGGTCAAAGAGATTTAACCAAAAAAATCTAAAAATACTTAGGAAATCAGCGCTCTTCGTTAAAAACTGCTATAAGCGTACATGCAGTGTCTCACAACTTTTGGAGGGATTTAGGTGGGAGCCTCTAGAGACTCGGAGGCTACACGCTACGCTTAGGTTACGTGAGAAATTCAGAACTGGTATTTTTCAGAGCGACATAGAGAATATTATCACGACTCCTCGCTACATCTCTAGGTCTGACAGATGTGATAAAATGAGAGAAATACAGTGCCGAACTGAGAGGTACAAAAACTCGTTCTTTCCGCGAACAATAAGCGATCACAATAAAATCGAGCTCCACTAAATACACTCCTGTAATTCATGTCACCATTAATGTCACCACCATCTCCAGAAACTTACACCTTTGCACGGCTGGTGGCCAAACACCCCCTGCCACACGCCCATGCGGCGGGTTGCGGGGTATTATGTAGATGTAGATGTAAGCGTTTCCAGAGGCCATCAGACGTCTCATCGCGTAAAGCATCTTCACTTTTCTCTCTTCATTTCTCCGGGTATCGAATGTAACTCCATTGTTGTCCAGTGAGGACCTAAGTCACGAAATGTCACACCGTCATTGATAGGCGATACATTGCTTTAGAACTGTCTCAATCGATGGCTAAGATCCTCTGAAGGATGAGGAAGGTATCTCCTCTCTCTCTCTCTTAGCTCGAAATTTCGGTCCAAGTGCTCATCTCATTCCTCTGTCCCTTTTCCGCCTCCAGCGTCCCTGTGGGTACGTGAATGCGTGGGTATCGCATCTCTCCTCTTCCTTGTCATGTCCCCTTTGTCGCTCGTCTTTTCGATTGGAATGGATGGAGGCGAGTCCTTTGTACTCCGCTCGGTCGAAAGCGCGACACAGTGTCCGCCAGTGTGGATATTTACCTCCTGGAATCTCTATTTGGGTGGGACCACTGTTAACGAGTACCTCATGAAACATGCCCCGACTCTTAAAACAACGTTGGAGGAAAAAAAAACGCATCTTTGTCAATTTGTGAACACAACCAGCGGTCGTTGATGATTGTGGGAAGAAAACAAGATCGTCATTTTCAGCTTCAAGTTATGTCGCTATTTATAGAAAAAGTGTGGCGTATTATTACTCCTCGTTCCATAGTACGTTAATATTGTGTTTTGTTTTTGTAATTCCAATGTATTTGTTGTTGATATTTGTTTTTTTATTGATTTATTGGAAATTTAGTTTGTTGAGAGGGATTGGAGGAGATGATATATGTAGCAGAGTAGTGATAGATTATTTCTGACTCACAATTCTGGGGAAAATAAAGCTAACTTGAAAAATGTTCGTCGATATCAATTAGGACCGAAGTATGGAACGTTACAGTATTTGTCTGCCATGTCATGTTTCTCCAGACTCACCTGGACCGAATCAAAAACTCAAATATCCTGTATAAACCAACAAGTGCCAGATGAATGTTTTTTTACTCAGCGTGACGTACCGGTTGTACAACACTGATGTTTAGGTATTTGGATTCGTATTCGATATTAGCATTGGTTTTGGTAGAGAAAATACAAATTTAAAAGAAAGCCTCGAGAGGAGCTTGTCGCTAATATTAGCTTGCTTTTTAAATTATTAGCCTATATTTTGTAATAAGTGGGCTTGAACCGTTAAGCTTCCTTACTGCGCCTTTTTTTTTAAGAGCTTGCTTCCGTTGCTGGTGTTTCCAATTAAATGGATAGAGGCAAGCGTTGCTTAGAATATTGTTGTCTTGGTTACCTGGAATTTTACAGCGAGGAACATGAGGGAAAGAAACATTTTTGTACTTATAAATTCCGGTTTATAGCTCTCTCAACGATTTTAATGGCTTAACACCATTTCCTATGTAACATTGACCCAGACCACTTTGCGAAAATTGCGAATGTTACCTTGACAATGCTGTTTTAGACTTTGAAATCGATCGGAGAAGAGAACCTTAGTGAAATATATCGTAGTGGTTTCTTATCTTCATGATTAACTTTGATTTTATTCTTAAACTTCGGTTTTTTGGACACCTAAATTCTAGTTTGGCCGAATATCGGGTGCGTACTATTTTGTAACTTTCTACCGACAAATTTCCAATATATAAATTGAAGTATTCGAAATCCAGTCCGTTAGTTATCGCAGCTAATGTGCGAATCAGATAAGAGAAGCTATAAAACATCATCTCCCTTTGGTTTCTGCCCTCTTACTGTTTTCCTGGCCCTGCCCTGTTTTCCTCCTCTTACTGACCCCTCCTTGTTCTACTTGACAAAACTATGATTTATTTTATGACCTCATTTGGCTATCGTTCCATATGCTTAAATATCGTGGGGATTACATATATAGAACATAAGTGGTGCAGAATTAAAGAAACTAGGTTTTGTTAAACATATAATAGGAAGGTCCTCGGATGAAATATTAAAAGAGAGATGCTACTTCGCTCTGGTTAGGCCACACCTCGAATACGCCGCGAGAATTTGGGACCCTGGTCAAATAGATTTAACCAAAAAAATTAATAAAATTCAAAGAAAAGCAGCGTGCTTCGTTAAAAACTGCTACGAGCGTACATATAGTGTCTCACAACTTTTAGAGGGATTAAGGTGGGAGCCCCTAGAGACTCCGAGGCTACACGCTAAGCTTAGGTTGCATGAGAAATTCAGAATTGGTGTGTTTCAGAGCGACACAGAGAATATTATCATGACTCCTCACTACATCTCTAGGCCTGACAGATACAAAAACTCGTTCTTTCCGCGAACAATAAGCGACCACAATTAAAATTGAGCTCCACTAAATACACTCCTATAATACATGTGCCACCATTTAATCTCCAAAAAACTTACACCTTTACTTGGATGGTGACCTACCACCCGCTGCCATACGCCCGTGCGGCAGCTCGCGGATTATTATGTAGATGTGGATATGTAAGCGACGAGTAAGGAAGGACAGGTAGAAAGTAATGTCCAAGAGTCATTCTGGTTCTAAATGTACCTGAAGGATTGCGATTTAACGTCCCATCTGAAGAGCCGTGTACAGTTATACGCACTCAACCCTATCGTGTTACCTCAGAAAATGTTACGCCCCTGCGTGGATTTGTGTGTGGGCGCCTGGGGTGGGAAGCCAGTTCTCAGATGTGCAATTTTACCTTTTGTGAAAGTAATTTTGATCTGGATTGAGATAGGTTTTAATTATTAAATTATGTTTTCATTGAGAATGTCACACGTTCGTGTTTCACTGACGTGGGCGATGCTCCGTTTCCACGTATGGCACCTTAACGCTTCAGCGCACACAATTTCCATTTACGTGCATGCACTCCCACTGCTGTAATTACTTCATGCTCTCCTCTCCAGGAATTGCTACGAACAAGTGAGAAAAATGTAATTCATTTACGATGGAAAAAATCATTTTTTACGCATGGATTTACTTAATACTTTGCTTACGCCTACTGATTTTTAATACAAATAGATAAAAGTGAAAAAAGATGCTTATTACCGATTTGGTCTCTTGGAAATGTCATGCAATTTTAATACGTGGCCTTTTGCCGCTTCACATGCGTCTCGAAATAATTTGAATATGTACATATGTAAAAAGATGTTGTCCTGAACGCGGAGGATTGTTTCATATTATTATAGTGGTTCTTTATGAATATCAAGATATCATGTAAATACACGTATTGACAAGTGATTTTCCCTTAAATTTAGATTTCCGCGCCGTAAAATCGTCAAAACAAAGCTTTCTACATACTACCCTGCAAGCCGCCGCATGGGCGTGTGGCAGGGGGTGTTACATCAACAGCCGTGTAAATATGTGAGGTTTGTGGAGGTGAATGGTGACGTGTGTTATGGGAGTGTATATATTGGTGCTCAATTTTTTGCCGGTTTCCCTCACGCCTCGGGCAAATGCCAGGCCATTAAGCCATCCCGGAAGAAAAGAGTTCCTGCTGACTACAACCTAAAAACACCCTAACGAATCTGCTACATGCTTACACATAGTTGTTAAAATGTATAAAGTTCATATGACTAACCCTGAAGAGGAATTATTTCCTATAGCGGGGGCTATTGTAATGTATATATTAATGTATTGAATATTATTATTAATGAATGTATGTATATACCATTTTATGCAATAGCAATAAACATCTTTGACTTGACTGACTTGACTATTGTGGTCGCTTATTGTGCGCGGAAAGGACGTGTTTTTGTCCCTCTGTATCAGTTCGGCAGAGTATCTCTCTTATTTCATCACTTCTATCAGACCTAGAGACGTAGTGAGGGGTTATGATAATATTCTCTGTATCGCTGTGAAATACACCAGTTCTAAATTTCTTAAGCAAGCTAAGCCTAGCTTGCAGTCTCCCAGTCTCTAGGGGCTCCCATCTTAATCCCTCTAAAAGTTCTGAGACACTACATGATCGCTGGTAGAAGTTTTTAACGAAGATCGCTGCTTTCCTTTGTATCTAATTTTTTTTGTAAAATCATTATGACCAGTGTCCCAAATGCTCACGGCGTATTCGAGGTGTTGCCTAACCAGAGAGAAGGAGCATCTCTGTTTAATTTTTTCATCCAAGGATCTTCCTATTATACGTTTAACAAAACCTAGTTTCTTCAATACTGCGCCATTTATATTTTGTATGTGTCATCCCCACGATATATCAGAAGTTACGGTAATTAAAAGAGATTTTACTGTATCTGAAGATATTATGACACCCACATTTTCATTAAAACGACGATCATAGTTGCCCACATGTCATAGTTACACTGGGACCCGCAAGCCCTAGGGGCGGCCCTGGTTACTGGTGAAAATAGTTCCCTTTCCCCAGATGTAGGGGCCAAATTTACATGTAGATCCGTACATAGGAACCAAATTCTTGATATTGTGCGTGTGAGTATACATGTTCGCGAGTGGAATTACTTTGGTATTGATATGACCCACACCGAAAAAATAGTATTCTGAAATTAAGTAGGAAATATCCTTACATCAAACGTTGAAAACCAAATTCTTGATTTTAGATAATGTTACTGCCCTTGTAAGTCTGAAGTTTTGCCATCTAGCGGTCGAGGCCTGAAACTCGGAGGCTAGGTTCAAGAAAATATTGTAAATATGAGAATATTTTCGTAATTTATGAACTGAGAGAACCACATTCGTATGGCATTGAGAGCGAGATAGGTCTCTAATCATTGTAGATACCATATTCGTAATATACGTTTTAATTTCACCAACTGTGAAACACGAATTAAATGTTGCATAATTAATTATTGTTATTTATTTATTTTTGATTAATAAAAACAAATTAATAGTGCAATAATATAGTTTTCCATGACAGAAATTGTTAGTAATCAAATGAAATTATCTAAAAAAGTCTGTAACTTGACTCCTTTTTTTCACGCGGTACGTTTGAAACTCCATCAAAACGGAAAGTTTATTGCGACTCCGAAGAATTTGCTGCGGAGACAAAATGACTAATTTTCAAAAACAGTTGAGAAAACACACAAACTGGAAACTGTTGATTTCTTGACGAGACCTAGGTGTTAGAAACTTCTCATTTGTTAAATTAGCTCTCTCTGGAGTGCATACACTTACCAGTTCCCATGTAAAATGGCCGGTATTTTTTGGCAAATATCTCGGAAAGTAATGCGGTAAGGGGCTGAATTTTTCATGTCATTTGAAGGGTGATATATTTTTTTTTAAATGAGACCAAATTTGTCAATTTCTTGGGGGAATGATATTTCTCTCAAACTATCTTAAGCGATAATAGAGTATTATTAGTGCTAATATATATTTTACCGATAACGCAAGATGGTATTCTTCAGTTAAGGAAACAGGACTCTGGCCGAGCTTAGAGGACACCCTTACTTTAAGAGTAATTTTCTCCTGCCTAACACTCTCTAGAGATCCTTTCTCAGATCAAGAACATGTTAGGAACCTATTTTAGTGACTGCTCTCTTAAAGCAAATGGGTACCTATATGTTTTAGAATATTGCTGGTACACCACGTTTGTTGCAAAACTTATACGACGACTCGGTGTTTTATTTTGATTATTGAAAACCTAAATCCACAAAATCCTCATATTTTTTTCTACATGACGTTTACTGCATGCCTGGTTTGCCCTGCAAAAAATTCTTTATAGTTTCCTTATGAATACTCCTGCAGAATTTCTTAAAAAGTTCTGTAGATATTCCTTAAAGTATTTAAACGCCATTTTACGGAATACCCTACGACGTTCTGCAGAATACCTTAGGATGTTCTGTAAAATACCTTAGGACGATCTGCGGAATTTCTTAGGGCGTTCTACAGAAGCCCTTTGACGCTCTGTAGAACTCCTTACTAGCTCAAGGAATCCTCACATCCTTGCGTAGAGTTGCTGAAGTTCTGCAGAACAGCTGTTAAGGAGTTACATATTTTGCTCTGCAGAAAATAACTCTACAGAACAATTGTTCTGTAGAGTTATTTTCTGCAGAGCAATTGTTCTGTAGAGTCAGGATTCCATGTTACGTACAGATCCTTAGAAAAGGAACTAGTTCTGAAGAAAAAGATTCAATTTCTGTAGAATTCCGTACGTTCTACAGAACAGCTTCTAAGATATTTTTTAGCAGGGTGGAGTTACTCCATGCCATTCTGAAATGATATTTCACGCGATCAGCCTCCTAGATTTATATATACATATATATGTGTGAGGAATATATCTCTGGCCTCTGCGCTAATCCGGCCTCTCGATTTCTTCTAGAGATGTCGCATTCCTTTTCGTCTTTTGTCTCGAGCGATTGAATCGTCGACGCCCTAACCTCGTCTCTATGGCGACGCCGAAGATGTCTCTCTTTACTGCTTGAATTGCCGACTGGGGGTCCGTCCCCCGTCCTCAGTCCCCATCACCCCCTGGCGTTCTTGAATATGTCTCCGTGTGTGTTCCTCCACACGCTTCCTTATCTCTATCTCTCTCCCTCTTCAACACTTGGCCAGCTCCTCCTCCACCTCCTTCTACTGCGACTGGAATGGAGAGGAGTGGCTCTCTTCTTCTGCCTCCCTGCCTTCTCCTTCTTCTTCTTTATGTTTCCTTTCGTCGAGTGAGTGAGCGAGAGGGCAATTTCCCTCGTGGAATTCCTATAACGCAGTTGGCAGAAGGGCGTGTTCATTCGGGGAGAGTTTCTTGTTATCGGCCGATCTCCTTATTTTCCTTCCCCCTTCCTCCTCCTCCTACCTCCCTCCCTCTTTCATTCCTCCTCCCACCCCCTCCTCCTCCTCCTTTTATGCGTCCAGCGTGTGCGGACGACGATCGTCTTTTGTTGCCTTCCCCTCCGCCCATTGTCGAGATCTTCGCACATTCATACGTATATAGTCTTCGAACGCGAGCATGCAGCCTACGCGTGTTCGAGAAAATCCTCTTCGGCCGATATTTCATTCGGGGAAGTTGCGTCGACGTGGAAAAAGAGGGTGAGGAGAAGAAATGGAAAGTAAAGAGTCTACGGTTAGATCTTCAGCGTTGAATTAGTATCTTCTTTATAAAAAGGCCTAGCGTGCGTACGTATGATTCAGAATCTAGGCGTAGAGATTCAGATGTGCGTCGGTAAATGGCGAGCGGGCTCCCATATACCTATATATGTTCCCCACTTTCTGACACAATGCGCGTGAGTGTTAAGGTTGTTTTTATCTGCTGGAAATACGTCGGATCCGTAAAACATGTCGTCAATCACTGGGAAACATTATCATCGACAGCTCCAACGATGCCTATTTGTTTTTCGCATCGCTTTCGTGAAATCAGTTGTCATTACGTCTTCATCGATTTCCGAAAATGACTCAATGCGAAAACTTGAAGCAGTTAACTCTCCCCTATTTTCGACCTTGGCGTTTTCTTGGATATATCGGGGGGTCAGGAAACTAGGCTCACTGCGCTCGTTTCTCGGTACCTACTCATGCTTCGTAGAATCTTGCGTACTTGTGTCCAGCGTTTTACGTACAAAGTCAAGTGTTGAATCCACACGCTTCTTTTTTAGGCTTGTGTATTATTTGGAGAGTATTTTAATATTTCGTAATCAAGTAATCATGAGGTAAATCTTGACTGCATACGGTGAGATAGGCCAAAGAGGAAGAAAATCTATCGACGAAAGTATTGGTGAAAGTACTGTATACAGGTTAGATGTTTAATCCGACGTTAATCTTGCGTAATTTTTTATACCAGGCGATATCCTCCTGTCCTTGGAAGGAATTACATTAGAACATTATGTGGTTTTAAGATCATATACCACAGAGCTCAAGTGATGAAATTTTTTGGAACAAAAAAGTGAGGTCGGTTATTTCAGTGGAAGGCACGAACTGGGATTTGCATTGTTGGTTTATTATTTATGGAAGAAACAACCTAGGTACTTAAAAAGGGACCATTCAGAATTGGTTGGTCGAGATCAAGGGATCTGATTTTAGTAATCAAGGAAATTAAGGGGTAAATCTGATGTTGGCATTAGCTTACCTCTGACGTAGTTGCCCGTAAGCGCCAATCGATTGCGCTTAAAATGTTCTCCACGTGGTATCCAGGTAGAAATCAGGATTTCATTGCAAAAATATCTGCCAGGCAGGTATTCAAACTCGGGACTTCACGTAGGAAAGCCTGTAATCTAGCCTCCGCTTCAAACCGATCCCTCAACTGAAACTGGTAAAACTTTATTTAAAAATGTAATTCCTTTTTAACTCTCGGGGAATGATGTAAAAGAATGGGGGTTTTTGAGAAATGAATCTACGAAGGAGAAGTTTACTTGTAGGAGAGCTGAAGCTATTATGTAAGTTACGTTTGCATTAGAAAAGAAACAGCTTGTAATTAATCTGATGTCGAACGGAAGCAGAGTTAAAGAAGCTGAGGAATGAGGCTGTGGACAGTTTGGAGTCGATTATGATTCGGTTGTGGAGGAGAAGTGAGAATATGCGATGTACCGAGAGGCAGACAAACTGAGAAGAGCTGGGTTTCATTGAAGAGAAGACGGAGGGGAAAATAGAAGGATGAGTATGTTGTTAAAACGATTAAGTACTAGGGATGATATGTTGTGAATGCCTTGGTAAGAGGGGTGATCATTGTTAGAATGAACGTCTGTAACACCTATCATCAATGGTTATTCAATCCTAAGATTGGTTGACTATAGCCCTCCACCCTTCCCTATCTAATGCTAGTTCCCTTACCTCCTGGTATCTCTTCCTATGCACTTTCCTCTTTATTTGGTCCATGAACTTATTCCTAGGTCTTCCTCTGGGGACTTTTCCCTGTATTTTGCCTTCATTTACGCTCTTCACAAACACATTGTGTCTCAGGTTGTGTCCAATCCATATTATTCTTCTTTTCTCTATGGTGTTCCATTAGGTCCTTCACTCTTCTACTCTTCTGTACACTGCATCATTTCTTATTTTTTACACCCATTTTACCTTCAGTATCCTCCTCTTGCACAATGTTTCGAAGGCTTTCTAGTTTGTTCTGATCAGCGTCTGATCCAAAGAGTGTCGTGCTCCACACGAATGTTTTCTCATACTGTGTCATGGGTTGTAGCGTAATATTCTTTGAGCATAGCAGTTGTCTTTTTCCCCAGAACTTTCAGGTACACCATCGATTCAAATGTACAATTGTACATAAACGGTCTTAGCGGCCTCTAAAACCAGCTAAAGGGGAAAGTATTAAAAGGGAAAGATTTAAAGGCCGTAATCATATTCTGAGCTTTGTGTGTTGGAGGCAATCTAAAATTAAAACTTAATTAACACCAAGTCAAACGTTAAATCAGCTAGAGAACTCAAATCCATGGTGTAACTCACTCCCGAACTCGGAAAAGCGAATCGTCGTGACCCTTGAAGGACAAACCACTCAGGGTTTGACGGGAACGTGAATTTTTGTATAATGTATTTTGCGTCGGAAGTTTTACCTTCGTTTCCCGCGCTAGAGAAAGCTTCGTGTTCTATAAAGTGTATCAAGATGTATCTGTGGGTTTGACAAGAGTATACCAAGTTGAAATATGAGCAGGAGATACTTGTGTGCCGAATTTCTGAAGGTTTTGTATGGGGCCTAATGGATTGCCTAGAACTTGTCTCAGTGGTGTCTTGGAGACAAACTTGGGCTATGCTTAGTTTTTTGAAGAGATACTTGGGTGATATTGAAGTTTGATCTTCTATGGTGGTATATATGTATGACGTATTTCATCGTTAGAATTTTGCGGTGCTTTTTTCTGATGATTTTAGGAATGAGATTTTCCAGGATAACCAATAGATGTAGATATTTGTTCCATGCATGCTAATTGATTTAGATAGTCTATTCTATGCTTTTTTATGTCATCAGTATTATAATTAAACAGTATAAGCAGGCCATTGGCCTTGTGGTGACAATAAAAACAGCTGAATAAAAAGAATAAACCTTGATAGATTTCTACTTCTTTAACCTATTTTAAAAAATTATTGATTTTTTTGAGAGAGGCTCAAATAGTTTTGCTGGTAGGTCCAGGCCTATGACACTCTCAAGTACCTCCGAATCGCCATAGGTGGCATTGAGCATCACCGATCGCAGCTCTCCAAGCGGGCTCGGGTGTGCTTCGGACGCAGTAAACTCTTTCGTTCTTCTCTTGTTTGCGCACTTTCACCTGCTTCACCGTCGTGGCCACGTTGCGGAATGTTGTGAGTGAAACTTTCGAGGGTATAAAGAGGTTTTGTGGACAAAAATTTCAATCACCGAAGAAGATGAGAAATTATTGCACAATCACATCAAGCAGCTGAAAAACCTTCGCCTATGTAGCGACCATTTCCAGGAGAGATGCTACAGAAAGAAATACCCGAAGCCTCTTCCGACTCGTGATGCATTGCCATCAGTGCAAGGTAGTGTATAGATGGATTATGAATATTGTCTGCTAAAATTTGTGTAATATTTTGTTTCGCTGTAATGGATAAGCAACTATTTAACTTTTACAGTTTTCGCTGGAAATTCGGCTGGAACTTCGGAGCTTGAAAACTCCGAACAGCGGAACCTATTATTGGCATTGAAATTAATGTAACCCGAGGAATAGGTTAGTAATAATGTCAGGAATGGACTTTTATTATCATCTGTCTTATATGGTGTGAGTTGTGTTTGTGGGAAAATTCTATAATATGATTTAATTATCCGTCTTGCATATCTGTGTGTGCATATATGTGATAAGAAGTATTTTTGTGTCTGCTTATGCGTGCTTTTCATTCATTGACTTTGCTGAACCACTAACTTCATTGTAATTGAGAAATATATTATAGTGCATAGTAGTGGAGTTGAACCCCCAGTAACCCATGAGGTGATTTGCAGTGTATTGCGTGGGTTAAATGTTACTCGTATGCACGTCGTTTTTTCCTGTAAACCCTTTGATTTGAAATTAGCCATGGAATGTTAGGTAACCATCGTCGAATTTCCTCCAAATGTGCCTAGATAATGAGCAATAAAAAATGAGGCTGGACAATTCATAAACCTCTCTTGTTCTATTTGGTGATAATTATTGAATTCTGCTGTCACTAATGTGATTAATCAGTTTTCTTGCTGGGAAGTCACCTGGCTCTGCTCTTAAATCTGCAATCAAATTTTAGAGAGACATCTTGCTCTGTTAAGGGATTATTACCCATCTTGGAAATAATCTTTTCATGTATATAATAGGTGTAAAAATTTTAAGTGGCCTAATTTTAAGATGAAGATCTAATTATACTGCTTGCTCTGAAAGATAACTCTTGTTCTTTTATTCTGGCACACAGTAAACTGCCGTGTGGTGGAAATGGAAGATCCCAAATGTGCTTTTGCTGGCTTGGTGACTCCTCAAGGTTTGTTTTATGTCAATTGAAGTTTAATGTCATATTCGATACTCTTGCTGGACATTGCTGAATCTAAGACTTGTGGATCGAAGACTAAGAAATGTGGATGAGGAAGTGTTTAGGGTGGGTGTTGAAAAATATGAGCGTGGTGTGGTTTTTGATGATAAAGACAAATTTTCTTTGACTGAGTTTGGGAAAATGATGTGTGCTAAGTTTTTAAAGAGGCATAGTTGCCATGATTGTAAATAGGTTGTTAATGGATATATGTCTTCATTGGAGCCAACCCACACTATCCTCAACCTTTTGGAGGAGTGGGAAAATTTATTTATTGCAAATTTTGTCCCAGCATTAGACAAAAAATATATTTGTTCCCAGATGTCTTAAATTTTAAGAGAAAGTGATACATTTAAGAATGCATTTCCTTGCACCTCCGCCAGAACAATCCTGCCTGGTTAATGTGCCAGGATAGAATTCTTTGGACAGTGAAATGCGTGAACAGGGAGAGGGAAAGCAAGAATAGACTTGTGAAACCTCCAAAAAAACTAAGAAAATTGTGTCATGTGTATTTTTTTTTCAGACTTTTAAAAAACTCATCAGTGTGCATTCTGTAATTTTCTGTCTCAGCAGGGTTTATTATGTCCTTTTGTTTCTTATCTGGTACTTGCTAAAGTTTTGTGGTAAATTATTCAATTTTATGGTAAATTTTTCAATGTTATGGAAAATTTTTCAATTTGTGGTAATTTCACCTGAATGTGTTGGGGTTTATTGTCCTTTGTTTTTGAGTTCTGCATAATTTTGCATTGAATGTTGAAGTTCATGTCAAATAAATATGTTTATGTGCATATTTCTTTGGGTTTTTTTATCGACCTCTTCTAATTTTTACTGCGGCAGGTATGTATCCTGGTATATTTTGATTTTCAGGAAATATTGGAAGAAATTTTAGCCTCCTATTAAGTGCCTAAGGTAGTGACATCCAACTATGTTTGAATTTTCCGGTTTTTTTCCGAACGTTTCCCCCGTGTTCACCAGATGGCTCTACCGTCGGATTTCCCACTTTCATTCTATGGAGCCTTATGAGAGTGTCATAGGCCTGGTAGGTCTTTCCAGTCCCGTATCGTCCTATTCAAGAAGGAGAACTGTTTGACATTTGTCCTTTGTGACCGGCACGTTATCTTGAACTGGTGATCATTTTTCCTCACATAGTTGGGCTTTACTATGTCCTATCCAAATTCATCCCATGATTTTTCCTCACTCAGTATTTTGTACATCCCACGTAGCCTGCTCCTTTTCCTCCTCACCTTTAAACTCTCTCATCCCAGTACTCTAAGCATTTCTGTTACGCTCTCTGTTTTATTGTGTTTCCCTAGCACATACCTAGCAGCTTTTCTTTGCACCTTCTCCAAGTTCATCACCCCTCCTTTCTTGTGTGGGTCCCATACAAGAGATGCGTAGTCTAGTGTTGGTCGAACCAGGGTTTTACAGGCCTTCTCTTTAGTGGTCGTGCTGCTCCCTTTGAGGTTTTTCATTACCCAATGTAACATTTTGAAAGACGTAAACTATGTGTTCCACGTTTAAATCCCATCCTTAATTCTCCTTATTCCTTTATCTCCTTAATCCTTAATTGTTAAATAGACTCCTAGTTAAAAAGTGTTTACAGCTGTCCGATTTTGGAATAAAATTACCAGAGTAATTCGTAATTTTTTTCCGATCCTTTTTTATTGCTGAAGATCGCATATTTGCATTTCTTTACATTTATATCCATCCAATTTCTCGGTACCCAATTCTTTAATTTGTTCACTTCGTCCTGAAGGGCTTCATGATCAATCTGATTTTCAATTTGCCGATAAATAATGCAGTCATCCGCAAAAAGCCTTGCGTTGGAATTTATTTTTTCCTGGTGATCATTTAGATAGATAAAAAAAACAAAAACAATAATGGTCCCAAGACGCTTCCTTGAGGAACACCCAACGTTACCCTCGTGTTCTCTGAGCATTCATGTCCTAGTTTAAACCTCTGTGTCCTGCCTTGGAGGAATTCATTGACCCACAAGATCACTCTCCCCCATATTTGCATTGGTAACTGCCACATCTTAAGCATAAGCCGTTTGTGATCAACTCTATCAAAGCCTTTTGACAGATTGACCATTGCTGTGTCTAATTCTATTCCCACATCTAGATAGTCGGCTATTTCATGACAAAAACCTTACAGCTGAGTTTCAGGTGTGTGGCCTTTTCTATGTCCATGTTGACGGTTGGTTAAGACCATAACAGAAGGTACAGTAGAGGGAAAAAACCAGGGGGGCAGAGCTAGACTGGACTACATGGGACAGTTGACGAAGGAACTCGGTTGCCAATCTTACAGAGGAGTGAAAAGATTGGCCCAAGATCGGATTAAGTTGAAGACTGTTGCGGACCAATCCTAGGATTTTAACCAGAGAAAGAAGAGAAGAAGTTGACGATTAAACAACCAATTCTCGCGCTCCCATAAATCCCAGAGGTAATTTGCCAATGTCTTTTCTAACAACTTGCAGACTACGGAAGTCAAGCATACCGATCTTCTGAGGGACGTAAAGTAGACGGAGGAAATGGGAGTGGAAGACGATGGCCAAATAAGGATGATTGTATGAAATTATTTGAGTGAGATTGTTTGGGCATATTGAAGGAGTGGTGACTGTTTTATATTCGATATATTCTGGAGTGTAAGTTGAAAAAAAAACATTCTCCTAGATTTTGGATGCAAGGATGATTGTTTGATATTGATTGTTGTATTTTTTTAAGAATGTCACGTTGGATCAGGCATAGGCATGGTAAATGGTGATGAGATCGTCAACCCATCTTAGCGGAACTCTTGGGAAGTACTTGAACTTCTCTTGGCATTGCTTTTCAAGTATTTCATTAAAAAATTATCTTAAATGTTTATTGAGTGACAGTATTGCTCATAAAGGTTCCCAAGTGTTGTTCAGGAGTGAATTATTGAAAAAAGAATCGGGTATCGTTCTTGACTGAGTCGGTGAGAAATATTTAGTACTGAAGTGTCTTCGGTGATTTGTTTGAAAAGGGCCATTCTTGTAGAAAGATTATTGGTTGTAGTACGGAGGAGTTTTCTGTTACATTTCCTGTTGAGTTCCATATGCTAATTCCTAATTCACTCATAGGACAGTCCAAAGCACCGAAACGAATTCCCAATAGTTCACTTACCATACAAAGCAATTGACGCATTAATAATCAAAAGTTAGATTAATGTTACTACAATTAATAATATTTTTACGAATTAACTTTTACAGCACGGTAACTTTAGCATCCTCGTACTCACATCCTTTCTTAATACTCTTATTCGACCAAGATGGCGGAAAGAGCAAATGGTGCTTTGATATGCGGAAGTTGCATTTGGCTGCAGAAAAATGTAATTTTGAAAATTCGTAGCATATTAGAGTTATTCAAGACAAAAGGAACTCAATGAGTTCAACGATAATACCGGCATCTTCTTCTTTTCGTGTTCTTCTCTTGAGACGGAAGAAACTCACTTTTCCTGGTGAAAGATATCCACCTGCAGCGAGAATTCATTTTATCCAATTCTACGGTTTTTTAAAGACAATATGCCATACACGCTGTCCTACTACATTTTCACCGGAGAAATAATGATTAAATTCGGACGTATTACGCAGATTGAGCATAATTTCCGAAATTTTCCGAAGTAATTTCAGGGTTCAGACACGTAAACGTTTGAGATATATTATAGATAACGTAAATCAGTGGTACCAAGAAGTATGATTATGCCACCTGCCATGCGTCTTTATGATGGTTTGCAGTGTGTAGTTTATATTTGAAAGAAAAAAAATCGAATTTAATAAATTAGTTTCGTTCGGTTGCAGTTTTAGTTTTATCGCAAAATTCTACCTTAAACTTCGAAATTAGACGGACGCGATTGTTATGAATGTCTTGGGTTTCGAAGTCATGGTGGAAACTCGCTACCTTACTCCAAGAGACGATGATAGGGCGGTGGAAAATCACATGCAAGTGACGAATACCATAGGTAAATGATTCCAGCTGCGCGACGTATTTCTTATCAAGTGTTTCCTACCAGTAAAGGAAATTGAATTTGAAATAATGCCATTTCGTAACCTGGCGACGCTTTTGAAAAAGAAGTTAACCTGCAGAAAGAACCAGGACGTTTAGAAAAGTCCGCCGTCATTCGATCTCATCTCGCTTATGTTTCTCAGCGCTGAGCCTCAATATCTTGCTGTTCATTATTTTTCAGCGAGTTCACCCAAATGACGCGTTTCAGACCAAATAACTCCAATTTCTGTCTTTCGACTTTCCTTCAAGGAATATGGGGATAATAACAGGAAAACATTCTCAGGAATGAGAAAATGGTGTCCGACTGCTCTTAAAAATGGAATTTTGACAATTCATAACATCTTACTAGTTTTTAAGGACTAAGGAAATGTTAAAATTTTGATGATAAAATTTACTTGCTGAGTATATTTCCTCATCTTTCCTTGAGAACGAATGAATCCCACATTCCTGGAGTTTTTCTCTAAGAATTGATGTTGTACATTCGCAAATAAAATATTTGACGTCTATTCTGATATTTCCTATGCAATTAAGAATCACCAGTTTCCGTGATTCAGAACGGAGGAACTAATATTTCTGGCTGTAATAAAAAAATGTCTTATTCTTGCTGGAAAAATTAATGCCAGACGTGCGAGAAAATTTCCATATCCGTGAAAAAAATGTACTCCTGAAACAAGATTTCTAGACTCCGTAGTCTCAGACGTGGCGTATTGGGATTCGCTTAGCATTCCAAACCATGGGTTTGTTTTTAATTATTCCACATTTATTCAAAGAAAAACCGGGTTTAGACGTGGCACGACAGATGACCGGTCGTCAATGAATAAATTTATGTGGAATAACTTAGTCAATCTTGTCGTTTACAGGGTTTCTGTACAATAAAATACTCCTAAAACAACCAAGAACTAACTATCAGTAAATTTTTATTTAGTTTTTACGACACTTTAAATATTTAAAAAATTGAAAGCAAAAGCATTCTATCTAAAACTTTTCGAGTCAAATACAGCCGAATTGTAACTAACCGATGTCAACTGTGGCCAAATCACATCGAGGATGAATTAATGTAATTTTTCAATGACACAGCCACTTAGTCATAATCTACTCATAAACTTGAAACTGGAAGCGGAGACTTCTTTAAACTTGCATTTTTCAAATACCTCATGGGCTGGATTGGCAGAAGAAATGGTGATTTTTCCTGGTGGCCTAATGCAAGAGATTTAGAAAGGTGAAAGATAGATGATTGGTAGTCAGGTAGAATTTGTTCCTCATATAAGTGGTGCAAAAAGGCGTTTGATACGTTTTGGCGATTATATAATTGACGAGGTGAACTTGACAACGCTGTTGACGATGGCCGGGAAAATAATTAATTATTTTCTCAAATAATTTGATGCGCATGTTGATCATGTTGATCTAATATCAGTACTAAGGTTCATGTAATATAATTAAACAGTTGTTATTTCAAGTGTTATAATTAAACTGCAAAGGCTCTTTAGTTTATTGATTCAATATGAAATTCTATTTTTTCAGGATACCCCCCCCCATTTATTTCCTCTTTGGACGATTTATCCTCTGTGGACTATTTATCCTCCGGACTTAGCCGAAGGACTTGCCCGAGGCGCGCCCAGGCGCGCCCCGCCAGTGACGAGCTAACGACATCTGTCGCGCCAACGACGATCGCGAACTCCAGCCATCTCCGCGACTCAGCATCTCCTGCCATCAAGTCCTGCCTGCCACGTCCTTCCCGCCACGTCCTGACCGCCCCTTCCTTTCACCAGATCCTCTCTCGTTTATATAGCAGTTGGAGACGGAAGACTGCGAGGATGTGCTAATGCAGAAGTGCTGGACGAAAAGGTAAAAAACCAGAATTCCGCGATCGGAGATGAAAAGTAGTTCCTAATCTCCAATTGCAATCCTACACCTTCCCATTCCACAAAATTACCTCCCCTCAAAGGCTGCCAATCACTTGTTCCCCCTTACTCCCCCTCGCAACTTTCACTTTTGACCTTGCCGAAAACTTCCCCTCCGAGGTAACAAATCGCCTCTTTTCCTCTGCTCACCCTTTCCACTCTCCCATCGTCTGAACTTCCCCTCCTACGACGGAAATCGCTAATCGGTCTCTTTCGATATAGACCGTGGTCTTGAGAGGTTCTACTCTTGCTGTCTCGTATAGTTGGTGATTGATTTTGAAACTTAGACGTCAGAACTCAGGTTGGCTGACCCTTACTTTGTTTGTACGTGTTAAGTTGCTGAAATATATTATCTTTCATTTGGTGGTAATTTTATATACTTGATTGTTCCCGATTCCTCCTGTTTCTCTCACTCGTATTTTGGGAAGAATTTGTTTTTAGGGCATTCTCGGAGAGAGACATCTACGACTCTCCCCTCGATTGCTTCACAGCGACGAAAGTTATTTTGAACCTATTTGAATCTTTTACATTCCGAGGATAACAGGGATATATATCAAAGTGATTTAGTTTCCTTTTGTTCTACCTCATATTCTCAATTAGGTTCCTTCGACTATGCGATTAAAAAGTAGTTCTTTGATGTAATGAATTTTCTGAGAACTACTAAATTTTCTGTATCATTTCCAGCTTGATGCCACTTTGATGGACATTGTTACCCGGTTAAAATTTCATCTACATTAGGTAGTGTTCCACTGTTTTGAGTTGATATGGATGATTTGGAAAATCTGGCTCGCTTTACCAATTGTAAATTGATTTTTTATTTAAAAAAGTTTTTTAAAATTTTTATTTTATGCGTACATCCATACATACCAATCACGCCGTTCCCTTCCGGGTTAGGCACAGCCACAATGTTTCACTCTTAAATACATATTTGTACACCTAACTCTGCTTCAATAATTTCCTCAATACTGACCTGACCTTGCAAACCTCATTTGATTCATTTACCCCCATACACTGTTTCATACACGCTCTCCTGTTTTTAAGACTCCTAATATTCCTCCTCCTAAGAATATCCTCAACCACATTCAACCACAACTTTCTCGGCCTACCTCTACCTCTCGCACCATTCATTTCACTCTTATATATGTTTCGTAATTCGACTCTCATCCATTCTCTCAACATGGCCAAACTAACCAAGCACACTCCTTTCATATATGTCCATTACCGGAGCAGTTAACCCACATTCATTCATGACCCACTCATTCCTGACTCTATCCACCCTACTCTTTCCGCAAACACTCCTCAGATAACTCATACCATCGGCGTTATTTGTATTATGTTTTTATATTCGATATTTTAACTAAACAATTAACCTTTTTACTTGCCCTAAATTGAAGAACGAGCGTAGTAACGACTTCAAACTTTCTTATTTTAGGGAAAATGAGAAAATAGGCTACAGGAGTGACTTTGGACCATGGATATATTTTTATACTGAAAGCGTCATGTTTTTAGTTCGGAGCCTATTGGACTCATCTAAGAATTCTTGCTCACTGCCTGAACCTCATTTTTTGTGCATAATAAAACTTTTAGGACATTTTATGCTACGAGGATAGATTAAAATCCAAAATTTCGCCTCTAATATCGGAGACATCTTATAAAGCTTGCTTAAGGGTCACACTTAAAAGGTGTCATCGAAGTTTGAGGGGAAACGTTGGATTTTAATGAATTCATAATGCGGAGTACATCACGAAAGTATCATTTTAATCAGTCACGTGGTGGTCACAATAAAAAAAAATTTCTTCCTACATGTAGCTTTCCTTTAACCTTACCTGCCGAATTGATGCCTTCAGAAGGTTGTAATTTATTTGTAAGAGTCGTCGAATGACCTGTAAGGATATCGCGTTACTATTTTTAGAATACGTATATTAGTGTTTATAGTTATCTCGTAGAATTAGCGCAAGAGAGAATTTATGTACATCCTCAAAAAGTGTCTGAAGACATTTTGTCACGATGAATGCACCCGATCATAAAGACTTCAAACTTTCTAATTTAAGGGAAACTGAAAAAATACGCGACCCGAGTTATGTTTGGCCATTGCTCTTGGAATAAGCAAGTTACTATGTTTCAAAGTTGCTGTTTCTGCCGTTGTTATGTAAACTATGACTATAAATAAATTATTGTTACATTAAAAAAGGGAACTAAGATTGTGTAGTATATACATGCAATATATGCATTTCGTTATTCATTTGTTTGAGTGCTATGTTTCAGAAAACCTGTTTCTATGAATGATGTTTGTCTTTTTCTGAATTGTTGTGTGGTCCGCCATTAGGAACGAAATAAAAACCCAGTGTACTGGGTGTGCATTATTATTTAGCGCTGGACGTAACAGATTGAAGATGTATGTCGTGTGAGAAAATATATGTATCGATCCTAATCCTTTAAGATTTGATTTTTCCCTATCCTGATGCTGAAATAACTCCAATTGCTATGTTTTCATGCTGAAAGCCTAGTAGTAGGACATATGCGTGGATAAGTGCTTAAAATTCGAACAGGGGCTATTTTATGGCCACATTTTCATGAATTAGTTTAATTTTTGGTGTTTACGCGATGCAATGTTAATGGTGATTGTGTTCGTACATCTACCCGCGTGGGCACATGTATCGTGTAAACACGGCTTTATGGAGTCAGAAATACTCTATTAATTTTAGCGTCCTACCTATTCTGTTTAGTTATGCATGTGAGTTGAGGCCATGTCCAGATTCGTATTCCCCTCAGAATTTCCTGTTCACTCTTGGTCGTTTATGTGGGCCGATTCAATGACCCGAATTGTTTGCGAACTTCGCGTTCAGACTTCAGTGTCTTATTACCCGGGCACTGCCTTCTTTGAAGCGCGTTTCATCCTTACGTTCAAGAGCGTGGAATGCGATCAAACGAGGAGGGGGCATGTCCCCGAGTGGGCAGACCCATAGGAAATTATGTCTCCGCGGTAAATTCTAATTTATAAAATACCTCTGCTCCGAGCATAGGGTAACGTCTTGGATCATTATTTCGAGATACTTCTCGAATTCTGCATATTCATAAATTTGTCATGAATCCTGGAAATAAGATACCATTTCTTTGGTGAATTCAGCCTGCGTAAATATGGCGCCGAAATTGGTGATGTAAATAATTTTGAAAAATTAAAAATATCAAAGTCTGAATGTAAATGATATGTTCATGCAGGTTGATTATTACCGCTTAAAATGGTACATTTTATTGTACTAAAGAATCTATCATTGATTGTACCAAAAAATGAATAAAATTGTAGAAGGTTATATTTCCCGTTGAGTTATTCAGACAATCATACCATTTGCCGCTTCACATGATACAATTTTCCTCGTGAAAGGGTCCATGCATTACTTGGTGCAATAAAATGCACCATGCAAAGCGGCTTTTGCACATATAAGTCTGCACGGCTTCCGTAAAGGCAGGTCCTGCGAAACACTGCCTGCGCTTTTCCTTCATGATAACCTAACATCAGAGGAATCGTTTGAGCAAATCGACGCTATATTCCCTGAATTCAAGAAGGCATTCGACAAGGTACCTCACAAAAAACTCATGTATAAATTGAAATCTTACGGAGTCTGTAGATAAATAGTGAATTGGATTAGTGACATTCTCAGTGATCGAAAACAAAAAGTGTTCCTCAAGGAAGTGTGATCGGCCCTCTTTTATTCATTATTTATATTAGTGACCTAATTTCTAGAGTTAGCAGTAAAATAAGATTTTTTGCATACGATACAGTTATCTACCGTGAAATGAGCGAAGACGCGAACTTAGAAGCTCTGTCGTTGGACCTTAACAACTTTCATTCCTGGTGCCAGGAGTGGAGGTTAGAATTAAATATCAACAAATGCACCACAGTTCACTTACTGCGAAAGTCATTACAAAAACGCCATACCTATACCGTGGGTCGAGTAAACATAAAGTCTTCAGATACAGTAAAATATCTTGGGATTACCTTAACTTCTGATAAATCGTGGGGATTACACATACAGAGCATATGTGGCGCAGCATTAAAGAAACTAGGTTTTGTTAGACATATAATAGGAAGCTCCTCGGATGAAAAAGTCAAAGAGAGAGACTACTTCGTTCTGGGTAGACCACACCTCGAATACGCCGCGAGCATTTGGGACCATGGTCAAATTGATTTAACCAAGAACATTAATAAAATACAAAGGAAAGCAGCACGCTTCCTTAAAAACTGCTACGAGCGTACATATATTATCTCACAAGTTTTGGAGGAATTAAGGTGGGAGCCCCTAGAGACTCGGAGGCTACACGCTAGGCTTAGGTTGCTAGACAAGTTCGGAACTGATATTTTTCAGAGCGACATAGAGAATATTATCATGACCCCTCACTACAGCTCTAGGTCTGACAGATGCGATAAAATAAGAGAGATACACTGCCGAACAGATAGGTACAAAACCTTGATCTTTCCGCGAAAAATAAGCGACCGCAATAAAAATTGAGCTCCACTAAATAAACTCCTATAATACATGTCACCATTTCATCTCCAAAAAACTTGCACCATTACACGGCTGGTGACCTAATACCCCCTGCCAAACGCTCATGCGGCGGCTCGCGGGGTATTATGTAGATGTATGAGGGTGAACTGGTTGTAGTTAGCTACTTGTGTTATTTGCTGTGTTTCTTTGCGAAGTTGTTGGCTAACGGCTTTCAATGGGTGTGTATCGTTCGATATTTCAGTTAAATTTTCCATCGCCATTTCAAGTTATGAATTCTCTCTCACACTTTTTCTCTGCGCGGCGTGTCGCCTCAATTTTGGTCGGAAGGTGTTCCAGAATACATTTCAGCTTTGACGTCTTCGGAACGGGAGTTCGTATGTGTGAGCGTCGAACGAGCCCCCCCCGAAACCGAATAAAATTGCCGCTTTGGCGCGCAAACGCTTTTTCGAATTGAATAAAATAGAAGAGGGAAAGGGTGTGGGTTTTTTTTGCGGAGATAACCCGTGGTATATCTCCGTTCGTTCGTGAGGGACCCCATGGAGAAAGAGAATCGGATGAGGGGGGAAGGAGGGGAAAGAAGGGGGTTAAGGAAGACCAGCCGTCCTTTTATATATGTATTTTTTTGGGAGTTACAATTTAAAGGACTGTGGGGTGCGGTTGGGGGTGAAGGTATCTTTTGGGCCTCTTTTTTTTTGCTACTCCGTAAGGATGCCGCATATGTGCGTCGTCAGTGGCGCATGCGACCCCGTGTCTGTTTGTCGTGCGTATGTATACGTAATGCCCGCACGTTCACGTGAGTCAGTGACGCAGGCCTGCAATTTCTTTCTCCCTATCTCTCCTCTCTTGCCTCCTTCCCTCCCTTTCTCTCCACTCTCTCCACTCTTCCTCTCGACAGTGTGTCTCCCATTTTATGACTGTCGGCCTTTTTTTCTGCTTGAATTTTGCACGCAGGGCGAGACGGCCGGCCGTGAGAGAACGAACGAACTCCCCGCGCCTCCAACAGGAGCGAGAGGGACCTCCTCCCGACGTCGGATAAGGTAGGGATCGTCCCTAAGGGGTCGCCCCCACGAGAAAAGGGGTTGGGAACGAGGCTACGCGGGCGGGGAGGAGGAGGAGAAAGGAAAATAAAGGGTTTGGGAGTGTTCTCCTTCGCTCATATCACGCGTGGGACAAGTGTACCCTTTTCTATCCCTTTCTTCTTCTCTTCCCCCTCGACCCCACCGTTTTCCTTCTCCCTCCACCCCATCCCCCATCGTTAATTCTACCCTCTCCTGTTCTATTTTCTCTCCTTCTTCCTCCTCTTGCTCCGGTCGGAATTTCCGTCTTTTCGGATTGTCACGGGGTACTTTTCCTTCAAACTGTTCGAAAAATATTTGTCTTTTTTTTTAATTATCATCATTTTTTTTCTTCTACTCTCGCGCGAAAGTTTTTGAAATTCTCCCTCTCTCGTTAAATGTTCCCGTCTGGATATTTTGTTCCGTCCCATTCCGTATCCTGTCCCCCATCCACAAAATTAAAAAAACAAAGAAGCACGACGTCAGAAGGGGACAAAACTTTCGCGGGGGTCGTTGGAATTCCAACGCCCCGCCCCACCCACCCATTGCTCTCGCCTTACCTCCTCTCCTCCCCTCCAAGCGCTAACCATTGCCTTGTCACCCCCCGCGAGCCGTGTTTCATTTATTTTCACGTCGCCTTCGTTGTTTAGGATCGCATAAATATTTTTTTGTCCCTGACTTCACATTGTTCTGTTATCCTGCATTTTTTCTTTAAGATAGTTAGAGCGAAAAATAATTTTACCTGGAAATCAATGAATTTGGTCTCATTTTGAAGAAAATATCTCACCCTTCAAATGACACAAAAAATTCTACCCCTTACCGCATTACTTTCGGAGATATTTGCCACAAAATATCAGCCATTTAAATGGGAAATGGTACGTGTATGTACTCCAGAGAGACATTCTTTACAAAATGAGGAATTTCTAACACTTATGTGTCGTAAAAAAACTAACAGCGTGTAGTTTGTATGCTTTCTCAACTATATTTGGAAATTAATCATATTGTTGTCGCAGTAGATTCTTGGGTATCACAATAAAACCTTCCGTTTTGAAGGAGTTTCAAACGCACCGCGGGAAAATAATGAGTCAAATTAATGTCTTATTTAGACATTTTCATTTGATTACTTACAATTTCTTTCATATAAAACTATATAACTGCACCATTAATAGTGCAATATTTACTTCATGTGTCCTGAAGCTGGTGAAATTAAAACGTAATAGTTCGAATATGGTATCTATTATGACTAGGGAACTATCTCGCTCGGACTACATTAACTGCACACTCGATGTTTTATATTCAAGAGTTTTTCAAGAAAGCTGTTACAGCTTAGTGTAGGAAAACGAAGATTTATTTTATTTTGCGTCCACGTTTGGTATGTGAATCGACATATTACTTGCACTCACCATAATTGGCCGTCATCAATCCTAGAGATCGATTCGCAGCAGTTTTCCAAACCGCTCTCCTCAACGACAAATACTTATTTCCGAACATTACTATTCAATTCGTCGTCCTTCATTATTTGACAGATGTAGGGGTCCAATTCTTAATCTTCCTCTGTTATCATCGTTTCTCTGTTCATCATTCCCTTCGATACACCTTTGTGTTGCAAAATGTGTCCGATGAATTCGTCTCTCCTTTTTCGCAGATATTTCATTACAGGGAAACTCCGGGTCAACTCAAACAACGATTTGTCCTTGTCCTCTCTGATTTAAAGAAGATTTTCTGGGGGTATTCCTCTTTACTACATTTTTGACCGAGCTCAATTTGTTTTTTCCAATCTCTACCCATTTCTCGTAATGGGAGTACAAAAAATTGTTTTTTTAAAAATTATTTTTGTTTTTCTTCTATGCCTTTAGGCATAAAATACTAATATTAATGAACAATTGGTCGTTCGAATGAAAAGCAACAGCTTACAGTAATCTGATGTCAATAATCGATGGTTTTTCATTGGACGGCATAGCATACTTCAAAGGTTTTTTTCTCCTAACAAGTGTATACTTTACGGTGCTAATTTTTCCTTTAAGGTAGTACGAGCGAGATAGTTCCCTAATCATAACAGAGATCATATTCGATACATACTTTTTAATTTCACCAACTGTGAGGCACACGAATTAAATATTGCATGATTAATGGTGCAATAATATAGTTTTACATGACAGAAATTGTAAGTAATCAAATGAAAATATAAAAAAAAAATAAAATTAAGTCTTTTAAGTTGACTCATTTTTTTCGCGCGGTACGTTTGAAACTCCATTAAAAACGGAAGGTTTATTGTGATCCCGAAGAATTTGCAGCGGTGACAATATGATTGATTTTCCAAAAATGGTTAAGATAACACACAAACTACACGCTGTCGATTTTTGTCGAGATCTAAGTGTAGGGAATGTCTCATTTTAAATATAAGGTCTCTCTGGAGTGCATACACGTACCATTTCCCATATGAAAGGGCTGGTATTTTATGGCAAATATCTCGGAAAGTAATGTGGTAATAGGTTGAATTTTTTGTGTCGTTAGAAGGGTGAAATATGTTTCTTTAAATTGAGACCAAATTCATTTATTTCTAGGTAAAGTGATATTTCGCTCAAACTACCTTAAGGAAGAAGTTAATTTTCATATGATTCCCTCCATTAATTTGACCTTTATCTAGCTTTTAGAGTACTCCATCTGCATTGCTTCCAATTTCTGTTGCTCTGCAGCTACTATTCTCGTCTTTACAGCAATGAAAGAGCATTGTCCAATGATAAAGCGCTTTCATACGATTGTTATACGACAACACGTCCGCAAGTCTTTTCTGCTACAGTTTTCTGCGTTTGATATTTTTCTTTCTTTTTTCATTACTGATCAGATCGCATCCCGAATAGCAGCATTGGCTCACTTGCGTGAGTTTTAGCTGCACAAGCTTGACAATTATTTTTAAAAATTTCTTTAATAGACAATCAAATTTGTTTCATTTATATTCATCTTGAAGTTGTATTTACGGAACTGTGTTTACGTCTGCTATTTTGGAATATCCCTTTCCCATCGTTATATTGAAAACATTTATGGACCAGGTTTCTTTTTCGCGATTTGTACTTTGATTGGCCCTTTCAAATCTGCCTTCTGCATCAAAATTAGTTCCGCACGGCTTCATATTCTTCGGTGAATGAGAATCAGATATCCGGGGCTGAGGGAACTAATTCTATCGGTATTTGTTTTAGTATCCCTGGAGATCTCTCATGTGAATTTCAGATCAAACTTGATTCCTTCTTCGACCCTGAGCAACATCTGGCTGGTATTTTGACTGAGGAGTGCCCTTATTTCTAAAACTTCTGAAACGCAAAAGGAAGATACTAACTAAGATGTTTTAAATGTTTTTACCTCTATTCGTGCCGCTAGTAATATTTTATCAGCTGCTAATTTGTTCTTAGTCGTTACAGCTCTCCCTGGGAAGTTTTATGTAGTCAGTGATAATAAATTTTCGGGATCTTGAAGTGCCAAGGAAACTGAAATAATGCCCCTGAGATTAGCGGGCGACAGAACTAATGATTGCCGTTAGTAATCGAAGAAAAGGGTATTGTTGAGGACCCATTAAGTTGTGGAATTCGTTGAAAACTATTGAAAGCCGTCATAGACTATTAATGGACTATTTCATCTATAACTTAATATTGAACTGAGTTCTATTTCCTTTCGTGTCACCTGAATCTTTAAGTGTTCTGAATGACTACTTGAGGTTCGAATGCAAGAATGTTCTTCAAAGTGCATTCAGCCGAAGAACACTTGATTTTATTAAAATTCTTGGTTTATTAAGGAATGAATACCTGTCTAAGGAAGCGAAAATCGCCGTGTACAAAAGTGTACTTCTCCCCACTTTGTTGTATGGTAGTGAAACATGGGTATGTCAGGATGGACATAAGTGTGGACTAAACATCGTGGGTATGAGCTATCTGAGGAGTGTTTGCGGCAAGAGTAGGATGGATAGGGTCAGGAATGAGTGGGTAATATATAATATATAATAATGAGTGGGTGGGGCAGGTGCCCCAGTAATGGACATATATATGAAAGGAGTGTGCTTCGTTGGTTTGGCCATGTTGAGAGAATGAATGAGAGTCGAATGACGAAACAGATATATAAGAGTGAAATGAATGGTGCGAGAGGTAGGGGTAGGCTGAAAAGGTTGTGATTGAATGTGGTAGAAGAAATTCTTAGGAGGAGGAATATTAGGAGTCTTAAAAACAGGAGAGCGTGTATGAAGCAGTGTATGGGGGTAAATGAAGCAAAAGAGGTTTGCATGGATAGGCATTGAGGAAATTGTTGAAGCCGAGTTAGGTGTACAAATATGTTTTTATGAGTTAAAATTTGTGACTCTGCCTACCGTGGAAGGGAACGACGTGATTGGTATGTATGTATGTATGTATATAGTACCATTTTACAATGTTGATGATCATTTGGGCGTTGCTGAATTATAGATCGTGGTAAAATATGAAGCATTATAACCCTTATGGAAATGAAGAAGGCAATTGGGGCGGAGGTCGGAGTACATCAGGCGTGTCACAAGGGATGTGAAAACAGCCTACCTGTCTTCAAATTCATGGATGATATTGATGGGCGCAATACGCATGCATAATATCTGGCAAGATTTATTCTTCTCTGAATTTTCAGAAACAACGGAATTGACGACGTTTTTGATCCATCTGCTCCTTCTTGAACGGTTAAAAACAAGTTCACATTTTCGTTTTTTCATTTTCCTTGAACTAAAATCGTCGGCATGTCTCCAGAGACATTGTTAATTCTAACTTGTTCAACGTATCTTTATTTTTTGACAATTTTTCTCAATGAACTCCTCTGTGAGATTCAATGGCCAAATGCATTGCTCTCCATGCTTCATTCCTCGCATAAGTGTAACATTTCTAGCTAAACCTTTTTTTCATAAAGATGCCGAGTTTATTTCTTTCTCTATTCTTATATTTAATTATTTAATTCGGCTCAAGTGACATTCTCTCTTTCTCTATTATAGGCGTCTTCCATTCTCTATGTTATTATTCTTTCATGTGACTATTCTTCCTTATCACATAAGTTATTCCTTTTGTTTCCTTTGCTATTCTAGGTCTTTGGCCGATGTATATTTTATTCCCTCAGTTTTCATTGCTTCGTGCCTTAATTCATGCAGACACATTTCCCTTTTACCGCCTACGCTACAATTCTTTGATCCAATATTCCGTCACGATTCACTCTTTTTTTTTGTTTAACTTATCGTTTTTAAAAATTTTCTCTTGATTCATGTCAGTCCTTTGTTCTTATTACAGTTAGATTCAGTCTCCATCGCATAGCTTATTGTTTGTAAACTTGTTGAAGTATCAGTTGTTTTGCTCTGCCCTATTTTAATTATTTTCACAGCCCACTAACCAGTCACATGGTGTCCAGAATGGAACCATGCGACTGGTGCTTGCAACCTCTATAGATACGACTAATTTTTTCTTCTATCTTGCCTATTAAGAGCAAATTCTTGAATTCATTCTGTTTTTTAATGTATAGTATTCAAGCGAAAAGTAAACAAATGATGCGCAGAACTTGTATCTACACTTTTAAACTTCACTACAATAATCACTCTTAAACTTTCGTATTTTCAAAATTTATGACAGTACCAATTCCACGTAACAGCAATTCCCTAATGGTGTACTCAAACCGTGATTCATAGGACTGGTCCTTAGATGCAGAGCATAAAAGCCAAAATCATTCCAGCATTCTCCTGTCAGAATCTGGCCTTGAACTCATTTTACACGATCTTATGTCTCTACTGTATTGCATTTTCTCTCAATTTATTTCCTTTCTGTTCACCTTTTTTCCCTCTAAATGACTTTTGAAATCATACTTGTTCACTTTTTTCATGGCGACTAACAAGAAGCGTCTTTTGCTTCGATAATTTTATCATTTGTTTTAGACCTATCGTTATCTTTCCCTATTCTTAAACTCTGTTGTAGTCATTCTGTCACGAGGTTATGTTTGCAATCACGACCATTCTCTCGTTACTACTCTGCCAAGCCTGATTTATCTTCTACTTTGATGCTCCTTTTCCACCAACATTTTCGTCCGCATCTTACTCTTTCTCTTCTAACTCCTTGAGCCTCCGATACACTGGCCCCATTTTTTCCCTTTCGAGGATGTCTTATGTCCAGTAAGCTGACTTGAAGTACTCCTGACTTCTTATCCTTCTGGTACTCCACTTTCCCTCCCCGCTATCTTATATTTTCTCCGTTAATTCATTCCTCATTACCCATCAAATAGCACACCTTGTCCGTGGATGATAATGACATGAGGAGTGCATAACCATTTATTTTACGTAAAAGTAGCATAGTTGATTCGTATATTTTAGCCTTCGAAAAGTTGACGTACAAATTAAAATGCTGTATATAAGATCGTAAATCTAATGATGATAAGAAGTTATCTACTTTATGCAAAGAGTTGATGATATTAAGGTCTTTAGAATATAATGTTGTGTTAGGTTGTCTTAAAGTGAGAAGTACTCGATAATTTTGGACAAATTACTAGTCCATATTGTGAAAAAAATATTGGGAACTAACTTTCATGAAATTTTTAAACTTCTAGCAGCATTGTAAAAAACTGAAGTGAACTGAACATGAGTAGAATTGTTAAAGAGTGTGTTCATTGTCGCCGGAAATTAACTGGGAATGGATCCGTAGGCCTCTTTGACGGACGACCTAACCTACGGATCACCTGCCACTGGGGGGAGGGTAGTTTGACTAGGGTGCTAGGATACAAGGGATATGAGGGTGGTAATGGGAGAACGAAAAGAAAGAGGGAAAGGGGAAAAGTTATTTGTAACTTGAAAGATTGTTTTCTTATGGTTGCCACCTGTTACTTTGCGGTCACGAATAGTGCATGACAAGTCATTTCAGTAAGTGCTAGTTGGCTTTGTATTTGGATCCCTCTCGTTTTTATCTCTGCAATTTCGAATTTTCTTGTGTCTTCTATCCGCTGTGTGTCAATGTATCGTATGAAAATACTTTTGTTGCAATAGATAAGCATTCATTATAGTTTTTACCCTTATATTTCCATTTCTCCGCCATTACGAGTACTCTGCAATGTTGTAGATTAACAAACTTGTTATAAAAATATTATTTAATACTTACCTCAGGACTGAAAGAAACACTACTTATAGATGTTTTCTCTCGGTATTCGTAAGTCTCCAAACTTTTATACCATGTGCTGCAAAAGCTTTTGTGGCGTGTTCAATGAAAAGAGAGTATTTTGCTGTTTCCACCACGTGTGTCGCTTTCCGCTAATTTCTGACGTGTTGATAACGTGTCAGCTAGTGTAATCAGGTCCAAAACATGGTTTTCCTGGTGAGGACACAAAATTAACTACGAGGAAGTGATCTCGACGGAGTCACTTCATTATGTCAGGAACATGCGTAAGGACATTGAAATGGTAGGGCATCCTACCAATTTCAACCGAGAAGATTGCTTTCAGCTCCGTTACACGTTGAAACAAATTTTCCATGAAATTCCGGCCAGCTGCATCTATTGGCTTGTTAAGTTAGTTTTGCTTGCTTGTGAAGTTAGTCAACGAATCAAGGCTACAAAAGTTGGAAATGCTTTCATACTAAATTCTAGAAATCTTAGATGGTGAATTGTTATGAAAAATTTTCTGAAAAATTTTCTGAATCAAAATGGAATGACTGGTATTTGGTACTGGAAGCTAACTTGGAAAGAAATAAGTATGACTGGGCCCTTAACTCAGACACAATGAGTTAGTGAGGAACATAATTGAAGGTAAAATGGAGGGAAAAGTCCCCAGAGGAAGACCCAGGAATAAGTTCATGAACCAAATGAAGAGGAAAGTAAATAGGAGGAAATATCAGGAGGTTAGAGACATAGAATTAGATCGGGAAGGGTGGAAGGATGCTGGTGATCAATTTTAGAATTGAAAAACCAGTGAACGTACGTAACAAACCTGGCGTTATAGGGTGGATAACGCAATGAGCCCAGTGGCATCGCAAACGTCTTCAATGTAATGTGTGATAGGGTCTTACTTATGGAAATTTTAAGTCTTATATCAATGTCTTCCCAAGTCTGGCCAGTTTCACTTGGAAATTCATGTATTGTTCATCTCAAGGTAAAATGGGATTGTGGTGCGTAAAGGAGGAATGTTCATGTAGAAACCGTTATTGATTTTTTCATGTATGGTGCATTCGTCCTTGCCAAAAACACTTCAATGATTTAAATTAGATTTTATAGTTTTTACTGATGAGCAAGGACGAGGTATTTATTGAGTGCGTGTGTATACGGCGATGTGAAATAAGCGAAGAAAATTTCTCTAAGCTTCGATATTTCAATCAAATTCCATTCCTATATTATCAGATAGTTCTCCTGAACCCGTTGTCGATTGTCAATTCAATATCCTGCCTTTGTTTTATTTCATTTTGACATTGATCATGAGCTATTTTGGCGGCCTTGAAATAGAATAATATTTATTTAATGGAGGTAAGCAAACTTTTCCGATTGATTAGTCTTCTTCCTCTAAAAATAGTTGACTTTAACTTCTAAAATTATAGAAGCTATTATTTTCCTTATAGATTCCGCTACTCTCAAGAATGTTAAAATTCCGCATTATTTCTTTCTTTCAAGGAAGAGTCGTTCGCAAAAATACAGCCAGCTGTTGCGTGCAAACCAAAGTACAATACACGGGTGAATGCTGGGAAATTTAGGGGAACAAATGGAAGCACTTTTATATGCTATCGTGGTTGTATTTTATCCAAGAACTTCAAATGTCTTCAATTTATGTATGGGAAGTAATGAAATTACCTTATGTGAGACAATACTGCGTTTTATATTTTGTGATATTTCATTGATTATGGTTTCAAAGGTTTGAATGGGACTTTTATTCCTTTTGTGCTTTAAAAATTGAAACTTTTTATCTAATTTTGTCCTTCTATTCTCTTCCCATACTTAATATGTGACATTCCCTTCATGCCTCATGCCATCACTCGCAAATATGCATGTTTTTTCTCAGCAACACGCCTCTCATCTATGGTTCGGATTGCCCGGCTGCCATAGGTTCTTATGTTATTCAAGCCAAAATCAATTATTACTCACATACATTCATATTTAATCAATACAAATGTGTTGTAATTTTTTAGTAACTTGAGACTCCGTTGATTATATGATTTGGTATGAACGAATGGCTTAATTCATCAAACGTTTACAATTGAAACAATATTTATCAAACAAAAACCTTGCATTTTCAATTTGCATATTTCTTATACTTCGCCATCAATGGACGACGTAATATACCGTTTTCGGGACTACCGTCCTTTCCCCTTTCTAAAATTCCAATATTTTTATCACTGCTCCTTTGGTTTCTTTTCGGCTCTCCATGCGTATAAATAGAAAGCTTTTTTTTCTCGTCCATATTGTCCATTTTGGTACGTGTCCCTCGTACCATTTAAATTCCATTTTTAAAATTTTGTTCCTATATTAATATTCATAATTTTTCTTTCGTTTTTTTCTCTCTTTAATCGATTTACTCGACTGTATTCATACGAGACGTTCTGATGCATAAAGCTCTCCGGTTGTAAATTTGTAATGCCTCGGTTTCACGCTTTTAGACATAGATTTTTTATCTATTTTTATTTTCTTGAGGGCCGATTGCGTCATCCTCCTATGCTTTGCTACCTCCTTGCATATTTATTTATTTATATCCTTTCGGCTTTATATAATTTCCGATAGTCGCACACTAGAGTCGTTCATTGGCGAGCAGTATTTCAAAGAACCTCATGCAGACCACGAGCCGAAATGAAGCGATTTTCGATGGATATTTTCGGAAATCGTTTGATTAATTGCCCCTTAGACGTTTTTTTCCCCTACCTCTGTGGCTTCGATGGCCGGCTTGGCCCTCGTTGGAGAGGGAGGGGGAGGAAAAAATATCGTTTTTTTTTTTTAACTGGAGAGGGTGGACCTTGGGGGGAAGTGCTCGAGTATGACTCCGCCACCTCGTGGTCGCCCACTATCGTCCTACTCGCTGTCCTGCGTCCCATTTCCTTTCTTCCTTCCTCCCCATCCCCCCTTGACCACTCTCCCATGACCACCCTCCCTTCCTCCCCTGCCTCGTCCCTCTCCCCTGCCCTCCGTCGATCGATTCTCGGCTGTCACGCTGTGAGCGGAGAACTCGTTTCTCGCTTGATAGCATCGATTTTGTAATTGGTGAAAATGTACTTTTAAGCATCTACTGTGTAAACAAAAGGCTACGCTTAGGTATGTATGACTCAGGTGCTTGGCGAAATGAGTCAGGTTTGCGCCAATAGATGGCAAAAAGAGCTCCGTTATACGTCATCCACTGACTGGTACATATATGGCGCGAGTGCTTGCATTTTTCAAAATACGCGTATCTCAATGGAAGCTGCTTCGTAAAATATCCACCTACCTATACAAAAAGTGTCGTATCCATAGAAACCTTTGACAAGTAGATTATATATTTATTACCATAGTTACATACAGTCTTCTCTTCAAAATCGGAAAACCGCAATTTAATTCCATTTTAATAATATGCTTTATTCTTTACTTTTTGGCTATTTTCCAATACTTTTGTCTTTTTCTACAGTCTTGTCCCCTTGTTCATGAATTAAATGCTAATATTTAATGATCATTAATTAATAACTGAAAAAATAATATGAAAACTTAAAATGTTGTTAAGCTTATAGGTAATCTTAGATTAACGCATGTTTAGATGGAAGAAATAGGGCCTCTGTTTCTCTCTATCTCTGTTTAATTTTTCGCTTCCTCCATGATTTCATTGTTTAGCTCGGCATGCGTTCTTCTCTTCGGCCCGTCCTTCGAAGACTGTTCTTATATTTCCCCTGCCCCGCTTATCCGACTTCCTCTCATCTATCACTTCCTCTCTCAATGTCACTATGCGTTTTTTTCAACCTACTCTGCCCTCTCCTTGTCTTGAAGTTTCCGATCCTCTTGCACTATACAAAGCACTACCTTATAATCTTTATTTTCGTTCATCGCTATTTTTCGTTCTACTTCGCACCCATGTCTCAAGCTTTGATATGCATGTCAATCTTTTTCCTTAAATATCCATATCTACAAAACCGCATTTCATGCTTCGCCAGCTTTTTCCCTAAATAACTACGCCTCGTCCCAGTCATTTGTTTTCTCTCGTTAGTCAAATCTCTCCGCCAACGCAATTATCCTGCTACTTTTTTTTTCTATCAAACGCCATTTCCTACAAATTTCTACCGTAGTTAGTTAAAGTAATTTCAGCGAAATATCATTTTTCCTAGAAATCAGTTTACTTGATCTCTTTTTAAAGAAAGATATCTCACCCTTCCAAAGATATCAAATTATTAGCCCCCTTGCCGAACTACTTTCCGAGATTTTTGACGAAAAGTACCAGCCCTTTGACATGGGAAATGGTACGTGTATGCACTCCTGAGAGGCGTTATTTAAAAACATTGGTATTTTCTAACACCTTAATCTCGCCAAAAAATTAAGTGTGTACTTTCGTACTTCTGTACTCGACTATTTTCGAAAATAAATCATATTGTCACAGAAGTATTTTTTCAAAAACTCAAAACATCGTCCGTTGTGAAGGAGTTTCGAACTAACCTACCGCGTGAAAAAATGAGTCAAATTATTTACTTAAGGTGATAGTTTTATTTAATTACTCAGAATTTCTGTCTTATAAATGTATATTATTGCACCATTAATGATGCAATATTTACTTCATGCTTCCTACAGCTGCAGAAATTGAAACGCATAATTCGCATATGGCCACCATTATGACTAGGAAACTATTTCACTCCAACTGAAATCAAACTAAAGTGTTCTACCTGTTCCAGTTTGTGTCCTTATTTTATGATCAAACTCATTTTTTATCCTAGACAACCTCATTACCCTGGTTTCCTGCGTTTTATGCGATTAATGGCTATAATACTCTTCAACGGAACCAATTTTTTTTTCTCATTTTATGGGTTCAAACTTTCAATCGTTGAAGCCGAAAGTTATATCCCGCATTCTGAATATGATTTTTTTCAGGATAAGGCTTTTCACCGAGAAATGTAATTTTTTCATGGTGCTGTTTAGTTACACGGTGAATGATTATTTCTTTCGAGTATATATTAGGGTGAAGATGCGAATGAAGTGAGCAACTCCCTATACATTTTATGCTGTTAAACATAAAACACGACTGCCTATGTACATACATACCCAAATTCTGTTCAATTCAACGTTGGTCTAGGAGTTCACCAAGCCTCGCCATTGCCCTCTATCGTTTCATAACTCTTTTAGGACAACTTCATCCCAATGGTACCCTCTTGCCTCCACTTCCCTACTCACTTCATCAATCCAACGTTTCTTCGGCCTTCCTCTCGGTCTTTTACCTTCCTCTATTGTGCTTAGCATTACTTTTGGCATTCTTGCTTCTTCCATTCTTTTAACATGTCCTTACCATCTAATCCTATTGTCTACTATACTTTGTCTAATGCTTTTTATATTTAATTGTTCCCTTATGTTGGTATGTCTCACCCTGTCTAGCTTGGTTTTCCCCAGCATTGATCTCAAAAACTGAATTTCTCCTGCTGTTACCCTACTCCACTGTCTTTCCGTCATTGTCCAAGTTTCAGCTCCATATAAAACTATTGGTAGATAGTACGTCTTGAACATGATCATATTTGCCTGTTGTGGCATCTTCCTATCCCATACTAGATGCTTAATGCTCTGATAAAATCTACCACCTTTTACTTAGTTTATTTGAAAGTTCATGTTCTATTCTACCATCTTTACCTATTGCAGTACCTTGGTATGAAAAATTAATCACTGCTTTCACTGGTAGACCATCTATTATTATATTTACTCGTGAAGTTAGTCATGTTAAAATTTGGCATTAGCGATTTCTTGCTGTTATACTCCAGTATTTCACAGTATCTTTCATCAAACATATTTTTCGGAAACAAGAGGTAAGATGAGCTATTCTGAAGCTTGCGCTTCAGAACATGTACTAGCGGCGTTTCAAAGCACGTTACTCTTGCTTCTTAATGTGGAGAAGGACTTTCTTTGGCATTGTCACTTTTTTTTTAATCCAAGGGTATATGATTAACTTTTTGAACGCCTACTGCTTTCAAGTCGAGTTACGTGTAAAATAAGTAATTGTTACCTACTCTGTACCACGCTGATTAGCGTGAAAATAAGGAATTATTACCATTAAAATATCCGGAAGAGCACATTACTCTCTTCATTCATAATGAGGAAGTCTTTCCTTCGTGAATTCATGTTATTTTTGTATCTTCGATGACAGGTTTTATTTTGCAAACGTCCCAACGCTTTAATTGAAATTGGTGTCGTATAATCATGAAAGAATTGCAGAAATTGCATCTTAATCCCGCGTGTTTTAGATATTGGTAGACGAATAAATGACACTACTTGAGGAAGGTGATTAATTATTTGCTGCTCATGATACTGCCATACGCGGTTGAATAATTCGTTGATCCGAATCTTCTCTTTACTATCCAACTTATTTTTTGGCTTTAACCATGATTAGTACTAGTATCAGGTTTAATTACTTTCTAATTCATACAGATGTGTGAATGCAGCTATACTAGCAATATTTCCTATGATATTTTAATTAATGGCTGAATTGCATAGTTTTTAGTATATCGCCTGGTGAAGTAGCCCATGTTCTCCTTAAGCTCATTCTTCCTCGCAGTATAAGGTCTAATTAAACCTTTTCCGCTATGTGCCTCTCTTCTTCATCTCTGCTTCCGCGCTAAACATTGCAAGTACCGTTTTCTTGCGGTAATATCCATTTCCTCTTGTGTATCCGTTTTTCTTTCTAATTTGAATGGATAGTGGAGAAAAAATAAGCGTGTTTTCATATATAAACTTTCGTATACAAGAATTTCTTAAGTGCGATTCCTTAATTTAAGAAGTTTCCTACCTGATTGTGTGACACTTACTCCAGATTTTTGTTTAATGATTTGGAAAATCCTGCTTTAGATGATAGCTGGCGTTAGTTAAAAATAACCTTAATTGGGGTACAAAAATGTGCAGATTAGAGCGAGAGTATGCTTTAAAATAACGCTTAAGGTAGTCCGAGCGAGGTAGTTCCCTAGTCAAAATAGAGACCATATTCGAATTATACACTTTAATTTCACCAGATGTAGAACACACGAATTAAATATTGCATTATCAATGGTGCAATAAAATAGTTTTATATCACAGAAATTTTAAGTAATTAAATGAAATTATCTAAATAAGTCTTTAATTTGAAACTATTTTTTCACGCGGTGCATTTGTAACTCCTTCAAACAAAAGGTTTATGGTGGTATTTGGGTAAAAAAACCTTTTGCTGTGACAGTATGATTAACTTTCAAATATAGTTGAGAAAACATACAAACCACACGCTGTTAGTTTTTTTTCGACACCTAAGTGTTAGAACTACCTCATTTTGTTAATAATATCTCTCAGGAGTGCAGACGCGTACCATTTCCCAGGCAAAAGGGCTGGTATTGTTTGGCAAATATCTCGGAAAGTAACGTGGTAAGGGGTAGAATTTTTGGTGTCATTGGATAGATGAGATATTTTTCTTTAAAATGAGACAAAATTTATGGATTTCTAAGTAAAATGATTTATCGCTCAAACTACCTTAAAGCCACAGCAGACGACTGAAATGCCATTTATATCGAATCTACACATTTTGAGTTAATATCCGCAGATATATGCTATTAACTTAGAATATGACGTTGTGCGATGCGTTTATTTTTATTTTTTTTTAATTTCCCTGATGTCTTCGCTTCTTATGAACAACTTCCTGTGAGGATGACAACATATCGGTAAGGAAAAATACAATTTTCCTCCATTTATCCTCCACTCTGCCATGTGAAACCATGTATTATCGAGTTTGATCGGCAAGAAATATGCAATAAGCATTTTAAATTATTTTTGCGAAAATAAAAAATTCGCTATAATGTTTGCGAAAAAATTTGCGTGAATGGATTACATTTTTGTTTAAAGTAAGTTGAGCGAAATATCATGTTACCTTTAAATCAATGAATTTGGTCTCATTTTATAGAAAAATATATCAACCTTCCATTACCGCCAAAAATTCAACCCCTTCCCTCATTACTTTCAGATATATTTGCTAGAAAATACCAGCCCTTTTTTATGAGAACTGGTACATTTATGCACTCCAGAGAGACCTTAAATTAAAAATGAGGCATTACTTATACTAAGATCTCTTCAAGAAATCAACCATGTGTAGTTTTTGTGTTTTCTCAACTATTTTTGAAAACTAATCATATATATCACAATAAACCTTCCGTTTTCACGCTGTTTCAAACGAACCGCGAGAAAATAATAAGTCAAGTTAAAGATTAAATTTTGATATTTTCTTTTGATTACTTACAATTTCTGTCATGTAAAACTATATTAGTGCACCATTAATAATGCAATATTTAATTCGTGTGTATCACAGTTGGTGAAATTTAAAGGTATAATTCGAATATAGTCTCTATTATGATTAGGGAAATATCTCGCTCGCACTACCTTAAAGTATGTAGAGGTCATGTGTTTCTTCAAGTCCTCAGCATGTGAATTGCATGGCTTTTATATCATATGGAGGTGAAGCCTCCTTAAAAAAATCGATTTTCGATCGGAATGAACCGGTCGCCCTCACCTCTTGCCCTTTCGTTGTGCGAGGTACGGAAAGAGAACGGGAATTCGCGCGCGCGCGCGCGTGTGTGTGCGCGAATGTGCTTGTGTGTGTGTGTGTGTGTGTCGGTGATAGAGACGTACACTCACACCGGGAGACATCTGGCCCTCGCCATTTTGCATACATTTGTCATTTACGTCAAAGTGTCGAGGTCATAAAAGTAGTGATCGTAAAGTCGTGATCGTGAAATGCCGCCCGCTGTAAACCCGGCCCATTCGACTGTGCCCTTCCGACGTCAACCCCGTACTCCTAACCCCTTCTCCTACCCCACCTCTTTCGTACCCTCCTCCCCCACCCCCCAAATCCCTAAAGGATATGTAACCACGCCCCCCCCCCCCTGCTTCCCCCTACCTCTCTCTCGCCATAGAGGCAGGGTTTACGATGGAGAGAGGGGAAATGGCGGGCGGCGGCTTATGCAAGGCGCACCTCATCGTGCAGAATTAGTTTAGTGTCAATTTATCGGTGACCCGGGCAGTTTCGGCTTTTCCTTTTAGAGGGTTTATTACCTCGAAAGCCGTTCGCGGATGACGGATATTGAATCATCAGCAGCAGTATGTCATTGCAGACAAGAATTTTATTATTTTTTAACGACTCGTAGCTGATTATCTCGTGACAATTGTTGCGAAAAGTGGCCGTCTTAAACTGTCGCGGGTGATCCGTCTAGGATGAGAAATCGTCTTTGAAGTGTCGGAAGCGGATTGGCGTTCGAGTATTTGTGTTTTGCCTCGACCCCGAAAACCATGGGTCGAGTGTCGCCTTTTTTTTTGGAAGTTGTTTATTTCAATTCTTTAGACTTAAGGTTGTGCGAGCGAGATATTTCCCTAATCATAATAGAGACCATATTCGATACATACGTGTTAATTTCACCAACTGTGAGACACACGAATTAAATATTGCATGATTAATGGTGCAATAATATGGGTTTACATAACAGAAAATGTAAGTAATCAAATGAACATATCTAAATAAGTCTTTAACTTGACTCATTTTTTTCACGCGATACGTTTGTAACTCCATCAAAAGCAAAGTTTATTGTGATCCCGAAGAATTTACAGCGGTGAGAATATGATTGATTTTCAAAAATGGTTGAGAAAACACACTAACTACACACTGTTGATTTTTGTCGAGATCTAAGTGTAGGGAATGTCTCATTTTTAATATAAGGTCTCTCTGGAGTGCATACACGTACCATTTCCCATATAAAAGGGCTGGTATTTTCTGGAAAATATCTCGGAAAGTAATGTGGAAGAGGTTGGATATTTGGTGTAAATGTAAGGGTAATATATTGTTCTTAAAAATGAGACAAAATTCACTGATTTCTTGGTAAAATGATATTTCGCTCAAACTACTTAAGGATCTCTAAGTAACGCCTTGCGTGATTGGCCTTAGAATTGATTTATGAATACCCACGGGTTATTGTGTTGACGTTGATCAGAATGCCTGTCCTTTCTCCTTCAAGGGGTCTTGAAGTCCATATCTTCAGACGTATTTTTTTAATAACCCGCGGTGGTTTGTGTCCTGACTAACTATTCCGAAGGCCCGATTTCGAATCTCTTGGGTGGCGTAGATTTTTCTGTGTAATCCCTTTTCTGATGCCATGTAAATAGCACTTCATCTACATCTACATATTACCCTGCGAGCCGCCGCATGGGCGTGTAGTATGGTTTCAGGACATAAGCCGTTTAAAGATGTAAGGAATAAGATTTTGGGAGATGAAATGGTGACGTGTGTTATGGGAGTGTATTTAGTGGAGCTCAGTTTATCTTGTGGTCGCTTATTGTGCGCGGAAAGAACGAGGTTTTGTACCTATCTGTTCGGCAATGTATCTCTCTTATTTTATCGCTTCTGTCAGACCTAGAAATGTAGTGAGGAGTCATGATAATGTCAGTGCAGTCCGTCGGATGGTACGATAATCGGTAGTCTCGCAGGCAGGTCCTACCTAATGAGCTGTTGCCGACCTCTTGTTTCTCACCACCTTTCTTACATTCTCCAGATAGTCTTCACTGACCGAAATTTACGTCTATAAAGGGTATGATGGCCAAAAGTTGTCGGTTAGCCTCCATCATAATAAATATTATACTACACTAAAAATCTCTCATCTATATTTCGCAGAGTATTTTTGCATTTTATTAGGGCGAATATTTTATGGATTTTATCTCTTTCTTTATAGGATCACTAATCCATCTTCAATCGGTCCGTTGGCTCCTGCTCAAGAACAAACAATACGTATGTTATACTAATTGCTTGATACACTGTCTCACCAACCATCAGTGAAGCCAAGTTTTTGAGAAAGTGACCTAAATTATCGATAGCGTGCGCCACAGAAGAAATGTGACTTACGAAGTCACCCCAAAATATTCAGTTACATATGTGGTGTTTTTTTTAATGACAGCCTATTGTGTTCCGCGATTGATTGTTGCACGTTCCCTATTACCTTTGTTAGTGAAGTTCATGGGTTTAAATGTTCAATTTTATTTTACTTCTAGAATGATTGTACTCCGTATATTTGCCATTGAACTTAACGTTGAAGACTATTTGGGACATTAAGCCAACTCGCAATTCTGAGGTAAATAAAGGAAATTCACTCTCCGTGAACTCCTGTCGGATATTTAGGGTATAATTTGCTCTCCTACTACTCTTATGAAACAGGCAGAAGCTATAAAATTAGAGAGATATACTTCCAAGCTAATTTATTCCAAGCAGATGGATGCAAATTTCTGTCTTCCAAGTATCATTCGCAAAATGCAAATAGAGTGAATACATTATTTAATTCTTCTTCTGCCCCTCGTTTATATTCGCATTTATCACTGATGCTTTCACCTCATATTCATGCTATTGATGACTTATATTCGTACGCTAATTGCCTCATGCTTTTGTGGGACTCACCAGTCGTCATTTAGGAGTTCATATTTGCTGGACCATTTGATATGAGTTGCCGGTGTCTTCTAGGCGGCACGTGTGAATTGTAGAGAACCAGGTCTGCCCATCAGGAGCGGGTGTTGTACCCAAGTTCAATGGGGGTACAAACGTGAGCAACGGGGAATTATTGATCCAAAGTCAAGGTGGTTGAAACGCTTTCCGTTTACGTACTGGTTTGCGTGAAACTTTGCACTCCTGTACGTATAATAGGAAGGTCCTCGGATGAAAAAGTAAAAGAGAGATGCTACTTCGCTCTGGTTAGGCCACACTTCGAATACGCCGCGAACATTTGGGACCCTGGTCAAATAGATTTAACCAAAAAAATAAAATAATAATAAGGAAATCAGCGCTCTTCGTTAAAAACTGCTACAAGGATACATAAAGTGTCTCACAACATTTAGAGGGATTTATGTGGGAGCCCCTAGAGACTCGGAGGCTACACGCTAGGCTTAGGTTGCTTGATAAATTCAGAATTGATATTTCTCAGCGCGACATAGAGAATATTATCATGACTCCTCACTACATCTCTAGGTCTGACAGATGCGATGAAATAAGAGAGATGCACTGCCGAACAGATCGGTACAAGAACTCGTCCTTTCCGCGAACAATAAGCGACCACAATAAAAATTGAGCTCCTCTAAATACACTCACCAATAATACATGTCACCATTTCACCTCCAAAGATTTTTTATCTTTACACGGCTGGTGACCTACCACCCCCTGCCACACGCCCATGCGGCGCCTCGCAGGGTAGTATGTAGATTTGTAAGCTGCTCAGATAAAAGTGAAAAAAACTTATACTACCGACTTTGTTTCTTGGAAATTTATTCTATTTTAACACCTTGTTTTATGGCGCGGGACATATTTCGAAATAATTCCATTACTTACACGTGCGCAGCTTTTCTGCTGAACACCAAATAATACGTATCAAAGTATTATGTTGGTGGCTTTCAACTATTAAGATATGATGCCGAATAAAAAAACGCATCTACATCTATGAAATACCGTGCAAGCCACCACTAGGGTGTGTGGAACGGGGTGATTCCACACCAGGCATGCAGTATTCATCCCAGTTTTAATCCGAATCGCACACATTCCCCTGGAATGCCAGTCGCAGACCAAAAGCAGTCAGGATAACAGTGCACGGTCAGACCAGAAACTAGAAGAGTGATACGTACAAGAGCATGCTACCATGCAGTACAATACTTAAGATTCGACTACTGGTTATAATTACCTCAGATAAATAGTTCTATAAGGTACAAAATCATATAAGAGCTATATCATACTGGAAATTATGTGCAAGGTTATTAACTAATAATGACGTTAAAATTTTGAGTTCAAGTGCGAAAACCTATTTTAACTAGTCAAAGTATCCTATAACTGATCTATTGCAACTATAATGACCACGTATTGTACGTAAAAAGATATATTTTAAATCTTTTGCTACTGCAGTCTATTTCCTAAATCTTATCGTTTCTACCATAATCGTTTGGGTCAAGCAAAATATGTTGAACGTCCGGCAAAAAAATATTTTACATCAAATTTTTGTAAAAGATTTAATCTATATTTTTCCCTTGGATCGGATGGAGGTTCCCACCCTAATTGCCTCAATTAATTTAGTGACACTGCTAAGTAATCATCTGATTTTTTGCTGAAATTTTGAATTTTGCGTCATTAATCTAAGTCATTCCTCTGATTTAATTAAGTCGAAAATTTAAAATATTTGAATCTTGGATCATTTATATTAGTACATGCAAGGTGACTTTCTCTAAATAAACAAATGTTTTAAAGTGAAATGAGATCCGAAAGTTTTTTATGAACTTCCTGAAAAGTTATTAAAATGTGCTTTGAATGACACACGGTTACCGCTTCTGCCACGTTAAACAAAATGCTCATGCAACCTGAGGAGTAATTCGATGAAGACAGTCGGGCTCGTACTCTCTTCGGACTCACTGCAGTGACATCTCGACGAAGACACGAGCGGAGCTGCAAGGCTTATGGCCAGTTGCAGGAACGATACACATGCATTCTATAAATTTATTGGACCCATAAGCCTTGGCAACCATCCAATAATTGTTGCAGAAACATTCGATAAATTTATTGGTTTCTTAACTCATGACATGGAGCTATGAGTTCCAAAAGTAGCCGATGTGGCGGACGCGCAATGAACCGCTTGGAGACGTAATTACTTGAAGAGTAGTTTTGAGGCAAATGACATGTTTGTTTACTCTTACTGACTAATTATTTTGTGCATTAGCAATTGTTCAAGGACTAAACTATGAATATATATTATGGATTTTAATGTTTGGAATCGTTGCCTAGGTAATGTGTTGCCTCAATTTCCACATTTAGTTCACTCAGTCCTCGGCGCCACTTAGAAAAAAGTCTTCTCAGTCGATTCGTAAATAGCCGTTGTTAGTTGTTGTTAACGTGAGACTGTGGTGAATATTCAATAACGATTGAAGAGATATGAAGTACTTGATGCTGTGAATAATAGCTGGCTATTTTTGAGACCTAACAATTACTTTGTAAATGCGAGAGAGGAAATATTTAATACAGGAAGTAAGAGGCATATGAAACTTCCATCGTGAATCTTTTCTCTGCTGTGTGAATCTTTTACTGTTAATTTACAGCTGCATTTTCTTTTGGTTTATTACCTGTTGAGAGCCTTAGGAATCAGAAGGTACGATCTAGATAGATTTATGTGGATGTTAATGTGTAACCATCTATTCATGAGTGGCCTCGGAGTTGGTTCAACAATCTCTCCTTTATTTGTTACTAGCTGACCCGGCGAACTTCGTACCGCCTCAGAATCAATAAATGTTGTGGTAACTTATTAGCTGAATTAAAATCAGTTTTTGATTAAGATAAATTGAATATTCAAAATGAATTAAGTTAAAAAAATGTACAAAAATCTAAATGAGAAATATTTTAGTTGCATTGAAATGAATGTAATTCACGTGGCGGCAAGCATTTGATTTATTGAAGCGAATCGAAATGATTTCCGTAGCATTTTTGCACTACTTTCTGTTAAACTATTTGTTGGACGGGTTGCACTCGGGTCGATTCCCTTCATTAAAGCACCTTGTGATATACGACATTTTTCGTTTTGTTGTCAGGTGCGAGAACGAACAATGCGGATGGTTTGCCTACACGCGTACAATTGACCGTGAGAGAAACATTCATTTTCTATATTCAGGCCACAAACACTCGAGGATTGGCCTTGTGATTTGTTGATCGTCATGGCAAATGCAAGACGAATTGGAAATTGAATTCGTTTAAACTCGAATGGCATATCGGTTGGGATCATCGGAATTCTCGGAAAGAGAAGTTCCTCACATTTGAACTTTCCTCTGATTATCGTCGCGTGAATCACATTGCCCATGAAGTTTTCTCACCGCCAAACACGTTCCGGTACATGGTTTTGGTTGGTTCAGATTTCGAAGTTCAGAATTTAGTTGAAAAGTTGGTTGCTTCGTCTTTGTTTGTTGCACAGTCGATAGATTTGAAGGAATGCAGTGGACCAACGATTTGATTTTGAATGGTGAAGTTTAAGTGATAAACGTATTTGTTCTTTGCCGCAAGAATTGCTCGTCCACTCAACCAATTGTGATTTTTGTGGTGAGCAGTGATGTTCGGGAACACTTTGTTGATGAGCTCGTCCTTCGTTGAGACGAAATTGCAAAAATTCGGCGGAAACGGAATCAATCCGTTCGATTCGTCGACAGGAACACGGCCATGCAACTCGTTTCTTTGTCGTCAGCTGAAGTTTCTTCACATAGCGCCACTGAGTCGATGAGCTGAGGCAAGCGTTTATTTCATCGGCAGAGGTCGATCTTGGAATGACTGGTAGTGTTTGGCGGAAATCGCCAGACAGTAGAATCATTGCGCCTCCAAAACATCTTGAGTCGTTTCGCACATTTTTCATAGTTCGATTGACTGCTTCCAATGCGCGTTTGTGCGCCATTGTGAATCCATCCCAGATGATGATTTTACTTGCTACCAAAACTTTGGCCATTGCTGAGTGTTTCGCAATATGGCATGTCCTGTGTATTGACCTCGTTCCTCTATTGCACTTCAGAAATTCTTGCAAACGAAAGTTTATTAATGAAAACACGCATATTTTTTCTCCACTATCCATTCAAATTAGAAAGAAAAACGGATACACATGAGGAAATTGCTTTTACCGCAAGGAAAAGGTACTTGCAATGCTAAGCGCGGGGGCAGACACGAAGGGGAGAGGCACCCAGCGGAAAAGGTTTAATTAGACCTTATACTGCGAGGAAGAATGAGCTTAAGGTGAACATGAGCTACCTCACCTAGCATTCATTCCAGCGATATACTTAAAACTATGCAATTCAGCCGTTAATTAAAATATCAAAGTAACTCCTTCTAGTTTATCTACATTCACACGTATGTATGAATAAGAAATAATGCTGTAAAAATAGGCAAACAGGGTGCATAGTAGATTTGTAGACATGGTAATGCATGTTGTCTGAGCATCCTTCGCTACGCTTCTGCTCTGCTAGTTGACTGATTTATTCACGCACCGGAGTGCTTGGATTCTTCGATCGAGGCGCATCCAAGGGAGAAAATAAGCCCTCGGCCGCGGTGATCTATCGTCCACTCACCAACGCCATCTATCGCCTCGGGAGAGTGGCGCCCCGCCGATGGATTGTAAAACTAATTGCGCCAAACATTGGACGAGGACTTTGAGAAATGATATGTCGGGGATGTTGCGTGTGTATTTGGCCTGGTTTTTCTTTAACTGTTCTTTTTCATCCATCCGATTTTTTAGCTCTGTTAATTGTACGCTGCTCGACCCTCTTTTGTGGTAACCCATTGAATTGAGGGTTAGAGGGCCCCTGGTTACAATCTGATGAAGCCTATTTATGTGCCGCCCTGCGGAGGAATTAGCCGGACTGCAGGGTTGGTCTTATTGCCTTTCCCATAAAACTGTTGTAAAAATACGTGTTACTTTGTACTTCTCTTATAGGTGCGAGTGTTTTCTACGACAAAATATTTACCGTCGCTCACACAACGGTAGATGTACGTTGAAAGGGGTGTTTTGAGACGAAAGAAAGAATGGAAATGAACAGTTGGCAATAGATCTTTAAGTCTAACGTTTTTTTGTTGTTGTCGGTATCAGTGCGTGGAAAGAAGTAATATCCCTACACATTACATGCTATCTGGCTGATAAGTAATGGATTTGTTTTATGGTTAGTACCTGTTCAGACGAATCTCCTGAGGTATTTCGTCCTTAAAGTTTTTATTTTCGGTGCATTAGCCGCTCATTTGTTACCGCTATTTTTACATTTCAAAGACTATAATATTACGCTTAAAATTTGTTCCGTTTTTTTCTTACATTCTCATGTGTATTAACATCTACATACTAACCTGCGAGCCGCCGCATGGGTGTGTGACTAGATGTGGTTTTAGGTCACTAGCCGTGTGAATATGTAAGGTTTGGGTAGGTGAATGGTGACGTGTATTATGGGAATGTATTTAGTGGAGCTCAGTTTTTATTGTGATCGCTTATTGTGCGTAGATAGAACGAATTTTTGTACCTATCTACTCGGCTATTAATCTCTCTTATTTTATCTCTTCTGTCAGACCTAGAGATGCAGTGAGGCGTCGTGATAATATTCTCTGTGTCGCTCTGAAACACACCAATTCTAAATTTCTCAAGCAAGTTAAGCCTGGCGTGTAGCCTCCGAATCTCTAGGGGCTCCCACCTTAATCCCTCTAAAAGTGTGAGACACTATATGTACGCTCGCAGCAGTTTTTAACGAAGCGCTCTGCTTTTTTTTGTTTTTATTAATTCTCTGGTTAAGTATTTATGACCAGGGTACCAAATGCTCGCGGCGTATTCGAGGTGTGGTCTAACCAGAACGAAGTAGTCTGTCTCTTTGACTTTTTCATCCGAGCACCTTCCTATTATACGCGTAACAAAACCTAGTTTCTTTAATGCTGTACCGCATATATTTTTATGTGTTTTTCACGATATATCAGAAGTTAAGATAATTCCAAGACGTTTTACTGTATCTGAAGATTTTATGTTTACTCCACCCTAAGTATAGGCCTGGCATATGTGTGGCGACTTTCGTAGACAGTGAACTGTGGTGCATTTGCTGATATTTAATTCTAACCCCCACTCCTGGCACCACGAATGAACGTTGTTAAGGTCCGATGACAGAGCTTCAAAGTCCACGTCTTCGCTTATTTCACGGTAGATAACTGTATCGTCTGTAAATAGTCTTGATTTACTGCTAACTCGAGAACTTAGGTCATTAATATAAATAATGAATAAATGAGGGCCGATCACACTTTCTTGAGGAACACCGGATGTGACGTCTACCACATCAGAGCTTAAAACCATCAATAACTACTTTTGGTTTTCGATTACTGAGAAAGTGTCTTATCCAATTCACTATATTTCATTACTTATTGTTCACTATTAACTCCGCATGATTGCAATTTATGTGTTTTTTGTGAGGAACCTTTTCGAGTGACTTCTTGAAATCAATGATTACCGTGTCGACTTGCTTTTATGATTCAACTTATTTTAGGATATCATGAATTTATGATCTTCGTTGAGATTATATTGTCGACTTATCATGTAATTTGTCGTTAAGAGAATTAATCTCCAGGAATCAGTTTATGTTAACTCATTCCTGATACTGTATTTCTGTGTGAACTTCAAAAATAATAATTGGATGATGCCTGATTTTGCTTTTTGTAAGAGTATCTCATTAAATTTAGGATGCATGCATCTACATCCTACCTTGCGAGCTACCGCATGGGCGTGTGGCGGGGGGTATCAGGATACCAGTCGTGTAATAGATACGGTTTTAAGAGGTGAAATGGTGAAGTGTATTATGTGCATGTTTGAAGTTGAGCTCAGTTTTTATCATGGTCATTTATTGGTAAAGCAAGATAAATTTATGCCGGTCTCTCTTCGAGTGAACGAACGTAGGTACCTCCCGTGTTAATTAACGCGTTTAATCATGATTTTAAAAGTGTAAATTATCGTGAGGAAATATAACCACGGGGTCGCTGAAGAATTAAATAGGTTAGCTTTTTCCCTTGGCGATTATCCTAATTGTAATTTCATTAGTCTTTAAAGTCGGTTGTATATGTGTTCGTAATATTTCACCTATAATCACTATTGCCATTGGTAACACCTAGTGGCAATGTGCATTGATCGGGATATTGACGGTATCGGTATCCTGAATCACCCTGTAATCCGATAAAAGAAATTCGGGCTGTGAATTTCAATGATATAAATACCGGTTTCTGCCCAATCGCAGAAGTCGAGCATGATACTTAATCAACGAATGGCTGATTATTAACGGAAGTAAGGAGGAGGTCAAACTCCAGTACTCCAGTCGAAAAATCTGAATTTAATGCAATCTCGTGGGTTTGGGCGTGGGTTGAGAACTGGGTTGCCAAAAAAATAAATAGCTAAAAGATGTTTTTCTGCCGTGTGTTCGAGGTCTTTGACTGGCAACAGCATAATATGGACGAATGCTATGGAGCACGTCAAAAAAGTGGGAGAATATTATTGGATAAATTGGAATCGGTTGGAAGAGGACTTGGCGAAACCTATTGTTTAAACTTGGGGAAGAAAGCAGGAGTAGTTACTGTAGCAGTGAGGACGAATAATTCTGGATTTAAAATATTTTACAATGTGAGTGACATGAGCAATACTTGCTTTCATGACCCACGTCTGAGAGTCAGTATCAAGGGCCTTCTTGATTTCTACTCGAATTTTTTTTGTTATATCAATATATATTGATCTTAAATGATCGGTTTTTAGAAACTCAATCGATAAAAGGTTTTTTAGGTTTTCCCGGTGAATAGAATGCAGAAAGGCTTCTCGGGATTCCATCCGGGTTGGAAGGTCCATCACCAACGTTTCGGCCGCTTACACTGCAGCCGTGGGACGATGACCTCATCACACCCCGGTGATGAGGTCATCACCTCAGGGTGCTTACAATTAAATTACACTTGAGGACGGCTGCAGTGTATGTGGACGAAACGTTGTTGATGGACCTTCCATCCCGGATGGAATCCCTAGAAACATTTCTTCGAACTCGATCGATGTTTGAATTACTGGCTGAAATTTCACACAGTACCACTATATCACAAGTGTTTAAACAGATACAAAGTTTACTATTTCATTATTCCAGTATCAAATATCCCATCAATGTGTTAAATACGACACTTTCGCTTGCGAATAAAGGATAAATTGCCATTCAGATAGTATAGTTATTTTCACACACCGTATATTGTAGTTGGGAGTAAAAGCACCCATGACGAGTTGAATATGCTTGGGTATTAGAAATAAACAAGGAATGGGTAAAGACCTTTATATTTGTTTGCACCGTGGTATGAAAAGAGGGATCAACGGACTTGCTTGCCTTCTCCACGCAAAACGGCCTTGCATCCGTGAAACTAGCCACGTACCGTCAACTCTGGACTAGTGAACGGCAATTTGGCAACGCTGTATTGATTGAAATTATGAACGTATAATTATAATTACATTTTTACAGATTATAGATTATAGAAAAATTACAAATAAATTAAAATGTATTGCCATAACTTTAATTTTTAACTAAAGATAAATTGTAGAACTAGATAATATTTAAGCATTTTGCTAATCAACAACAATTTATTCGCTTGCTCTTAAATCAGCACCGTAGGTGATACGAAGAAACTGACCCAAATTATGCCTTTCTTAAATTGTTATGAGTACGTAGTCATGATGATTTAATTAGATTTCAGGCTAGAAAAAATGACGTGCGTTTCGATCCAAATTAAAGTAATATTTCAGTTAATCTCATTAATTTCGAATTAGTTAATTATATGGGACATTCAACGAGTTTTGAAGAGAGATATCGCTGAACAGTGGAAGCAACGTTCGATAAAAAAATAAGACACGCTCTAGTTAGGCCAGATCTTAAATACGCAGCTTGCAGAGGGGACGACGGGAAATGAAAACAAAACACGAGAATCCGAAAAGACACAAAGCTGTATGCTTCCTTTAAAACCCGGTACCGACAACCGGACTCAGGGACTTGATGGTATGGAAAATAGCTTTGGAATAGCCATAGCATGTGATTGAAGATACACAGTAATTAAAACGGTTCATCAGTGGTCATCAATCCAAGAACTGGTTTACGACAGCTCTCCGCTCCACTCCTTTACCAACAAATCTCTTTATTCCTACGTCATTATTCATCGAAGTGGTCTTTATTATTTTCCCATTGCATTCCAATCCCGTACTTCCTCAGTATTTCTTCTACCAATATTGTTTTAATGGACTTTTGTGTCGCAAATGTGTTAAATGAGTGTGCCTCTTCTTCTACTCAGAGTTTTTACATTACTTCTAAATGTTTATAGCTAAAATACATACTAAATATTGACACTGGGATGTGGCAGACTACTACATTTAGCTAAAACTTGAACGTTTTCGATGTCTGATGTCGGTACAATTCAGCAGTAAAAATACTGATATAGTAATATTATCAAAAGGGTAAACATTTTTATTAAACGGGATTTGCCTTTTCTTTCGTTTGATGGTAACCAGCAAAGATTAGCTCAAGAGGTATGAAACCCATAAAAATACCATTAAAAATTTTCTGGATTCATTTTCCAAGGCTTATCTGCAGAATACGTTCCCCTAGCATGAAGTTCATCACGATATTTGTGGCAATTAACAGTATCAACGTTTTTTGCCGCCCTTCCTCTGAAGTTTGCCCATGTGTGACGTTCCGCAGTGCATTAAATGGATGCGGAACAACATTGCATGCAGCATAACGCACATGTGGTCTCCAAAACTATCTGCAGCCCCATTTCACGTTCAGTCAATTGTGACGGTAGTTAATTTTACCGTAAAATTGAACCTGTGAAAATAACAGGACGTGTTAGGAGTGTCACACGATAAATTTGAGAAAGGTATGGGAATATGCGCAATGGAAATATGAGGCATAACGGGCAACGCACACTCCGGACTTCCATTTCGAAACGCTCATTGCCTGACGCGGTATAATATCACCGACAAAATGAGCCTAGACTACGCAGTCTAGCTGCCATGGTACCATCACTTGTACTGATCGTAGATTCGCACCAGGATGGGTAACAGCGTTTAGACACGTTTGTTAAATGTACAAATACATTACGCTGTCTCACTTTATTTCGGGGCCGTACTAATATTTTCGGGAAACATGTAGCTTATTTTCTTGTTTTTTTAAGCTGTCTGAAGAGCCTATATGTTTTCGTTTTTTTGTTTGAAAGTTATTTGCATGAGTTAAGAATGTGAACATTTTTTAGCCAAGAAAAGATTAAAAAGTAAGATAAGAAAATATCTAAGTTTTATCTTTTTATTTTTGCGAACAGGCATTAAATATTTTGCTCAGTGAAATTCTGTTTGGCTAATAAAAAAATCACATCCTCAGTTTGATTTCGTCGTTGCGCTATTAGAATTCGGTCAACATGCTTCGAATTCTACGGTATCGAGTGTGCCAGGTTCGACTATTTTCCTCATCGTATTTTTTCAAATGGCTCCTGCTATGTTAATATGGCATTTGCACGAGTATTTCTTCCGGCTATAAATATATTCAGTTGAATTCAAGGAAGTAGTGTTGCAGTTGGAATGGTGGGTTCAAAGGCCTACAATACGCGTCGCGTACCAATCTCGGGCAGAGGGAAACAATATGAAACAACTCTTGGATTGCGTAAATTATTGTCGGTATTTCCACCGGGTTAAATGGTACTTTTTATATCTTAACATGGTGGAATTATGGAGAATTATTTACTCGTCAGCCTTTGTGAGGAAAGTTTTAAATTATAATTCATGGGTGCTGACTTGATTGGAAGGCTAGCTCGTGTTATTATTAGGGAACTTTTTTTGTATTCAGTGGTCTTATGCTAAAGCTCTTGTTGGCCACCGTATATCGTATATATAGCGTACCGTATATTCAATGAACTGTCTTTAGGAACGATTCTCAGCTTTCCCGCCGTGTCTCAGGATTGGCAATCACCAGTGTTTTTCAAAGGCCATGTCTGCGATCGTCTTCACAGTAATAAATTGCCAACTTCCTTCTATAATGCTCTAAATAGTAGTGGCAGACTCAGCTTTTGAAAACTCGGTAATGATTTACCTTTGGGGACCTGCTGGGAAAACAGAGAACTCTTCGTACAATTCAATCGTCCGGAAAAAATCTTAAAGCCTCCAATTAATTTTTAGTTTTAATTATAATTTTTTGGGTTCTTCTTCTCCTTGGTGAACCCTGATAAAAAATTCTGTTCAGTTTCCTTATAAATACTTCTGCAGAATTTCTTAGAATGTAGATATTCCTTTAAGTAATAAAGCGCCATTTTACGGAATTCCCTACGACGTTCTGCAGAATACCTTAGGATGTTCTGCAGAATTCCTAAGGACGTTCTGTGGAATTCCCTACGACCTTCTGCAGAGTTCCCGTATTTCCGTATATTTCCGTAGAGTTCCTGAAGTTCTACAAAACAGCTTCTAAGGAGTTATTTTGCCCTGCAGGAAATAACTCCACAGAACATATGCTCTGTAGAGTCAGGCTCTCATGTTCCGTACAGATCCTTACAAAAGAAACTAGTTCTGAAGAAGAGTCCATTTCTGTAGAATTCCTTTCGTTCTACAGAACAGCATTTTTAAGGAATTTTTTAGCTGGGAAACAGTTAATATAATTATGAGGACTTGTAGCTTATCGTATTTTTGTCCTGTAACTCCGCGCACCATATTCCCTGCTATCAATTTAGTTATATATATATTTACCTACTTAAAATTTAATCCACTTCAATTACTTACATCGTGTTTTCCTCTGTGCAGATAAGTTTTTTTCTGTGCAGTAAATCGTACAAACATTATCGACCTTAAGGATTCTCTTATGAGTCATTTTCCGACGCTATTGGGGGTTCAATTTTTTCGGTAACGCAGTTATATTAAAATATTGATGAATGCGTATTACATTAGAAAGTAACTAGTGTCGCATTTTCTCTTTTGTATGAAAACTTCATATTTTGTTCATTCCATTTTTATTTATTGGTCCCCGTCCCCATACCCGGTGCTAGAGGCCTGAAATTTTCAAGGGCGGCTCTATCCACTACGGAGCTGACCGAGGTTGGGACATTTTTCTACGAATAAATTCACGCCGTCGCATTGTCTACCTGGCTGACTATTTACTTAAATTCCCGCATTCGAAAGCATCCTTAATTGAATTGTTGCCCACCGCCTTGCTACGTTGAAATCTTAAGGGACGCTTTTTTTCCGCTGATGTGGACCGTTTTTCATTCATTCCCCGGAGCATGTGCCAACTCGCTCCTTTAAATGCGAGTCCATTCTTTTTATTCAGCGTCTCTGTGGACGTCTAGCTTTGCGGCCGCGGCATAATCGTATGCAGGAGGACAAATAAGTGGTTTATGCCATAAGTGGTTGTGAGGTGCGTCCAGAAAGATTTTTCCACTCATAGAGAGTGTGTGATAAGGTCGATGGGACTTCTTTCCCTCTACATTCCTCGCAGAGCAATCTTGCAATTACACTTTCCGTGCCATCTGCTTCGAATTCATTTCTTCTCGTCCCTCGTGGGATTTTATCATTTTTTTTTAAAACGGTGACTCTCGAGCAGGGACAGATGTAGCACCTCAGGGAAGTTTATCTCCTCCTTTGCTCTGTCTTTCTCTCTCCCTCTCGCCCGGGCAGCCGTCTCTTGTTAAAATTCCGCGCAGGCTCGGGAGATGTGGCTGGAAAAATACCCAGTGGGCTGAACTGCATTGTATTAAAATGAGTGTGGCTTGAAATATTCAACTTGGGCATCGGACGCAAAATAGGTGCTGTTCTATTTCCTTCGGCAGTGCTTGCATTTGGACTCCATTCCCCATTTTGAATGTGAATTTTAGACCCGCGGAGTTATGGAAAAGTGCTTGGCTTTAGATTGTGGGGTTCGTTTTTTCAATTGTATTTGTAAATGAAATCATTTAATCTTTTTTATAAAACTTAGATTAAAGGTGAGATTATGATGATTCTTGTCTCGCGAGATCGGAGCCTGTTTTGTGTTGCCAATTATTCACGCTATGTTGACATCGCGAAGGAACTCCTGTATTGTTGGTGCTGGCGTACGAGACTGTCGTATAAGAAACTCACCAGATTAATGCCAACATAGGGAATATATTTCAGGTAGTCCGAGCGAGATTGTTCCCTGGTCATAATAGATACCATATTCGAATTATACGTTTTAATTTCACCAGCCGTTGGAAACATCAATTAAATATTGTATTATTAATGGTGCAATGATATAGTTTTATGTGACAGAAATTGTAAGTAGGTAATTAAATGAAAATATCTAAATAAGTCTTTTACTTGACTCATTTTTTTCACGCACTGCGTTTGAAACTCCTTCAAAACGGAAGGTTTGTTGTGATACCTAAGAATCGACTGCTGAGACAATATGATTATTTTTCAAATATAGTTGAGAAAATTTGTAGGTTTTCGCAGCGACTCTTTACTATATTAAAGTTATTCGAGATATCCCGCTGCGTATTGAGCATTTTAAATTTACTCAACGTTTCGTTTTGCATACTGAACTATGTAAGTATGCTTTTAAATATGGTGTTGTATATGTATCTTTTATTTCGATTTGATATATCTTTGCTCCATAGTATTGAATTTAACGTATTAATTGTTACTCTACCTTTATGAATCCTATCTATAATCGTTTCTGCGCTCCTTCCACTGCTGTGTATATTTATGCCTAAATAGTAATATGAATCACAGGCCTCTACTATTTCATTGCAATCCTCTAGCAAAATGTCTTGATTTTTTCCTCCAATACACGTGTTAGTGAATACACGTGTGTAAGTGAATGTGAGTGAATAAATCTAAAAACAAACATATCTCAGAAAAGGCCAAGAGCGCCTTCCGCACATTGTCGGAGTACTCCAGGGAGGAGTGAGCGTTACAGATCAGGATTTTAAATTATTTTGACCTCTCACTCATTACCGAAGGTTAAAGTGCGCTACTCAGACCTGACAATTGTTAATCGCCTAAACGAGTCATTCGAACGAACTGAATATACTTGCCAGTTGTATTGTGAAGACGAGTGCTCCTGCCGGGTTCCACGTAACGAGATATCACTCGGTTAAATACGGTGCTAAGCATATTTATTCAGCTAGTGCGAACAAGGTGACAGTCGATGAACTAAAGGTCTTTGCTACGGAAATTTGACTAAAAGTGATATCAAGATTACCCCCGAGACTGATAGCCGAAAACCAACAGTTTACCTCGCCCTGAGTGACGGTCCAGGGTATGGGTCACACTCATTTCAAGATTATACTTTTCGAAGCAACATAATTTACCTCGACTGGAATGGCTGAATGCTTGTGTGGGGTGTGGGTGGAATTCGAACTGCAGACACCACCACGTGGTGACTCCGTAGTTAAACCAGCAAAAAGAATTTAGGCAATGAACGAAGAGCATCAGGGTGTTGTATTAGAATCCAAGCTGAATGCATAAAATCATACATAGGAACTAATTATTAAAAAAATAGCTCTGTATGTGTTTTAATACAGTAGTGCGTCTTGCTTGTAAAGCTACAAATAACAGTTTATCGCCAAAATTTGCGAAACCTATGTGTTATACACGAATTAAAAATGTCACGCGCGATTTTGTGAAACAGACATTCTTTTACCGGGTATATAAAATTAAGTCAATACCGACATTAAAAGTCCATTTCTTAATATGAAAATTTTTCTCGTTAAAATAATAATTTTCCATCTTTAGAAACGTGATGCCCCCTGTAAGAAGTAAATATAATTGTTGATTTTTTTCAAAACTTTTATATTCATAAACTAGAAAATGCGTAACTTCTCCGCGCTTAGAGTACAATACTTGTAAATTCCCTTTTTTTTCGACCCACCGCATCGTATAATGCTTCCTTTAGGCTGTAGATAGGTCGAAGTGGAACACATGAAAAAATAAATGGATATATGTTAGGATGACTATTTTTATAATGCTTTGACGTTGGAATCGGGCTTAACACTAGAACAGCCGATGAAGCCATTTTGGCTCCTTTTACATTTTCCAGAGCTGTATTTTTGTTCTTTATGCTTTGATAATCATTATTTTTCCGACTTTGAATTAATTTTCATGGCAATGCCTCTGGAAAAGTATCTGTGGCTCATTGCGAGTACTTCTTCAGAAAAAAGGTAATTTACCTCGAACAGCCATGGAAGCCAAGTTGACTGCATTAAGGACCGTGAATGTCATTAAGTTTTTTAAGCGTAGAGTTTGCTACAAACATCGAACAACTATGTATTTATTTGCTTCTTTTCAGTGTACGATCAAGGGTTTCAATGGTATATTTGAGTTTACTTCGATAATCTGCTCCATTCTTCCATTTACAATATCACAACACACATGTGGCATTCATTACACGACAATGTCTTTGAAATGACGCCAAGAAGCTGAAGAATCCGACATACCCCAATCATGTTATGACTGTGTTCACTTTATATCCATTTAGAATTTCAGATAATTGGGTAACTGCTCAAATCGCTTCACGCTGGAAAATCCATTGTTCAAATAGGATTTTCTCCGTGAAATCTAGATCGATTCGCAAGAGATACGAGCTTCTTTTCCGGCAATGTCTTTGAAGCGACGCCTACAACCTGAAGACATTATTAAGATTCTAATAGAAAATTCTGAAGGTCAATCAGAAGTTGAAGATGATTCTCCTAACAGTGGCGGCGATTCAGACTGTGAGGAATATAACCAGGAGAAAGGCATTTCAAAGTTCCAACTTTTTTTTTTAATGTGCGTCTATGGAATTGTAAAGTAGCTAAAATATGAGTGATATATTATGTATACCAAATGGAGATCATATTTCTGAAGTTATTTCTTTATTTCAGTTGGCTAAGTGCATGATATTAGCGACGGAGCCAAAATGGCTCCGTTGGCTGTTCTAGGGTGGTAGAGAAGCTCGGCTGTCCTAGTGTTAATAAGAATACAGAGAAAGTAACCATGGAGGAAAACGTTGTCTGGGAAAGCGAAGGGATAGATTTTTCGAGGTTAGCTTATTGAGTAGTCTCTATAGGGCAATCTCCGTTGATTACAAAGGTAGATGCATGCCTGGAGACGAAAGAGGAATGCATATTGATTGCATTCAAGTGAGACAATCATTTGAACATCGTGTGAAATACTGCTAGAGCTAGAATGACTGGAGTATTCGATGAAAGATCGATCGTTATGAGGTCCAAATGCCAGCGGAAGCTAAGAAAAATGAAGATCACCGAGAGCATTAGCACGTGTTAAGGTAGAGATTAGAGAAGAAAAGAGATTATATTATTTGCCGTTGAAAACATTCTAGACACTGTTTATGGAGAAGGGATCGGTATTGGAACAATCAAAGTAAGGAGTGCAGTAATAGAGAGCTACATAATGCCGATAAAGGGAAAGCAGAGATTTTGATGATATTGCCATGAGAAAAATTCGGCCTAGACCTGGAATCGAACCACGGACCTTTGTATGATTTTACACTTTCCCGGCGAATGAGCCTTAAGAATGGGTAACGGGTCGGAACCCGAAACTTCGGCTTCCTATGAATATCTTACCCGGTGGCGAGCCCGAGAAATTTACACGGACCTTTGGTTTGCCGGACCAATGCGCAGAACACCACGCTATCCAGGCTTCCTAATTCTCATGGCAATTTTTGGTGGACACAAGGCAACCAGATCTTAGGCCCTTGCGGTCCATCAAAGGTGGCAACGCAAGGGAGAAGAGGGTTTCAAAGAAGCCACCACCAAGCGACAGTATCATAACACCAGCACTTAAGCCGTGTTTGGCCATTTGAAAGTATTCAAACGTAGAAGGTGAAGTTTTGATAAAATTGCCATGAGAAAAATTCAATTTTTCAAAATTTCAACTGCTATGTTTGAATATTTTGGAAAGTTGAGAGTTGAAAAGTCGGGAATAGGCATAGGGATAGGAACAATGTTAACTATTTACAGGTGATACGATGCCGAATAATGTGTGAAAGAGTGAAAAAATTGAACAAGAAAATGGGTTATTTTAGTTTGGTACTGCCACAGAGTGAGCAACTTACACTATGGAACTACTCAAAACTTTGAAATGGTAGGATTTATTTATAAAAGATGAAGAATTGAATGAATGGCAGCATTAACAAGAACTTATCGGAATTTATTTTCGCAAAATGTTTATTGCATTTATTACTTCACATGGAATTCACAAAAAATGTACAAATTGAATACTTGAGGTATAAAACCAAACTCATATAAAAGCAATAAAATATAAATCTTGTAAAATGCACACTATTAAACAACTTGACAAATTCATGGTCCTGCTAAGCCATTCGAGGCTTATCAGCAGGTGCCTTTTATAATTTTCAGTCGTGTTTTTATTTAACAGTAGCAAAAACTTTGCCCTAAATTCTATTGCTGCTATTCTGAATCGAGCGACGCTATTTCTGGCTAATGCTATTCCTTGCCCCAGAATGGCGTCAGAAGTGATTCTGAATACGATGCAGCTATCCAAGGCGTCGGTTCCGTAATGCTATTATTAATCCCGCCACTTTGGGTATGAAAACCTTCTGGTACAGTAATTGGAAATTCAGGCAGCCAATGACGTGCGATGTTTATGTTTTTCTCAAACAGCTGAGACCTTCGCCATGGATGCCGTGAGTCTGGTGCATGAAAGAATGTTTTCTATAAATAATCCAACTAAATTCATTCAATGCTGTCTTCGGATACTATTATACTCTATTTTGTTCTGCATTCATCAGCTGATAGATAACTCTCTGATAATTTTAGATTTTGTGAACGGGATTTCAGTTTAGGAAAGGCTGGCGATGTTTGTTATGCATACCCATATGAACATATAACAGCTACCCGAGCTGGGAAAACAATTTTAATTTTTATAATGATAGTTCACCACACCATCGTAAAAAAGCGTATTGTTTTCATGTATCTTTTAGGCTAATCTTTTAATATTTTAACTTCCACAATGGGAGCGGACGAAGTTTGGATACATGAGACGTGCATGATCCAGCATTATCTTCAAAGTATACTTTCATTTGGAGTTATCATTGGATTTGTTACCTATAATAATCTAGTATTCTATTAAATTCATCAACTGATAGAAAACTTTCGGAGAACCTGTACGGTGAACGGAAATTCAGTTCAGAAAATCTTGCGACGTTTGTTACGTATTGACAAATAACGGATTGCCATGCTGAGAGAACAATTTAAACACGTGTAATTACAGTTCAACTCAAAATTGTGACAAAGCATATTGTTTTTGTGTATCTGTTGGGTTGTTAATTTTATTCTCGCCACCTTTCCGACTGAGCAGACGACGTTTGGATGTATACGAAGTGGGATAATGATATATTAGTGTATCAAGGAAAGTGATGTAATGGTAAATATCAATTATTTTATAACGGATATTTGAAATGTATTATCGTGAATAGCCCGTGGGCTTAATAAGATGGTTAGACATCGCAATTGGCCTCTTTAAAATCTTGTGGGACCGTTGGGAAATGTGAGGTTGGAAGTGAATGTGTTCATGCAGATGTTTCATAATTCCATTAATCCATATAGGGTTAAGTTTGATGACCAAATTCCTCAATGAGAAGATAATATATACTCATTTAGGGTGCGGAGATATCTCGTCAAAGTCGGAGGTAAAACACTTATTGAGTGAATAATTGTTGGATTTATACCGACGATGGATATTTTCCTGAAGGAGGCGGTACTTTTTTCCTTGCTGTCCCTGTTCTGTCGAAGAACGGCGGGGCGAAACAATGAGAGTGGCCGATGAAAAGAATTTAAGGTAGTTTGAGCGAAATATCATTTTACGTAGAAATCGATGAATTTGGTCTCCTTTTAAAGAACAATAATTCACCCTTCTAACGACACCAAAAATTCAACCCCTTACCACATTACTTTCGGAGATATTTGCCAAAAAATACCGGCCCGTTTACATGGGAAATGGTACGTGTATGCAATCCAGAGAGACATTATTTACAAAATGAGGAATTTATAACACTTATATCTCGTCAACAAAATTAACGGCGTGCAGTTTGTATGTTATCTCAACTATATTTGAAAATAAATCATATTATCACCGCAGTAAATTCTTCGGGATCACAATAAACCTCCCGTTTGGAAGGAGTTTCAAACGTACCTCGTGAAAAAAATGAGTCAAGTTAAAGACTTATTTCGATATTTTCATTTAATTACTTACAATTTCTGTGATGTAAAACTATATTATTGCACCACTAATACTGCAATATTTAATCGATGTGTCTTACGGCTGGAGATATTAAAACGTAAAATTCGAATATGGTCTCTATTATGACTAGGGAACTATCTCTCTCGGACGACCTTAAATACTTTTGGCGAAGTGTGTTCTTGCTTGGCTGCAACAAATATCATTCTGTTTATGGCTATTTTCAGTATTTTGGTTTCCTTTTTTAATTCTTTTCGAAATGGTCCATAGCAACCACCGAGATCAATGTATGCACCTCGCGAGCTTTTGTTCTCTTTTATTCTATTCATAGTAGAGGACTTTTTCACACGTATTGCTTTATAGTCGCTTCTCATGTCTCTGTCTCTCTTTGGAACGCTTCATTTTCCAAAGTAGTCCTTTGCTATCTCCAAAGATCTCTGCCACCCTCAGAGGACTTTTCATCGTCTTCTCTTGCTCCTCAAGGGGAATTATCTTGCACTTAAATTTTCTGGATGTTCACTTTGGTACAAAGGACAATTCAGTGCCCTTTGGCCGCGAGGGAGTTCCATTGGAAGTGACGAGGTAGATAGATACCTTTAGTAGTTGGCTTATATATATTTTTTTAAGAATCATCCCTGTGGGACCGAACAATGTGAAATACGAGGGCGACTGCATTCTCCTTTTCGGTCGCTTACGAGATAAAAATATGATACGCTTCAGAGAAGTTGTTTCGCTTTTTTCTCCATTATTGCATTGGAACGGGGGTTCAGAGAAAACTGACTATCGCGTAATTTTGAAAAATGAACTCTGTACATTTTGGCTGGCTATGGTCTACGTGAGTCAAAACAGACATCAAATTACACAATTTTTGTTTGTTAGGTGTTAAAATATCCAACTTTCGCTGATGGAATGGGTCACCTATTGAAAACAAAATTTTAGGTACTTACAGAATATGTTGACTATTACACGATTTTATTTTCAATGGCAACATTTATCCAGTCATAGGAGCAAGGTCTTTCAATATGTATTGTAATCCTTCCTTCGATTTAAGTCTTCGCAACGTAAAAAATCCGCCATAAATGTATTTATTTTGGTGTATTCTACACAATTACACCATAGTTTTTTCAACGTTTTGCTTAATTGGCCGTTCATTTTTATTCCAAATGACGACTTGCGCCGTATTTTTTTTATTTCCTTGGGTGCGCCACGGCAGTCAATCTTAGTGAGCACATTATCGTGGGGATTACAAGTACAAAACATTTGTGGCGCAGCATTAAAGAAACTAGGTTTTGTTAAACGTATAATAGGAAGGTCCTCTTATGAAAAAACTCAAGGAGAGATGCTACTTCGCTCTGGTTAGGCCACACCTCGAATACGCCGCGAGCATTTGAGACCCTGGTCATGAAGATTTAACCAAACAAATTAATAAAATACAAAGGAAAGCAGAGCAATTCGTTAAAAACTGCTATAAGCATACGTATAGTGTCTCACAACTTCTATAGGGATTAAGATGGGAGCCCCTAGAGACTCGGAGGCTACACGCTAGGCTTAGGTTGCTTTATAAATTCAGAACTGATATTTTTCAAGGCGACATAGAGAATATTATGATGACTCCTCACTACATCTCTAGGTCTGACAGATGCGATAAAATAAGAGAGGTACACTGCAGAACAGATAGGTACAAAAACTCGTTCTTTCCGCGAACAATAAGCGACCACAATAAAAAATTAGCTCCACTAAATACACTCCTATAATACCTGTCACCATTTTATCTCCAAAAAACTTACACCTACACACGGTGAACACCCCCAGCCACACGTCCATGCGGTGGCTCGCGGTGTAATTTGTAGATGTGGATGTAGATTAATGGCGGACATGTGGTGGAAATGGTTGTGAAGACCTGTACCAAAGGTTGAATACAGTTGATATTGAACGAACTTGCCATAGGAGCTGACTGCAGCGCCATTTATGTGAAAGTACTGCCTTTTGACTTCAATTACGGCTGTAGTTTGCTTATAACCCTAAGAAATTGGTGGCGAGATTCTTATATAATTTTTTATTCGATATTCAGGACGTTTTGAATCTCATGAACAGTTTTATTTGAACTTTTATATACGTATTCAATATACATTGACATTTTTCTGCTGTGAACAGGGCAATCTCCGTAAGAGCTCATGTTAATCTCGACTCTCAAGATGGAGTTATTGTAATACTAGCCTGGGAGCTCTATTTTTTCACCTCATCCGAAGATTTGTGGAGATATGATGATTGATGAAAGCACTGAAAAGTAAAAGAGAAGCCAAATTTATTGGACACATCCAGTCTCATGGTAAACTAGGGCAAAAGGAGGAAAAAAAAGGATTCACATCCAAGGGAGAGTCGTAATCGAATGGAAAAGTCGAATAAATATGGCTGTAAATGTGAGGAACTGTAGAAATCAAGTGTTCTCTTGAAAATATAACGGAGTGTAGAGCTGTAAGAAACCCAACTACGTAGTAATGACTGCTGTTTTTACGACTGTTATATCCTGTTAAGGTAGTTTGAGCGAAATATCATTGTACCTTGAAATCAATGAATTTGGTGTAATTTTAAAGAAAAATATATCACCCTTCCATTGATACTAAAAATTCAACCCCTTACCATGTTACACTCTGAGATATTTGCCAATGTATACCAGCCCTTTTACATGGGAAATGGTACGAGTATGCACTCCAGAGAGACCTTATATTAAAAATGAGGCATTTCTAACACTTAGATCTCGTCAAAAATCGACAGTGTGTAGTTAGTGTTTTCTCAACCATTTTTAAAAATCAATCATCACCGCTGTAAATTCTTCGGGATCACAATGAACCTTCCGTTTTGATGGAGTTACAAACGTATCGCGTGAAAAAAATGAGTCAAGTTAAAGACTTATTTAGATATTTAGATTTGATAACTTACAATTTCTGTCATGTAAAACTATATTATTGCATCATAAATAATGCAATATTTAATTCGTGAGTGTCACAGTTAGTGAAATTAAAACGTATATATCGAATGCGATCTTTATTACGATTAGGGAACCATCTCTCTCGCACTACCTTAAATTGTTTCCACGTTTGATCCGTGTTTAGCTCTCCACGATTTGTGTTTCCATTTCGTCGGTAGCTTAGTCTCAACTGAACGAATTATCTTCGCCAAATCGGAAATTGTGACCATCGTTCACTATAGACTGTTGAGTGCAAGACTTTTCCTCCATATTAGGGGGAGCATTGAAGCGAAAAGTAGAGGTGGGAATTTTGTTCACTCAGGGACGAATGTTAATAAATTTACTCGCGCTTGAAAGCAATCGCTAAATTGCATTTCGAGAGAGGTTCAAAAGATGTATATAAAAAAAGGCGTTCAGCCGTTCCGTGGTTCCTCCCTTTATGCTCTCGTGTGGGTCGTTGTCACGATCTCCGTCGATCTAACTGTTGTCCTTCTCTCTCGAGAGGGAGAGCTAAAGGATCTTCATTATCCTTTGCTTAAATACGTATGGGCGTGCGTGAGTTCTGTGGGTTATATTACGTTCCTATATATCCGCGATATTTATTCATAAATGTGTATACATTCCCATGCGCAACCCCGTCGTATGTGCAGGGCGTCCATTGCTTCCGCTTTGTTCTTTGCACGGCTGGGAATAAGAGAATTAGGGAATGGGTCCCGCCATATTTAATGCTCCGAAACGGCCGCGTTGAATATTCATTGAGGGAGAAACGAAAAAGCCTTCGAATCGGTGGATGTTAAGGGCGCTGGGGAATGAGAGGGTTCTCAAACTCAATCCCCACCCCTTTTTTATTTCTCACACGGAACACACCGACCGACATCCGACCGTTTCCCCCGCCTTTTTATAATCGAACATTTTTCATCGAAACATTTATTTCCCCGGGTCCTCGTGGGAAAAAGGGTGAGTATTTATTAACTTGGGGATTTCCTGTAATATGGAGGATTCTGGGGTCTTTTTTGAGCTGCGAGACGAGTTTCTCGAGCGTACCTCTGGGCATATTCTTCTGAGCCCTAATGATCGGCTTCGGCAGCTGTAGGCAGGCTCGTAGTGCTGCGGCCTTGCAACTCAAAGGTCGTGGGTTCAAGTAAATCCCCCGTAATGAATGTTTTCACGGTGTCCAGACTTCAGTGTTATGTCCTGCAGTGTTTAATATCCTCAACAGTTGGAGCATTATATATATTGAAATAATAATAATAATAATTAGAATTTATTCCATGAAAACAAGTTATACATGGGCTATTAAATAAGTAAACAACCACACAAATGCCATGAATATAGGTACCCCGCTGGGAATTCCCGCTTTGAGGTTACCGAATCCATCAACTATTAACAGTTGTCATCTCTTCGATGGCGTGTTGACACATTAAAAAGAAGGAAAGAAAAAAAATTACATGTTGACTCCCCACCTGGTAATACTACATGATTACATTTATGTTTTACAGTAAAAGAAAACTTACATTTTGACCAAAAAATTAGCGATTATATGCTCAAAAGGTATTAGTATCATTGTTACATATTTACACTTGTTTTAATAATAAATGAGAAACATCCTCAGTATTAAACAACCATTTTTTCAGCATTTGACAAAATTTAGGTTCACTTCTTGATGTTACAATATCTTTCGGCAATGCGGATATAATTTTGGGCCCCAAGAGAAGATAACCTTGTCGAAAATTTTCATTTCTTGGTCTCGGTGTTGCGACATTCACGTGACTACGGAGCTCATGTGCTCTTGTTGCTTTCAGTACACCGCAGCGATTTAAATAAATATTAAGTACCTTGTACACAAATAAAGGCCTTTAAGGTAAAATTTTCAATTCCTTAAAAAGAGGGAAGCTATGTGCGGTAATTGGTGCCCGCAACATAACCCTTACAATATGTTTCTGAGCTACAAACAGTGTATTCAAATTAGTTTTATATGCTCCCATCAGCACTCAATACCATATTGCAGTCTTGAATTAACAAGTGCAAAGTAGACCATTCTAATAACCGCCGCTGGACAGATGAATCTAAACAGATAATATTTTCTAAGTGAATGTCAGAAGACGTTGTACTATCCCCTATATTTAACAAAACGTGTTTAGGCTAATTACAATGCCACCCTCAGGTAAGATTCATGGCTTCGATGGCATTTTGTATATGTCAAATAAAGGGGAAAGTATTACTACCAATAATATAGTGATACTCCACTGATTTTCATTTCTGAAAATGCCGTTCCAACATATCTCGCCGGAAACTGTTGTATTATCCTTATACCATAATCTACGGATCCATCATAATCCACGTGTCTAAGTGCTTAAGCTTAAGAGCGCCAGAATGTCATACTAGTTCGGGCGTCACTGTCTCTCTTCGAAACGAGATGCTTTCAGACCGTTGCGTATCTTAATCGCCGCATAAACAATTATCAGGCAAGCTATGAAGCTTGCTTCACAACGGAATCATAGACAAAGTTGAAGCCAGAATTTTGGTCAGCACATTTTGGCCACTATATGGCTTCCTCCAATATAGAATAGAACTTTATTGTTCTAGGACTGGTGTCCTATGGAACATTATACAATGTGTCTTGTTATATTTTGGTGCTCTTATGAATAAAGAAATAAAGAAGGCGAGATCAGACTATACATTAGAAACTATAGCATTAACAGAAATAAAGATATCCTCAGATTGGAGGATGAAATATTGAAATGTTGATTTACATAACTAATTTACATAAATTGGGATATGATATGTCCTTATAACATATAGAAACACATAAATATTCATACAAAGGTATACAAATATGCTCATACAAAATATACAGATATACACACGTACAAAAATGCATGTATGTACTTGTGCAAAAATAAAAATATACACATATCATAACACATTGCAAAATGGATAAGACAAATCATTTCCCATTTCCCATAGTGTCTTTCCTTAGCCGAATCATTAAACAAATTTACTGCAGCTCCGGACTAAGTTCGTAGTTTTTAGACCTGCCCCGAGAAAGAATTTTGAATAGCTTTTTTTTTTAAGTATAGCGTTTCACCGTGTATTATTAACTCTAAAATGCTAGCTCAACCTCTTCTAGTTGTGCTTAGTGACGAAATATTTTTTAAATGGCTCTCGTGCATCGAACGTATGTAGTATCCTACCACGCTTTGTAAACGGAAGGAGGTATTTCTCTAGCTAATCGAATTCCGATAAACTTAGTAAAAGCCGTAACATGCTTAAGTACAGAAGGCGTTGTCAACTCTCCCGGTAATAGGGCTAGGTTTTTGAGTGCCCGAAGCCAGGCATTTCATAGGTTTCATGTGCTGTGGGGTAAGAATTTGCTGTGGATCATAGATTTCATTTGCTGTGGGGTAAGGCGTTTAATGATCTGACTGAGTGGACGAGTTAGAGATGTCACATCGATATCGATGTATCTGACTACTCGATGTTTTTTGGCCGACACATCGAAAGCATCGAGTAGTAAAATAATCCTATGAAAATTGAATGAGTGTTGAGTACTTCCATAAACATCGACAAATCGACTACTCGATGCTTTTTAGTCAATGTGGCATCACTAAGACGGATAAATCTAAGTTAAATCCTCACTGCTCCAAGTAAATCATCAGAAAACAGCAGGAAATACGGGCCACAGTGGCAAAGGCTCAGAGGTGTTTCATGACATTACACTGCTGACAGATATTGGAAAAAGGAAATGTACGGCCCATTGGGATGCCTCATCGACATCAATGTATCGGACTACTCGATGTTTTGTGGTCGAGACATCGAGTAGTGACATAATCCGATGAAAATTGAAGCAGTCGTGAGTACTGTAAAAAAATCGACTACCCGATGTTTTGATATTTTGTATGCAGCGATTGAGGAAAAAATTTCAAATGACCGTAATAGCACAGTCTATTCAATCGCGACAAGGCGGACACATTTCTTGCAGTGGAAGGTGGTAAGCAGCGCTCCAAGCGGCGAGCGTGTATGACTACATTAATACACATGAGCGTATATTTACGGTATTTTGTGTTGATGGTATTCAATGAATATACCAGTCTAATTTATTACGGTTTGTGGTAATTTTTCTGTGACTTGCTACATGACACTATAATTAGCAGCCTCAGTCACATTGTGTAGTTTCTCAGTCTTAATCCCGGTTCACATGCTCGCGACTTTGCAAAAAGTGCGCGAAGTTTTGCGCGAAATTGCGCTAAGGATTTCAATCCGAAAGTTGGCGACGTCGTCCATGGTGATGACTTTTTGAAGTACTGACATCTATCGGCAAATTAATAAGGATTTCGAAAAATGTGGGCCTCTGCAGAGGCATTGCACGAACTGGGTTTTATCAGATATCCCACTTGCATGAGAGACCAAACCAAAATCCTGAATCCCTCCACCCACGCCCCTTATGTACGCTTTCCCCTGGGGATAACTTTTACCGCGGGTGGCGACATCCCTCGACAGTACTGAAATATTGTCATGGGAGCACCAGAATTCGCTCAAAAAATATAAGATTTGAAGAGGGTGCAGCGTGGAGGCTAGCAGTCAGAAGACTTATTGCAAGCAGAAAAACACGCCGGTGAAGGTAGTGTATCGAGAGTATTTATTATTGGCTCGCATTCGAAGTGGAAAGAGTGGAGCATAAACCCCTCAACCTATCAATTAGACCCGCCCCCCGAATAAAGGGAACGTGCATCCACTCTCCCTTGTACATAAAGTGTGCAAACAAGGACATGGAAAGCCACTATCCTCGTCGTGGAATGCTCGGAAAGTGGAAAGGTGGACAGGAGACAGAGAGAGGGAGGACAATATTGAGAGCCCATCACGAGTTTCTTGATGCCGCCGCCCATAAACCCCCGATCCATTTAGGCTCGCGTCGAAATGCCGCGACCGGCGGGATGCACTCGTGATTCTTTTTTTTTTTTTTTTTTTCTATTTTAAGGTAGTCCGAGCGAGGTAGTTCCCTAGTCATGAAAGAGACCATATTCGAGTTTTACGTTTTATTTTCTCCAGCCGTAGGACACATCGATTAAATATTGCATTATTAGTGGTGCAATAATATGGTTTTACATCACAGAAATTGTAAGTGATTAAATGAAAATTTCGAAATAAGTCTTTAACTTGACTCATTTTTTTCACGAGGTACGTTTGAAACTCCTTCCAAACGGGAGGTTTATTGGATGGGAGGATCTTAAAATTTAGTTTGGAATGTGACGTATTTGTATTTCATATATTTAATTTACAATAATAATGTACATAATATTTACACAAGGTATACTGCAATATTATCTACCTTCATAACGCACCATTTTTTTAAATGATGATGAAATTTAAATGATGATAAAATTTTTTCTTAATATGACAGCTGAAACTATTTATTTCAGAGCTCCACCAGGCACGCCATCGTCAGTGGATAGCGTCACACATGCATTTATTCAAATCGTTTGACAGACCGCCGAAAGAGACGCAACTTTCCACACACTTAAAACAATTCTGTCTAGCGGAGCAACTAAATCAGGGTGGCGATTGTCAGGGAAAACAAAGAATTGTCAGGGAAGTTTGAATTTCTGGAAAAGTCAGGGAATTCTCGTTACAGTCAGGGAGAAACTGGAATAGGAATCCTCGTTATTTTTCTACCATTACGTTTATCTTTCCCGTCTTTCCCGTCCTTTATTTCACCAACTGAAACTAAAGTCCGTCGCTGACGTGCATGGAATAAGCACCATCAATTCAATTGAGTATTCAGTTGTGAATCTTATTTATTTAGTTGTGAATCAGACGTACAATGCATCCCTTTTGTATATCCTTATTGCGATATTTGCCTAGTTGTATTAAAAATCATGATCAAAATGTATTACGCTCATCACAAGGAATCGGAGGCTATGATGTTCGGATAATTTTACCTCGCGTTTTTTAAATTAAATTCCGAAACTCAGGTCGAGGTAGCACACAAGCTTATAGTAAATACGTATTTGCAGTTCTAAAAATATGAGACGATGATTAGAAAATTTAAAGCTGCCGTAGAAACTTTAATTCAGCAGAAAAAAATATTCACATAATAGGTGACCTTTTGGCGATCGGTCAGGGAAATTGGTAAATCCGTCGGGGAAAAGTCAGGGAAAGGTCAGGGAATTTGAAAGTTGAATATCAGTAGCCACCCTGTAAATGGAAAAGCCTCTTAGAAAGCAGATATTTCTGTGATTTTGAAACGTAACAAATTTTACTCACTCGCCTATGGAGGGTTAAGTAATATGCCTTGCCTACGATTCATGCTTTGGCCACCAGCTTTATCAGAGCCAGCCAATTTTCATTTACGGAAATAAAAGTTAACTCCTTTTTAAACATAAAACGATTTTAGTGTACATATTCTGCTCGATAAGATAACACACTTAATCGTTTGATGTTTCAAAAAGTTATTCAACTTTTTTATTAGTTTTATTTTTATTAGTTTAATGGAAATTCTCTGGCCCTATTGAAGATGTGTAAATACATTGAAACGTTGCCAAGGCATATTGTTAAAATTTATTGACCTTATACCTCAATAAGTAGATAAGAAAATTTGAAGTAAAACGTGGTTGACAGCATGGATTATTATCATTATTATCTCCGCATTGATATTTTCAACCACAAAAGATTAAGGAGATGGACACGATGATAATTAGTATAAATGTGTTTACGTATTTGTTTCTACTATTACGTAACCATGTTCAGAGCTTATTTATATATGTAAATTCAACGTAAATGTATATCAGCCAAACATCTTTTTGGTTCTTGATGATTGAGCACTGGTTGGTGTCCTAACACCTCCTGCCACATGTCCTTGTGGTGAGGGACAAACTAGATTTTACTTAATGCGTATGGGAATGATGTGAAGAGGGAGGAAGAAGTAGCCTGAAGAATACGTATATCGTACTAAAATGCCTGAAGAACCTAACATATGGAGAATGAAAACCCTCCTTATGTTTGATTCTTTCGAAAACAACTCCCAAAATACAATTCTTCGAACGTGGCTAATCGATTAACCGACCTTATTCATTTCATGCCGTGAAGTGCATCAGAATTGAATAAGCAATCCGAAGTGTAATCTGGTGCTCTAAAGTTTTTTCATTTCCTGAAAACCTTTCGCCTTGCTTTGGAAAATCTTTTGTGGTCTGAACGTCCGAAATGAAAGGTAAACGTCATCATATGAAAAAATGGACTAAGAATGCCTTGCAACAAGCCATATGTCATATAATGTGTTTTTTATCGCCAAGAGGATGCAGAGCTGTAATCTCTTTGCTATCGTATTTTCTTGACCAAACTCAATTTAATGAGAGCAGTGGAGCTTACAAATCATCATCTTCTTCATCATTGGTCGTTGAATCGTAAAATTGGTTAATTGCAGCCCTCTACAGGTAGCAGCAATCTACAATCAAAAAATAAAAAATTTTGAGATTGGCATTTTCGAAAAAATATTTTTTTAATATTTCAAAAAAATAATTTTGAACGATACAGCAAGGTAAATTGGATACATATTTCCGAACTAATAATACTATTTAAATGAGAACATTAGTCTATTATAAATTAAAGGAAACAGCATCAAAATATCTTGAACCTTTCAAGAGTTAGAGCATTTTTATAAATTTACCGAAAATAGCGCGTCAGAAATTGCGCCCGAGGAGCCACCTTTGTCGGGCTGTATCTCGGGCCTGGAAGTTTTTGAATCAAAGAAAATGGCATATGTTATGTACTTTGTCTTAAATTTTAACATCTTTGAAATTCAATAATTTCCGAGGCTATGAATGTAACCTCCCTGCCTGAATCGATATGGACTATGCCTATAACATTTTAATATACTAGTTTCGATGTTGCAACGTTATATTTTAGTGAATATCACTACACAGTTTAAAATCGTCGTCATTGTCCGTTCAATTCTAAGATTGGTTTATTAGAGCCCTCAATCCTCCCCTATCTAAAGACCGCTTTACACGGTACATTTTACTGTACAATCGAATGTGAGAATTCTTTTATGAGGGAAACTGTGCCGTTTTAAGTGGCAAATTGTATGATTTTGCAAATGACTGAACGGGAAATAGAGCCTGCTCTAATTCCATTCCTTTTCTTGCACTATCTATGAGACATTCGTTTGTACAATAATATGTCCCGTGTAAAGCGGCCTTAATGATAGGTCCTTTACTTCCTGGTAGCTCTTCTCATGTACTTCTTTATTTGGTCCATGAACTTATTATCTTCCTCTGGGCACTTGTCTCTCTATTTTACCTTTACTTATGTAATATACGATTTGATTGTGCCTCAGGGTTTGTCCAATCCATCTGGTTCATCTTTTCGGTCGAATCACTAGGCATCCATATTCATAAAATTTCTAGCCACTGGCGCGTTTTCCTCGATACTTCTTTACATAAATAAAACTCTTAAGTCTCTGCATGAATGCGTTTTTATTCCCATATCATCGATAGTCATTGAAGAGGAGATATATCGTAATCAAATGGAAAATACGTGTCTGAATTCTGTAATATATTAAAAAACACCGTTGAGTGCAGAAGAAAAATGGGCGCAACCACGCACGGTTTTTTGGTCGAGAGGGCAAGGACTTCCCGCATACAAGGAGACGAATTTAAAAAAAATTTTTTATGAGGAAGGAAATATGTCAAATTTTCAGGCATTGTGAGGTACATTTTGAAATAGAGCTGAGTGACATTGTTCTGTGAGATTGAAATATCATGAAAAATGCACACTAGCATAAGTGGTTTAACACGTGAGGAAAATAACATTATTTTATGTACTAATGTTGAGAGATGCTATTTGGCTCTGGTTAGGCCACACCTCGAATACGCCGCGAGCATTTGGGACCCTGGTCAAATAGATTTAACCAAAAAAAATTCACAAAATACAAAGACAAGCAGCACGCTTCGTTAAAAGCTGCTACGAACGAACATATGGTGTTACACAACTGTTAGAGGGATTAAAGTGGGAGCCCCTAGAGACCCGGAGGCTGCACGCTAGGCTAGAATATTATCATGACTCCTCACTACATATCTAGGTCTGACAGATGCGATAAAATAAGAGAGATGCATTGCCGAACAGATAGGTACAAAACCTCGTTCTTTCCGCGCACAATAAGCCACCACAGTAAAAACCGAGCTCCATTAAATACACTCCCATATTACACGTCACCGTTTCACCTCCAAAAATTTTACATCTTTACACGGCTGGTGACCTACCACCCCCTTCCACCCGCCCATGCGGCGGCTCGTGAGGTAGTATGTAGATGTAGATGAATTTTATTTAGTTTTACTTTCTTATTTATTACAAGTTTCGTCTGAATATTTAAAGCTTGATCGAGTCTTAACTGACCCAGTGCTATGTTTGTTGATGAAGAAACGGCGATCAATTGTTTTGAAATATTTTGTATGCTCTTAGTAAACAGTAAAGGCATATAAATGACTCTAGGTGCGTGCAAGGCTTAAAGTTAGACCTTTAACATCAAGTGCTTCACATAAAACTTTGCGATATTTTGATACGTTGAAACGCGTTTGAATATGATTGCGTTCTTTACGAAATATAACGTAAGAAATAGTTGATATGCAACCTAACTCAGAGCGATAATGGAACGTTATTTCCGAAATTAAGGACTGGTATTCTCTTTCGCGAAAGACATTGCACTAACGTCAAGATCAGTCAATTTATCTCGGGCTTCACAGGGGTTTAAATAAGTTAGTACTGCCGATGTTTCGGGCAACGACTCGTCACCTATCCTCAAGGCAAGAATGTCGCTAGATTTCGAAGTAGCCCGAGAGAAATTTACCAAATCTATTCGCCGGGAAAGTGTCAGATCTTTCGTCAAGGTCAGTGTTTCCGAAACTTTTTTATGCCACCGCACTCTTGGCATTATAAAACTACCCAATGCCCCTCTCCATAAGGAAGATGAATAATATTAATTAAAACAATAGTAATTCAATCAATGTTTATTTCAAATTCAATAGATATTTATCCCAGGACCCATACATATGGTGTGGTTAGTTCAATACTCCGCATCCAATGCCCTCCTGCGGCCCTATTGCTAATTATTGCCCACCCAATGTTATTACACCGTCCACCAGGGGGTGGTAGAGCCTACTTAAGGAACCCATAGTCCGTTCTAAACCGAGATTTTGGCTTTCATTGAATTCATATCATTGTCTGCCTTACTTGGGTTTAGCTTTCTTCTTCGAGTGCTGGTGCGTTATGTTTTGCATGGTTTAATTTTTGAGTCTAGAAATGATAGTAATTCGTTACATTTATGGTCTTTGTTTTTTGGCAATGCTTTCTTGAAATTGATATCTTTACTCACTGAAGGTGAAACTCTTAACAATGACCCTTTTGATCACGTGGTCTTACTTTTAAATATTACGTGGAGATGTATTAACTTTCCCAACCGATTAATTAAAATAATAATTAAGATGAGTGGTTTATTCGTTTCACCGCGATGGTAAGTGTGCGAGGAAGGAAAATGAAAAGAGGAAGGCCCTGAAATAGCTAGATGGAAGGTTGAAAATGGAGATGAGAGGGAATTGAATTGAGGTGCGAGTGATGAAGAGAAATAGAATGACTGAGAATAATGAAAGACTGGGAATCGTAAGAGGCCGTAGAGCGATGGACACCTCTGTGATTTATAGTTTTAATGTTTTTAAAATGGTTATTTTCTTGCTAAAATAAAGTTGTACTGCGGCATCACGCCGTATGGAATTTATCATTTCGAAATTTCACACATTAACTACTTCTTTTTCAGGCTTTATTTCTTCATACCATTTTTAGAATTGTAATTTTTTTTCGGGATCCCATCTGAGGAAGTAGAAATAATTCACTACATAACTGAAAAAATCGTGTATGCTTTCTTATATCATTTGAAGATGCCTACATAACATTTGTAATCATGTATTCCGGAGAAAAGAAAAATACGTTTTAGGAATGGGTAAATAATCGTACTTAAACTTGGTTACTCAGTAATAAATAATATTTAGTTAAAATAAAGTTCAGTAACTACCTACGAAAATGAACCAGTGGTAAAGAAAGATTAGTAGGCGAGTGGTGCATTGAATTTGACCAAATAAACATAAGAAACTTCTTGCGAAAAAAATTGTTTGAGGAGTGCAGCAATAAATTATTATTCCCGTTAAAGGATTATACATAACGTCGTGACAAGGTATTTTGAAATATTACTGCGTCGCTTTTATCTCACGAAATATTAACTATCCTCCGGGATGCTATAAAATTTGTGCATTGAAATGCGAAACTTATCCCCATGGCCGTGTTATAATCTGATTTTCCCCATTGTAGTTTACTTTAGAGCGTAGAATCGCATTGGAAAGCAACAGAGATCGCGAATATCGTTCGGGGAATAATAATGGTCATGTGTTTATTTTAGTACCTATTTGCCAAATTGGGCACCACTACTTTGTCAAATGGTAACAGTCAAATGGTACTCTTAAGCGCGGGGTTCTATTTTAAAAGTTCATCATATTCCGTTGTCATGGCTGAAATCGCAATGGGGTTTCTTTTTTGTTTTCCCGGTGGTCATCGTGATGTCCGCTTAGGAGCAGCCTCCATTCCCCAGCGCTCACGTCGCGAATAATTTGTGGAATCGATTTGTTCGCGGTTTCGGGGGTGGGCAGGGAGAGGTGGGATGGGGTGGGGAACGGGGGTGGGGATGGCCCCACAAACGACTGACCGCGGTGCAGTGGATTCGAGGTCGTTCAAATGCAGTCATTCGTGTATATTCTCCTGCATATTTATGTCCACCATGCGTACTCCAGTGAGGCGAAGTTATTAAATATCGCCCTGGTCCTATTTTTTTTTGGAACCGTCCCAGGAATCATATTTTTACTGGCTTACCAAGCGGAGGGCCCGCGTTTGAATTCTATCCCTTAATATTACATACGATGTTTCCACTGTGAAAGCTCGCACACCTGTGTGCGACACACTTTCGGGTGACTCAGTAAAAGTAATGCCGTGGCTGGTCCCGGCATCATGAAAATGTGCCAAAAAGAGCGAAAAACTGGCATTTTTCAGCATTCGGCATTAACCTCGTGGAGTATGGCGGCTAGCGCTAGGCCTTATATCGCTTGTTGCCCTGAATGTCCGGCAGTCGTGGAACACCTTTTTAATTTTAAGTTCACAAAAATCGTCGTGGAGAACGCCTTAAGTAACCTGACTATCTCTCATCGACGAACGAATATGCGCTGCATTATAAGTTTTCAAAGTTAAAAAAAAAATACATTGCTAAGAGTGTTGGAATAAACCACTGGATGAGATGAATGGCTCATTTGGATGGATATGCGTCCACTGCTACGAAATACCGTGCAAGCCACCACTAGGGTGTGTGGCACGGGGTGTTTCCACACCAGGCATGCGACAGTATCCGTATTTTACTCCTATATCCTTTTGTTTGTAGGCTTTAAGTCGAGTACTGCTGCTTATATTTATTATCCAATTATGTCCTTCTCTGGCCTATCGCCCTTGACCTGTCCGGCGTAGGTGGCCCTACCAGTAGCTTACGCTCCCGCCGGCATAAATACAAGGTTCACTTAGGCACACAAGTCCTCTCATCGCTACAATTAGGGAATGCCATCTAGGGGGATAGCTTTGAATGCCGCTTATATTTAAAAGAAGGATGCTGAGAACAGGCGAGGTGAGTTTGAGATGAGTTGAGAGAAAGTCGAGTTCGGAAGGGAGGGTAGAATAGTAATTTGGTCAGAAATAATATTAAGGTAGTACGAGTGAAATATCATTTGACTTATAAATCAATGAATTTGGTCTCATTTTAAAGAAAAATATCTCACCCTCCCAACGACACCAAAAATTTAACCCCTTACCACATTACTTTCGGAGATATTTGTAAAAAAATACCGGGCCTTTTACATGGGAAATGGTACGTGTATGCACTCCTGAGAGACATTATTTGCAAAATGAGGAATTTCTAACTCTTAGATCTCGCATAAAAACTAACAGCGTGTAGTTTTTATGTTTTCTCAACTATATTTGAAAATTAATCATATTTTCACCGCAGTAGGTTCTTGCGTGTCACAAAAAAACCTTCCGTTTTGAAGGAGTTTCAAACGGACCGCGCGAAAAAAATTCGTCAAATTAAAGACTTATTTAGATATTTTCATTTAATCACTTACAATTTTTGTCATATAAAACTATATCATTGCACCATTAATAATGCGATTTTTAATTGATGTGTCCTACAGCTATTGTACCTCAATATGTACATTATCATGGCGCTTCACTGCATTTCTAGGTCTGACAGATGCAATAAAGTAAGAGAGATACACTGCCGAATAGATGGGTACAAAAACTCGTTCTTTCCGCGTACAATAAGCGACCACAATAAAAACTGAGCTCCACCAAATACACTCCCATTATACATGTCACCATTTCACCTCCCAAAAACTGATATCGTTACACAGCTGGTGATGTACCACCCCCTGCCACATGCCCATGTGGCGGCTCGCGGGGTAGTATGTAAATGTAGACTGTCTTTTTTATTAAATCTCCTTTTTTGTTTTATTATTAAGGCATCTGAGAACTGATTCGTTACTTTACCTACCGGAAACAATGGAAGAAGGCCCAGCGACAACTGTGGCATCGAACGAGGAACCTTGACTTATATATTAATTTATTACTATGCAGAGAGGACGGGTCCCTCGCTTTGTGTGGCATGCACTGACTTTCGGGGTCGTATCTCTCGGAATACGGGTTAGAAGTTGAAAATATGCTAGATAAAACATATTAGGTGAATGATGAGTCGTTGGTTATAACTGGAAAGAAAATACAAACGCCGATTGGGCCGTAATTTTCGGGAATGACCATAAAACAGCCAGAAATACGAAACTCAAAGACTTGGAATGCAATGCCGCATTTTTCCTTTGGTCAGTCACAAAAATTATTTGCAAAATTTATTTTCTTACCAAACGGGATAATTTTTAGGGAGTCTAAACTGATATGCAAATTCGAAAATAAATATGGGTCTTCCTATTGTTCTAGTGTTCGTGTAAGGAGCCCAGGCAATGCTGTAGACATGAATTTATATCATTGGCGGTTAACAACAATTTCCCGTTTCATAGCTAGGTGAGTGATTTATTATAGCTTTCCAAGACTTGTTACTAATTTTTTTATTTGAACATATACATAAATAACTCACATAAACGTGGAAAAAATGTTGTGATTCATTTTGACTTGTTTCAAACTTGAAAGGTTGTACATTCCCCTAAATGCCATTTGCTTGCAACAAGCTTAGATAATTATATTTTTTCTGATATTCTTTTTAAGAGAACTTTCTCATTTATATTTCACAGTTATTGTGATGAGTATTCGTTTCCCACGCTTATCACTAGTACTTGGTTTAGTTAAAAGTTAGTATAGAGAACATAAAACAAAAAAGCACACATCGCCCTTAATCGCCCTTCGTTCTTGAAAGCCAAACTTTTGAACTCTTCGTCGGTCTGAACCGTAAAATGTTACTGCTTTGCATAGAAATCGCATTTCTGTATAAATAAACCTGCAACCTACTCTTAATTGGATTCTCGCATCCGCCGAAATAGCCCGGAAATACTGTGGTAAACTACTTTGGGTACGCAAAGAGTTTTGTTTTGCCCATCACGGCTTAAATGGTGCCTAGTTGAAATCAGCTCGTCGGGCTACCACCGCTACTCTTTTCAATGACGAGCACTAACTATTGGGTTGATCTCTGTGAGAGTTGGGTACCGAAGTTTTTCGAAGAGCGCATATCGAAGGCTTCAATTTCACCCCGCTGCGTGGGAGGTTGGAGTGTGGCGGTTTCTTGAACTACGATAAGGTGCTTGTAAACTTTTCTCGGGAATTCCACCGGGTTAAATCTGTAAACAGCACCGACGTTTCGACGGACGACTCGTCCATCGTCATCAGGGTGAGTAAAAGTCGTTGACTATGAACAACGTTAGCCTTATTCGGATACAACAATCAGGTGACTCCTGATTGGCCGGAAGGATCTTCAAAATTGCGATATAACTCCTTTCTATCACAATTTTGAATTTGGCTAACGTTGTTTGTCAGTTATATTTCGTGTTTCAGTTATAATACTCACATTTCCACGGGGTGTGATTTCCGTCATGAAAACTCGAACCTCTCCCAGTTAAAATTCAGAATAAATATTTTTTTCTATTACATTGCAGAATTTTCGTGAAAGCCTTGGATATTTGGTAAGTTTTAACCTCGTAGCATTTTAATCTTATCCGTCTTATTGAAGTTGTCGGAATTTTTTTCCGTCTCCAGGTATGTTTATAGCTGTAAGTCAAAGGATAAATTATTTAATTTGAAGGCATTTTATTGAGAACGTTATAGGTAATTTTACGCGCTTCAAAGTTCAGCAATGAATTCTGCGTCGAAAACTTGGAACCTAAACGGAACTAAGTGAACTTCGATGCCCCGGCGTCTGTATTTACGAAATGCTAGGTTCCGTGCGCAGTGACGCTATCCGGGCATTACCTAAACTACGACACAAATTAACTGAGCCATGTCTTTTTTTGATAACTAATATGTATATCTTTTATAGAATATTGTGAGCAGGCTGCAGTAAACCAGTTCTGCGTGTCTCAAGAGCATATTTTTCTCCATAACAGTTCACCCAATTCCTCCGAAGATTAATTCGGTAAAGCTCTATGTTGGAAAAGTACGTGCAACGTTGTCCCTAACTGATGCCGACAACTGAAGCAATTGGATTGCTAGACATGTGGCTTTGAAATGTTGTAGCATTAAATAAAACTTCGCAAATTATGGCATCATATGACTCAAACTCGCTGAAATGCTTGGCAACCTTATCCCGTACCATATCCCATCTACTAGATAGATGTTTTCGTTGAGATGTCTATACTTTCTGAATACCTAGTTTTATATCTCAGTAGATTCCAGCTCCACCTCTGGCAATTTTTCGAAACACTTGACTCTCCTGCCTGCCTTTGATCGATATTTGAATTCAAGAAAGGGTTGGCCAATGTTAATGAATTCGATTCTTACATGACACGATGACACCCTTGACTCGATTTTATTTTGAGTGTACCAAATGGGTATAGTTTGATCTTGAGCTCTGAGGTAGGCATCTTGAAATGGACATTAATAGTGACCTTGGAGGTATTGGCTAAAATATTTATACCTATGATCTGGGTTACGCGACCTTAGTTTGGAGTTTGGAGGAGGTTGATGAATTACCATCCATGTACATGGTGGGGAAGATGAGGAATAGGGTGAGACTGGGTCAGGAGTAGAGATTTTGTAATTGATTTCTACATTTACGTAAAACCCCGCGAGCCGCAGCATGGGCGTGTGGCAGGGGGTGTTAGGTCACCAGCCGTGTAAAGGTGTAAGTTTTTTGGAGATGAAATGGTGACATGAATTATAGGAGTGTATTTAGTGAGCTTAGTTTTTATTGTGATCGCTTATTGTTCGCGTAAAGATTAAATTCTTGTACCTATCTGTTCGGCAGTGTATCTCTCTTATTTTATCGCGTCTGTCAGGCCTAGAGATGTAGTGGAAAGTCATGATAATATTCTCTATGTCGATCTGAAAAAATATCAGTTCTGAATTTATCTAGCAACCTAAGCCTAGCGTGTAGTCTCCGAGTCTCTGGGGGCTCCCATCTTAATCCTTCTAAAGTTTCGAGACATTATATCTACGCTCGCAGCAGTTTTAAACGAAGCGCCCTGCTTTCCTTTGTATTTTATTAATTTATTTGGTTAAACCTATTTGACCAGGGTCCCAAATGCTCGCGGCGTATTCGAGGTGTGGCCTAACCAGAGCGAAGTAGCATATCTCTTTGACTTTTCCATCCGAGGACCTTCCTATTATACGTTTAACAAACCCTAGATTCTTTAATGCTGCGCCACATGTGTTCCGTATGTGTAATCCCCACGATATATCAGATGTTAAGGTTATTCCAAGATATTTTACTGTATCTGAAAATTTTATGTTTACTCCACCCACAATGTAGGTATGGCATTTTTGTGACGACTTTCGCAGTAAGTGGACTGTTGAGCATTTGCTGATATTAAATTCTAACCCCCACTCCTGGCATCACGAATGAACGTTGTTAAGGTCCCATGACAGAGCTTCAAAGTCCGCGTCTTCGTTCATTTCACGGTAGATAACTGTATCGTCTGCAAAAAAATCTTAATATACTGCTAACTCAATGACTTAGGTCATTAATATAGATAATGAATAAAAGAGGGCCGATCACACATCCCTGTGGAACACCGGATGTGATTGATGTATCGCGGGTTGTTTTTATTTTGTATTGTGTGTACTTATGTATTGTTTTTCCTGGTTAAAAGCGTAGACTACCGTATTCGTAGTGTTTTATAGTGATGCAAATTCTTTCATATAACCATAGAGAGTGTAGCGGCTTCGCAATTCTTTATAGCGGTGTCACGCTTTTTGTTCTCTCGTTGCAGTTTTTAATGATACGCACTGCTTTCCTTTGTGTTAATTCGAGTTCCCAAATATCATCTTTATGTTTGCGGCTTCAAAAGCCTGCGGCATACTCCAATGGAGGCTTTGCTAGAGCGGAGTAGGAATGCTCGTTAATTTTTTCGGTCGAGGTTTTTCCCTCCTTAAAAATGTCCGTCTCTTTTATGCATTTCCGTTTATACAACTGCATTTCGACTCGAAAGAAATTCGGCGAAAAGCACCGAACCGTACGTTTTACATTATTTCGAAAGCAGTTTCTTTTTTAGAATATCCTCCATCTCTCGCAGTAACGTTGCTTATACTACCGGTCTCGCTATCCTCAATGCTATACGGAGAAGTTGCGCCTGGCGCGGGCAGTTCGTTCGTTGAGTTAAATTTTGAGCGATGCGCGTGAAAATTTCTAGTTTCTTTCTCGACAAAGAGAAGAGAAATGCATTTTAAGGGAGCATAATTACCGGGCCAATAGCCGATATGACAACTGGCGTGCGTTCAAGAGCCCATGGTTAAAATGAAGTTACCTTATGCATGTAAAAAGCATGGGATTCTCTGTTCGGTACATTAAATTTTAATCGTACTTGCTCGCTCGATGCGGGATCCGTGAAGGGAAGCGAACTTTTGTCAATATTTTTTTTATCCTGGCTACAAATGAACTCAAATTAAGGCCAGCATATCGTGTACTATGTTCCCTGAATTCCACTTGAAAATATGCAATGCTGATGTCTACCGGTATAAAAAGTTGCTTACACGATCCCTCGTTCCGCGAAATTGTTCGATGGGTGTATGAAATAATAATTAAATTACCGATATTCTATCAAATATAGAAATTCAGTTTGTATTCATGACTCATATTTATCCCAAAATGCTTCATATATCCGTTCCAGTTGAATGAGTTCATAAACTCCCCTCGAACTGTTAGTTTTTTTTAACGCATACACGCTGTCCTTGGTGATATGGAGATAAACTATGGGGCGTTTTCGTCAATGTAGCTTTTACCTGATCATGCAGAAACCTTGCACAAGTTGATTATGAAACACTTTTTTTGATTTGAAACTGCTGTACCGTACATTTTCCAAAACATGACATTTAAACTTGAATGAGAATGATGGTGATGGGCACTTTTGATACTTCAAGGAAAAGTTCACCCAACGCCAGCTCAACTAATTTTACTTTTCAAATGAATTACTCACTGCCATGTTTGTAGCCCAACAGCGAAAGTGAACAAAGTTTGTGTAGTTTGGCTGAGCAATATGAATTACGCAGCTAGTCCGTTATTTTATCTAGTTCATCGATTGTTTTTTCGGTTGTTTAATTTCAATGTTATGCAAATGACTGTGACATGCTCTTTCAGCTCTTTCAATTTATAAGTGCGAAAGTTAAGTTTAATGATTTTATAAATGTTATTTATTTGAAGTGATGTTATTTTCGAGATTGTACTGTACATTTTGATTTAAATGTTAATTTCTTTCATCATCACCAAAAGCGTTTTATCTAACTTTCGAATGGAATTCCTACTGTGGGCGCGGGGAGTACACAACCACGATATTGGGACTTGTAATCCAGAGACTCCAGGGTTGATTTTTATGAGATGGATGTAAAAAATGAAGCTTTTTTCTGTCCAGGTTAACTGTCCATAGTAATTGTACTTTTTCATTAGTGGGAGCAATTTTTGAGTTAATATGTTTGTGAAAGAAAGGGCTCGACCAAATAACCTTTTAGACTAGTTTCCATGGTTTTCTGCTATATACATAAGCGATAAAGAACACTTTTCCTCCTGGTGGGAAAATATTTTTCGTGAAAGATCACACACAATTCACCAATTGGGCTGTAAAAGTTAATTTGACATAGAAATAAATGATATTGAAATTCATTCATTTCTCGTGATAGCTATACGTAAGGAGGAATTGATCCTTGGGTTATAATCCGTCACTCATCCTCTCTCAGAAGACGCACGCCAAATCGACTTGAACTGTTCGGTTTCCTATCACGACTCGAAGAGACACAATATTTTCGCGATTATTTAACTTTTTCATCGTAAATGGCTTATTCTTTTTGCTGCTCGAAATTCCTCTACATATTCATGCCTCCCACTCCTTGAGGGTTTGTTAAATGAGTTCATTACTTGTATTCCCAATCGCATAATAAGTTTAATACTCATGAAGGACTTGTTGTGCTGCAGCATGAGTGGATTTGGGCTTTTCTGAAAAATAATTGTCCTTCAGAAGAAGACTAAGAACTAATATTCTTCTTTTTTTCTTGGGACTTTATCGCAAAATAGGCTGGAGATACTTAACAATAGTTTGCTCTGTGTACTCTTGCTTTACCGCAAGCCCTTCTCAGCTGTAATGAAAAAGAACATTGTGTTGAAAATTGCTGCATGAATCCTGGTGTTGTTCCCAATAATCGCTGTTCCTGAATTTGTAGAGCAAGTTGCGCGTACAATAACTGCGAACGGTTCGAGCGAAGATATGCATGTTTTTTTCTAATGAGGTAGGTCCGAAGGCTTTTGTAGAAGGTAGTTTTAAAACAATGAGTTGGAAAAATCCTATTTTTTTTGCTAAACTCGTAAATGTCAAGTATGATTTACCAAATAACGGATAAAGCATAACAGGATTTTAAATTGTATATAAAATATTCACATGCACTGAGGAATTGATAAGATTTCTTATTGGATAATTATTGATGGAGTTATAGCGAGCTAAAATGGGAATTTTTTTCGAAGAACTAATTTTTCCGGACAATTTTACTGCATTTTCTCTTCTCTGGTTGCTATATTCTAGTATTGTTATTGTTTCAAATAAATAGAGCTCCATGAGTTGTTCTATAAAGCTAAGTTCTACCTATTTGTTTTTAAGTAAAAATCTAGGAAGATATTACGTCTTAAAGCAACCAAAGTTTCTCTGTCATCTTGCTTTAGGTCGTGACCTCTGATCAAACTAGAGCCTCAAAAAGGATTCCACCAGTGGACCTATAATCATTTTCACGATTTCCTTTTAGCTGTGTAGATCTTATAATCTCAATTTACATGAAAATCTGATAATATCGGGCGAGGTAATTTTAAAGAATTAAACCACTTGACATGAAATTACCTCATTGCATTGAAATTTCGCGTTTTGGACGTCAAAGATGATGCGTATGAGGTGTTGGTTCATGATCGCGCCTTAGAATTTCGTGTCAATTCCTTCAAATTTTTCTCGGAGAATTTCTTTTCTTCTTGCATCTTTTGTCGTGCTCGATTGTGATGCATAAAAATGGAATGCCATTTTACCATATGAAGTAATATCATCGTTTCTCAGCAATAACACTCAGGGGTGATGAATAAGAGGAAAATTTCAAGGAAATTAACGAGTTCACCGATGCAGCCATGATGTACTGATGACTTAAGGTTTTGATGGAGTTTTCATTCTCTCTTGCTTTCTTCTGCTTAGCTCAAGCTAATAAGGGGATCGGGTTGGTGTGGTGGCCAGAGTAGTGGCTAATCATACGTACGGTCAGGGTTTAATTCCCTGCATAGGATGTTTTTCAGAGAAAATCCGGTCTCTACTTGAGTGTCTTGCGCAGGGCACTTCTAGTGCAGTGCTCCGTCTTTCAGATCCCTTTGGCGCTACACTTAAACGTCTCATCGCGTTGGGTTTCTATCCACCCTCCCTCTCTTACCTGTCCCCTATGGCACAAATGACCTTAGCTGTCGGTCACCTCCTCAAATATCCAATCCAATCAAGCTTAGAAATCGACTATAGTGAGGGGCCAACGATTGTTTTCGAAGGAGATGAGGCTATAAATGAGGAATCATTATGTGAAAACATTTGTATGGAGCGTGGCACTTGGATTACAAACTCTTTGAAGAAAAATGGGCTTGTGAAGGACGTAGTTGAAGGAAAAATTTAGGTAATATTCCCCAGAAGAAGACCCAGGAATAATAACGTGGAGTAAATGAATAGGAAAGTGTAAAATAAAGAGCCTAATTAGGGTGAAGGGAGCAAGCGTTAGATAAACGAGGGTGGAGGGCTCCAGTCAACCAATCTGAATGATGGGTGACCGATGAATGAAAGATCGCTTTCCTTGTAGCTGAGTTCGAGTTGTCGGGAGACATGGATAGGGCCGTAGCAATGGTGTGAGTGAGGTGAGGTTTGATGTAGTCTGTGGTTAGGGATAAATGGAGAGAGATATTTTGGAAAATATTAAGTCATAGACCAGGAATCACGAGCAGTATTGCGTTTATAAAAACGTATATTCATTCCTTCAGTATCCAAAGCATTGTTTACTCCAGGTCCAAGTTTTGACCCATAGTGGCATATCAGAGCACCATTTTCTTACGCATTCTTATGACATGAAGGGTTTATATTTGGTGCGCTGGCTGTAGAGTTAACATCATTATTGGCATAGTCTTCTCGTTGAGGTTTGCTATATTGTAGGAGATTGCAAATTATCTCCAGTTTTTTACCTGCAATATCTCATCACAGGATACCTTATTCATCGCAGTATATAGATAGGACATCTCTATTTAATCCATCCATCATACCTTAATCTATTTCTTTCCCTTAAGAACTTACCAATACTTTAAATAATGATAAAAATAATAATAATTTAATGCTCCTATAGTGTTCATGCATAAAAACAGCAACACATAATTTATGGAAACTTTAGGTCACCCTCACAGATCGGAACCTGTGTGGGGATAGCCAAAATACCGTGAAAAATTTATACAACAAAAGAGTGATAAGATTACAGTGTTGTACATGGTGCTACACAATAATTTAGAGAATTAATTTACAATTTCTTGTCGCATGATACAATTTCATGTACAGTTTAAAATAATAATTCAATATCATCGTAATCGAACAGCCATTTTTTAACTTTCTTCAAAAGTAACATCACCATTTTCCTTTTTAACATTCTCTGGCTGTTGGTTAAATATTTTTGGTGCTAAATAAACAAAAAATCTATGAAACAAGGTTATATGAGGCCTAGTGGGGAAACAACTGATGCCTTGCGGAGGCTCCACTGATGTTTCCTTAGCAATATATGTAAACAAGTTTATACTTCGCTAGTAAAAATTCTTAACAATTTATAAACATATAAGTATCTTCAAGGTAGAATTTTCATTTCGCGAAAAACTGGAAGAGTGATGAAATCGGTTTTAAAAAGTAACTGTTCTTATTAATCATTTCTGTAGAACCAAAATAGATTTAACAGTGAACTTATACGCGCCGTCCCTTTCCCTCTGTCCCGGCATTGGGCATTCCTTCGCCTCTCAATAGCTATTCCAACCACCGACTCATTTTTATTTATATCCTCTCTATAACTTTTCTCTCCATATACCCTTTACATCTACATCTACATAATTCCCCGCGATCCGCCGCTTGGGCGTGTGGCAGGGGGTGTTAGGTCACCAGCCGCGTAAATATGTAAATTTTTGGAGGTGAAACGGTGACGTGTAATATGGGAGTGTATTTAATGGAGCTCGGTTTTTACTGTGGTGGCTTATTGTTCGCGGAAAGATCAAATTCTTGTACCTATCTGTTCGGCAGTGTATCTCTCTTATTTTATCGCGTCTGTCAGACCTAGAGATGTAGTGGGAAGTCATGATAAAATTCTCTATGTCGCTCTGAAAAATATCAGTTCTGAATTTATCAAGCAACCTAAGCCTAGCGTGTAGTCTCCGATTCTCTAGGGGCTTTGTTATTCTCTTTGTTATTCTGTTGTTATTCTTTTTGTGGTTGAATCTATTTGACCAGGGTCCCAAATGCTAGCGGCCTATTCGAGGTGTGGCCTAACCAGAGCGAAGTAGCATCTCTCTTTGACTTTTTCATCCGAGGACCTTCCTATTAAACGGTTAACAAAACCTAGTTTCTTTAATTACTCGCCACATATATTCTGTATGTGTAATCCCCACAATATATCAGAAGTTAATGTAATTCAAAGATATTTTACTGTATCTGAAGATTTTATGTTTACTCCACCCACAGTATAGGTAGTGGTTACGAAGCCATTCCGCGTTCACCTTCCTTTCGAGTAAATGTTTTGCTTTGGTCGTTAAATATTTCCTCTGTGACGAACTTAGGTTGTTCATCCACGTGGTTTAATCTCCGAGCGCGCTTCAAATTTCTCATTTGCCGCAATATATAGTTCCTAGAATTGCTAAAGTGTCATTTCAATATGACATTGTTATTTTTATGTTGGGCTCCTGATTTTAATTTGTGATTTTCCTGAGTCTCTCGTCGAAATTTAGGTGATGGCGAGGGAGTGTCACTGTATTCTGGCGGTCTATATTCAATGTAGCCAGGTTTCAATTTCCACCTGCATGTCGGGATGAACACCATACAATTCTCTTTTAAACGAATCTGTTTCATGAATGTATGAGTGTCAGGTTTACAGGCTGGGATGTTTTGTCTGGAGCCGGGTCTTTGTACGTGCCTCGCAGCATTGTTCCGTCATTTCGTTGCCCATAGGGAGTCGGATTACCTTTTGCTCTCGGCGAAAGAAGTGACTGCCTAAGTAATCGGAGGAGAGATGGATGACTGGTTATTTTTTGGTGGCGTCAGCGCTGCCATCTCTCGGTCTGCCTCTTGACTCCTCCCCTCAGGCCCTATGTGCCGCTGTAATTCCCGCGATTAATTAATTTCGCTTCGTTTTCCGTCAGCGCCCTCCCCACGCCCTGCGGCCGTCGCGCTAACTAATCAACATCAACTTTTCTATGTCGGGTTATTGATCACGATTATTAGTCACCGTAGCGAAATTTTCTCTCCGTGCAAAAGCGATAAATTCGGCGACTCTTCAATTTAAAAAGACAGGCCGGTTATGAATCATGGTGTTTAATGGCGTCTCCGATGCATTTTGGTGTATCATTTTTTAATGAAGCCATTAGGCAGATGCCCTCCCCGTTGGGTGTTTATAGCTTCCGGTGACAATTTCATTACTAGCGGTGAGCACCGCAGATGATTCCCGTGGAAGCTATTTCAAATGCCAAATATTCCCATCTCCCAGATGGACTCGTATGGCTATGACCCGTATAGTATCGGCGAGAGGACATTAATTATGGCCGGAGAACGGTGGATTTTCATTTGTCCACGATTTTCTAGGCACATGAGATGCTACTGGCTCGCTAGCTAATTTTAATTTCCAGAAAAATTAGAGACGTGAATATACATGGGTTGCGTAAGCTCACCATTGGTTACCATGTCAAATATCCACTACCTACATGATTTTAATTATTAAGCCCAAAGCAATATTATTCCACTCTCCGACTGATGTCGCTACTTTTTTTTTGCCGAAGAGTATCGGAGCGACATATAGTCCACGGAAATATGCCTGTGTAGTTGGACGTACCCGGCAATCCTCTAATATAGGAATGGATGGATACATGGAAAATAAATCCCCGAAGAATAACGACATGGTCATTAACTTCTTTGAAAGAAGATCAAAGACTGTCAGTGGCGTGATTGCAGTGTGATGAAATGTTTTGCGTCCATCAAGTGTATGAAGGCGTCACACCATTCTTTATCCCCGGAACGCTCTGTCCTCTAGTCAAATCCGCATCTATTTGAAATTAATTAATTTGCATCATACTTTGCGTTCCATCTTGATGGCGTGCGACATTGGGGTGAACTTCCATCAAATATAGTTTTAAAAAGTTTAAATTTGCTTTTTATAAGTGTGTGACGTGTATGCATGCTTTTTAAAAAAGTAATAGCCCTCAAAATGAATGCATGCAGTTTGAATCTGGGCTCTAAACAAATGTCGAAAATGGACAATTCATCTCGTTTGTTTTTATTACATTTTAGAAATGATGTGGTAACAAGATGGACTAGTATGATCATATATTAAGTGAGATGACTTATGGAACGGCTCATCCATCCTAACTCCTCTCCTACGAATATGTTGGGGTCCCGGTTTTTCCGACAAAATGGTTTCAATTCTAAATAAAGGCAATGGAATTTTTCGTGTCGCGTTATGATTATAATGCTAATAGGACACATCCATGCACTGCTTAGTGAAGAGAATTTAGCACCGGTCCCACTCTTGTTGGCGAAACGAGGCTAAATTTACGGCCTTGGCTTCTCTTATCATCACGCATAATAGTCACTGTGAATTCCGGCCACGATTGTTGATTTCTGAAAGGTTGATCATTCGAGCAAAATCATAAGATGTGCGTGGATATGGCTTCTACCAAAACTAAAATGTCAGTATGGACGGAATCCTGTGATAGGTTTGTCTTGCAATTAGGAGCTCACTGGTCTCTAGTTAGTGTCGTATCGGGAGTGCTGTTTCTTTACCCGAAGGACCCGGGTTCGAGTCATCTCTATGGGGAAGATTGTTAGTGATGCGTATATCATTACTTTGAAGCCATATGAAGAGCATTTTTAAGCTGTGTTCTCACGATGCATGTACTCGCGCGAGTAAATGCGTGAACGCGTGGCCATAAAATAGCTTCTGTTCTAATTTAGGGCATTTTTGACGCATCATTTCAGCCACGTGATTGCGCGGGTGCATGCATCTTGTACACAAGCTTTTTAGGTCGCTTTTCATGGTGCATTTTATTTTTCATACGAATGTATGAACTATTTTATGAGGAAAATTTTACCGCGTAAGGTGGTAAATTGTAAGGTTATCTGGATGACTGAGCGGGAAGTAGCACCTGATCTCATTCCATTCATTTTCTTGTACAACCTATGAGACATTCGTTTGTGAGGTATAACGTACCTCGTAAAGCGGCCTTCCGGCTAGTTCCCCGTTCATCAATAAAATGCGGTCGTCTCGGCGCCTTTCTTTGTGGAGTAGGGCAATACCGACGCCAGGTTTCTGCCCTCCCTTCTTCCATCTCCCGGCATAATCGTGATCTTACCAACCCACTCGACCTATCTACCTCTACAAGGGGGGTTAACGTTAGCTTAAAGAAACTAGGTTTTGTTAAACGTATAATAGGAAGGTCCTCGGATGAAAAAGTCAAAGAGTCACAGTCAATCTCACCGCAGACCTATACCGTGGGTGGAGTAAACATAAAATCTTCAGATACAGTAAAGTATCTTGGAATTACCTTAACTTATATCTAATATATATCGTGGGGATTACACATGCAAAACATATGTGGCGCAGCATTAAAGAAACTAGGTTTTGTTAAACGTATAATAGGGAGGTCCTGGGATGAAAAAGTCAAAGAGAGATATTTATCGGTCTGGTTAGGCCACATCGCAAATACGCCGCGAGCATTAGGGACCCTGGTCAAATAGATTTAATCAAAAATTTAATAAAATACAAAGGAAAGCAGCGCGTTTAGTTCAAAACTGCTACGAGCGTACATATAGTGTCTCGCAACTTTTAGAGGGGTTAAGGTGGGAGCCCCTAGAGACTCGGAGTCTACACGCTAGGCTTAGGTCGCTTGAAAAATTCAGAACTGATATTTTTCAGAGCGACAGTATCAAGAATATTATCATGACTCCCCACTACATCATAAGGTCTGACAGATGCGATAAAATAAGAGTGATACACTGTCGAACAAATGGGTACAAGAACTCGTTATTTCCGCGAACAATAAGCGACCACAATAAAAATTGAGCTCCACTAAATACACTCCTATAATATATGTCACCATTCCATCTCCAAAAACTTAACCTTTACACGGCTGGTGACCTAACACCCCCTGCCACACTCCCCTGCGGCGGCTCGCAGGGTATTATGTAGTGGTAGATGTAGCTGCCTGTTTTTGATCTGAAATAACCGAATGAAGCGCAATATGCATAGATAATCTCAGGAACCATGGCACGAATTGTAGTTTACTTACCTAACTTTACCCACCGGACGTGACAGTCACTTTTTTATAATACAACGAGAGAATATGGGTTTATTTGGTGAATTTTTGTGCATTCATGGCTATATATGTCATCCTTTCCATTCCCTTTCTGCGGGCATGATGTCTGAATTTTTCCAGAGTCGGCGCTAATATTCCTGAACTGAGGCAAAATATGGAGAACAGATTAAGGAATCCTTGAAGAGACGTTGCTCTTTAAGTTTATGTGACACAGCTAAGGATGACAGGATATAATAGCGGGCAAGGGATTCGGAATAGCAATTGTCATTGTGACGGCCGCTGAAATTAATTAAAGTTTAATAAGAGTCGGGCTCATAACCAATTTATTCGTCCTATTTAATCAGAGTAGCCTAAAAAAATAAAACTCAGTCAATACAAGTCCCTCCCCCAAATTCGTAATCGTGGGAGAAAAGTAAATCCCTCCCTCTGAGTAATCTTATTGTAACCCGGTTAATAGAATATATTTCATAGTTGCAAGAATTTGAGTCATATTCTTGTAGCCCTGAATTGTGAAAGATCAGTGTCATACACTTGCGTAAATATTAAACTCTGCACGGTAACTTTGTGGATTAATGTAATGACATCGACTATGTAATCGACCTGGAAAAAATTCAGATTTTGGGCGAGTAGCCCATTATAATGATTTGGATTGGATTTTGGGGAGGTGACAGACAGTTGAGGTCATTTGCGCCATAGGGGATAGGTAAGGTAGGAAGGGTGGATAGAAACCCGGCGTCGGCATTAGCCTGCTCTTAAGGAAAGGCGCCAAGGTGACCACGGTTTAACGTCTCATCCGACGGACGGATTACTGTTCTTGAAGTACCCTCCACAAGACACTCAAGTAGGGATCGGGTTTCCTCTGAAAAACCATCCTCCTCTTCCGGGATTTGAACCCTGGCCGCCCGTATGGTTAGTCAGTACTCTAGCCACCACGCCAACCCGACCCCTTATATATATAATGATTATTGATGGTGGCTTAGGTTAATAATTTCATAATTAACAGTGCATATTTCCGACAATGAAATGCACAAAAAATTTTCAATGCAGTATCAACGATTAATTTGGCCTAGAAAACATATTGAATGAATGGTATCCATGGACACAAAGTTAGTGACAGCTAGTTGTGAACCAAATGCCCTCATTATACTGTCTATTTTAGCCAAAAACTATAGATAGACACTAAGGTCAGCTACATGGTATTTAAACTTACCTAACTAATTTTACTTATGCTCTTAGCTGACAGTCACCGTCAAGAATTTCTGCTTTCATTAGCTTCCGAGTTGTTTTGCTTGGTAACTCTTAAGAAGTTTAATGCAGTTGGTACATGTTCTATTCCGTACTTTTTAATTGCATTTTTTGGTATGGAGAGAAATTTCAGCTTAGTATCATAGATAGAAAGAGCTGTGTCAAAGTGGTAAAAAAATTTTTCCTCTATTTGAAAATCAGTTCATAACTACTCTTTTTCCTCAACAGTACGAGATGAATAGGATAGTATGCGTGATGGGCTGCGTGCGAGCTATAACATTTTCAATCTCTCCTATCATTTCCATTGAAAGTTCATGTTATTGGTTTTAGATTTGTGTTTGTATTTTCGTTTATTCATCTTAATTGTATTGCATTAAATTTCTTTCTCTCTTGACGCGAAATTTAAATTTATTAAAACGCAATTCTCAGAATCCCTTGGAGGCTCGTAAATGCCGAACGCGAATAATTTTAATTTCCAGGGAAGCTGAGGTGAAGAGTGCGAATGAGCATTTGTGAAATTTTTCCTTCAAGGGGTTTCCGCGTTCCGCAAAGCGGTCGTAGTCGGGAATGAAAGGGGCTCTGAAAAATGAGCGGTTGATTTTTATTTTTGAGGGACATGCGATGTGTGGACTGCGGTATCCGATGTGGGAGACAAGGCACCTTACGATATTGAGCCGCTGGGAAATGTTGTTTAGCGCCTCGTTGTATCGTGCTATAGGAGTGTAAAACGTTAAGAATATGAAATGCAGTTCGACATTAATGTTACTATGATATGTACCGACAATCAGCCTGAAAAAAAAATTTTGGCGAAAAGGTATGAAACATATGGTTATGCATCAATGTTTTTCCCTCAGTTGCATTGACCTTCACTTCATAAATACAGTATGAACTTCTTATGGCTTGAATATCAGTGAAGAAAATGTCGTAACCTTTTTAATTCCTCTATTAAAATTGGTCAGTAGGCAGGAAAAATTATGGACAAATTAAAAAAATTATTACTCCATAGTTTGATTTCTTTATGAAAAGAATACATGCTATGTGTTCTTAATTCGATGTAATAATATTATGCATTAGTATAAGTGATTAATAACATATATTCAAGCTTAGAATCGGTAACGAGAATCGATGGCCTATGATTATTAAGTTATACAGTTGTAACCTAAAATACCAATCAATTAATTTATTACACTTGGAAACTATTTGATTTTCAAAGTCCTTAATAAAATATAGTTATGTACTGTTGTTTTGTAATTTTTAATTCAAGTATGAAACATTTAATTCATATTTCATATATTTTTGTAATCGCATCATATTTGTCTCAGTAATTTTGTGTGTAGGCTATCAATTTGTACTTTTTATCTACCTCAATAAGCTGAGGATATATTTGCTATTTGTTAATAATTATACTTTATGAGCGAATTAATTGTCTTTGTTATTTTGTTTCAGCCAATACTTGAATTGAAATAATAGTCGCACGCTACTGGTATATCAATATCCCACCTGTTATTACGAAAAAGAATCGATGGAATCAGGATCGAGAATCGGTAATCGATTTAAATGAGTCGGAATCGGAATCGAAAAAAAGTGGAATCGACTCATCCCCAGTAATTATGTAAATTAACAAACAATTAACAGAGATATATCGAAAGAAAGTTTCGTAACAAAATCAGTGTGAAATGCGATGCGAAAGTTAATCAAATTTGCAGAATAACTACTTCTAATAACAATGGAAGTTACTATCTAAATGCAATGTAAGTAATATAAGCATCATAAAGAGTCTTTACTTATTTGATTGATATCATAAAGGAACAGAATATTTGTTGATTGCTTTGTAACCATAGTAAAATGTTCAGAATTGTGGGACGTCCCGTACGCATCATAACTACTCACTGTACTTTTATTTATTCAAGTATGGCAACTATACTAGCCATACTGTGACAATCTCTGTTAGTCTACTTCTAGTATTATAAAAATATTTGAAAGAAAAATCATACTTTATGAAGAAAAAATGTGAAAACCTTTACGTACGGATGGGCAGTATTCAGTGCATTGTGACATCATCTCTGATCAAGCGATGCAAGTTAATATGCGATATCATTAGATGTAATCATTCCATGAAGATCTGACCCTGTGCGATTTTAAATAATGAATTGAACTGAAATTTGTTTTTCGGTGTTTTATTTTTCCCTTGCATTACGTTTACACCATCATTAGGTACAAAATTGTACTTGATGTTGGCGTACCATCCGAAACCATAAGGCTCCCAAAAAATAAAACTGGGGTACTAAAAGATTCGTGATGTCATCCAGTGTTTTGCTTCATGATGTGGTGGCTCACGGCTTTTGGAAGAGTTGGGGTGGGAGCCCCTAGAGACTCGGAGGCTGCGCACTGGGCTTGGGTTGCTTGATGAATTCAGAACTGATATTTTTCAGAGCGGCACAGAGAATATTATCATGACGCCTCACCACATCTCTGGGTCCGACGAATGCGATGAAGTGGGAGAGATACTCTGCCGAACAGATATGTACGGGAGCTCGTTCTTTCAGCGAACAATAGGTGACCCTAGTGAAAATTGAGCTCCACTCAATGCACTCCTATAATACATGTCACTATTTCATCTCCAATAAACTTCACCTTTGAACGGCTGGTCACCTGGCACCCCCTGCCACACGCCCATGCGGCGTCTCGTAGGGTATTATGTAGATGTAGATGATGCGACTAAATATGTGTTATTCTTCGTTTACGAATACCTTACAACATCCGATATAAATCGATAGCTCAATACGATGTGGCGTGTTATATATTGTAACAGACCACGTCATAATGTGTGAAGAATTAAGAGAGGCCATATTCCGCGACGCCTGGTAATTATTGTGTGATGCGATATTCGCATCCCGCTTCAGGGTCGAAGTTTGAATATATTTAGCTTCGGCGTGTTCAGGGGTTGACACCTCGCCCTAATTGGCGCGGGGTGTTTGAAGGCGCCCCGGAAACCACTCTCCGGAAGGGCTGCGCAGGGTGCGGAGGGTTTATGGCAGAGGGTTTTTAGGGCAGGAAGAAAAGGGAAGGCATCACACTTGGCTTTTTGTGTTTGTGAGCTCGAGGACAGCCGCCCACATTCGCGCTCTGACGCTCTGGCAAAAAGGCCGGAGGGGGTGAGGGAGAGGGTGAAGAAGGGAAGGAAATGGCGGAGTCAAGGGGGGGGTGGGTGAGGGAGAGGATGGAAGGGTGAGAAAGCGCCCAACTCCTTTTTCCCCCTCACTTTTGAATTCGCAGTCAAAAAAGGCGAGAGGGCGGAAGGGAAGCTGAGGCGTGAATGTAGGCCAGGGTTAGCCCGTTTTAAAATGGGCTTTTCCCTCGGCCTTTAATATCGGGTCCCCTTTTTCCCTGCTCGCATCTTAATTTTTGGAGTATCGCGGGATTTAAAATGCGTAATTTATTTACGGTGAGTTGGAAAACTGAAGCTCGCGAGCATCGCTTTATCTACACCTAAGTATCACTATGAGAGCCAGCTCAATCGCATGTGGTGAGTGGTGAATTTTATATCCAACATTAATTTGGTCCTACATTACGAAAGGTTCGGGGATTGTTTCAATGTTAATATTTGATTGATCAGTTAATCTCGGACCGGCGAGTAGAGAGATAATAGAATGACGTGATGTATTCATGCGAGACTTGCTATCAATAATGCAGAGCATAGGTGAAAAAGGTTGTCACACAGTTAATGCAAACTGCGTAATACCTATCGAATTACAGTCCATCCAATTTTAATTTCGTCTATTACAGGATTTGATTCCTCGCGGAAAGAGACCTCATGTCTGTCTTACTCGCAGAATAATCATCTATTGTATCAGATGTAGTTCTGCTTTGTAGGTTGGGAATTGGAATTAGTTTTTGACGCAGTCACTCTTCCTTGGTACTCAAACGGTTTATTTTGCATTACTGCTCTTGACGCGATATTGATTCCAAAGCAAGGAGTCAAATTACGCCTAATTTGGTTATATCACTGTCTGATTCACAAATCGAGTACTCAATTCAAGTATAAAACTTTATTAACACCATGATGTGAAAACGTCATTCGGGAAATTTGACGTCATGCTGAAGAAAGAAATAATCATTCTTAAAGATGGATTTGAATTGATCTTTACCCTAACTTATTTTAGGATAACGTGTTAATTTAATTAAGAAGAGTGTAATAATTTCATTTTTATTATAAGACAGCATTTTAAAACATGGTCATGAGATTTTGGAGTATTGATATTCGAGAGGCTCTTAACCATGATTCAAAAACGCATTAACGTAATATTGTTATCCTTACGATTCCTTCTCATGACGTCTTATTTATTGTTATCTTTATTGTCTCTGTAGATACATGTCCAATCATTAATTACTTGTTGTTTTACTCTTATGACAGGCTTTCGCTTATTTATTATACTTACTTAGATCTGAAAGTTTCTTCTGAATTCGTGTTTATGATGATGTGATTATTTCGTTGCTATATCTTTGTTATATACATACCATTCACGCCGTCCCTTTCCGGGGTAGGCACAGTCACAATTTTTCACTCATAAATACATATTTGTACACCTAACTCTACTTCAATAATTTCGTCCGTATTGACCTATCCTTGCAAACCTCTTTTGCCTCATTTACCCCAATACACTGCTTCATGCACGCTCTCCTGCTTTTAAGACTCCTAATATTCCTCCTCCTAAGATTTTCCTCAACCAAAACTTTCTCGGCCTACCTCTACCTCTCGCACCATTCATTTCACTCTCATATAGCTATTTCGTTATTCGACTCTCATCCATTCTCCCAACATAGCCAAACCAACGAAGCACACTCATTTCATATACGTCCATTACTGGAGCATCTAACCCACATTCATTTATTACCCACTCATTCCTGACCCTATCCATCCAACTTTTGCCGCAAACACTCTGTTGCCGCAGCAGGTATTGAACGCCTGCTAATTTTAACGCTGATCGAGGAAGTGGCCAAATTAAAATCAAGAATTTTTCCTTAAGTTTATTGATGAAGGAAGTACAGTCTGGTGGGACACCACCTCGTTGGTTTCTGCTCTCCACACAATTCCTTTCTTGACTGTTATTTCTTCCTGGTGTCGAAACCTCTCTCGCTCCTCGCGATCAGCTGCTCGTCGGTCGGAGGTAGCGCCACGTAGCGTCGACTATTTGACTCACGGCGGCGGGAGTATGAAAGGCCAACATTCCGCCCGCCTTGAAAGGTTAACTTTCAACTCTGAAAAGAAAAAAGTAAATTAAGGCCACACTGCCCATTTATTGATGAATTTTGTATCATCAGAGTGGGTGGCCGCTTAAAAAATTCACAGCTGTGTTATGGGAGCATGCATCCTATTATTCTTCCAGATAATTGCAGCTTAACTTCATTAATTTTTAGTCATATCCACATCAGCTCACTTCATGTTGGACCTCAAGCGTTACTGGCTGAGGTGAGACAAATTTACTGGCCTATTCGGGGAAAGCATTTAGCTAATAGAACAGTACATCAATGCGCCACGTAGCGTCGACTATTTGACTCACGGCGGCGGGAGTATGAAAGGCCAACACACTCCTCAGATAACTCATACCCACGGCGTTTAGTCTACTCTTAATAGAAAAAAACTACCAGAAACGGAATCATCATTTTAATAACAATTTATTTTGTAGGAAGGTAATTTTAATCGACAATATCTCTCTTAAATCTCCATAATGATAACGCTATCTGAAAATGCAGCTTAACTGTGTTGGATTCTACGAGTTTTCGTTCTCAAAATCTCTTAATTTCATTTAACAGACCTTCACCGTAGTAATGGATGTGGTTTTCATTGATTGTCAATGATCATTTAGGAGGATGTAGTATTTTTAACGAACGTGAAGAGAACTTATGCAAGATGTCTGATTTTGCTCTCTTATCATTTAGAAATAATACTAGTTTTTTTTAAAGGTATTTTAGTTATTTATTTTCATTTAGGTATTTATTTAGGCATAATCACATACATATCTTTCAGTATTCAATGGCCAAATGGCCATTGAATACTGAAATATATGTGTGTGATTCGTAAGTTGTTTAGAATCATGGCCATTGAATATGGAAAATGTCTGTTCCTTTTTCTTAATTAAATTCTTCATTATACTGGCTATGGAATACTGAATTATAAGTGTGTGATTCACTATATTCATCGAGTATAGAAAATGTAAGCTTTTCTTTCTCTCTTAAATAAATTATTGACTGTATAGGTATTGAATATTGCATTAGATGTGAGTTATTATCTGTAAATTATTGCATTATTCCATTTTGATGGTATCCCCACCCACAGGCCGATTGCCTTGGGGGACGCCTAGTTCCATTTTGTTTTGTATGCGCTTAAGAATATTTATATTTTTTCCACGGAGCAATAAATTTCAATTTCAAAATATTCCATGGGTTTATTCTCGATATTTTATTTATGGAAAGTGAATCATAGCTCTCTTTAGTCCGGGAGGATAAATCGCTACAGTCGGAAAAATTCTCGTAACTTCGCTGTATCCAATTCGCGATTCTTAAGTTTTGCGGAAGACTTCAAGCTCACTAGCGAATTGAGACTATAAAATGGCTTTTAAATGCAATGTTACGCTTATTATCTTGCACTTATTTCGTGCACGTGTCATGGAATCGTGCTATTCTCAACAATTTTCATGCAGCACATTTAGTTAGCTTCCGTGAAAGCTTTTCCGCTTAATAGACTGGAGACTTTATACTCTTTTTAATGGAAGAGTTGATGGTAACAGCTCACATTTAATTAATTAGCAGCTCTGTAGGCTCTTTCCTTGTTGCTTAAGCCAATTTGTGACGAAGGTCTTCCATCGCTTTCATAAATATTTTTTCACATGTTTTTGCAGTTTTTGCACTGCAGATCATATTCTCTCTACTTTTATTACTAAATTAGTCTTCTTTTTTCATATTTATTCATTCGTTGACTGTAAATCCTTCTGTCGTCCATTAAGTTCTACCTTACTTTGTTCTAAGCTGATATTAATGAATACAAAGTGTAAAAACAGGTACTGGGGTGGGATGCGCTAATTACTTGGGGGCATGTTCTTAGAATTCATTGTAAGCTGCCAACGCCACGGTGGCGCGCTAGCTCTGGGCGAACTATTGAACTGGCTTTCTAGGAGCGCTACTTAGCCTAGCAACGCTGGGTGTGCAACTATTTTAGTAGCTGCTTCTAAAACACTACGCTGCTTTGTTTATGTTTTTTAATTACGGAGAAATTACCATGGAAAATCCTTGTGTTTTAATGCTACTTAGTATTTTATGAAATTCCAAATGAGGGATATGGAGAGAGAGAGAGAAATTATAATTTATTGTTGCATGCTGCTAAAGACAAAATGCGATGAAATCCATTTCAGAGAAAAATTGCGATGAAGGTTTTCATGGGCTTGGGAATTATTATATATTGATTCCTCGTATAGTGTATTTATGATAGATTTCCATTCATCGAAATGCAGCATTCATTATTGAATCACTGTATTACATTATTTTCCTTTAATTGAACATGAATAATGTGTAGCATGTAATTTCGTTTGCTACGTGCGCGTTTCGGGTCAGCGATATTGTTGCGTTGGACATAAACTGCCTGGCAGTGAATTCTGCGCAATGAAGATGTCAAGAATTGCATTATAAATTAGCTGTTCCTAACGGATCGCGAATAAGGATTTGAGGATAACATTTTTTGGTACTCGGGAAAGCGTCCTAATTAAGTTGCATTCCTAAAATAATATAGCGAAAAATCATTAATATGTCCGCTGATATTCAAACTTGATACTCAGTTCCCCAGAACTTGCAGATCTCCAGGATTTCAGGTTGTCAAGGAGAATGTAATTTTCCTTTACACAGCATTGTGAAGCAGGCGAATATGAAAAAATTGGGCAGTTCTGCCAAACGTGTAGGGATAAGAATCGTGTCTGTATTTACATAATTTTACCTAAAGGTAGTGCGAGTGAGATAGCTCTCTAATCAACATAGAGGCCATATGCGAAGTATACGTTTTAATTTCGCCAGCTGTGAGACACTCAAATTAAATATTGCATTATTAATGGTGCAATGATATAGTTTTGCATGGCGGAAATTATATTATATTTTATTTTTATTTATCCTGGGTTGGATGAGACGGAACCGTCCCCTCTTCCCCCAATCCAGTACATACACAAACACCCATGTCCTGGGTAGATAATATTCTACCCAGGCGGGACTCGAGCCCGCGATCCTTTGGTCGGCAGGCGTGGACTTCTTCCCGCCGCCACCGGGGCCGACTACAAGTAATCTAAAGGAAATATCTAATTAAGTCTTTAACTTGACTCATTTTCTAACACGGTGCGTTTGAAACTCCCTCAAAACGGAAGGTTTCTATGGAAAGTTAGAAATTTTTTACCTACCTTTCGGCAGCTTTTTATTATTCCTGCCTTTTTACGCTCTGCCGTTCTCCTAAACACCATTTCCACCTCTTCAATCTCTTCTCCATAGGGCACTTAAAAAGAGCTCTTATCATTTGTCTTACCTCGAGATGTTCCGATCGTTATTAGTATCACAGTGCTGTTTATTTTAAAAGGAAAATGTTTCAGCATCATTCCACTCTTTCAGTGTTTAATGTGCTAAGGCGATGGTTAAGTGGGCTGATTACAAATAAATTATCACAAAAATATTTTTCCCTCTGGATTTGTATGCATAAAAGACTACTCACTTCGCTGTATGGGTCGTATATATGTACATGCAGCTTCCGTTTAGTAAGCTTTCTCTCTTTTTCTGTGTTTTTCCTGGCATTCTTCCTTTAAGGTAGTCCGAGCGAGATAGTTCCCTAGTCATAATAGATACCATATTCGAATTATACGTTTTAATTTCACCAGCCGTAGGAAACACGAATTAAATATTGCATTATTAATGGTGTATTAGTATAGTTTTCTAAGACAGAAAGTGTAAGTAATTATATGAAAATATCTAAATAAGTCTTTAACTTGACTCATTTTTTTCGTGCGGTGCGTTTAAAACTCCTTCAAAACGGAAGGTTTTTTGTGATACCCAAGAACTAACTGCGGTGACAGTACGATTAATTTTCAAAAATAGTTGAGGAAACATATAAACTACACGCTGTTGGTTTTTTTTACGACATCATAGTGTTAGAAATTCCTCATTTTGTAAATAATGTCTCTCTGAAGTGCCTACATGTACCATTTCCCATGTGAAAGGGCTGGTATTTTCTGGCAAGTAACTCCGAAAGCATTGTGGTAAGGGGTTGAATTTTTGCTGACATTAGAAGGTTGAGATATTTGTCTTTAAAATGAGACCAAATTCATTGATTCCTGGGTGGAATGATATTTCGCTCAAACTACCTGAATGAGAGTCTTACAAACCAGCCGTTTAATGTTCGAAAATAGTCACCTCAGTTTGAGCGCATTCCGCAGATAATTGAGTTCTCCATGACTCACACGCTTGTACTCAGCGTACACTAAAGGACCGGGGATGGATTTCGGAGATTTTTCCCAAATGAATTCCCTCATTCTTGCAGTCTCCTTCCTGTTCTCTCCCCAGCCTTTGTATTCGACGAGAAATACGTAGGCTGGTGCTGATGCTGCGAGCACCTTACGAAATACTTCCATTCCTCCGTCCCCCTTTGGAAGCGGAGCGAGGAGTGGGGGGGAAGCGCCTGAAAAGAGCGCATTCGTTGCCATGGATTTATTTATATTCCCGATCCCCGAGCTCGCTATCTCTTCGCCAACCGACGTCGACGGAAGATAGTAATTTCAAGCTAATTATACTGCGCGCGCGAGGGGTTACGCTCCCCGAAGGAAAGAAAAGAGATGGAGGAGGAGAATACACATCCTAAATGCTTTGCACGGGATGGAGTCGAGGCCTGACACTGCCAGAATCCGCCCCCACTGCAGTGTGCGGAGCAGAGGGCAAGAGAAGGGTGTGTGACGAAGAGGCGAAGCGAAAAGTCTTTTCTGTGCCACACCTGGATGCTGGGATTGCATGTGCTCCCCAGCATCCTACTCACGAACGCGAGAGGATTCTCCCGTTCCACTGAGGAAAAGAAATGTGAGGACAATAAAAAAATTAGTCCGATTAAAAACTCGCAGAATGTGCCCCACCGTGTGTTTTATTTTTTTCATTCCGGGCGGATGTTGCTGTTATCAACGTCTTTCTGGACCACTTCCCCACACACCTCCAGCGTACTTACTTAATCTTCATTTCGCATTTATGCACAACGATCTCATAGTACCCCAGGGTTGAAATTCGCCATGAAAAAATCATTTGACCTGACCGGGATTCGAACCCGGATCTCCCAATTGCCGGTCAGGTATGTTAACCAGTTACAATGTAACTAACACACCTACAGTGTAACTTGCTAACACACCTGACCGGCAATTGGGAGATCTGGGTTCGAATCCCGGTCAAATACAATGATTTTTTCATGGCGAATTTCAACCCTGGTGTATATGCACCCGTGCGAGTGACTTCGTACCACATTATTTGGTAATGGGTCATTCCATCACAATTCGACCAGAAAATTGGCAAAATTGACCCTTGGGGTAACCGATTACGACCAAATTTGGCAAAACAACTTCTTTTGATTACAAAACGAAAATCCCAAAGCCATTTTGTAATACATTAAACGGTTTACGAGATATTGCAATGTTGTAAAACTAGAATTTTACAAAAGCGTCGTCGCATTAGACGGCATGTCTCCTGAAATAAGGAAGATAAAAATACATGCAATGACTCTTTTGGAAGGTCTTAAATTAAGAAAGATAATTAATGGATTCTTTTACAAAATTTAAACAATTAAATAAAGTTTATAACAAATTCAAATTTTCAAATCGATTTTTGACGATGTAGTTACGCCTTCGATTTTATTCATTTTTTTATATGTTGTAGATACAACCCTCCTCTACGAGTTTAAAAAAAATTTGGTAGGGGTAATATTTCATTTAAGAAAGGAAAAACATTTTTAGTGAAGGAGTAACGCTGGCCCCCCGCCGCGGCGGCGTCCGGCTCTCGCGCCGAACGTTCAGTAGTCGGTTCTCCAGGTCTCATCAGCCCGCTTCCTTTTCCATCTTCTTTTCACCAATGTTAACTGTATTCCGAACCTTTGATTCCCTTTACCCTTGTCATTCGCTATTTGCTTCCCACTGAAGTGACCGCCGCTTTAGAATCCAGGATTAGCGACAACATGCTTAACAGCGGGGGTGACGATGGGCCCACCAGCGGCCGTGCTCAGAGAACAATAGACAAACCTCGCCCCGTCTTAGACCTCCAATGCTACTTTCCTCTCTTACCCTATCCCATTCTCCTTGCATACCCTTCATTATGTTCCTCCTAGTCCGTCACTCGGGCACTTCCTTGGAATGTTGCATAGAAATGCCATTCAGCATCACCTTCGAAATTCTCTTAGTGATGCAACAGATTCATCATGTTGTAGAGGTTCTCATTTTGAGCCACAGCACCGTCGGAAAAGTAAATTATTCTACTTAGATAATGTACCCTTCTTCGAAAGAAATTTATCAGTTTTCCTTGAAAAGTATAGAATGCAATCACGCTATGCTCCATACAGTCTGAAATAATAACCAAACTGAAAGGTGCGACTTTATCGCAGGTATTTCCGCTGTAACACGCAAATGAATGTACTGTAGCCTGATTGTTGCACCAGTGGAACCCATTGTACTGCATCTTGGTGAAGAAAAATTCTCAGAAAAATCGGCCACAACGACAACTTCACGCAATTTCAGATTGTCTCTGACTTTCAAATAAAATGTAGTTTGCATGCTAGCGATGTAGTCATGCTTTCTTACTTTGGTGGTATTCTCAGCGAAAGCCTCACAAAAAATATCTACGTCCTTGACCTGTGTGGTTAACGTAAAACGATTTTCCTCAGTCCATTGTTTGAAACGAACCTCATCCGCACAAAATTCGCTAGTTCATCTTTAACTTTGTGGTATTCCATTATAATGTTTTGTCGATGAATAACAACAGTTATTCATCGACAAAACTCATCTGTACAGTTTTCCCTGAAGTACTCCTAAATAACTGCTCCCATTCAGTCTCTACTCCCACATTTTCTGACGACGTCATCACCGTTTTCGCCCTCTTCTCGCTGCAGTGTTTCTGAGCACTCACCCATGACGCACATTTCTGACGGAGGGCGACAGAGTAAGAATTCCAGGCAATCCCGATAAGTTTAGAAAAATTTTTATCCGTTATCCGACTTTATCTGCTCTAATCCAGCCCCGAGCCCTGAGGTATTGTAACTTGTAATTCTGGTGGATCATGCAGACGCATATGGTGTGAGTGCCAGGTTCATCAGCCAACACGCACTCAAGAGGCTTCAAATCTGCAAATTTGGATGAACCAATCGTTAAATTAGAATTTATCTCTTTAAATGCTTCATAGGCTTCCCTCAAATTGCAAAGAATTAACCTTTTCTGCACATTGCCCTCCTTTACACTCTTACACTCTTTTCTAACCGCCATTTCTCTACTAATATGTGATTCACGGCAGAACTCGATCACTTTCTGTTTTGTGCCATTTGAGAGGTATTTGTTTCGTCTCGCGTTCGCCGAGCACAGAATTCCTTACTCAGATACGTAAGGTAGGATAGATAGTTTCAAAATTTTTTCTCTCATTTTCGTAGTATTGAGGACCTTATCTTTCAGCTGCATAATCATTTCCTTCAAAATTGTCAAAAATCGATTTGAAAATTTGAATTTGTTATAAACTTTATTTAATTGTTTAAATTTTGTAAAAGAAACCATTAATTATCTTTCTCAATTCAAGACCTTCAAAATGAGTCATTGCATGTATTTTTATCTTCCTTATTTAAGGAGATATGCCGTCAAATGCGACGACGCTTTTGTAAAATTCTAGTTTTACAACATTGCAATATCTCGTAAACCGTTTAATGTATTACAAAATGGCTTTGGGATCTTCGTTTTGTAATCAAATGAAGTTGTTTTACCAAATTTGGTCGAAATTGGTTACCCCAAGGGCAATCACCTGCTCGAATTTGGATGGAATGACCCTAATGCAATGATTGGAAATCTCATAGTTCTTGCTCATAGGCAAATTAATCCAGTTATACGGTTTTCGCGGTCATAAATGAGTATTAAGAACGTAAGACTACTTAGGTGCTTAGTAACTAAAACCAGCACTTGGTAGCGGTAAACCAGAACTCCATTATTGATTGGAGTAACTGCTTTTTAACTGTGCCTTCCTTTCATTCAAATTACAAATGACTGCAGACCGGTAGAAGAAAAAATCATGTTTCTCAGAGAAGAAAACCTCCTGTTCTAATCCCTGTTGGCCACAAATTTAATAAAGTACTTACTAGAATTTGACTCTGATTTTATATTTGAACTTGGATGACCATTCGAAGAAAAGTGAACGAAGATAGAAAACTAAGTTGGAAATACGAGGAATGAGCTTTTGTACTCCCGCAATAAGTTAAAATATTCGCCTCGTCAATGCCTAGTCAAAGCGGCGGTGACATGATACTCGGTGTGCAAAACGAGGTATTCGGTTTGCCGATGACATTTTTGTACAGAAAATGTAAAACCCTACTTCCAGACTTCACATCAAATAAGGTTCTTAGATTATTAACCTTCTTTGATACCACTATAAGAAGGGCAATTATTCAGGAATAAGCATTTAATTAAGATGTGTTTTACCCGTCAGTTATCGCGGTGAATCTGGTGGACGCTAGGCAGGTTAATTTTGTTATTTTTTCATTACGTTTTTCGGCTAAAAGCTACAAACACCCATCTTATTTAGTACTTTAGATATTTCTTTTAGTTTTTCATTATATTGAGTGAGGTTGAGATTTAGTTGCTGAATGATTCGAGCGGTTACATTAGGAAAAATGTTTGGGAATGCGGGTCAATAGTTAAACAGGTGCAAAATCAGACCTTAAAAGTAAGTTATAAATACATACTTACCAATCACGCCGTTCCCTTCCGGGGTAGGCACAGTCACAAAGTTTCACTCATAAATACATATTTGTACACCTAACTCTGCTTAAATAATTTCCTCCATACTGACCTATCCTTGCAAACCTCTTTTGCTTCATTGACCCCCATACACTGCTCATTACTGCAAGTAAGTTATACGCTAAACAAATGGACTTGGGGTACAGATTCACTAGGATCAGTTAAACGTCATTGCCTCCCTTCTGTCTATCTCCCTAAATATAATTTATTTCTATACCCAACGACTAAAGTTATCATGTTTCGTATAAGCTATATTTCCAATTCCATCTTCATACCTTCGAGTGTTTTAGTGATCAATTTACTATTGCTTATATATATGCTAAATACGTTTTTATTTTGCTGGACAAAATAGGAGTGCGCTTCCATGATGCACAACGCTATACTTCAATTGTTTGTATCCTGGGTTAAGAGGAAGAAAAGTTAATACCAGAAGTGCAGAACCTTTCCATTTCACATCAGTTTTCATGTCAATTACAGGTGACTGTTTATCTCTGGACTACCGCAAAATTTAAATGGAATTATTCCAAACTTTGTATCGAAGGTGGAGACCTGGTGACACACGTTTTAGAGTGACATCTTGTGCCATTATTTTTTTAACCAAAACTATTTATTTTCCTTGTGCCAACAAAGCTGGCCCCCCTCTAAAATTTATCTCTTCTCTTTCCTGACCAGTCTGCCGTATAACTTGACCTTTAATACGTTGCCTTTCTCTTTTTAATTAACCTGCGTGGTGTGCCTTTTTCTCGTCCGCATTTCCCATCGCTGGAACTTCTCTTTTGTATTTTTTCGCCATATTTAGACTCCGTACAAGCGTTTTTCCTCCATAACTTACGTAGAATGAACTCTCCTTTCCAAGAATGGTATTGTCCTCTAGAGACTGAGTTGAAAGCGTAAGAGCCGACCGAAAAATAGTATTGGAATGACAGTGCTTGTTCATTCGTTGTAGATATATTCTACTCGGGTGACTGGACCTCCAGCTACGGCGTTGTTTTTTTGGCTGTGGGCGTCTCCTATATCTCGTTTCTCGCTTCTGTATAGCGTAGTGAGAGTGTTAACTGGACTTGTACTTAGTTCTAACGTAGTTTTTTAATGTACGTTGAGCGAAATATCATTTTATTTAGAAATCAATGAATTTGGTCCCACTTTTTAAAGAAAACTATCTCACCCTTCTAATGACATGAAATATTCAACCCCTTACTACATTACTTTCGGAGATATTTGCCAGAAAATACCAGCCCTTTTAGATGGGAAATGTTACGCGTATGCACTCCGGAGGGACATTATTTACAAAATGAGGAATTTACAACTCTTAGATGTCGTAAAGAAACTAACAGCGTGTAGTTTGTATGTTTTCTCAACTATTTTTGAAACTTAATCATATTGTCACCGCAGTAAATTCTTCGGTATCACGAAAAACGTTCCGTTTTGAAGGAGTTTCAAACGCACCACGCGAAAAAAATGAGTCAAGTTAAAGACTTATTTAGATATTTTCATTTAATTACTTACAATTTCTGTTATACAAAAGTATATTATTGCACCGTGAATAATGCAATATTAAATTGATGTGGTCCTACAGCTGGTAAAGATAAAACTTGAAATTCGAATATGGTCTCTATTATGGCTTGGGAAATATCTCGCTCGGACTACCTTAAATTGCCTATTGTCAAACAATAGTGGTTCGCGTGCAAAAATTAAATTGTTGCCGAAAATTGAGGAAGGTGGCATGGGTGGTGGTAAAGCGGGATTTGAAAGTTTGCAATAGAGGTACTTGTGCGCGTGTACAAGTGTACTTCATGCGGATTACTTTGAGAAATTGCAGGCTTATACTTCTTCAGCATTTATAAAATTTAAAAATACCAATATAGTAATTGCGATTTTACATCTATCCTTCCTCTTATTTCTTTAGGAAATTGGTTTCAAATTAAAACCCTCAGGAAGGAACAAAAGAAAGGAAGTGTGACTTAGAAGTCGATGTATATATAATGTATATGTACAAAAGAGCTGACTGTGCCCGCAAAAGGGTTCACGGTGTGCCATTACTGTCCTTCATTCTGTAATAAGGTTTATCCAAGATTAAAACACCCTAGATAAAAATCCTTTTAATCAGTAGACTCATCAAATGTTATTTGTAGAAGGGATTCACATTCCGAGGAATTAATAATCGTGGTATTAGTTATAATTGTGCGGTCGTAAAAAATTGCCAAATCAGAATATTTGATCTGCACCACTATATTGGATCTACTCTAGCACACGTAGTTTCTTCAATTATAGCTGATAATGTTTCTCAACCCAATGTGCATATGCCTCTGACATAAAAAAATATTAGGAATGTTCCCAATAACCTTTCATCGGACTCAAGTCTTGCAGTAGCACTGAATCTATATTGCGTTGAACAGCAATGTGTTGGAGATGCCGCCTCTATCTGTGGGAATATTCATTTTTCCTTGCTCATCCCATGTGGCAAGTTTCGAATTTCTTGTGCTATAAGTGATGGAACACCTGTTTGGCGCTCCTGTAGATAAGGAAAAATTTCCGATACGGCCTGATTTTGAGATTTACGTTCACTTCACCACTCTAGCTGTTCGTTGGAAGAAGTCATTTGTAATTACTTAGAAGTAAAGGCTAGGTTTTAGTCTTTAGAAATTTATACCGAAAGTTGTTCTAACTAAACGAGGTACGTCAAGTAAGAACATACATATAAGCGTAGTGCTTTTCCGGCCGCTGGAATGGCTTACAGTAGAGGTTGGTAAAACACTAACAGTGAAAAATGAATGATATACGAGATGAAATTTGACTGTGAATGAGAAAGAGTTTTTTTTGGTGTTGATCGTTTAGAATCTTATATTTTTTAGGAGTTGTGACTTTTGCAAGGAAAAATGTAATTCTTGTATTATTTTCTCGGCATATATCCACCTCAATTTGGTCACTTTGAACTGTTCTGCGGATACAGTGCTTGATTGAAAAAGTATTATCTTTTCAACTTTAAGGCAATGCATCACACCGGCTCATTCGACCGCATTTGTCATGATATATTAGCCCAGATTTTTTGTTTAAGACTTTAGTCATCAGCTTGAAATTTTCAGAATATATATAATAGAGCTTAGCATAGGGAAACCTCCCTGCAGAAGAAGATGTTTTTCAGAGGAAACCCGATTCCTTATTAAGTGTCTTGTGGAGGGAACTTCAAGTACAGTACTCCGTCTGTCGGATGAGACGTTAAGTCGTGGTCCCCTTGGTGCCTTTCGTTAAGAGCCGGCTAATGCCGACGTCGGGTTTGTATCAACCCTTCATCCCTTACCTATCCCCTATGGCGCTAATGACCTTAGCTGTCGGTCGCCTCCCAAAATCTCCAATCCAATCCAAGGGAAACATGTATTACAAATATGAAAATCTTATCTCGGGGCATAAATAAACCACCGGAAATTTTGCAAGATATAGAGTATATTTAAAAAAAATATAATATCTGCACTGAAAAATCTTAAACGTAGTGATATGCGTAAATCCTTCATCCATTAAAGTCTCAGCCAACAAGGTTGATCCGTAAAATTTCTAATTGGTCCTATTCGGAATGCTACCTCAGAGGGTTTCGGCGATTATATGCTCGGATGGTGACGCACATAGTTCAGTCTTTCCTCACGGACCTTCGGTCAGCGCTGCCTGTACCAACGCGGTGGAGACCAGACACAACTTGCAAGGCGACTGTTACCTTGAGCGAGAGTTATCCTAGATTGAGAGGCTCCTGACATCAAAACTCCTCGATCAGATGCGTGTTTTGCCTACTAGCGAATTTTCAAACTTCAATTCCTTACCGAAGGGTGAGATGCGTTCTCGAGTGCTTTTGCATTTTTATTCGATCCGCTGATTCTTTCCAGAGTAAAAGCAAATATATCATGAGCCACCTCTGATTACGTCGCCCTAATCCTATTTCCTCTTCTTCTCTTTATTCCGGACGTCCAACGTATTTTGCTAGAGCCAAAATATTATGGTAGAAACGATCACTGGCATAAGAATAAGAAAAATGACTGCAGAAGTGATAGATATGAAATGTCATGTTTTCCACGTGCGATAAGGAGCGATAATAGTTTATATGGATCAATTCTAGGATACTTTGACCCTGACTGGGTAAAATAGGTCTTTCACTTGTGCTAAAAAAATATCATCATTATTAGTTACTAACCTCGCAAGCAATTTCCGGCATGATGTAACTCTTGCGTGATTTAGTACCTTGTAGAACTATTTATCTGTCGCAGTAATTATAACCAGTAGTCGTGCCTTAAGTTGTGTACTACATGGTAGCATGTTCGTCCACGTAGCACTCTCCTAGTTTCTGGTCTGACCGCATATTTTCATCCTAACTTCTTTTGGCCTGCGCCTGGCATTCCGGGGAACATGTCTGGTTCGCATTTGAGCCGGGATGAGGGCTTAATTAAAACCGAAACAACAATTGCACTATTCTAAAGGGTATTTATTGCGTACGACGCGTTTCAACTGAAAGAGCCATCATCAGGTACAAGACAAGTCTTGTACATCAGGTACAAGCTGTCTTGTACCTGATGATGGCTCTGTGAGTTGAAACGCGTTGTACGCAATAAATATCCTGTGGAATAGTGCATTTATTGTTTCTGTTTTTAATAGCTTTTATTTAACTTCACTTGCGTGTCAGGGACTTGTGTGTCAGGGTCAAATTTTTATATGAGAACTTCCACGATATCTCGCCTGAATCTGTTGAAATTATGAGGGCTTAATACCTGGTGTCGAATCACCTCGTGCCACACAACCTAGTGGTGGCTTCCACGGTATTTCCTAGATATAGATGTAATGGCTGATGTTGAAATAACCGCTGCTGCATACCGTTGCGGCGGCTTGCTATATGTGTGAGCAGCATGTGGTTGTAGATGGACTCCTAAGTCTGCGTGCACGTTTGCCACTGCTACTTTGTAGGGGTCGCCTCAGTCCCACGCGCTCTCTGCTTTCATCCACCATTTTTCTCTCCGCAAGATCACGTGACGTCCAATTAGCGTTCCGAGGAAGATGTCAGAGCATAACGGCCACGGCGATTAACGCTTACCCCCACCCCTTCTCCCGCTCCCACGCACGCGGTTAACGAGCGTCGATTGGACAGCGGATGCGTCATCGCGACGCTCCGTCCTCGTCGCCTTGACGACCGCGGGCGTAACGAGAGACGCGATCAGAACAGACTCGCCATCAGATATGGCGGCGCGCGCAATTTTTTACTCTGTCTGAGAGCCTTCGTCGAGTCGCCATAAATCAGCCAAGTCGCGCACTCGCAAGCCCCAACGTCTCCCGTTCTTCCCATAAATATTTCCCCCCCCCCCTGAAATTACGGGATTACCTCCATTCCCCTTATCTGTCACCCCTTCAAGGTGTTTGCTTTTTACATTGATGGAAAATGTAAGAAAAAAAGCCCAGAATGAGCTTACTTTCAGACGCAGAATTCATTCACATCCAGTCATCGCGGTTATTATCGTCGGTGCAATCGGATTGCGCGAGCTGTAAATAAGTGCCTTGGTTCTTATTTCGGTTTGCATTTAAATGAGTATATGAGTGGATGGGTGCTTTATTTATTCAAAGTACGTGTGAATGAATATAAAAATGGTTCCAACATAATAAACGTCATGAATTTACAAAACCTTCATCTTGAAAATGTGAAGAATACCAAGAGACTTGGTTCAAGGAATATCTGTTCGGATGCTTTAGCAGCTAGCACGGAAAATCTCTTGTTACATATTCTGTACATAGATCTGAAGATTCACGCTATAAAGTTAAACTTAACGGATACCATAGAAATACGGAAAACGGATACCATATAGAAAAACCTCTAGCTGTTACTGTTTGTAAAGTGTATTTTTTACTCCGTCAAACTGTTCTCATTAAATGAATTTCCAAATTAGATTTTGTCCACTCAATGCTCTTAAACACAGCTCGCACTGCTAGACATATGACGCCATGTTCACTAGCTATATGAAATAAAAATGCTGCCCACTTTTTCATTGAAAGTTATATTTCGGGCGATGTTTGGGACCGAATTACTATTAGGTGGTTAGACGGGAATGTATTACGGAAAGTGAAGTCGGAAAGCATACAAGGCATATAATTTCCACTTCACTTGTTTTTCGGTTAAAATTGACTGTGGGAATCAAACTTGAATTATGTGTACCAATCACGCCGTTCCCTTCCGGGGTAGGCACAGTAACAAAGTTTCACACAAAAATACATATTTGTACATCTAATTCTGCTTCAATAATTTCCTCCATACTGACCTATTCTTGCAAACCTCTTTTGTCACATTTACCCCCATAAACTGCTTCATACACGCCCTCCTGTTTTTAAGACTCATAATATTCCTCCTCCTAAGAATTTCCTCAACCACATTCAGCCACAATATTCTCGGCCTACCTCTACTTCTCGCGCCATTCATTTCACTCTTATATATCTGTTTCGTTATTCGACTCTCATCCATTATCTCAACATGGCCAAACCAACGAAGGACACTCCTTTCCTATATATCCGTTATTGGAGCATCTAACCCACATTCATTTATTACCCACTCATCCCTGACCCTATCCATCCTACTTTTGCTGCAAACACTCCTCAGAGAACTCATATCCACGGCGTTTAGTCTACTCTTATGTCTATCCTGACATACCCATGTTTCACTACCATACAACAAAGTGGGGAGAAGTGCATTTTTGTACAAGGCGATTTTCGCTTCCTTAGACAGGCACTCATTCCTTGATATGCTGCTCCACATGCGACCTACCACTTTCCTCCCAGCATTCGCATGTCGCTTTATCTCCTCATCAATCCGTCCATCTTTCGCAAACATCTTACCTAAGCACACAAAATCATCCACATGTTCAATTTCTTACAGTTATTCTCATCTTTCATACAGTAATTCTTACTTTCGCCCTCATCTTACTGTTATTTTCCCTATTCTCCTTATCAAAAACTACAACTTTAGATTTGTACGCATTTACCCTAAATTCCATTGTCTCTATCGATTCACAAAACTTATCTAGGAACTTCTGTAATCCTTGTTGGTTCTCTGAGACCAAAACAGCATCATCCGAATATAGTAGAACTCGCGCGTTTACATTTCCAATCAAAAAACCGTCGTTATCACTACACGCATCGCTAACACATTTATCTAAAAATACATTAAACAGCCATGGTGACATTACGCATCCTTGCTTTACGCCCTGTTTTATTACAAACCAATCATGCAGAACCCCGTTAATTCTTCTACTTGCCCTACTATTGTCATACGTCGCCATTATAACATTCAATAAATGCCCGTTCACTCCATAGTCCTTCAAAACCTACCGCAACTTCTTTCTATTTACTCTGTCATTTACCCTCAATTCCATCCTCTCTATGGACTAACAAAACTTATGAGCTGTGAAAAAGTACAAAACTTAATTTCAATATGGATACGAATATAAAATACTTCCACGAAGTGACACTTGAAGGTGTAAATCTTAACTATTCGTTAATTTGTGGATGTCGTTTTTACGCAATGTGAAATATCAACGACCAGTCTCTCATGCGTACGGCTCAATTAATAAATATCTTTATTCCAAAACCTTCCCCTAAATTAGCCCATCCGCTAGTAATTAATTTTTGCGAATCAATCACACAATCAACAATTACTGAAATCTGTGACTTTCTCGTTCAATGCGCTGTTTGTTGTGGGGTCCACTCCTCGACATGCGATATCCTGACTGCCACTTTAATGTACGGAAAAGGGCTGAGATCTCGTGGAGAGAGTGGGGGCGAGGATGTGTGCTGAACTACGGACATGAACTCGAATCAAATCACTCGGGTCGCCAAACTTAGTGGAGATTTAGGGATAGGAGACGAATGAGAGGATATGGGTCGAAAGGTTTCCACTCAATAGAGGCCTTCGTTCTGTGGATCAAAAAGATGTCAGCGGCAGAATGCTCGCATCGATAAATTCTGCCACGGCCAAGCGGAGAGAACATCGCAAACACAGACCGTCTGGAAAAGGATACGCTCGACCCTCCCTTGGGGGTTTTCGAGGAAATGGGATTTACTTGAAAGAGAACTGAAAGACACGCTACGATAAAAAGGGGATTGTCGGCGATGATTGCTGGAAACAACACTTTATGCAACGGCTGAGTTGAAATTCATTTCAAACAATCATGGTTATGCTTGCTTCAGTCCTTGTTGTACGCAGAGAAAGAAATAATTGCAGTGGCACCATGCGAGTTCAAAACGCCAAAAAACTGAAATCCATTGTTGAAATTTCTTGTGGCCCAAACTGGGTCGCCTCAAAAAATTAAGAATAATGCAACATTTCTCCACAGATTTAGTGAAAAATAGCAACTTTTTAACAAAAGGATACGTAACTAAGTATGAAAAAATAGGCAACTTCCACTGTGATAAAGACCGACCGATTTCGCTTTTTACAGTATCTTCAGGTCCTGAAGATGCTGTAAAAAGCGAAACCGGTCAGAATAAGTTTTATGATAGTGGAAGTTGCCCATTTTTTCATACTTAGTTGTGTTCCGATTCCACTCCATCAAGACTGAAACCACAGAGTGTAAAAGGATAAGTATTATTTTAACACCAGGGTTGAAATTCGCTGTGAAAAAATCATTTGACTTGACCGGGATTCGAACCCGGATCTTCCAATTGCCGGTCAGGTGTGTTAGCCAGTTACACCACCAAGCCATCTTCCTTCAAGGCGAATTTCGAGGAAGATCCGGGTTCGAATCCCGGTCAAGTCAAATGATTTTTTCATATCGAATTTCAACCCTGGTGTATATGCACCCGTGCGAGTGACTTCGTACCACATAATTTGTTACATGCAATGTTTGGAATTTTATTATTTGAACATTTCTTTGTTGGACTACTTAAGGCTGAAGTGACGAGCAAACTAGTGATGCAACGCTGCCATTTAAAAGTGGTGATGAGATTGATCCGGAAGAGCTATCATTATTACTTGGTTGAGTTGCAATCGAATCATTTAAGGGGAAGGAATGAGTGTATACATTAAGAGTTTGGGCGAGTGAAGAAGTGGGTAGTTTTCAGTGTAGGTAGTCATCACCTCGTAATACATAGGATTCAAGAAAACACTCGATGGGCAATGATCATTGAAAATAGTTCTCACGGCTAATCAGCTTAAGCAAAATTCTTTCTTTCATCCAAGGAAAATCAAAGACATCCAACCTACTCTCACACAAAAAAAACCGAAAATTACATAAAATACTCATTTGACCTGCTCTGTTATACGCTTCTTCAAAACTGATAGTTCGCAAAAAACTATTAGCGCTACTGAAGAAATAATTTTCGCTACTCATTAATTGTGATACTTCCAGCGTGAGCCTTTTAAAAGAGCTGAGAGATTTTTCTAAGAAGAGCTTTGTCATGGAGGAAGTCAAAGCATAAGAATGCCATGGATTAATTGCATTGTTTAAAACAAAATGCATTAAAAGATGGCAAATATTTGAAAGGGAGCACAAATGGAAAAAGACGTTTGGGAAAATTGAAAACTCGATGGTAGGACTAGGTTAGAATTGGGCGAGATCAGGAGGCGACTGAATGAGGTGGAAGAGAATTTCCAAGAACGGCCGAGTATCTGTGGAGAAGCGAATGGCTCTCAACTCCGTTGATCACTGTGGGTAATACTGTAATTCCCAGTTTCACTCTCGACATTATTTATTGGGATGCATTCAGCAGGCTAAGGTCCTTATTCGTCAGGAAGCACGAAGACAGAGTGAGCAAGAAAAATATGAAAATGGGTGGGGTAGGATAAGCAGAAGGTAACTATTGGATGCAGAAAAGAGCTTTCAACTTTAGAATTTGAAGTATTTAAAGAGCAATGAAAGAAAGGTGAACATAATGCAACTTGCCTCGTCTTTTTTATATGTGCTGTAGTAACATTTGTGAACGTCTTATCTCAGTGTTTCCCTAAGTAGGCGCTACCGCCCCCTGGAGGGCGGTGCTTTCACCTTAGGGGGTAGCATGGGAGTGCTGAAGGCTGGGTCCTTACCGAACATACATGTCCGGGGATAGTTAAACTATCTCTCTATTGGATTTGAAACAAACAATAGTTTAATCACAATCGTTTTAGATTTATTTTTATAAACGTTTTGCTTTGTTCATGTAGTCCATGACTTTGCTTATGTTTAGCTTATGGTTGGGGGCGCTGGGCAATTGTTTGTAGGGCGGTGGCTTGAAAATGTTTGGATTTCACTGTCATATCTGATGGTGCGTTCGTCAAATAGATCTTTGATGGAACTCTTGGCGGAAGCCCTTAAGAATAGCTTGAAAGATATATTGTTCTTCTTCGATATTTATGACATCGCCAATTTTTGCACGAGTGTGTTACGCATTTTATCTCTTTTTTTACTTAGATTTTAATTTATGTGATGCGAAACGTAAACGTGCCACATACGAGCGTTATTTTCACAAGTCCGTATTATTTAATCTGTCCATTTGTTACATTTGATGTTCCTAGATAGGGCGAGTGAAACGCCGGTTCCCGCTCGTCTACCGAAGGTTAAAATCACTGGACCAAGCTCAAATCACATGAAATTTGAAAAGTGGACCCTCCAATTCTTTCCCTGGGCAGTTGCCTTTGCGTGCGAGTGGTAAGTGTTTAATGACGCTTGCAGCCAAAGCGTTGGGAACTGAAATGATACTATCACTGGGCGTATTTGAACAATTTAAGAGTGATGACTTTCACTCTTTTTTACCCAGCTAAAGAAAAAGTTCCTGTGTGCCTCATAGAGCTGTTTCAATTTAGGCGTGCTCTTGTGCTGCTTAAATGTACTACTGTGGAGTAAAATGGCGTCAATCAACTCCATTTGCTGGGATCACTATCTAATTCGTAGTAGGCTGTATGGAACACAATGTGTGTGTTATGTTTTTATCATATCTGTTTTGATTCCACGCAAATCTCCTTGAGGTGTGTGAGCAATAGTGCCTGTCTTAGGGGAGATAGTGTAGGATGGGCAGGTGGTGTATACAGGTTTTTGTTTGAGTTTGAGGTTTCCTTGGTGCTTTGTCCTTCGCATCAACTACGAAAACTGAATGCGTGACGGTCACAGTTCCGCCATAACGTGCAGCAGAGAGAGGTTTTGTCAAAGTTTTCAATACAGTATGTCAGAACTTTAGTGAGTTTTTTTCGACCGAGTAGTGACACTGATAAAATTTTGAGTATTTAGTTGTCATATTCTAATAATTTACTTATTGGGCTTTAGCTTAATGTACTTTCTATGGTTCTGTCTGAGTTATAAGCATGATTTTGGTAGACTATGCCTCATGGGTCGCCTTGTTAGGATGCTGTACGGTAATGGCGGTGGGTACCGGCGCACGCCAACATTGTTTTTAATGGGTGCTGTCCGAAATTTACAACGTATGATTTTGCATGTTAAAATGGTTATTGGGTTGGCATTTTGCGGATGCCAAGATCAAACTGTTGACAAAGCAATAGACAGTTGGACCGAAAAACTGTGAAGTCGGCGCTAAAACTTATAGATGAAAGAAATTCAATGAGAGCTTCTGGTGACAAATATAATGTATCGTTAAGTACCCTGTAAGAGAGAAGAAAAAAAAGGATTCAAAATCTCACGTTGGACGATGTTCAACTTAAACGCATGAGCAAGAAGAGGCCTTAGCGGAAAGGACCAAATTGTCGGCTAATATTTTCTACGGGCTGACTGCAATTAAAGCGCTCAGTGTGGCCTTTGATTTTGCGGTAAAAATTGGAATCCTGCGAAGGTTTTCTATAAATGGTCACTCAGCAGGAAAAGATTGGCTTCGGGGATCGGGTTGGTGAGGTGGCTAGAGTACTGTCTAACCATACGGGTGGCCAGGGTTCAAATCCCTGCAGGGGAGGATGTTTTTCAGAGGACACCCGATCCCTACTTGGGTGCCTTGTAGAGTGCACTTCAAGTACAGTACTCCGTCTATCGGATGAGACGTTAAGCCGCGGTCCCCTTGTTGCCTTTCGTTAAGAGCAGACTAAAGCAGACGCCGGGTTTCTCTCCACCCTTCCTCCCTTACCTGTTCCCTATGGCGCAAATGACCTTAGCCGTTGGTCGCCTCCCCAAAAATCCAAATTCAATCCAAGATTGACTTTAAATATTTCTTGAATGAAAGCATTCTATCAGCATTCGAAATTCTTGAGACACAATTATAAACAGAATGACCGAGTTCAATGGAGAAGAGATTATTAAGCTTTATGGCAACCTCGACTTGGTTCTTACCAGATATACTACACGCCGGATCGCATTTATAATGCTTACCATAAGAGATAACAGGGATCTGTCAATTCCATCCAAACCTTATGACTTATGACTACTTGCTGCTGCTGCAGATTATTTGCTGGTCCCAAAGATCTTCTTTCCATAGTTAACAATGGCGATGAAGCTGTAAACGTGTCCACTGACATAAGTTCCCCTTAAAAGCAGACTTAATGAAGAAGGAGAGCAAACAGATGACCGAAACAATAAGTGTTCAAAGTGAAATAACTCTCGACGATCTGATTTCATTACCATCTACTAGTGGAACTCAAAAAACTAAAACTTGGGAAAAAACATTCTCAAATATTAGCCTCTCTGTCCACACTGAAGAAGCATGCGCTTGAGCTAGCTATTGAAAAAAAAGTTAAAAAGAGCTACGCGAAGAAAATGCAAAGCTGAAAATAAATGTCAAGAAACTGTTCGAAGATGCTAAAAAAATGTCTGAAGGAAACCTAAATAAATGTTCAAACTGGTTTATTTATGAAGAAGAAACCTAAGAAAGAAATTCCTTAGTTGCGAAATAAAACTGCCAATAAGCCTCGCTATAAACCGGCTGAACCAAAGGACTATAAAGCGAAATTTTAGGGGATCTTTCGCCTGAAGGGTGAAGATAATGAAGCATTAAATGAAGAAGAATTATTTGATTCGAACGAAATGAATGATTTTCCACACAATGGTGAACTATTTGCTTTATCTTTAACGAGTTTGGTAGAGACAGAGAATAATGGTTTAGATGACGAGTTAGTGCATTCACGCGCTCTCTAGTACGGGCGATTTTGCTCAAGATGTCAGCGGTACCTCCATAAGTGATGAGATGAGTACTTTTTCCCCCATGCGGGCCATGAATACAATAGAGAAATTGGTCTTAATATGTTTTTGTGGCGAAACTTTTGTTTTAAAGGGTCCTTGTCACTAATTAGTATTAATTCATACATTATACTGGATACGTTGCCAATTTATACATATATCATTCATTTGTCTGAATTATTTACTATTCTTTTTGTAAATTAGTATTTTATTTTTAATTCTCCATGGCTATTTAATGATTAAAATATTTTTATGTAAACATACATAATAGCCTCTATCATGGTTTTGCCATATGAAATACGGTAATACGGTCGGGGAATACCGGTATGTGTAAGGGGCTTAATAATAGTTTTTTTTACGTTTTTTTATGCCTTGCCGTTTTGAAACTTGCCAATTTGCATAACCGTGTACATTCCATTCATTGAACTACAAGCAATTATGAAGTAAATAAAGGTGTTCGTTTCCACAATTTTAAATTTTTTCACCAACTCAATGGATGAAACTGCTTAGCCTACCGACATTCCGCCTTCTTCCTCTACCTGTGGAAACTATACTTACGCTGACTCCTCAGCTGCCATAGCCGCTTCGCATCTATAGCATTCATTCATTCAGGATTCATTCAGAAATTCCAAAATGTGTGATTTCGCACGATTAACCTACTTATTTAAGTAACTTAAATAAAACTTTGTATACTCCACTGTCGTTGGTACCTATAGTGGAGTATACAAATTTGTAGCACATTACCTATAGTGGAGTATACAAAGTTTTATTTAAGTTACTATGAATTACTTCCACAAAGTCAAGCCTGGAACCATTTCCTACTTATTTAAATCGAACGACCAGCTTTTGCGCAAAAATCTACGATCAAAATGCCTAAAAATTGCTTGCTCACATACTTCGCATTGGAGCTGTTTTCATTCGTTCTCATTATATCCCAGGCTCTGGGAACTAATGCTACTTCAAGCCCCGCAGTGAAATGCCTCGCGTTGTACGGCCTCGTGAATGACGTCGGCTTTCTCTCGTCTATTTCTTTCACGTAGCGAAGGCTAATGAGAAGTAGACCTACGCAGTTGGCGACAAGGGAATTCGAGGCAAGTACTCGTGAGTTTTTTACCGACCTCTTCTTTTTTTGTAAATGGCAAGTCGTTTCCTCATTCCGACTTGAATGCGAGAGCGTTTCCCAAAAAAAAATATAATACCAGAATAAAATAATAACGGTGTAACTCTCCCTTTTCCTCTTGGGAAATATACGTACTGGCTTAGGAATTAATTGTGTGTATAATTACTCATTTTTTTTGCGCGCAGAACAATAAAACTTTAATCAAAGTAAGTAGGTGAGCCCTCAAGTGATATCGTTTTGCTTTTATTTTCGCATTCCGTGCAAGTGAGTCGGTGAACTCCTGTTTCGGCGACGCGGGGCGCTCCGGGGGGTAATGAGGCCGGGCATGGTGGAGTGCGCCTCTGCGCCGGCAATTGTTTCGCGGCCACTTATTCCGCGGGAGGGCACTCGCTAGGCTGTTTGCGAGAAACAACCGTTTATTCGTATCTGCAACGCCATTTTCCCCATAATCATTTAGTCCAAAAACTCATGGGAAGAGGCATCGACTTTTGGAAATTTTTGGACAGTCTTTGGGCCATTACCCAAACCACGTCATGTGAAGTCGAGGAAAACAGTGTAACTATTGCGATGGCAGCGCCGCTTGGACAAGTTTATACTAGGATTAAGCATAGTTCATCTCTTTAGCACTTAGTTTTAAATTTTTTCTCGTTTGTTGGATTCAGAAATGTTAACCAAAAGCTAATGGTCACACGAGAGGCAGTATATGAAATTGGTCCATTAAATAATTAGCCCATATGAAGGCTCAAATAACCCCTATCATCATAGCTCTGAATCTGCGGTCACATTTGAGACTTACTTAAAGCTCGGTAGATAATTTTCCTGCCATTTATTTTTCTTATTACGACCTTAGCAGTTCATGAAATTTCCACGGGCCCTTTGTATCTGTGGAATCTTAACTAGTGCATGTTTCGTTCAAACAGTGATGCTATTTCAATAGCGAAACTGTATGCGAACGCTGTACGTGCATAACACACATATAATGCTACAAATAAATGCTTCTGGACACAGTTAAGGAATTATTTATTCGATTAGATCATGAGTAGTTGTAACGTATTTCCTAAGCGTTCAGAACGAATACTTACTTTTGGGTTCGAACAGTTCAATGATGAATTTTAAAAAAATTTCATCTGTAAGGCGTCACTGTTATCGTGAATTCCATTTTATTGACAATGGCAGAATATGGGCCGCGGATCTTAATACATTAATACTATGCCGTTGAAGTATTAGTGTCAAATTTTGCCTCAAGTAAAAAATGATTTTTGTAATTTACTAGTGGTATGATCCATAAAACTTATAAGAACTGCACCAAAATGAACTTATGCGAAGCCTTTCTGTATAACTTTTTATGACATTTTATGTGGTGTTAAGTAAATACCTAAATGAATGGCTGGAAGATAAACATGAATTTTGAGGATGGGATAACCTAAATCCGTGGGAGGATTCGTTTATATGTCGCTCATTCACAGAAATAATGTGCGGCCGCGATGCTAATTTTACTAGGAAAATATATCCCATGCATTGATCTCTGTCTTATGAGTTCTTGTAGCTAATACAAGTTCGTATTGCCAAACTGTGATCTCTGTCGTCTTACGTTTAAGTGAAATATATTTCATTGAACAATGTCTCATCGATTCTGAAGCTACTGAAAATAATGATGTACTAATTCAACTAATAGAGCAATTCAGGAAGGAATACTGTAGTAATTCAGCAATGGAAAATTGTACTTACAGCTTGAAGAGTTGTGAAGAAAATGCTGACTTTTGTTGAGGGATGATGAGAATACCGGCGCTACTGTATCTCGCTACATGTACCAATTGGCTACAAACCCTACTTTTTTGCATAAATAATGGTTTTGATACGATTCATCAGACTATCGAAGAAGTGCTTGATATGGTGGGCGAGGAAAGAAAAATTTTGAATGAAATCCGCGATAGGCAAGGTAGATGGCTGAAGGATGTAATCAAGGGTGATGGGTTGCTGAAGAGTGTGATAGAGGGAGAGAAGTTGGGCAAGCGGGGAAGGGGAAGAAAGATAATAGGTTTCATGGACGGGATGAAGAAGGGTAGATCTTATGCAGAGGCGAAAAAGGGTATACTAGAGGGAGGTAGGCCCCGGAATGTGTAAAAGACCGGGAGGAGATTCTCTGACATTCAATAAAACCTACCTTTACCGGTAGAATACATTATAATAATAATACGATTCATCATTTTCTCAATGGTCGTTCTAAGATTAGTTGACCGCAGTCCTCAATCCTTTCCTGTCCGATCGTAGTTCCCTAACTTCCTGGGATTTCCACCGTTGTGCTTCCGTCTTTATTTGGCATATGAATTTATTCCTTTGTTGTGCTTTCCTCTTTATTTGGGGTGTGAATTTAATTCTTGGCCTTCCCCATGGGATTTTTACTTAATTTTGAAGATTTTCATTGAATAAGACAAATTCATTGGTGTATTGGGTTAACATCTCGTACATCTTTTGATTACATTTGATTTCTGTTCGCTGGTACTCCTAGAGGGTAATAAAAAACAGCTGTTTATTTTACAATCCTAATGTTATTGCTAACGGTAATTTTTTTTCCCTCTAAAGGCGATACGTCACCAGGGCAAGAGGACGAGCCGAGGAGGGGCTCTTATACCTTTTCCATTACCGCAAGTGGTTTCGTACCGGTGTTCTCGACCCTTCGTCGGCGACGGTAATTGATTGCAGCTGCGTCTCCCCGACTCACCTTGTTTTTCTCACCAACGGGGCGCACTCTACTCCTCCTCCTCCTCTCCTCCTGATCAAGTCGACGGAGATTATAACCAAGGGTGAGTGCCTGCCGCGTGAATCACTTATTCTCCATCCATTTCTTAATTGAATTTTTTCCCCTTCCGACCCGCCTGTCGCCGTATTTTCTTTCGCTTGTTATTCTTATTGAATCGTTCCCTTTTCCCTGTGCCGCTCCTTCCTTGAGCATCCTGATATTAATTGAACGTACGGTCCACCTTTGTTTATTCTGCGGTGTAAATTCTCGTCGATTATCACGTTTTTTACTATTAATTCAAATGTTAGGTTTTATTATCTTATCAACAATTATTTCTTTGTGCTCCCTATTAAAAATTTTCTTAGAAGCTGTTCTGTAGGACGTAAAGAATTCTACAGAAATTTACTCTTTTTCCTCAGAACTAGTTCATTTTGTAAGGATCTGTACGGAACATGAGAGCCTGACTATTCAGAACATATGTTCTGTAGAGTTATTTTCTGCAGAGCAATATAACTCCTTACATGCTGTTCTGTAGAGACTCAACAACTCGACGGAAATACATTAGGTTTCCTTGAGCTTGTAAGGAGTTCTACAGAGTGCCAAAGGGCTTCTGTAGAACGTCCTAAGGAATTACGCAGAATGGCCGAAGGTTTTCTGCAGAACATCCTAAGGTATTATGCAGAACATCTTAAGGTATTCTTCAGAACGTTGTAGGGAATTCCGTAAAATGGCATGTCAATTCTTTAAGGAACATCTACAGAATTTTTCAGAAATTCTTTAGAAGTATTTGTAAGGAAACTATACAGAATTTTTTAGCAGGGCTGTTAACCAAACTCTTAAAATAGAATGTCTCTTATTTGAAGGCATTCTAACACCTTGAGGATGAAAAGTTTTATTCCTGGTCCTAACTATGAGGATAATTGAAGATTGGTTTATTGTATTTGTTATTTTCTCTGCGGGTGGAAATTGGTGAAGAGGACATTGCTATTTTATGCATCGTAGGAAATGTCTCAGTTGAACGGATAGTGAAACTGCGCGAGCAAATTTATGAGATCATGTCCCATCAAAAATTTCTTGGGTAGCCTCTGCTTTCTGAAAATATTTGCGCCTACTTATACATGAAATGGCCTCTGTTACTGTGCTGTGAATGAGTTCTTGAATTCATCCACACGTCAACCCGCGCAGGGTCATGCGTCGTATATCCAGACCTTAATGATTACTCCTGCGTTCGTTTTGATCGCAAATTAAGGTACTCATTTTAGGTAATATTTAGTAATAGCATTCAAATTTTTGTCGTAAATTGGAACACCGCTATTCCTTATTTTTTTTGAAGACTGAAGTAAACGAGAAATCCTCGCTATGCTTTACTCTTTCTCTCGTTAACACCACGATGAGATGATTTTTTACTCGGCATCAGATCGTGCAAGACAGCATCGGATGCGGTTTGATTTCGTCTCCTCGTCCAGGGTCCTTTCACGTAAATTTACTTCGGGCACTATCGCTTATCACACAATTACAGACAAAAACATCACAAATAGGGTATTGATGTATGTGTGGATTCTTTGTGTTGTGTTCGCCGAGAAAGTATCAGCGTACGAGAAATTGTAACGAAAACTCGATTACATTTCAGAATTGCGACCTCAGCAGCCACAATCCCTGCACCAGCCAAGGTCTCCGCTGCCGCTGTCTTTATCCAAGGTGCTCAGGTGTCGTTACTATCCTCCCAATCGGTAATTTCAAACGACTGTCAGAGAAAAGTAATAAAACGTACTTCCATTACGAATAGTTCTCGTATGAGTCTCGTGGTGCAATTTCACATTTCGTCCACTCGTAGGCGACTTACTTGAGCTCGTGGCTATTGAGGGCTAATGTAATGCTTTATAAAGCTTCAGATTTTTACAAAACTGCATTGACACTCGAGTTTTCGTGAGTGGAAATTTAATCAGTAAATATTGTGGCTTACGGAACCTTATTGCAGTGAGAGAAAAACAAACCGCGTTCAATTAAGTTTCTCCGCAGAGCAACCACCCTCTGTTATTTCACTGATATGGATAACCATGATGAACAAGAATCGATTTCAGTGTCAATCCAATTCATTTTTCTCCACAAATGGAGTAACTTTGTTTCCTTCCACAGATTTTTTTTCTTGTTACAACATATTTCGACTCAGCAGTGTCATCATCAAGTACAGATGAGCCTTAAACTATGGAAAGTGTATCATTTTTCTTTTCGGCTAACGCCTTAAGAATTTTTTTTTCGAGATGAGTCTTTCCCCGGCAATGTAATGATAACACTTAACTTTATTTTTCCACATACTTTTGTTTGCTACGACCCGGGTTTCGACGTTCGACGTCATCTTCAGGTCAGGCACCTAAAGATGACGTCGAACGTCGAAACCCGGTTCGTAGCAAATACAAATTTGTGGAAAAACAAAGTTAAGTGTTACCATTACAATGTTAACACATTACACCAAGTTACGCCTGATACTGCCAATTTCCCCCGAAAATTTCGTAGTTAATTACTTCTCTAATTGCACACTGGATCAGGTGTGTGACCTGACGCGGTATGAGAAGTTTTACCTTTAAAGCGGTTCAAGGCTATAAGGGTAAAGGGTTCTGTTTCTCACGGGGTCAAGTAGCTGCTTGCTCGGTAAATTGGCATAGCCTGAAGGATACTGGTTTTTAAATTCTCTCTCTCGTTGATTCGTGTCGTCACTGAGCTGCTATGGAGATAAAGCATGCTCACCGAGATCACGCAGTCATTTTTTTTAAATGCTTTGCTCAGAAGTACAGCACCTTAAAGATCCTCAAGTCCCCAAGATCCTAAGTCCCCCAGGCCCAAAGATAAACTCAATTCTATCCGTTGACGACTTAATGCTAATGCCAAGCAGTGTCACAGCCTTGATATACACATGTTATATCTTTAGCTGTTATGTGATAATGTCCAAATCCGATTTCTTGTTCGTACGCATCCCTTTTTCATTGACTTCCTATTTCCTAAAGACCTCTTCAGAAATAAATGACCTCCGCATGCACTCTCCTGCCTCTTTTTAATATCCCGCGCCAGTTTTCATTGCTCATCCTCATTAAATACTTACATTCTCCGCCTCCTTTCTACACATTCATCTCATTCCGCCGTATTCCTAAGACCTCCAATTTACACTGATCCCCTTTCCACTTCGCCAGGTTTCGGAGCCATACGACACAATCATAATGATTATCTTGAGGGCATGGCGAGGAGAAAATCAATTTACTAAAAACATCTAGGGTCCATTCAAGAGCTGGCATTGTATATTGAGAAAAAAAAACCCTCGCATTTTCATGCGTCATCAGTTTGGAATGTGACGTAATCTCTTCCAACAATTACAGTTTTTTTGCATAAATTATATCATTTCCAGTTTATGCCGGCAGCATGCTGTTTTTCAGTGTCTCAAGCATATTGAAACTCGAAAATTTCAAGAATCGACGCTCGAAATATTTACGTCACCCCTGCTGAGAAAGTCGCAGCAAGTGGATTTTAAAAAATTTGAAATTCGTATAAGCCGCGCTACGGAAATATCGAGTTTGGGTGGCATCAAGTGCTTTCAGAAAGACCCACTCGAAATATTTTTTTCCTACTGTCGTGATGCGTTTAGGGGAGCGCCATCCTTTGTACGATTGCCTCAAAAACGGTTGCATCTTATGAGAGCGCAGATCGCTGGACCTTTCTCCGGGGGAAAAGACGTTAGAGAGTCTTAAAGAGTCCCACAGGGTATTAATTCTTGGTTCATATTTATTTCTCCTCTCATCTTCTCCTTAAGGAGTTTTCGACGGCTGTGGGAGTCAAAACAAAAATACTAAATTCCTAATTTTTGTTTTATTGGTTTAAACCATTGTTGATTTCTTTGATGGAATGCGTGTGCTATGTAAAACCAAAGTTAAGGTGCAAATTATGCTGATTATTTCACAATAGTTTTTTTAAAACACCTATTAATAATCCTCGACGTCGGCTGAAATGCATTTTCTACAGATTTATATCGATTTAACAAATTTGGACTTAAGTTTTGGTGTTAATATAGCCAATAACTCAAAAATACGGTATTAAGATGCATATATATAGGCACTGGCAAAGTTTTCGAGTTTGACTGCGTCTAGAGCATTTTTAGCCCAACCTTTCACGCGTGTTGCAGGTGAAACGTTGTCGTCAGTGCATATCAATAGCTGCGAAAGACTTCTCGGGGTTTGGGTTGGTGTGGTGGCTAGATTACTGGCTAACCATACAGACGGCCAGGGTTCAAATCCCTGCAGAGGAGGATATTTTTCAGAGAAAACCCGATCCCTACTTGAGTGTCTTGTGGAGGGCACTTCAAGTACAGTACTCCGTCTGTCGGATGAGACGTTAAACCGTGGTCCACTTGGCACCTTTCGTTAAGAGCAGGCTAATGCCGACGCCGGGTTTCTATCCATCCTTCCTCCCTTACCTATCTCCTACGGCGCAAATGACCTAAGCAGTTCGTTGCCTCCCCAAAAATACAATCCAAAGCCTGCTCTCCAGAGTTCATATATTGTATTTATCAATCGATTTTCGTGGAGTTTTCACTTCCTAATGACAATTTACCGTGAGGAGTGTATTTGTGTATGATTAAAAACTACATCTACATACTTCCCTGCGAGCCGCCGCATGGACGTGTGGCAGGAGGTGTTCGGACACCAGCCGTGAAGAGGTATAGAGAATGAGGTTTTGGAAGGTGAATTGGTGACGTGCATTATAGGAGTGTATATAGTGGAGCTCAGTTTTTATTGCGGTCGATTATTGTGCGCGGAATGCACGAGTTTTTGTACCTATCTGTTTGGCAGTATATGTCTCTTATTTTATCGCATCTGTCAGACCTAGAGATGTAGTGAGGCGTCATGATAATATTCTCTGTGTTGCTCTGAACCACACCAGTTCTGAATTTCTCAAGCAGCCTAAGCCTAGCATGTAGCCTCCGAGTTTCTAGGGGCTCCCAACCAAATCCCTTCAAAAGCTATATTACACTGTATGTTCGATCGTAGCAGTTTTTAACGACGCGCGCAGCTTTCCTTTGTATTTTATAGATTTTTTTGTCAAATCTTTCTGATTACTATTATACGCCTAACAAATCCTAGTTTCTTTAATGTTGTTCCGCATATAATTTGTGTGTTCTCCACGATATACTGAAGTTATTGTAATTCCCAGGTATTTGTCTTTTTTTTCTTTAGGTACGTAAATGAAAAGGTAGTGCTTTGTTTTTTCACGTAAATTTATTGTAGTACGACCATGGTTTCGACTTAACGTCATCTTCAGGTACAGATACAAAATCGTTGTGTATCGGTACCGTACTACATTTAATTTATGTGGAAAATCAATGCACTAACTTTTCATCCGCGATCCTCAGGAAATTCCGTGAAGTCTCGCCGAAAACCACCAGCCTTATTTCCTGAGAACTACATGCTTACTCCACCGACGGTGTAAACATGGCGTTGGTGAGATTATTTTACAAGAAGTGTACTGTGGTGCATTTACTAAGATTCACTTCTAGCTCCGACTCTTGATACTACGTATGAACGTTTAGCTCGGATGATAGGACTTCTGAGTCCGCATCTTCGCTAATATCCCGGTAGATGGCCGTATCGTCTGCAAATATTCTCAGCTTACTGCTATCACGAGATGAAGTCAGATATATAAGTGATGAATGAATGAAAGTAAGAATGAATGAAAGGAGGTCGATCATCCTATGGTAACCTGTAGGTTATTGGAACCATGTCAGAGTAATTTCGATCAATAACAACTCTTTGTTTGCGAAAAATAAAATTTTTTTCCATACGTTCCTCCCATTCTTTCTTTCAACTCCAAGTGAATTCAGGTTCAATTTATAATAAAAAATGCACGGAATGGTGACGTTTTGTTGGTTATTTTGGATTGGGGACTTGTTTTTCCATAAGTATCTAATATAGGAATAAAATGATTTTGATATCTTCTGACGTTGGAACCACCTTAACCTTCTTATTACCAGCCTCCATGAGCTTGTACGTACGAAAAAATGCAAGGCCTTTTTCATGAATATATACCTCATTAGTTTTAAATTTAAAAAAGTCTTATAGATATTTTAGGACATTTTTTTAACTCTCCTCAAACTCATGGATATGCTCCTCTATGAGAACATACGATGTGATTATGTTGTTTCACCTGATTTTTCATTTTGGAAATAAGAGTCTCTATTTCTATGTATTTACTTTTTTTTAATAATAATATATTTTACTCCACAGTTTCATACATACTTTTTTTTTACAAATAATAGGAGCTTTAGGCAGACTCAAAGGTGTCACCTGTAAGGAGACTGCCTTCATGAAATAAATACCATTGCTGGCATTTAATAGTCACGATTTTACAAAGCATAAAAACAATTAATTTGAACGTATCAGTTTTTCCCATTCTACGAAAAATGGAATGCAATGTGCTACAATAATAATACCTCGAGCAAATATTGTACATTCATGTAAAACAGAAATAATACTTACAAATTATTGCATAGAGGATAAAATGTACGGTTTCGTACAACTTTAGAAATATTGTTTACGTATATAAATGTACACCCAAATATGGCAATGTAATGCACAGAAAATCACATTAATGTATTGTTATAATAATAATTATAACAAAATATCATTTTTAATGTATTGAGTTCCAGAGAGCCAATAATAGATTGGTTCTCTGGCTCTGAGAGGTTTAGAAAAAAGATGAAGAACGTCTGGTTTGTTGGGTTGGGGGAAAGGAGTGGGATCGTAGCAGTGGATTTGATATCCCCGTGTGGCCGGCGTTTGTGTCGGAGAGAGAGTTGGCCAGCCGCACACTCATTCTCTCTTCCCCGCGTTAAGAAGCCTACACAGGATACCTAAATAGACATAACCAAGTCGCAAAAATTATTCACCAAAAATTGGCGTATCGACACAAGTTAATAGAAAACAAGACCCCCTATTATAAATATGACCCCGAAACTGTGCTGAAAAGCGGCTCATATAAACTTTATTATGATCTAACGATCCAGACAGACAAAACAATTAGCAACATTAGACCAGATATAATACTGATTAGTAAGTAAAAAAGAACTTGTTATGTGGTAGATATTGCAGTGCCACTTTCCCAAAACGTTGAAAAAAAGATGGCTGAAAAAATAATCAAGTACCAAGAATAAGCCATAGAAATAAAATGAATATGGAATATGGAAAAGGTTAACATAGTGCTTATCGTCATCTCTGCTACCGGTATATTCCCAAAAAAATACTTAACTCGAATCCAAATACATATATTAAATTACAAAAGGCCACAATTATCTCAACATATCACATCACGAGAAAATTTCTCAACTTTGCAGAACAGTAAAGAGTTGCTTTGGTTAAACCCGTACTCTTTACCTAAAACTCAGCGAGCACTGAAGAAAACTACATGAAAAAAGGATAATAATAATCACAAAGGAATGGTTCCAGGCTTGACTTTATGGAAGTAATTCATAGTAACTTAAATAAAACTTGGTATACTCCACTATAGGTTACTGCATATAGTGTATATACTATTCCACCTATGGTGGAGTATACAAAGTTTTATTTAAGTTACGATAGTAATAATTATAACAAAATTATTTTTAATGTATTGAGTGCCAGAGAGCCAATAGATTGACTCTCTGGCACTCAGAGGTTTAGAAAAAAGAAGAGGAGAGTCTGGTTTGTTGGGTTGGGGGAAAGGAGTGGGGTCGTAGCAGTGGATTTGATATCCCCGTGTGGCAGGCGTGTGTGTGTCGGAGAGAGAGTTGGCCAGCCGCACACTCATTCTCTCTTCCCCGCGTTAAGAAGCTGCAAATCCCTTTTTCGCCAGGGCGACGGGACACCCCATACTCTGTAATAATGTCGGCCGTGTCCCCCGCCTCCCCCAAGGGGTTGGGAAGACGGGGAAGCGGGCGTTGTGGGTGTTACTTACTGCCCGGCTCGCGGCTGGGGGATGAGAGGGGAAAGAGGAGTTTTTGGGGAGGCTGCGTTAGGTCCATCCTTTCCCCGGCGTTACATACCTACCCCTCCCTCCTCCTCATATATAATGTCACCACCCTCTCCCTCCCTCTCTCCATCCTATCTTCCCCTTCCTCCGCCCGTGACTCTTTTTTAAGGGCTTTTTGCCCTTTCTGGACGGGGGCTTCCTTTCCCTTCTATTTGACGCACTGCAGGGCCCCTCCCTTAGTCTTAAGGCCGTCTCACAGTGAGCTTTGTAAACGTAACGTGAGTGCTTAAGGTGGATGGAGCGGTAATCGTGGGTCATTGAGTGCATATTACCGTACAATAATACTCTCCTTGTGTTACTGAAACTATGGGTCTGATCGGGGTTTTTGAAGTAATCTAGGCCAAGCAGGATAGCCTTCGAATCTCTAACGGTTCCCAGCCTTACCCTCCACCTGAGTGACATTTTGCTTTCTTGTAGAAGTTATTGACAGAGGTGAGGTTTGCCTTTGTATTCTATTCATTTTTAGAGTTAAAATAAGAATAATTTATTACCCAGTAGTGTTGGTACAATGTCGTGTGCAAATATCCATGAGCTTCAGGCAGCCTCTACGGTCACAGACCTGTGTGGAGACTGACTTCCATTAATGAAATTCATTGCTGGAAATATGCAAAAATAATTTCAAAAGTATATATAATAATAACAAAGACGATTTCATTTTAGCCTAATAGTGAACAATAAAAACAGAGACAATAATAATAATTCATCTTGCTTACATTCGTATAGAGCACTAATTATTAGAAGTTATAATATAGGGTACTTGTAAAAACATCACAGTGCTAGTATAAATCATCAATATTGTTATGTACCAATATCCATTCCTATGAAGATTTCAGAAATTCGTTCTTATTTGATAACTTTTAATGGATTCTGGTAAGGTTTTAAGTACTATAGGGCCCAAATATACAAATGATCTCGTATATAACGTGAGATACCTTTTTGGAAGCCACTTCCTTCTTAAATTATACGTATGGTCGCTTTCACTAACCATTCGGATTTCCGGATTAAATCCGTCTCTTCAGCATCCCAAATGCTCGAAACGTATTTAAGATATATTATATAACTAGAGCAAGATAGCATCGTTCTTTCACCTTTTCATCATATACCCTTTTACTATTCGCTTGATAAATCCTAATCCTTTATTCACCTTCGCTGATGTTTCATTTGTGTGGTGATTCCTGGGTATTTGATTTCATTTGACGCCTTTATATTAACCCCTCCTAATTAGTAGACGTAGCGTTGGTGAATGTATATTGTATGTACATGTACAAAAACATGATGAGAGAGCCATATAACATGAGTACATTCTTAGTGAAAAGAGGAGAGATGTGCGGAAGAAATATCTGGTCGCAGGACTTCTTGGAAACAATTTTAATCCCAATCCCGGAGAATAAAAGATCTGAGGACTGCAAGGGCTTTGCGGCCTTGTTTAAGCTACTAACGCTTGAAATTAAGTACTGCTTGAAAGTTAACCTTTTAAGGCTGGAGAAGAGGCTTAGAGACTTATTACGTGATAAACAATTTGGTTAAGGAAGGGAAGAGCAACTCGTGATGACATTTTGAGAAACTTCTCGCACTGCTTAAGAAACTCTCTTACTTCGAGAATACTCTCTAGTCTCAATTTGCTGTTCTTCTTTCCTAATATCCAGCCTCTGGATAAAAGGTGTATTAAACCCGAAAAAAGAAATAGTTTTTGGAGGACCACGGGTTGCTCATATTTCTTCGCGTGCCTCCTGCATGGCCGGCCTCTGATCCTCGACGCTACTCCTCGGCTATTTATTGTCTGGTGGGTCACTGAGAGGGTCCGCGAAAAAAAGCAATAACCTCGAAGATGAACGGCCGGAATTTAGGAGTTGGCGAGGAAAAAAATAAAAGTAGTACATACTTGTAGAAAAACTAGTGCTCTATCAATTTATGCCTACAGTACGTAATGCTCTTTGCTCACTTTAGGAAATATTAGGTTCGTACCCGGGAAATTACTTTTGGTCTTGGGAAACAGCATGAGTGACGAAGTGAACGGCTGTTTTCAAGGCTGAAATTCGCGTCATCATTACAAAAACTTGATTTATTATGCTGATATGTCGATTGATTAATTATGCTGATATTTAAATATGAGCGAAGTGAAGACCTCATTCTGCCTTAACGTTTGAGGAAAGACAGCTGTGTGAGGGATTGATGGAAATATCCGATATTTTGACGTATATGGCATTTATTTCGAGTGATTTAACCAGAAAATTGATTTTAAAACCTTCAGATCATAATTAACTGCTCCTTTTGAACCTCAGTTTTACTTTTTGGTGGTTGACTTATGAATAAACCTCACCTTTTTATGCGAGATGTTGTAAATGATGCACAAAGGATATCGTCCTGTCAACTTTAATTCCAACTTTTGCAACACGTGTTTCAACTGAATCCAGTCATCATCTGGTAAAATTTGGAATTAAAGGAGTCAGTTCGATATTATTTGTGTATTGTTGACTTGAAAATTTCAACGATGTCTGTGAAACGCTGAAAATGTGCATTTCTTAGATTTCTCAGGGAGTGACTCATTAAATTTCTATCATGTTTCTTTACATAGAAGCGAATAATGAATATCATGTCGATAGCAATATGGCTTTATTTCCCATAGCCATTGGTGTAGCCGTTTCACGTGTGGGGATATTTAGTGAGTCTGTGCTTGGCGATCCACCGGTACAGATAGAATAGATAGGTCTCCAACGTTGATATGGGCCCAGTGCTTATAGTTCTCAGGGAGTGAATCCTTGAACTTCTTGTAGGTTTCTTTACATAGAAAGGAATACTTAATATCATGTCGATAGCAGTATGGCTGTATGTTCCATAGCCATTGGTGTAGCCGTTTCACGTGTGGGGATATTTAGTGAGTCTGTGCTTGACAATCCACTGGTACAGTTAGAATTGATAGGTCTCCAACGTTGATATTGGCCAATTGCTTTCAAATGGAATGAACGTGGCATTAGTTGGTGAAAGGGGCTATTTTTCCTGCCGTGGAAGGCACGGACCTCTCATTTATTTTTAAACCTACAATTTTGTCCTCTGGCATAAATGCTCTGTTATAATTTTTTATGAAGGAGCATCTTTGTCATTAATGCGGTTAGTCTTGGAGTTTCAAACGTAGCGGAACTTAATTCTGGAGATGATTGCGGGTGAGTAACTGCAAGTACATAGACCAAGGGGACTATTCTGTTATACAGGAGTGCTGTTCTATGCGGGCTATGTCCTCAATCATTAATAAAGCCTATTTCCTCAATGTAGCCAAATATTTCACGCCAAAAATGTAGGTGCGTTTAGCGTTTTTATGACTACGGAGGCTTATTTGAGAAATTAAAAGGAAAGATAAACACTAATGAATCTGCCAGTTAGAGGTAGCTATAGCTTTAAAGCTTAAACAATCTAAATTATTTGTCAGGAATGTATTTTCACTGGCAATTATTGGTCACGTTTTATTCTTATTTGTGGCGAGACACAATAACAGGTACCCTAACTCTTACTTCACTGAAGATGGGAATTGAAAGCAAGAGAGTGAAGCAAGGTTCGCATTAATGACGTCGTGAGTGAGCAAATAAATGGAAATGTGAATGATTTATTTGGTGAAAGTGAAGTTATTAATGTCATTGACATCAAGTTTTAGGGATTTCTCTCAATGTGTATGGTTACGAAGTCATGTACGAGGTGTGTTCAAAAAATACCCGGAATGTTTAAATTTCGCGCGTTTGGAGAGTCCGATTGTCAAAAAAAAATTTTATTGTGTTGGTATACATGCCCCTGAAGTATGACACAATTTTCAGCTGTATTCATTGTTTACTTTATCTGTGGCAACCGCTAAGGTTAGACGTGTTTTCATGAGCTCGGCGATTTTCGATTGTTAAAAAAAATGGGTCAAAGAATTTGTATTAACTTTTGCGTAAAAAATGAAATAAAGTGTAACAAAGTTTCGTCACCTGTTATAACTCTTTTGAGCAAATCTGAGTCGACGTTGACTTCATTTAGTGATTCCTGAGCAACTTCCATTCGCCGCTGTTTTTATTCAAAATTCAACAATTTTGGGACAAATTTTGCTGCCACGCGTTTCATACCCAAAATGTTCGCAAAAATGTCATGGCATGAGCCAATCGATATGCCAACATCATCAGCGACTTCTCTGATTGTGATTCGGCGATCATTCATAACCACTGCTTTCACTTTTTCCACGTTTTCATCGGTTGTTGATGTGCTGGGGCGTCCGGGGCGTTCGTCATCTTCAAGGTCTTCACGGCCATCTTGGAAACGCTTATACCACTCGTAAACACTTGTTTTTTTCATAGCAGACTCACCATAGGCCTTTGTTAACATTTCGCACACTTTGTTACACTTTATTTCATTTTTTACGCAAAACTTAATACAAATTCTTTGATCCATTTTTTTTAACAATCGAAAATCGCCGAGCTCATGAAAACACGTCTAACCTTAGCGGTTGCCACAGATAAAGTAAACAATGAATACAACTGACAATTGTGTCATACTTCAGGGGCATGTATACCAACACAATAAATTTTTTTTTTTGACAATCGGACTCTCCAAACGCGCGAAATTTAAACATTCCGGGTATTTTTTGAACACACCTCGTATTACATGAACTAAAAAATTTAGATGATAAAATGAAACTTTAATGTGATTTTGAGGACTGAATGTTGTAGAAACTTCTCAAGTGATCATCGGGGATCGGGGGCGAGGCTGGGGGCAATCCATACACAGTAGTATTTAGGCGTTGGCTGTGCGCAGACTTGAGATATAGCGAATGAGTGAATGTTTATAGTAATTTTTTTCATAGATGTGTCAGTTATGAGCCGTATGGTAGACAATTTTTTGGAATTTCACGTACAAAGTTGCAGCTGACCGAGATCTAGCAACACCTGATTTATGCATGGAGAATTATAAGTCGAGCAAGAGTGAGATGGCCAGAGCGTGGGTGGTGGAGTGGTTAATAGTGTGATTGCACTGGAGGTGGTGCATCGAGGGTTCGATCCCCGCCCAATTGCCTTTGACTCTCGAGGTATAGGATTTGGGTTTAGCCTGTTTTTCAGTATTTTAAAGCTAAAGCTTATGCATTGTGAGTATAATTAAAAGCCTTAATGTGATTTTTAGGCGTTAAAACGAGAAAATTTGACTGTATACAAACTATTTATTTAAAGAAAGGCAATTAGCCGCGTATAAACAGTTATTTTTTACATCCGTTCTAAGCTGTTGTTGTTTAAACTGAAAGTAAATCCATTCGTTGGGTTGTGTAAGTTGTTATATAAACCTCATTTTACAGCCCGTTATCGTTGTTACGCGGGGTGAGAAGTTTGTAAATGTGGAGACCAAATGACTTAATTTGCATTCTAGTGTTTAAATGAAGCTGTGGTGTAAAAGCTATTAGGAAAAGAATGTTCGTAGTATAGCTCAATTATGCTTCCTGAATTATGATGACGAAATGTGCAAATTAAGCAACTGTTTCAATTAGGCAACTTGCTCTCAGGTTATTCGAAAGCAAAGAAGTAATGAAATGGGGAAGAAGCGAACCTTATTTGAGAGTGAAATACAAACGCGGGATTAACTGCCACCGGAGGCAGCTTAGGGTAGTCCGAAGAGATAGTTCCCTATTCATAATGGAGGCCATGTTCGAATTAAACATTTTAATTTCACAAGCTGTGGGACACACGAATTAAATATTGCATTATTAATTGTATAATAATATAGTTTTATATGACGGATATTGTAAGTAATTAAATGAAATAACTAAATAAGTCTTTAACTTTACTCGCTTGATTTTTTTCGCGCGGTGCGTTTGAAACTCCTTCAAAAATGGAATGTTTTTCGTGATACCGAAGAATTTACTGCGGTGACAATATGATTAATTTAAAAAAAAAAAAGTTGAGAAAACATAAACTGCACGTTGTTAGTTTTTTTTACAACGTCTGTTAGAAATTCCTCATTTTGTAAATAATGTCTCTGTGGAGTGCATACACGTGCCATTTCCCACGTAAAAGGGACGGTATATTTTGCAAAATAACTCCGAAAGCAATGTGGTAAGGGGTTGAATTTTTTTGTGTCATTTGAAGGGTGAGATATTTATCGTTAAAATGAGACTGAATTGATCGATTTCTAGGTAAAATGATATTTCGCTCCAACTACCTTAAGTTAGTGTCTAATAAACGTATCAGTGACTGCCTGGAATCTAACCTGGGTGGCGCTAATTCGTGTAGCCTCAGCATCTGATGGGGAAATGTCGTCGTGAGCAAACACGCAATCAGACTTCTCCAATTTGACGTCAGAGGCGTGGGGTAACTGGACCGTCATATGGTATGCCTTCGCTTAAACGCCATGAACGGGACTCGGGTTAACTTAGAGGAGTCCAACTAACACGATCGGCCCCTGTGACGGTTCAGGGGGTTCGGGCAGTTAAATGTTAAGTGAAGCGAGAAGAAAAAGAGAGAGGCCTTTTCTTTTTTGCACGCCAACCGTCGCTTAAAACGAGACTTCCCGATCGCCCTGACGCCCATGGGCGACGCCGGTGGCGGCTGCGACAACTATCCTCGTCCCCACCCTCATCAATTCCTTTCATTCTCACTCCCAGTCTCTCTCTTCCTCTCTTTCTCTCTCTTCCTCTCTTTCTCTCTCTCTTCATCCTGTTGTCCCTTCGTCTCCGTGTTTGCTGTATCTTCCTTCTCAGGGCACGTTCTCCGCCTCCTTCTCCGTCCCTCGTCTTTTTCTACTGCTCTCTCAATAGGGACAGGCAAGATAGCTTGGGGGAGCTGTCGCTTTGTTAGATTTTCAATGAATTTGGTCTCAATATGAGGGAAAACATCTCACCTCTCTAATGATGCCGAAGTATCATCCACTCGTAGCACTAGTTTTGAAATGTAAGGCAAAGTAAAGAGACTTTATTGTGTGGGGTATGATACGGTTGTTTTTCGTCAAAGAAAACATCTAAGAGGTTCCTAGGTGATTGAATTTTTCAAAAGCGAGGGGTGCTCAACTTCAAAAACAAGTGTACAACGCATTTCCATTTCAGCCATTTCTATCGATTTATAACCATTTCCATCCATTTTTGCCCATTTTCGACCATTTCTATCAATTTCCGACCATTTCTAGCCATTTCTGTCCATTTCTGTCCATTCCCATCCATCTCTGTCCATTGCCGACCATTTCACTCCATTTCTGTCCATTTCTAACAATTTTTGTCAATTTCTGCCCATTTGTCCGTTTCCTTCCATTTAAATCCATTTATGTGAATCTCTAACCATTTTTGTCCATTTCTGTCCATTTCTATCCATTTATGTCCATTTCTATCCATTTCCATCCATTTCTTACTTCTTTTGTCCATTTCTGTCCATTTCTAACCATTTCTGTCCATTACTGTCCATGTCGCGACCATTTTTCAACAAGTGTACACCATTTCTCAGAGTTGCATACCCCTCGTTCAAAACAAATACTAAATTCTAACCACTGAGGTTCAAATCCCTGCAGAGGAGGTTTTTTCAGAGAAAACCTGATCCCTACTTGAGTGTCTTGTGGAGGTCACTTCAAGTGCACTACTCCGACTGTCGGATGAGACGTTAAACTGTGGTCCCCGTGGCGCCTTTCGTTAAGAGCAGGCTAATGCCGACGCCGGGTTTCCATCCACCCTTCCTCCCATACCTATCCCCAATGGCGCAGATAACCTTAGCTGTCGGACGTCTCCCCAAATATCCAATCCAATCTAACCACTGAGGTACTTATATGGGAAGGGGCACTGCGTCATCAAAATGAAGCCTGAAAACCGAAATAACGACCATATTGTTAAGGTCTGCTCTCTCCTTACTTTCTTTTGGATAGTACGACGAAATGGACGAATTAGCGGATGTATGGCAAGAATATCAACTGTCTGTTTGAAATTTAAGGCAAGTAACTCTTGAAAAATAAATGGGCTGCTTAGTGCTATGAACTCTACTCGATTTTACAATTGTTTTTATCGGGAATGCGAATGATTTTTAAGTTATTTTAATAGACAAAATACGTTAGGAGAATCCATATTAAAGAAGTAAGTGCATGCTGATTCCTAGTTAGTTATTGATTCAAAACAGCGAAAATTTTCAAAATTAATGCGTCAGCCTGCTGCTCCTGTTGCTGCTCTCCCTCTAGAATAATGAGGATCAACGAAGATTGCGGACTCGTTTCCGCTTCTAGCTTTGGACAGCATAGCAAGTGCCCTCTCCATACACCTCAGTGGTTCTTACTGTTTTTCAAATGAATAAAAAATACAGTAACTCTGTGGTATTCCATATTTCATAGAGTTTAATGATAACATGTACAATACCACGGACTTAAAAAACACACGACCCGGGTTTCAACGCTTAAGCGTCATCTTAAGGTGTTTTTTTTACGGGGTTTACAATGTCTTATATACCAGCTTGGTGGAGCGTGGAGGTGAGCGATTAGGGTTGTGAGGATGCGGGTTGAAGGTCAGGAGCAGTGATTGGCGGGGAGCATTTTCAGTGGGGGAGGGGGAGGGCAATTCGGGAGACTGCTGTGAGGATGGGAGATGAAGAAGGGTGCAAATACTCATTTAAAATCTTCAATTCAGGGTCATGAATTGCCTTTTAAATTTCCAGCTGCTCAAGGGAGTCAAGCTCACGTCTACAGTTTGAAAAGCATAAAATATTGAGATTAAAATCAGTGTGGTGGTCATGGTTTAAAAGACGGTTAAGCGTTGAAACCCGGGTCGTGTGATTTTTGAGTATGTGGTATTGTAAATGTTATCATTGAATTCTCTGTTTTTCAAATGGTTTAAATGATCCTGCTTTTGCCGATGTTTGCTATTAAAAACCAAAACTAAGGCTAAAAATACCAATCATTCCACAAATTTATGCTCTTTTTTAAAGCTAAGTATATATAAATAGGCAATGAGCTCTTTTTTAAAGCTATGTATGCCGACTGCAGCGCCATTTGTATGGAGCTCTTGCATTTTCACTTCAATTTTCGCCGTAATTAGCCAATTACTCGAAAGATAACTACTAACCGCGAGGAATATATTTGTATTTGGGTGTATTCTACATCTATATACTACCCTGCGAGCCGCCGCATAGACGTGTGGCAGGGCGTGTTAGGACGTCAGCCGTGTAAAGGTGTAAAGGATGAAGTTTTGGAAGTTGAAATGGTAACTTTGTAAGTGTAACTTCAGTTTTATTGTGGGCGCTTAATGCGCGTAGAAAGAACGAGTTATTGTACCTATCTGCTCGGTGATGTGTCTCTCTTATTTTATCGCTTATTTCGGACCTAGAAATTAAAATAGATAGTAAGATGCGTCTGTTTTATTTTAAGATAGTTTGAAAGAAATATCATTTCACCTAGAAATCAATGAATTTGGTCTCATTTTAACGAATAATATCTTACTCTGCCGAAGGTACCTAATATCAGCGCCTTACCTATTTACTTTCGGAGAGTTTTGACAAATAATACCAGCCCATTTACATGGGAAATGTTAGGTGCACGCACTCCAGATAGGCCTTATTAAAAAAATGAGACATTTCAAGCACCTAGGTTTCGTCAAAAATATTGACACTGTGTAGTTTGTATGTTTTATCAACTATTTTTGAATTTAAATCATATTGTCGCCGCTTTATTTTTTCTAAATCGCAAAAAACTCTCCGTTTTGAAGGAGTTTTGAACGTACCGTGTAAAAAAATGAGTCAAATGAAAGAGTTACGTAGATATTTTTGATTACGTTGGATTTCAGTCGTATAAATGTATCACCTGAAGATGATGCTTAGCTACCGAAACCTGGGTCGTATGGACGTTTGAAATATTCTATGGTGTGTGCAAGTTTAAATTTAATAAATTAGTGTCAGAAATGTCTAGATGGGGAGTTCAAATGTTTTATTTATTGTAAAAAAGTGGAATTTATTTGTCGCCCTATAACGGGGACGAGTCTTATAAAGCGTAGAATATGGAGATTATGAAGATAACTAGGTCCAAACATGTTGCATATCGAGAAATATTTGAATTTTAGTGATTATGTATTATTTATCACAGTTACGCATATCGGTTTAAAGTAAATGTAAAACCAAACCAAAATTTGGTTTGCTATTTCATTCATTGCATTTAGGATACCTCTCGAATACTGCAGCTTGTTTCTGCAGGATTTTCAGTCAATAAATGATAGTTTCTGCTGGCATTTCCTGATCAAATTCGCAATGGAATGTGCACGCATGGGTGCAGTGAGCGTGGAGTTTGCTTGGTTGGAGCGGATCTTTAATTACGGAACTATGCGAACGATCGGAGTAGGGTGAAGTTGCACCTGATGTTGCCTCATTCATAAGACAAGGCCCTGAGGCCAAGTTGGAGAAGCGTGAAAATCGGCAACGATGGACTCCATATCTGCATGTCAATATCGATCGATGAGTTCTGTAAATGACGCCCTTCGTTGTCTTTGTTCGGCGAGAGGGATTAATAAGGAGAATTTTGTGTCGCCCTCCGGGTTTTACTTTCCCTTTGAATGACCACAGTGTTGCAAAGTGAACTGTCATAGGTCGACGAAACTTCGAAGCTCGATAATAGAGAAGTGATTCTTGATGATTGCGCTAATAGGACTCATCTATTGAATTATTAGATGCGTACCATTGACAATTATGTGATATAGATCAAATATTTGATTTCCGCGTTTGTATATCAATCAGTCACTCAACAACTTGGTAATCGCTTTTTAATTTAATGGTAAGAAAATATGAATATTCTAATCCTTTGTAAACTTACATCAGCACGTTTAGTAGTAATTAAATACCCTTTATCTCCTTCCTCTGAGTCTGTTCAACTTCTTGAATTGGCCTTTTTATAAAGGACTAGTTCTATTGGTGGTCATAAACCTAATTTTCTGTCATTTTTTTAACGTAATCATGATGACTTATAACTTTGTTTTCCCATATGTTTTTATATAATAAGACTAGGATCTTAAGAAAAATGAAAAGAAATTAAGGACTAGACCATTAAGCATTGCATGTTTTACTGTATAGAAGTCATTGATGCAAGCTCAGAAAATCTTTGCACGCTGTAAGGAATCAATTAAAGACGTATAAAATGGTAGCTGAAGATTATGTTAAGTAGTACCTCATAAATGCTCAGCGATCAGTATTCTTAATGGTGGTAGATATGTTATAATATGAAGGGGGCTACACCTCAACTGAAGAATCTGGTATCAGATAACTCATTTTTGTTCCAGAAGTGCGATCAAATATACGAATCTGGTCTCGTAAATTTTATTGTCATAACATCTATTGACGTTTAATATTGTTTAGGGAAGAATAATTAAAATTTTATCCTTCCTATTGCTTCAGAAATTTAAAGAAAGGCCTATTGAATGTTCAAAGCTGTTTATGACTTTCATTGAATTAAATTGTTATGAATTTTTTCTCGAATGGACGCAACCCCACAGTGGTCCAAATGTGAAGCAATTCGCTCTTTGTAGCTATGAAGACTTTCTAAAGCTATTATTCCAACAATATTCTTGAAAGGGAATCAAAAAATAAAAATTTTCTTATGATATATCAAACTGCGATCAAAAAGACCGCTTCTAGGTAGGAAGGAAAGTTCAGGCGTTCAAGTGTTAAGGCTATAGACTCATTTGATCATTGCGCGTGGTTATGTTTATGGGATTGTCGCTTTCCTTGGGAGAGCATACCTTGCCGTTCGAATTCTGTTAATTATTGTCACTGAAACATTTCCGGGTTTTCTGCTGAGAAGAGTTAATTTTATGCACAGCCAGAAATGGTTCATAAGTATACTACGCATCACAACAAAAGCATTAAAACAAATATTCTGTTTTTTTTTTAGTTGCGCTATCATGCAATTCGTCATTTATTGGCGGTTCAATCGAAAGAGTATTCGACTACTGCCGTCCATCCCTCCCAATCTAATGGTAGTTCCCTTACTCCCTAGCAGTTTTTTTTCTCGTACTTCCTTACTGTTCAATCTGGGATTTATTCCGTGGCCTTTGTTTGAGGACTTTTTTCTCTATTTTTCCTTCAATTATATACAATACAAACCAGTTGTGCCTCAAAGTGTGTCCAATCCATCTCGTTCTTTTCATTTTGTCTTTTCCTATTCAACTCGTCTGTGATTATTAATTGTTTAAATGTTAATTTAATATTGCATTGTAAATTTATAAAATTGAACGGCAAACTAAGCATACGTAAAAAAAATATTTTAATCAAACATCGGATCAATATGTCTGGCTGGTCCATATCGATATCGATATATCTGGTTAGGCCACACATCGAATACGCCGCTAGCATTTGGGTCCCTGGTCATAAAGATTTAACCAAAAAAAAAGTAAACTACAAAGACAAGCAGCGCGCTTCGTTAAAAACTGCTACGAGCGTGCGTATAGTGGCTCACAACTTTTAGAGGGATTAACGTGGGAGCCCCAAGAGACTCGGAGGCTACACGCTAGGCTTGGATTGCTTGAAAAATTCAGAATTTATATTTTTCAGAGCGACGCAGAGAATATTATCATGACTCCTCACTACATCTCTAGGTATGACGGATGTGATAAAATAAGAGAGATACACTGCCGAACAGATAGGTACAAGAACTCGTTCTTTCCGCGAATAATTAGCGACCACAATAAAAACTGAGCTCCACTAAATACACTCTTATAATACACGTCACTATTTAATCTCCAAAAAACTTACTCCTTTACACGGCCGGTGACCTAACACCCCCTGTCACACGCCCATGCGGCAGGGTATTATGTAGATGTAGGTATGTCCAATGAGAGTACGAGCATAGATTAAAAGCTTCCGTATTTGGAGCCATTACTGATGACTTTGTTCCAGTTGTTGGGTCTACTGCAGTTAATGTCAGTGCATTGTTCCCAAGCACTCTCTCTCCGTAGCAGTAAATATTCTTCTGTTCCCCCCTCTCCGTTTTTTCTCCTCCAAAACCCTTTCTCTCCCTCACTGTCTTCATGGCCATCTCTTGTGTGGAGATGGTCGACTTCTTTGGGGGATTCGAGCGGGGGAGGGGTCACTTTCACAGCCCCCCTCTTATCCCTTTGGGACGTGCGGTGGAGGCGAGAAGGGATCGGGGTGCAGGGGTCTCCGAAGGCGGCCGGAGAAGATAAGGGTCTGTTGGAGGACTTTTCAGCGGCGTCGGCGCTAGGGATACTCCGAGTTGGGGAGGACGCGCAGGACCCTTTTGGCTCTTTCTCTCGATTCTTTCGTTTTTCTATTCGGAAGAGGGAGAGGACGATAGGGTCCGGCCCATGCGTTGTCCCCCGTTTAAAGGCGACATTTCGAACGACCCCCCCCCCCCTTTGCTCTGCTCTTTTCATAAACCCCTGGTCCACGGCCAGGGGTTATTCCTTCGCAAGAATATGACTTGCGATGGCTATTTCAGTCTGAGTGAAGTTTCGTATCGCTTCCTCTGAAACGATACGTTTTAATGCTCTTGAAAATTGCCAGAGTAAGGCGGAAGACGCTCGCAAATAATGCATGTGACTGCTAACGTGTTGCTGTTGAAAACCAGAGAATACCAACTGACAATAGAATACCATCACTTAAAAAAGTATAAATAAAGGGAAACGATTTCAAAAAGTGAAGGGAAAATTTGTGTTTTATTTGCTCTCAAGCTTTTCGGACTTCTTTATTTTAGCCTGGTGTTGATGTGGGCAGTAGTCATATTTTCGTACCTTTCCTTTGGTTATCCGGGAGCTCCAACCTTAGTCCATTCTATGTGTTCCACGCTTTCGTTTCAGTGTTGATAGCGTTTACTTAAACGTGTGGCTCTCTGCATTTTTTTTAGAAAAAGATTAAAATCATTTTATCCTTGGAAAAAATGCTTAACTGCACATAAAGATAGACCTAAAGACTGAAATTGATAAAAATTTCAATTCGTAAATCCAATTGAAAGTGAATGCGCTGTATATACCTATTTTGAAGGGCTCGGAGAGTTGGATGAAAATGGCAAGATACACTGACCGGCCCTTTGGGATATCCTAGTGCCAATCCATTTTGAAGTCGAGTAATTCCCATAGAGAACTCCAGCATCGCGATGTTCCGCTTTCACCTGTATACATGGCTACGCATGTTGACATTCGTAAATTTCAAAATAAATTCTTGTTTCTCATAGGGAATATAATCTGAGGTATGGATGGAAATTAGCCATGGAATAATATGTGGCAATTATTCCTACTATCGTGAAACATGGGGTATATCTGGAATAGAAAATTAAATACAATGAGAGGACAAATCGTTTCCTAAGAAAATTTTTGCCTGTGGTAGTTTTTATCTTTTCTTTCGCTTGGTTTTATGTTAGTTACGTTTCGTTTCACTATCGCATGTGTCAATGAACAATTTAAGATAAATGTCGGGTTTGTAGTAGAAAAATTATATTTTTATAGACCTCATTCTAAAAAGTAGTGAGCCTTCTTAATGAGTAATCCCGTGGAAGTGCTTAACATTACAATTTTATTTCCGGCCACAGTGAATTAATTTCTGAGGACATATGATCCGGGTGAAATTGAACTGTGCTTAACATACATTCCTCGTAAAGCTCTCCTTTGTTTCTGTTTGTATGTTTGTCCCTCATGGAGATACTCTGCCATCCAAGTTTGATTTTTTCCAGAAATGAGACTAAACAAGCAAGGCCCACTCTCTCTTCTCTAGTATCCAAATATAATATATAGTGTTCTGTTGAAACGCCGAAAACAATTTTCGGTATTTTGACCGCAGATAATAACAAAATAGTAAAAATGGTGTGTTGTTTCTTTGTTTAGTTTTATAAAAATCTTGTGTTTAATGTGATTCTTCTATCATCAAACTCTATGCAATTTATGTGAACACCAAGAATTTATTAATTTTATATTGATTTCCCTACTTGTGACTATTTGCGTACCTATAATGTCTTCATTTCCTTGCGTGAAACCCGGCGCCTCTGCCTGTCTCCGACTCAAACCCTTCAGGTAGTGCGCCAATCCTATTCACTGGCTTGGTGCCTTCCCATGCATATTTCAGTCGCATTTCCTACGTAGCCCACTGAGTTTTATGTATTCTTGTCGTTTCTATTTTTCTTTACGACCTTCCATCTGTATGCCTCTGTGCTTCATGGCGTATGACCGAATGTGCCTTTTTAAGGATTCTGACTTCAAAGGTACCCTTTAGGTCCCAGCGTCTGTGGGCTATTTCATTGCACTTTTATGACACTACGTTGTATAAGAATATTGAATTGCATGCCGAAGTTTTCTAGTTGATTGTATTTTCAAATGGTGCGTGGGAAAACGACATTTCAAATTTCTTAGCTTCTTATCCCTCCATTTCATTTTTAACCTTTTGATCTTACTGGTTTCATTGTTTTCCTTGAGATAAGGCAATTTTTTGGCAAGGCAATTTAAGGCAAAAGCATTGTAGCTTAAGCAAGAGTCTTTGGCTATGGAAGGAGCAAATGTGGTTATTTTACTATTGAAAATATCATTCGTCCTTGGCAACATCCATGTCCAAGATTGAAGCAACTACTTGAGCCCTATAGAAGCACCTCCGAACTACACGGATTTGACTCGAACCTCGGCGAAGCTCGTTTGGACAGCTTGAGCATCCTCTGCCAAGTACTCGTGAAACCCACTTCACACCACAATTCACAAGCAAACCCATAACGTCTCGACTGAGCTAAATGGTTTCGGAGCGCTGATGACAAATTATAGAACCGATTCTCAAGTCTATCGCTCACTCCAGTGGTCCAACTTTGGAGAATGTTATCGACGCATTGAAGGATCGTTAACAGCAGGAAATTCAATGGTCTAAAACTCCTATCACATATGTCTTTAGTGAGCAAGGTTGCTTATTTGAGGTGACTAAGGACAACTGAGGTCATTGGCGCCTTTAAACACAGATGATGGTTGGTTTCTCAAGGAAGGATTATTTTGGAAGTGGAGAGCGGATGGAGAGAAACCCGACGCCTCTGCCTTTCTAAACAAAAGAAGCCAAGGGAACCACATTTCATCGCCCCATTTGACGGAGGATTTACTTGGAATGCTCTCCATGGAACACCCAAGTGTCGGGGATGTGAACTCGAGGCCTTTGGATGGAAAGCTAATACTATAGCCACCTCTTCAAGCCGATCCATAATACGATATTAAATGGCATACATTAAAATGGAACCCATTCCTTATTCGTAGACTCTAAAAATGAAAAGAGTCGCCTGCAGGTAAAAAAAATGGTGACTGGTGACTGAATTTTTTACTTCCTTTTTAAAGAAATAAAATACCACTGAAAGAAAATAATGTTTATATGTAATTGAAAGCTACCGGTAAGATCTCATAACGGCGAGGGAAAATGCTCTCTCTTTTTAAAAGCACTCCACATGAAATGTAATTTGAAGGTAATGACTCACTGACATTCGTATCACTAATTCGTCGATTTGATACTGTTATTCATCAACCATTCTGTGATGTTGTCGCTGTTTTTTTACAAGCCTTCACCTTTTTCTTGTCTCATTTATTCTTCACTGGCGGCACAGTAGTGCCCAAGCAATAGTTATGTGCTTCGCTGGAACGCTATTCACTAATAACTGTAGCTTTTTTCGCAAATGACTACAATATTCATATATAGTCGTAGTATTTATTATGATCGGTTTCGCTTTATACAGCATCTTCAGGTGCCGCCTCAGGTACACCTGAATATGCTGTAAAAAGCGAAACCGATCATAATATGTATTATCACCGTGGAAGTTGCTCATTTTTTCATACTGCAGTTATGTTCCGTTTCCACTCGATCTGGCCTAAAACCACAGAGACGACAATGTAAACGTTCTCCATGAAAAAAAGTATATTTTTTATATTTAAACCCTCTCCCTCTGCTCTAGCCTCCCGCTTAAGATACTACATTTTCCAAAGGCAAAGCCCAGCCTCCGGATATCCGTTCGGATTCCAGGCCTAGTAAAAAACTCGAGCTTTGCTATGCTCGGCAGGCTCAAATTGGTCTCTTCTACTCGGTAAACTCGTGGCGTCGTACCGAAACTCTTTATTCCATTTCCCAAGTTCTTGTTCAAACGACTTCCGCAAACGCCCTTGTGAAGAATGCTATCGGTTCGAGTATTTGGGATCGGGCTTGTAGTGGTGTACTTTGAACTTTTATGTGGAAAATAAATTCAGATAATTCTAAACATTCCATTCTTTATGAATTGGTCCAGCCGGAGGAATTTATATTTAACTTCCCATTTGGTTAAAAGTGCCTTAAGCTTCAAGCAACGTGGCGTAATGCTGGTGCATGCATTACAGAGCATCGTTTACATGGCACCGGTAGGAGAAGTTAGTTTCTTTTAAACATCCAAGGAGTTTTCCGTGAAAGGAGAAGCTTTGATTGTTAAAGAACTTGTGTATAAAAGCGTATCAGGCTTAACTTTGTGGAGGTAATTTGTGGCCATTATTAATCTTGATAATGATAACCTTGATAATGGCAATAGGTGCTGAAACTATGGTCGGTTGTTATTTAAATTTGTGTGGAAATATACCATTGTGTTTCATTTTGAAATGGTCAAAGAATTTGGATAAATAATTTTGGGAATTATTTTTTGTAATCCCAGTCCAAGAAAATATATTTTTCATCACGGAGTTGGATTGTAAGTAAAAGGGACTGTAATATATGCGTGTAACAGCCATATCATAAGATACATCTATTCGCAACTCTCAAGCGATCAAATTTTGAAAAAGGTCTTTGACGAAGAATACTTTCCTTATTCTGCACGGATTAACGGCTTTAACGTTTTTTTTGTTACCCTCGGGGAAACAAAAGCAGCGCCAGGAATAAATACGACGACAGAAGGGAAGCCATTTCCCCCCCCCCCCATCTCACTCGCGAGAGTTAATCGCACCGCATCAATTGAGATGTCCAACCGAGGGCATTTCCGAAATGACCCCTGCGGCCGAACTCCCGCAAGAAATGCCTTCCCACCCAACCGCCACTCTTTGCGCATTTTGAGTGGGAAGTGGGGGGGGGGGGTGGAGAAGAGGGGGGTAGATAAGGGAGGTCAGAAAAGCCTTTCGCCGTTGGAGGAGGTGGAAAGGGTGAGGGGATAGGCGACGCTTTGGATTTGCTCAACAGGATCTTTGGGGATGAGATGTTTGCGCACATACCGCAACGAGAGAGTGGATTTAATGCCTTCCCACTGCTCGCATCGTCCATCTCCTTTAACGTCCCCCGCAACCGATCGTAAAAAAGGGCCATAAACCACCTCTTCACAGCATAACGCCACTGCTCTCGAAATATGGGCATATTCGATTCGGCGACCAGTGCTCTAAATCGGATATTATACTGCCCCGTCAATGGCCAACGGGGTTACGCACCGTGCGGTGACAACGCATTATCGAAACCACTAATAATTTTACGACAGGTAAGTTTAATGTATACACTGGAAAGTTAACTGCACTAGAGAGATTAAAACTACAATTAATCAATGATATGTGATGTGACGGTATTCGAGTATGGCGCAAATACGGAATGAAATACGCAGGGATTGGCTAGAGAGAAAAAACTGGCCTGGACCGGTAATGGAACCATGGACCTTTGGCTTGTTGGCTTGCTGACCACCGTGATACTTAGGCTTCCTAATTCCCATGGCGAATTTTGTTCAATTACCTATTTGTACGCAAAAATTTATGATACATTTTTATCCACAGGTAGTGGTTTTGTGGTAATCCTAGATAATTGATTTAGTAATTTAATGTAAGGTCTTTGATTTGTCGAATGGCATCTGCTTCGTACTAAGGTAGTTCAAAATGGATTGTGTTCTTTCGTTGATATAGTTCTTCGAAACGTCCATAAATCCGCCATTAATGTGATTATTTTCCTGTATTCTCCACGAGCATAGTATACGTTGTTCGACGTTTTTAGTGATTTGTCAGTGCATTTGTATTCGAAATGATGGCTGGCGCCGCTTATTCGCAGATTTCCTTTGGTGTTTATTATGGCAGTGAAAACTCAAATAGCATATTAATGGCGGATGTGTGGTGGAAATGGTTGCAAAGGTCTATATCGAAGGAAAAATACTATCGATATCGAACGACCTTGCTTCACACTGGTCAAGTACTCTTATCTAGCGGTCTTTCTTGAGGAATAGCACTTGTCCAGCCAGATGTGATCCCGGGCGATTGAACCTGTAGCAATTGCTTAATCCAGTCAGTGACCTTAGAAACTTAAGGGAGCTTGAGCAAAATAGCATTTTACCTAGAAATCAATGAATTTGGTCTCATGTTAAAGAAAAATATCTCACCCTTCTAATGACACCAAAAAATTTAATCCCTTTCCTCATTATTTCCGAGATATTTACCAAACAAATACCAGCCCTGTTACATGTTCCATTGTACCATTTCTGTTTTATAAAACTATATTATTGCACCATTAATAATGCAATATTTAATTCATATTTCCTTCGGCTGGTGAAATTAAAACGTATAATTCGAGTATGGTATCTATTATGACTAGGGAACTATCTCGCTCGGACTACGTTAAGAAGCATAACATGTTTGCATTAAACCAGCAATTCAAGTATGTACCAAAATAATCCAGGAAGCTAAAATTAAAATAGAACCTCAAGTTGCTAAAATTGAGAAGTATAGGTAATTAAAATGTAGGAGTTACACCCGGCGCTAGAGACCCTTTTGTACGAGTCATTTTTTTCTCATTACAAACAACGGTTCTTTCGAGAAAACATTCGAGTTAGAAAATAGAAAAGGAGCTGATTGGATGCGAGGGTTTTAAGTAGGGTTTGAGTGGAAACTAAAGAACGGGGGCGCTGAAAGGGGAGGTGGAGGAATTGATATTGAAGTGGCGGGACTGGAGGGATAATCCTTGGGAGCATAATGCTTTCGAGGGTTTTGGGTGGAGGATGAGATAAGACTTGGAAGGTATCTGGAAGACTGAAGATCAAGCGCGAAGGAGATTACAATATTAAGAAGATGAGTGTATAATGTTCAAAATTAATCAAATTATCTGAGAGTGTTACGCTGGGTTTATTTGCGCTTTCGATATCATTAAGCTTAGATAAAACGATGTTAACGGGAACATCTTGACCCCGTAATCGATTTAACCCGGCAGAAATAATGATGAAAAACACGTGGATGATTTTAAATGGTCGCCTCTCTTCCTCTAGTTTATTATCCCCATTTCACACTCTGGAGCAAGAGCTTATTCCCAATCCCCGATTGGCTTTCAGTCTTCCAGGTAATTCTCTCTCCTACCCTTATCCTTTCCCCCAACCTCTCACGCTCTCTTTTAACTAATGATTTTGAGCACTCTCCCCACCCGTCTCAAAACTCCCATTTTTATCACCTCTTTTACCTCCCCTTTCTCTCCTACCCTATTCCCCTCTGCCCATTCTCCTTTTATCCTCACCTCTCCTCCTCCATCTGCCCAGCTTTAATATCTACCTCCAGTCGCATAACTCCTCCATGAGAAGGTCGTACGGTCTTCTTGGAAATCCATCGACAGATTCAATTCAGGGAGTAAGAAAGTAATAAAGCCACATTTTCCTTCGAAACTGTGGCAAAATACTCCAGTATTGTTTTCCATTTTAAGTTGGCCGCGATACTGGTTATCTAATCCTTACAGTCGTCCCTCGTTACGCCATCTGAGATGAGGTCAAACATTTAAATCTCGGTTCTAAAAGATTCTTTTCTAGATAAGGTGACTGTTTACGTTGACATATTTAATGAAAACTTTTACTTAACCACAAAAAAACCCACATAAAAACACGACCCGGGTTTCAATTCATAAGTATCATCTTCAGGACAGGTCAAGTAGTTTAGTGACTATATATAATGTGTGTTTTTTGTGGTTAATTAAAAGTTATCATCAAATATGTCTATTGAAAAATTCCACCAAGTTTACAAAGATAGTGTTTTATTTGACTTTATCCATGTTAATGCTATAACTACTACTTTCAACACTCACTAGTTATCGTCTGAATTCCTTCCTTGAGGTCTCGTTTTACATGTGCTATTCATTTTTTCTTCTTCCTTCTTTTCTGTTCAGGTGAATGGAAAGCCTATATATACTTTACTATTATTATTTAGAGATCGGTATTTCTCTTATGTTGCTTAGATATTTTAATGCAGAAATGTTGTATAAATCGACAGCTTTTTATTTTTATTAAAAAGATTAAATCTTTTTATGATTTAAAGAAATAACATTTGTTCCTTAGAAGTTTTTGAATGCTTCTCCATGTCTCGTGTTTCCACCGCGTAGGTTATTTCGCCTGTGTTTCAACGGGCGTCTTCAGGTCGATGTGGCGGGGCATCATTTTGGCCGCGCAAATGTAGGAAATCTGTTTCCACCCGTGTCTTCATGGATCAGCAAGTCTCGCCTATGTAGGACCTCCTATGTAGGAATCTCGTATGCGTTTTCTTTACTGCTATGAATCAGAAAATATAATTCACAAGTGTAGGGAACAGTATGCATCTCGCAGTGTAGTATCTCATGAACTCCGTCAAAGGATAGGAAAATATTGAAGAGGGTGGATCCAAGGTCCGGAAGTGGGCGATGCAAATCACCGAGTACAGTCCACTCGAGGTCAAGGTGATGTCATTCGAAGGCGGATAGAGGGACCACGAGAGAGCGGCGGTGTTTCCGAGAATCCAGGAGGAAATGTTACGGCTATCCTTCATGATTCAGTGTGCGAGAACCACTCGACAAATTGGACGTGAATGGACCGAGGGGAACAATGCGATGAGGGGGCATGCATCAACCCTAGGATAGTCTCTCCACTCCTCATTTTTTCCGTGAACATTTTCCAGGGTCTCTAGCATTGTCTACCTCCGTAATAAATCAGAATTCAATAATATTTCATGAAAAGTGGCCCCTTCTTCTTTCATGTTATCGGTACAAGCGTTCGTGTAGTGAAAAAAGGACCCGCGTTCTACACTATTTGGACAAACCTTCATGGAAACTGGAGAATCGTATCCCGTCGCAGGCACTAATGTGTTGCTTGTCCTCTTTCCGAGACCATGTTTCTTGCAATTGCATGAATTATGTACTTCTGTAGTGGCGTTGATTTTGGATGATACTAATCGTAAAAGCATCTAAGACTTTCTCCTCAACAGCGCATTTGATAAAACTGTCACGGGAGCATTTGCATCTGCTTCAAGGCATCCAAGGCTTTATCTTTGGGTCTTATACTGTAATGCAATTCCCTCGAAATTTCAGACGCGTTACAGGCAGGCAGGTTATGCCATCGGCGATTCATTTCGTTCCCCTAGTTCACTGCGTTCCTATCTAATTGGAAAAGAAGCTGCCAGAAGGTTTCTCGACAGGAAAGGGAAAATGTAATGTTTTTTCATTATCCTAGAATTTCGAGTTCTGGAATGAAATATCTTTCTCCCCCACGAATGGCTTCATTAAATGTGTCATTCCATATTAAGATCTTCACAAACGTCTTATTCATACCAATGGCACCTGTTTTCATCTTTCCCAGTCATTTACCCGATCAGAATTGAAGGAAAAACAGAGTTAAAAATATCAGCTTCGGAGCACAATTTATCACTTGACAGTAAATATTTACGTCTTTGCCAAACGTCGATGGCCTCCAGATAGACTCACGACCAATCGGAGCCGTGTTTTCCTCGAAAAGTATCGTTGGATTTCATATCTAAAAAATATTAGGCCTATTAGACATCTTCCGCCTTTAAACTCTCTTTCCGGGTAAAGCATTCCCACAACTGGGTACAATACTTTCTCTATTGGATTAGTAGACAATCCTGGAAATAAGTTAAAAACAGCAATGGCTGAAGTAACTATTTTAAACGTACAGGCTGAGGCATCTTACGCCTTTTCTGAATCATATTCGAGCGAAGAAAAATTTTGCGTTTCGAACTCATACTGCCAATAATAGGGGTGGGAAGTAGAGAACGCATTAACACCTACAACCATGGCGGTCGCTTGTAAAGACATAGGTTTGTGAACTATAACGCGGGATGAAATGTTTAATGGCAATTTTCTCAAAAACCCCGGTCTTAGGGAGAGAAAGCCGTAACAATTTTTCCCCCACTTATTCTCCACTTTCAGAAAAGTTTTGCTTCGTCTGCATCCTTAACATCCATAATGCGATGTCTCCTTGTTAGTTTAGTCGGGCTAAGATGGTTTTCCCGTTATTTCTGGTTTCAGTTGAATGTGCCTGTTGTCCACAGGACCAGATGATGTGCTTCCTTGGTTATTGTTTTTAAAATTTTATATTTCTTAAATTTTTAAGTATCATATTTCTAAAAATTGGGTTTTTTTTGACTCAACGATGAAACCAAAATACAAAGCATTGCTGAAGTTTTTTCATGGTTTGAAGCAGAGTTTAATTTTGTCCCAACTTTGATGTCGATGGAGGGATGCGATGTTGCTCTTGGAGTTGTTGTTGACTATCTGACGCGGCTGATTTGTTTTTTTTTCGGTCACACTTAGATTCATCGCAGTGCATATTATAGGTTCATCGTATATATTATAGTTATTATATCATAGTTATTAAATTATAGTTACTTACATAGCCTTCCGATTTATCCTGGTTAGGAGAAAGACACCTATGTTTGAACTTCTTAGGTAAAAGTCTTTTGCCGAAATGGTTAATGGACGTCAACCCCAAGAATTAATGCTGGTAACTCTGCTCAGAAAGCGTGATTTGCTGCTTTGCCACTTTAATTCAGAGTTCGTTTTTTGTTGTTGACATTGGCTCTATTTTCGTGCGACATTTTTATCCTATTTGATGGATTCCATACCTCTCATCATTAAAAAAATGGTTGTGTTAGTTATATTCGCGTGATGTCTTTTATGTTTGTCATTTGGGTTTTCTTCATCGATTGCCGTGTACTCAAGTGCCATGTTTTCAAATGCTGTCAACTCTTTGTGATAACCCTTTGCTTGCCCCATTATTGTTTATTTTATGGGCGCTATATTCTCTGTTTTTTAGATCTAACCAATCTTCGTCATATTGGGAATATTGTGCCCTGTTCTTAATGCCTTATCTCGATTATTTTGACTTCATTTACGCCTACCTTTCTTGCAATTCCAACCTATGCCGGTGCCGCGTACGATAATATTATTGGTCTTGTCATTGGTCCTATGATTGACGTCTCTATTAATTTGGGAGTTGAATTGTTTCTGTATATGAGGGCGGAGCTCCTTTGCCTGCCATTTCTTGTGCAGTCACCTCATTCGAATGGACTGAAAAGCTTGATACCCTGTCTAGTATAACTTCGAGTCGAGTGGCTTCGCTGCTCTACGGGCAGGCTTTGACTTTTCAACTTGCTCAGGAGGCTGAACGGTGCTGCAACTTTTTTATTCGATATAATAGTCTGCATCTTGTTTGAATAATTTTTATTCTCCATTGATCGCGCCATTCTGTTATACCTTCAAGTTATTACTGCTTAGCTTAATACCATCAAAGGAATATTGGTTTTCCTCATTCATCTACTCGATGAATAAAGGCTTGCGAGCGATTCTCCGCGCAAAGATGCGCATTGGCAATAGAAGTTTCTCTAGTAAACTCTGCACTTGTGAAAATTGGAAGCCAGCAGATTGGCAAAGGATTCATTTGTGCCTGAAGGGTGAAAATTTTACATGGATGAACTCCCGGAAACCGTCACTCTACGGATAATTTTCTTAATCATTTTGCCCTCTTTAATCTTTATATGAATATTTAATTTTTGGACGTAATGAAGTTTTTCCTTCTGTCAAAGTTCGCGACCGGTATTGCGCCGTAATGAGATACTGGATTAAAATTCATCTGCGGACGCGAAATGGATGGCGCGAACAAAAGAGATACGCTTCCGCTCGCAGACTCTGAAACATTTCCTCCTCTCCTCAGGGCACCGATTTTGGACTAAAATACGACCCTTGTGGAAATACCAAGAATTAGATGCAAATTAAGCCGCTTTGAGGCGAACAAGTGACACCGTAATAATGATGAGCAAAACGGTTTTTTTTATTACTTCCGGGATGAAGGTATAAAAATATTTTCGACATCCAAGATGTATCTGGAAACTCGGGAGGAAGCCGCAAAAAGGTCATCTCTATGTTGAGACAACTCTCTCGTATTGTCATCTTCAAACATTTACGGCAATCATAAATATTTGATTTAGAGGTCGAGAAATCTGTGAAAAAGGATTGGAGTTGAAGGTGAGTGCTAGTGAGTGGTGGACTTGTAGCTTTTGATGTTCTGCAGCATAAAAATTAATTAATTAGTTACGCTGCATTTATGCTGCAAAGAGTGAGAGTAAAGGTGTTGGTTTCTATATGAATTTTGAAGGGTCCGCCCCGGGAATTATGTTCTTGTTTTTGAGTCTGTCCGCCACCACTGCTGGTCGGGGGTAGATGGGATCGTCCCAGACACGAGGGGGAAGGAGGGGAGTCGGCTTGGAGACACCGTTGAGTATTGGTCGTTAATTGCTGTCTAACCACCATATGTCCGTGGCTACCACTGCGGGTTCGAACTTACGATCGGAGGTGGTGGATGGACATTCGTGGAAACGATTTCTGTTTGTGATATTTTATTTGGGTTGTGATTTTGTGAGTGAACTTCGACTAAATGGTCAATAAGGACGGGTTACGGCTTCTTTCTTACATCCAGTTGCTCCGGTGTACCCGAAACACAGCGTGTAAGCATACCGTCAACAGAAGGAAAATATTTGTACAAAATCACGTAGATATCAAAACCATGTAGGTATTACAAAGGGTCGTCCGATTCGATACATCCGTAGCTCCATCGATGCAGATCTAGGCAACCATTTCCTCCACTCAGCCGACATTAATTTGCTTAATGAGCTTATACGAGGGCAGTTTTTTTTCAACCTCCGGTTGCACAGCGTGCACGCCAGACAAGCGACTGGCGGTTGGTGTGCGCAGTAGGCAAATGCGCATCTCCCGCGCTACACGCTCCGTCACTGCCGAGTTCACTTCGTCAGTCTGTGCTGAGCATCAGTCACATAAACAGGGTCGCCTCAATTGATTCTCCCGCCAATTGCGAATTGCGAAGCTTTATTCGTTTCCCGTAAGCAGAAATTCATTGAAGAATGTGCCGATTGTATGGAGAAAGTCTTATCAGTAACGGTGTTGTGCGCGAATGGTGTCAAAAATTTAAAGATGGCCGGCACTGATGTGCATGATGAAGGGAGTCAATTACGCAAGTCTGTCGCTGCAGACGGCCTTGTCCAACGAGTTGACGAAGTGGTTAGAGAAAACCGTAGGTTCACTATAAAGTGCTCTGTCTATGGAATTTCCGGAAGTCTTAAGATTATCTCTGTACTCTATAGTTACTGAACGCTTAGGGTTCAAAAAACTTTGTGCTCGCTGGGTCCCAAAAATGTTGACTTACAACGCTCATTTATAGACTCATTTAAATTCATTGGCGGCAACATTTAATGAAAAGGGTATTGTAAAGCTTGTCCCCAGGTATAAAAAATGCCTCAATCGTCATGGTGATTATGCGGAAAAGAAACCATAAATGTACATAACTTTTAGTAATAAAATAATTGTTTAATATTCTCTTGTCTTTCATGTATGACCTATCGGAGGTTGAAAAAAACTGCCCTCGTACTTCCATAGTACCTACATCGAGAAAATCTGCGAAAATGCGGCGCAAGTTTTAATTTTGAATGCAAATGCACTGCCAAATCAACAAAACGCTGAACAACCTATACTATGCTCATGGGAACCATACCAAAACAAGGACGAAAATGGCGGAGCTGTTTACGTTGCGAAGACCTGAATTGAAGAAAGAATACTATCGATATTGAACGATTTTGGGTATTAAGACGCACTCTACTCTTCCTACGGACGAATTAAGTTGGTTTTAGTTAAATGAGCCCGGCAAATTAATAGAAATTTAGGTATAAAAGAAAAAAATACTAAGCTTAATATACTTATGTGTTTAGGTAACGTATATTTTGATAATTAACTCTAATGTCAGAATTTTATCACCGTATTTTATAAGTTAAACTATTATTATATTAACTGCCACAATAAAGATTGATCAGTAGGCTGAATTAATTATGAAAATCCGGAGAACAGAAAACGATCAGTGCAATGTTTTTTAGGAACAGCTCATATGTTACGTAGCTATAGAAAAATCGAGTGCTATTAAGTAGGCAAATAAAAAATTATATTGGTGACTTAATTATTAATAAACTACTTATGGTACTTAACTGAAAGGGTGAAAATTTTATGACTCCAAACTCTAAAATTCACGGTGGTCAAATGTTTTATCCAACTGGGATACTAGCTTCAGGTTTATGAGTTTCACACCATTGTGTGACCACCAACGGGTGTGACTAGGCTAAAGTTACTGCGCGGGCATTTCCGCAGTTATTTATACAAAGTATATTATGCTGCAAAACTTAATCAAATGCTTTTGATTAACCTCTGGTGATATGAATGCTAATTATTGACTGAAAAAAGTATTGCTATTATGTATAGCAGGAATAATTTTTACTCATTTGTTTAGTATCTTTCTGGAACCGAGTCCTTGTTGAGTGCTTCGTGCTCACTATATCAAGTTCAGAATAGTGTAACGCCCTTTGTCCAACGCAATTAACGTCAGTGCTCTTGTAAACTGAGGTATGGCAAGTATACTTGCTCTGCTTACTAAAACAATCTCTTGTTGTCTGTTTCTGGTTTTATTATGGATGCAAAAATATCCAAACAAAAATATATATTTTTGTGAAGAATAAATAAAACATCCGTCACATATGAATCGGCTGCCGGTGGCTTATCCCGGCTTTAATCCCAGAGCAAAAGAAGAAGATTGATTTTTATTCTTTAGGCAACTGGGAAATACGTCGACATCGGGTGATAAAATACTAACGATAACAGCTGTGAAACAGTTTTTACTTGAACTCATTCTATAGATTTTTCAGTGCGTGTGGGTTTTTTGAGTATTAACGAAATTTACACAACGGTGAGCGAGGATTTTTTGTCCTTCAACAGTTTGGTTCTTCAATGTAAAAATAATGGATCTTATATTCCTCCCCATCCAAGAATCTTTTTAAACAATTTATAATTTAAATGAAATCTTACTAGTTGCCTATTGTTAAAAATTAATAATTGTAGTGTTGTCTCTGAAAAATTTGAATATTGTTTTCCATTTTGTAAATGTGTGATTTGATTGAGAAAACTGCTATTAAAAATCAGCTTACGAACGTCGCGTCGTCAATCACTAAATTACTCTAGAGCTACGCTGTAAACCCAAGGAACGTTACTTACGGAGGCGACTCGCAAACCTACATTCTTTGGCCAGAAAACTGCTAAGGACGCATTCCGATTGCGATTCCCAAATAGAATCCGCGGCAGGAAGGGATGGGCAGCGGGACGGAGAAATGGCAAGATCCGGGTATTCGAGCTCTCTGGCCGTTTGTCTTACACGCCGCTCAGTCGACCCCGGAATATCGGACGATTTGAGCGAGGAATCGCATAACATTTGGAATTGGATTGAAGATAAGTTTAGTGAGACTGTGTTATCTCATATGCTCTCTTTTTTTTGTTCCAAAAATTGTTGTACACTTAAATGTTTTAAGTAAAGGATATTGATCTCAGAAAAGGTAATGGTGTGCATTTCACTCATCCTTCAAAACTTTCATCAGAGCAATCAAAACCTAAAAAAGTCAGGTGTAGAACTCTTTATATACCATTTTTTTATATTTGCTATTATTGGCTGTGTGCTGTTTTCTATTAGTATATTACATTAAGTCATAATAATAAGGATCGCAATAAAACCCGATGCTGAAACCTGATGCGAGAACCCGCATGTGTGCTGTAAAAGCTGTGTGGAGAGAGCGTTATATCAGATGACATGGATATTATGTTGCTCATACTCAAATTAAAAACTGAGAAGAGATGGAAGCTGCCGCCGCCGACCAATTTCTTCCTGCCAATTTTTTGTCAGCGTGGGTATTTGGCTTATAGTTGGCTTTTGTTGACAGATAAAATTCTCGTCCGTAGTGGCGCAATAATTGCTTTGTATCGTAGTATTTCCTAAATCATGTTCCACGCCTCTCCCTGTCCGAAATTTACAGCATCTTGAAACACACAGAACTTGAGTCTCTGATAATTATTTAGCAATATATTAAAAACGGTAAGAACTTGAAAATTTGCTTTATTTTCCTATATATCGCAGTATAGCTGACAAAAGTTATGACTGTCCTAGTTTTAAAGCAGAAAACGAGCACCAGGTACCCTTTTGCAGTTTCATGAAAACTCCTCCATGCCCGCCACAGCAACCAAAGTGGATCGGAATGCCTTTGGCGACCATCTCCACCTGCTATGAAACTGAAAAATTTACTCGACTGCCTGAATGCGAGCCCGGGAAGTCGACGTGGGAAGCCAAGCGATCCGTCATCCTTTTGTTTTTGTCGCCACTGTTACTCCGCCCCCACTAACTCCTACTATCGTGCTTCACGAGGCAAGGCGTGCGCTCGTTTCTTGCGTGTCTGGAGGGAACTTGCTATTTTCCGAAAGTCTGCTGAAGAGTGGCAATGGCGGCGTTTGCGAGGTGGATGACACCCCTTGGAGAAGGGGAATGAAAAAGATATCGTCATAGTGGATGGTGAAAAAAGGGAGATTTTCCTTTCAGCATGCCTTCAACGAAGTCTGCAGCATTCCAAGTTAACGAGGTGAGAAGAGTAGAATTATTTGACTTAAAATTTACTTTTGACATGTGAGAACGAAGGCTTTCGCGGTGTTCTACGTTGATCTCCTTCATTTTTCGGGATCTACCGCGTAATTTTGTTGTGAGTGGCAACAGTTTCGCTGACACTTCTGTCAGCGTCTTCAGGTCGAAGATGCCGGTTCTTGAGTGTGGCCTTCATTATTTAGGACCTATTTTCCGCCAATTTTGGGTGCTGCTTCCTCATTGGTCCTTTTCAGGTTTCTCCTCCACGTATCGTCCAGGTGGTATCCCCTGTCCCTGTTGAAGTTGTCCGTCCGTGCTATCTCGATGGATAATCTAATTAGCCTAGGGTAATATCTGCTCTCTCTCACTATTACCTTGTCCTCGTCAAATTTTATGTCACGTCCCGGGGTCCAGGCGTGCTGACAGTAGTGTCAGCGAAACTGTTGTCACTCACAACAAAAATTAATTTTGACATGTTCCCAAAATATTTCGCTCTCGTTTGAGCTCGGTTCAATAAGCGTAATATTATAAATTCAATTTACAATTTGGCTATCATGGAGAAGAGAAATATACAAAAGAATTTTTATGAGGATAATCTTCTGAGGATAGTGGACGTGATTAAGGGCATTGAGAGGAAATTTTCGTGGGCGAAAGAGGCGTTTAATAACGGATGAAATCAATGAATGATAGCGTTTCAAGGCACAAATAGGTAGACTGGGACCAGAGAGAATTAGAGTGTATTGCAGACGCTCAATATGTATGTGTTTACGGGAGAGGATGAGGAAGTTTCAATGGACGGGCAAGTGAACAAACTAATGAGTAATGAGTATGGTGGCGGTGGAAATAAAGTTAATTGAGAATAGAAGAAGGTAGGTGGTTGACAGAGGTGATAAGAGGCGTGGGGCTCTCGACGATCGTTTTTGAAGATAGAATGCCAGGGTAGCGAGTAGTGGGGAGGTGGACGATTTTGTACGAGATAAGGAGATAAGGGAGATTCGTTGTGGCGAAGGGGAAAATTGAAGTGGCAAAATTGGCGATGTTAAGATAATAAAGCAGATTTAAAACTTTGCTCGAAAACTGACCGTGACACGTAAGAAACTACCGAAACTAAAGAAAATTTACATTTTATTCTTATATATTTATTCCTACTTCCCTAAACCCACTTCAGATCATTCATTTTAGACCTCCTCTTGATAAGTCTATGCTTTCCACTTGCCCTCACACATACCATCTGTACAAGGAGGGCCAAGTTCTCAGTCCTTATTCCTTACTATTCAATCTGACATTTCTTTCCCTTACCAGTTAAGGGTTACTCCCACAAGCACTTCCAGCTTGTATTTCCCGGTTCTTTGTCCTCTAGCCGAGCGTATTCTTTTCCTCCGTACATGCCTTTCTTCGTCATAAATTCTTGTCCCTAGAAATTGGACCACTGAAATTGAATTGTGTTTTCAGCATAGATGCTGATTACATCTAACCATTGTCCCGGCCGTTTCCATTCGAACGCGACAGTAGGAGGAGCAGTGGCGGCCGAAAGAGGAGCAGAGGGAAGGGATTCCATCCAATTTCTTCAGCCGTTCATGTTTCATTGTTCAACGAAAATAATTTTATCCTGCGGGCAATGTCTTGAATGGGAAGGGATGGAGATAGGGACGATGGCCTGGGTCAGGGGAAAGGGTTTGGATAGGGGGGGCAAGGAAGTTTGTGGTTCTTGGGAAGGGGTGGTATGGGGGTGGGTTAAAAGAGGGGGAGATATTGTGTGAGCGTAGTAATCCGCCCAGCGGAGAGCATGGGGTAGTGGAGAGGGACGAGGAAAGTGGTGGGAAGGGGTGAGTAGATTACGTTATCCGTGCTCGCGTGGTGAGTCTGCACTGTGAGTGAGTGGGAAAGGGAATGGAAAAGATGAAGAAGAATGAGAGGAAATGAAGGAGAGGGAGAGAGGACAGTTCTTCTTCTCCTCCTTCTTCCTCTGCTTCTCCTTCTCTTCCCCCTTTCCTCTTCTGCGCCAACATCCTCCCTTTTTTCTGGGCGGGTGGCGAAGACGGGACGCGGGCGAATGGAGGGATTTATTGCCTATCAAAGTGGTGGTGGGGGGTGTCGTCTCTCTGTAGGGTGGGGAGGCTGCTGGGAAGGGAGAGGAGAAGGAGGGGATTGGTTAGAGAAGGCCTTTTCTCTACCCTTCCGCGCGCGAGCGCTATTCATGAAGACTCGTGTAAGTCGTAAAGGATTAGAAAGGATAGAAGCGGCGGTCTCTCGACCTCGCGGGGGAGGGAAATGAAAACGGGAGGCGGACGGAAAGATGCAGGGTGGGGAGGGGGTGGGGGGTGAGCGGTCGCTGAGGGGATGGGGGTGAGGCGGGTGGAGAGGGAATTAAGGGTGGAGGAGGAAGTGCTTAAATTATGGTAATCTCGAGGAAAAGGAATTTCAGCAACCGCCCTCTTCCTCCCTCTCTCTCGCTGTCTTCATCTTTCTCCCTCTCTCTTCATCTCTCCAGTGGCTAGGAGTTGAAAATGGAAAGGCTCTGAGTGTGTAGAGGGAATTTTTTTCTTACGCGCGGGGGAGAAGAGTTTTTGAGGGGAAGAAGATTTTTTGAGCGAGATGAAAGTTTGTCGGATTCAGACCCCACTCTGTGTGTGTGTGTGCAAGAGATAAAGATATGGGAGGGAGGATAGAGAGCGAGCAATGAGAAAGTTTTAGCTTCGTAATCCGTTGGACCTCGGGACACATTTTTAATGGCGAAATGATATAGTCTCGCTAACTGTGTCGGACGATATAATTTTTGTACGTAATGTGTGTGTGTGTAACGGGGGATTAGATGTAGAAGCGCGAACTTTTCTCCGCGAGGAAGTTAATCCTCTCCCTTCCGCTCTTTTCCGCGAAGTGTGTGTGTGTCTTTTCCGCGAAGTGTTTTATTTTCCTCCTCCCCGACCTACATAGCGTCCGACCGACCTCGAGCAGGTTGTCGTCCGCCGACGCCACTAATTCCTTCTCATCGTCATCACTCCTCATAGCGGTTACTTCAAGCTCTTCCCCCGCGGCGAATGCGCCCGCGGGCGCATATTCAAGTCACTTCATCGCATTCCACTTCAGGTCATGGAGGTCGCGCCGGTTAACCCTTACCCTCTCACGGCTTACCCCTTGCCTCCCACTCCTAGGAATGTGTGTGACCCCGGCCACACCCTTGCCAAAGATCATCTTCCTTCGCTTAGACATGACGAAAAAGAATAACCTCTTAGTATATTCCACACTTAAAACTTTTATTCCGGACCTAGGTTTCGATTGCCTTGCAATAATTTTCAAAGGTACATGTGTATGAGGGTGGTTCGAAAAAAGGCTTTTCTCGTAGTTCGTTTCCCGAGGGGTGTCAAACCTAATCTTTTGCAATGACTAGGTAGTACCTACGCACAAGATTATTGCGCAGGGTTGAGGCTTTCCACTCTAACCTGACAAAAAAATGAGTTTATACGCACATTTTCAGGAATTATCGACTTTTTAAGGGTTTTTCCTCCATATTTCCTGAAATATTTTTTTTAAATTTTACTCTCCCTAGGATTAACAGAAAATAGTTCATTTAGCACATTTCAGTTGATATTTAGGGGATATATGATGTAAATGTAAATTTTAGAGTATTTAAGGTCAATTTTTCACTCATTTTTAAGCATTTTTCATGAGTTTTCGAAATTCTGCCAACATCTTGTTTTTGATCAAAAACAGTCTACTAACTCTCTACCGTTTTCTTCAAAATCAAGCTCCATAATAAATTTGGACCATTAAAATCTATGGATTGGGAAATAAACGTCAATAGAAAATGTAAGGCCACTTTTTCGTTTATGGTTAAATTCATTAAATGCGCGCGCATACTTGTATGGTCATATACTGGAACGCACCAGTCGATCATCAAACTAACCTTAAGTACCGACAGCAATCAGCTGTTTCAGTTCAAAGCAGAATTCAAGTAAACAGTTTCATAAATTTATAAAAAATCATTAGCTGCGATTAAGGGGGCATCCAGGTGTAAACCCACGTATTTAAGGAATTTTTTTTGTTCAAAAACAAATGCATGTATTAATGAACGGTTATCAATCTTTATTACTATTCATTAATTAAAATAATCAGTTCATAATGAAAGGTCTTTTCCGGTGGAAACGTGTCGCTACTCCGTCTATAAGCCGAGTTGCGTCTCTTCGCCGAACTGTCTGCGTCCATTGCAGAACCCTGAGGTGGAAATGCCACAGCCCATGCCAAGCATCTTAAAAATACTACTAAAAGAAATTTTACTTAAAATCAACGTAGTGTTCTTGTGAACCTCTAAAAATTCTGAGAAAAATTTTTGAAGGAGCCTACGGGTGCTTAAACTTATCTTATCTCAAAAAACAGCTAAAACATTGGACTTTCGAATTTTCTTTTACATGGGAAGAAGATTTTTGATCATTGATTCCGAGGTTCACACAAAAACCACATGTCTTTTGCACTTAGAAAAAAAATTTCAAGTCATTTTTAGCCTCCGTTCGGTTTCCAGCGCGCCCACCAGTTTGAAAAATGGTGTTCCGGGAGAAACGCGTTTTCATACGTTTTTAGCGCTGTTTGCGCCTACTCACCTAGGTATCATCGATTCCTGCTAGGTCTAGGTAGGCTAGCATGCCTTCCTCGGATTCCGCAGTGTCCAGGGCGGCCAACCTGGCCTGGCGAAGGGCGATCAAGGACTCCTTGGTTGCTGCAGCGGCTTTGCGGCCAGCACTGGCGATTCTCTTGGTGTCCTGCTCTTGGCATACTGCTTGACATTTCTCACTCAAGGTCAGTCCTGCTTCATTCATAATGGCCATAATGGTATTGAAGCCTTCATTGAAGATGCAGACAGCAATGTAGGATGCCTACTCAACATGAACCACACCGGAAAATTTGCTTTTTGGAGCCATCTTCCAAACAGTACTGTTGAAGCTTTCATTTGGATTTTGTGTGTGAGATCCAGTACATATTTTCAATAAATCTATCTTGGTCAAGTCAGTGTATACGGGCTTAAGTGCTGCAAAAATCTTCTATGCTTCCTTTTCAGGTGTGAAATCAGGTGTGTGGTTGAATTTTTCATTCTTAGCCTTAGTCCGTTGCCAATCACACCAACTGTTTTCCCCCACTGGACACAACTGATGTTGCGGTTTGGTGTTAGTTGAGAGTCTATGGTAATACTTGGCTCAGATGGCATCACACATTTTTTGTGGATCATCAGCATTCTCTCTGATAGCTTTCCCATATTATGAGCTAATTTTGTCTATTTGTTTCCCTGTTAGTTCACCTTTACCTCCGAGCTTATGCTTCTTTGCAATGTTTCTTAGCCGCGTCTCCATTCTCTTGCCGACATGCCTCACACAATATTTCTTGATGACTGGGCAATATGGACCGTACGGACAAGCTCCTACTACGGCTTTGTAAGTTTTGGAATCGCCATCACCAATGAAATGCTTGTAGCGGCAGGGTCTTTTCTCTTGGGAACGTTCAAACATTTGAACTGTACCTGGGACTTTCATTTTCCCGCTTGAACTCTCATGGTTAGCACTGCACTCCATCCAATGATTGTTGACATATTCTTCATATTCTGCTGTTCCTGCTTTCTTCCCATGCCTCACACACCTTACAATAAGCGCTTTAGATAACTATGCCCAATACTTTGCCTGTAAATACGCTGATGATCACTGCGATACCAAACAATGAGGTGAACCCTCGCTTCATCCATGAACCATCGCCGGACACAGAAATACAATCTGGTTCATCATGTATTCCCTTCTCCTCGGTATGCGCAGTAGCCTACACTCGGCCGGTGCAGCGATATGCGCCACGGCCTCCAGACCCGCAAAAAGTTTGAAATGGGTGCTCACTCGAATCAGACCATGTTCCAGGGACCCCAAGGGACCTTTTAAGACGAAAATTTTTTTTTCGATTTTTTTAGTCATCTACACCTGGATGCCCCCTTAATGCGATTGTGTGAAACTACGTGCCGTGCGTAGCTATGGTGAATATTTAAGAGCTCAATTTCGACAGTTCTCACACTTATAGTATATACTATGTTAAAAAAGTGAAAAGTAATTGTCGATGCACTGACTAAAAAATGGTGAATTTAGTACAACGAATCCTCACGTGAGTGTGTGCCGAGTAAAGCAACTTATCAGTATATTTAAAAAATATAGCTCTTCTTTGACTGTCGTCCGTCTACATTTGCATCCTAGTTTGACTTGAGTAATGATATCATCTATCCTTCCATCAAAATAAACACTTAACGGTACCACTACGTTTTCACAGAGTTCTTGTTTTAATGATGTGTGGAGTTTTGCTTCATCACGCCGCATTCTGTTACCGTGTCCTGAGGAGGGGGTGGGGTTGGGGGAGGGGGAAGAAGTGGTTGGTTGACGTCAGAGACGTGCGTCACGGTCAGTCGGAGGTGGTTGGGGGAAAGGTGTATGGATAATAGTGGAGAGTGGGAGGGAAAAACACATTCGTGAAGGAGTTTCTCACTTATGTTTTTGTCAGCACTCAACATTTCAAAGTGTTCTAAGTAGTCCAATTTGACCCATTTCTTCTCAATATGTAGCGCTTACGGCACAGAGTCACTTGAATGACTCTCTTTGATTAAATGTTTGGCAAAGGATGATGAGATATCTCCTTTCACCCGACACGTTTTATGTTCTCGAGCCCTTATAGAGATGGCTCGACCAGATAAATCGAAGACCAGATGACTCGAAGTTTATTCCTTCGCTTATTTGACGCGAAGGATATTATTGTTACACCAATCTAAATATAGTTTTCAGACGGCAGAGGAAATATGGCTGAAAAGGATCGTAAAAACGATTTCGAACAAAACTATCAGAGTGATAGAAGCAAAAAATCTTGCAGTTTTTCGCTACTCTATCGTTAATCGGACAAGTTTCAATGCAACTACGTTATCTTTAAGGTAATCTCTCACAACACAGATTCAAATCATCGTCATTGGTCATTGAATCCTAAGATTGGTTGAACGAAGTCCTTTATCCTTCCTTATCTAATGCTAGTTCCCTTACTTCTTGGCAGTTCTTATTGTTTACTCTTTTCTTTATTTGTCGTATGTATTTATCCCTTGGCCTTCTAGTTTTCCTTCTATTATGTGCTTCACCAACCAACTATGCCTCAGAGTGTGCCCTATCCTTCCTATCAGGCTCGTCTTTTCCGTTTAGTACTCGATATTCTCTCCCAGTCTGAATGCCGCTTTATTCATATTACCTGTCCATTTCATCTTTTGCATTCCTCCCCGGCACCAGGTTTCAAAAGCTTTGAGTTTTTTTCTGGTTTGCTCATCCATTCTTTCCGATCCATACATTTCCGGTTCATCTTTCCAATGTGGAATGCCACAAACTACTCGGGTAGGTTTAGTAGGGACAAGGGGTGAGAAACAGAGCTTCACTTGAAGATGATAAAGTATCATCTGAACTAGTCTTATTTACCATATTCAGTGGAAATAATCGTATCTATTTGTTTTTTATTAATATCAGGAATGTTTAATAGATTTTTATTTTTACTTACAAATTCAACTTTTTTCATGTAGAATTTTTTTTGGTGTTTTATCGCCGCATTTTTGGCAGGTAATAATTTCTTCATGCATTGCTAGGCACGGCTTAAGTGCTGCTATAGGATTCAGCCGCATGAGTTGAGGGCTTCTTAGATGTCCTCAAATCCCTTGCTTTCCATTTTTGTTGGACACCAGGGGTGCAGCATTAGTTATATTGTATCCTTTAAAATTTTCTCGGCCTATGGGGAGAGTGGGTAGCGTAGCGGTTTCCAGATTTACCCGAAAAAGCCTAATAATTATAATAAGGATGTCTGCGGGTTCAAAAAAAACGCAGAAACCTATCCAGAGTCTGATATATGTCAAAAAATGGAATACATCGTTCATTTCAAATTGTGGAATACATAAGCATTAACAGTAGTTATGAAAAAGAAGTTATTAGAGCAGGCTGATACAATACTTGGTGAGAATCACGGGGTAAAATCAGTGAAAAAGAGTGGGTGACCTCTGTGAAAAGGAATAGTAGAAGTAGCATGGGCGAGGTAGGCGCGGTAAATGCAAGGATTTGGAAAATCTGGGATAATGGGAATGGAGTTTCTAAATGAACCAGACTAATCAGGCAAGGGAAGCCAATGGAGAATCAGAATGACCCTTAATAGGACGACATTAAGGGTGCCCAATGTTTTTTTATTGCTTTTTAACGCTTATTCAGAAGACGTGGTTTGGGAAGCATGAGGAGGAGTAGGTAGTAGAAGTGGTAATAAAGGTGGGAGTAGCTGTGGTTAAATCAGTGAGATTGGCTGATGGCCAAGCGTTGGTTTGTCAGTGAGTAAATGAGTTACAGAAGATGATAAATGCCCTAGAGGTGAAGTGCAACAGGTCTGGAATGAAGATATATCATAAGAGGACGAAGGTAATGAGATATTCTAGAAGTAAGACTTTTGTGAAATATAAGGTTGGGAGAGCATAATCTAAAGCGGATTAAGCTAAGGGTGATGTTTTGGAGGAGCATGGTTTTGGTGGCACACGAGAAAAAACTGTACAAAATCTGCTAATCAGACGGTTGACTTCCCAATGATAAACTTCATGTCGACAAATGAAACAAAATATTTAGTAGTTTCACAAGAAATGATTCCGCTGATTATTTTCGGGATTTCCATCAGTCGCGTGTCCCAATCGTCAACGTACCGAAGGCTGATTCTTGCACTATCTTCAGGGAGTAAATATAGGGCTCCGCAATGATGTTATTATATGAGTTGATGTTTAAAGAATGTCTAGCGGTACCTCTTCTAGTCTTTCTTTACCTGCCGGATTGCACCTTAAACGGCCATTCTATCATGACTTCTCTCCCGAACAAGAAATTACTTATTAAACTCTTTCCTTACCCTCTATCATACGCCTCTGCGTGGGCTCGCAGGGTGGTATGAAGTTGTACTTAGGCATGTACTATATTTCTTCATCTCATCCATGGAATCTATTCTATTAAGATCCCTTCCCCTCTATCGTGACCTTCAACATCCTATCGCTTATTGTTGAACACCTATTCTTACTCCTAATCTTCTCCAGCATTTTCCTCTCCTCGCCCACTTTTCCAACTACTTTCTCGTTCATCTTCCATTTTGTCCATTCCTTCTCCATTTCTCTCCATCCTGTTCATCTACATAACCTTGTTAATCATTTCCTATATCTTATTTTGCTATATTTAGATTACTGCTCCGTACAATGCTTCACATCATTCTGGCAATAATTGCTTTACATTGCGTTACATCGCTACGCGTCTGAGGTAGGTACTGTTCATCATTTCTTACCTATAAATGAACGTCATTTTCGTTTGATAAAATATCATCTTCTCTTCTCTTTCTTTTTATTTTCTTCTTCTTTCTTCTTCTCCTTCTTCTTTCTTTTTTCTAATTCTTCATCAACTTTTAACTTCATTGACTTTTCACTTTTACATCAACTTCATCAATTAACTTTCGGAATGTTATGACTTACACATTGTAGTTTAATAGTAGAATAATGTTAGCAAAAGAGTTTATTGCTTGCAAATAAACTGATTATTTATGCCTCATGCGAGAATATTATAAGAAGACTGGTGAAATTGTTAAATACCGGACGAATAATTCCATGTATTAAAATTTACCTTGTCTTCGCGCTATCCTGTCTTAGCTAAAACTGAGGGGAAATACTAATACATTTGGAAGCACCTTCCTTTATGCTCCTGGTTCCGACTTTGGACCTTTTTTCTTCTAATCGTTTAGATAATTAATGATGGCCGAACGTCCTTGACTTGCGTTTTCAAGGGTGATATGTGATAATATTTTCAAAATACAGCAATTCTCGACTGCATGAATCCTCTTGAGATGGCGGGAATAGTATATGGTTAATATACTTAAGATGTCAAACGGAGGCAAAATTACTTACAATGGTAGATATTCAATCACTAATAGAGAGTTGTGGCCTAACGTTGTACCACGAGAACGATACTCCGAATACGCTTTTAAAACTGGTAAATCTTGTGGTGACTATTCGAAGGTGAAGACTCGCAAGTGATTCTGCGTATGGCTTATACTTTTTGCGTTTTAACCATTGAATTGGGCTGACAGCTATTTATCGTCCAAAATCAACTACAAAATAAAGAGGACTTATTAATTAGAGTCCATACAACTTCATCGGAGTTATTTTATAAAATTCTCACTTTTCTAAAAATCTCACTTTTCCACCCCATGAGAGTTATATTACATATGTGAACATAATTCATGTCTGCAACTGCGAATTTCATATCTGCTATTGCAGTAATGATAGATCCTTGCCTTGTTCTTTCCTTATTAACATTTGATCGATTTTGGTGGATTTAACTAATTAGGTTTAACAAATGATTGGAATTTTTCTCTGACTCAAGGAAAAATTGAGGCTCTATAAATTGACTTTTTCAGTCTCTTTATTTACGTTTAAACATTAAAACATCATTGAATCAATATCTGAAAGAAACGAGGCTGCTTTCAACTGCGCATTGAAATGTCTTACCTAAAATACTCAATTGTAATGATTAAAACGATCGATACTTGACCCTCACGGTTTACACGGATAGGAAGCGGTCTCGTTGCGTTCTGGGGTCTGGCGGTGTAAACGTCCTGTGCCCCGTGTCCGACAAGATTGAGGCATCCAGGGACGCGCAAGTGGAGGAGGAGATAAAAGTAAATTTCTTTTGAGACGAAAATGAGGCGAGGATTTTATTCTTCCCTGTAATGCCCCACTTTACCCGCGGCCCCTGTTAATGTCGCGGGTCGCCCGTAAAATGTGACGTCATTCTGCGTTTTGGTCGGGTAAAGAATTTCTTTCTGTAAAATCTTAATTAGCCGAACCGCCCGCCGGCTCTTGGGGAAGGAACGCCGCGCCGCGAGAATGGTTTTAACTTCTCCGGGAGCACCTTTTATCGCGGCGCCCCGGCAATTGTACTCGGCGGCCGTGAAAAGACCCGTGCCTCTCGCAGTGGCGGCGAAAGACGCTTTGATGTTGCGCTCACAAACAGACGCGGGAGTGCAGTGTGTGGCGGAATGCATTTGTGAAGTTCCAGTGGGTCGATTGTAGCGCCGTCGAGTTGATTGTTGTAGAGAGCGGTGGAAGCCAGTACGAAACGGATAGACGAACGCATGTACTATTTACTACTTCTAACGTAGTTCTGTTGCGTATTTGAACTCCATGCTTGTTTCCCTGAGATTATTTAAAGCTCTATTCACCAAGAACTAAGGCTTTTGCGGTGCTTGACGTTGATCTTCATTTTTCGGGATCTACCGCGTATTTTTGTTGTATAGTGACAACAGTTTCGCTGACACTACAGTCAGCGTCTTCAGGTCAAAGATGCCGGTTCATGAGTTTGGCCCTCATACCAAAAATTGACGGGAATCAGGTCTTATATTATGAGGGCCCAACTCATCGCCGGCATCTTCGACCTGAAAATGCTGACAGCAGTGTCGGCGAAACTGTTGTCACTTCACAACAAAATACGCGGTAGATCTCGAAAATGAAGATCATTGTATTCACCAATATCGGATGTATGGCGCGAGAGGCCTTCTGCGTTTGTCAATTATGAGAAAGATTTAAGATTTCAATGAGTGATTAGCCTGTTAGAATTCCCACGTTTCTTTTAATTATAAAGGAATTAACTTAAAAGTTTATTCACCGCATATAAATTTGTGAAGGGGGTACGACGCGACGTGGCTATAGCAACCAGGAAATTTACACGTTTGGTCATCCCTAGAGGTAAGAGTAAGGTTAGACGGTTCGATATGTGGTGAAACCCCGAAAACTCTTAAAAAACTATTAATGACATAAATTTCCTTTAAAATGGACCAGCAGAGGTGGATATGATGTTATATTTGTATCTCCTTTCCTTTAGTCATGTTTTACTTTTCGAAGTTTACAAATCGAACCTCCATTCATAATCATATTTTCATTCAGTGTAAGCGTACCTCTACCACTGGCCTGATAGTTCCCGCAGGTTTTCTGCAAGATATTATGGTGAGCATATTTTTTTTGGAGTTGCCATGAGAAACGTGACCACAGTCTCGAATGGGAGAGGTGGTTCGGAAATGGAGAAGTAGTGGGGAGGGACGAAGAGATGATAGTCGTTATTTTACTCACAGGTGAGTTTTTTGTTGGAATTTGAAAATTGAATTATTTATGGCTATTTTGTTGCATTGTTTATTTCATATTTTTATCATTTTGTCTCTTACGTAGAATCTGCGGATAAAGTGTTGTTGAGATATGATATCTCTGTGTCAACTTAGAACTTATGTGATTTAAATTTTTCAATCTGCCTTAGTTTTTCACATAGCTTTTGCAACCAATTTGGCTCCCGCCTGTCCTTGCAATTGGTAAATGTAAATACGTTGAGAATATAAAGGACATATCCTCTCACTTTTTACCCTCTCCCTCCGTGAAAATCTCACATTATCTTGAGGACCGTCTGCATGTAAGAATAACCGAGTCAAAGATATGATTTTCTAACGCGTGCCCTTACGCTAAAACTCATATGAATTGTATTAGTGCTGAGGAATGTTTTGACGTATGAATGTTATTTTTTAGGATATGCCCTTTATGAAAAGTTGAATCTGAAAGTCACTAATCGAAACAGTAATTAGAGGTATGACTTCGGGTACTTCGTATTCGGCGCAAGTAGCGGTCATGCTGCCGAATCGTATTTAATGCGGTGGTAGTACTACGTGATAGTCATCGACTTTAATCGCGGTTCCTGCCACATTATTTTCCGAGGTCGTGCCGTGAACTTTTATATTTTTTGCTTCTATCCAAAATCTATGGAAGCGGTAGTAGAGTCGTTGCAGTGGTAACCACAGTTCTTAAATGGTGGGGAAAATTACATTGAATAGGGTAAAGTAGTGTGTTATTAGTTGGACAGACTTTTATAGCGAAAGCTTCCGCTGCGACCTAAATTTCATCTTCAGCATCAGCTGCGTGTATCATCATTGAACTGAACACCTACGTAAAAGGAGACGTCTTGGTCTCTTTGGAACCCACTTGTCCTGATGACTTCTTCAGTGATTGATGAGAAACTATATTCATTTCAGTGTCGACACACGGAGCTAAAGTTAACTTGATAAGATAAAGATTTACTCGTATTTTCATCGTTACAATTCATAACTCTATGGATTCATTGGTTCACATTATTGGTATCGATAAAAATTTTATTGTTGCATTGCACGAAAAAAGAATAATATAAGTGAAAATCGTTACTATGTGGTTGATAAAAGTAGACATTAATTTTAATGTGCTAAATAGTCTTAATTTGCTACCACCAATTTTAAAAGAGATGATGGTTAATGAGGTCTGAAATACATACTAATTTCATCGAAAAATTATCAATTGCAGAAAAAATCGTAGAAAAGGATTGATGATACGAATATTAATTTAGTTTTAATATTTCTTCTCAGATTCAGAGAAATTTTCACTGAATAGGACGTGGTCCTTTTTGAGTGGATACTAAATTCCTCATGGACCGGAAGCTCCCAAGGAAATTCAAAAGGCTTGCGCCGGCAAGAATGCTTCTCGTTCAGTTTCCCGACAATTCTGGCGGTGGGTACTTTCCAGGGGTCACATCGACCAAAATTATACTTTATTTATACTTATTTTTTACATGGCCAGGTTTTTTTATGTTTTATTATTCATTTGTAGAAATTAATATTTTTCGAATTAAAGTGAAACCATTGATGAATTTATGATATTAAGCCAAATATTTTCTCAATATTTATTTTAATTACATTGTGTCTTTAACTTTTACTCTTGACTTTAGTTTTTAGTCTTTAGCGTTAGTTTATCAAATTTCATCGAACTTTTTTTTCAATCTTTCCATACGTTTCTCTTATTCTTGTGCCATTTTTGTTATTAGACCGCCTTTGCTTTGTTAACTTTTTTATCTCCCATAATTTATTTTATATGAGTTCTATATAATCGTTGGTTCCATGATGCTGTGAAATCGTATATTTTTTGTTTTTCGTTGATATTTGGTGGAACTCATTAATCTCTCCAGTTCTCAACTTATCCCTAGTCTTTATGTCCTTATACTCTGGGTAGAAGCATAGTTGGTGATCCAGGTCGTCAGCTTCGTCACTCACTTCATACTCACCATATTCATCCGTAGTTTTCATCCATATTCTTTTCGTGTGCGCCCCGACCTCTGTTGGCCTTTTTCGAATTACGGTTACGGAACGGAATTTCAACGGAATCCTAATCGCTGTTCTTTTTCTTTTTGCTAAATTTTTTTAGCCCTTTATTATGTCGGAATAGACTTCTTCAGCGTATTTGTAGTTTTTTGTCTTTGGTAGCGGTTACTGTGAATTTCGACCCCCAGCGTCCACAGAGATTTCACTCTCGTCTTCGCGTATTGTGTGCCGTTTCGAGGGTGGATATTGCCGTGTGCGGACTACTCCCGCCCTCTCGCTTCACGGTCGACCTCACCCTCGCAACCGATTCGTATCCCACCCATCCGACTCTCCCCCACCTGTCGGAAACGGGTCTCCTCGGTGACCGTGCATATTGTCGCCCCCAGCGCCGCATTGTTGTTGTCGTCCTCCGCCGTCGACCGGTTCGGGGGCAAAGCTCGCACACTTCCGGCCGTAGCGATGACCTTCTCCCTCCCTCTCTGTTCCCGGTGGCTCTCAATATACGCGTGCTCCTCGCCGCTGCCGTCGGAGTAAAGAGGAAAGCGAATGTTAATCCCCGCGTTCCACGCATTATAACCACGCCTTCCCCTCAAACACAATCTCTCCCGACTCCCTCCTGCGTCATGGCGTGTGTTTGGGCGTTCGGAGAATTTTCGTGTTGACGTGCCTTGTGAGACTTGATTGATTGCTCCGCTTGCCCTTTTAAGCCTTTGCGAAAAGTCTCCTCCTGCGAAAATTATCTTTCAGTTCCCTCGTTTGTTTTGGCAAACTACGTCATATGCCAGACCACCAATGTTTCTTGGAAAATTTCCTATTCTAAGAAAAATTCTTGGAAAATTTCCTATTTCTAATTAACTACCGTACTTAAGTACATTTTTGACATATTTTTGAACCTGCAGCAAGCTATGTTTTTTTCACTGCCCAATTTAATTTTTCTTGTGAAAACTTCAATCCTCATGACCAAAATCAGCTATTGCTTAAAGTTCTATGTGCATTACAATGGTTGTAAAAACATTTTTTAAATGTACTAATGTTACCCCATTGATTGGGGTCAATTTAGTACGAGCGTATATCTTATTGAAATAACATAGCAGAGACTTGTGTACTATTCTCACCCCATCACAAACGTTTCCTCAGATTCTCAAGAAGTAGCAAGGCCAATTTCTGATTAAAAAATAAGTTTTCAACATGTTTTAAGATTTTTAAGAATATTTTGTCTATTTCCTACTTCACGATCGTCTCTGTGTTAGGTCACCAAAAAATAATAGAAGCCACACCAAAATAGATATCAACTTTTATCACAGAGTAACAACAAAAATGCTGAAAAAACTTTTAAGTGGGAATAAATTTAACCCTGTCTCTTCATCCTTCCTTTAAGAAGGTCAGTCTTTGACCTCAGTCTCTGTTGTGTAGTTTCGATAAGGCCTTGATCCCAATTTACGAACATACTGCCGTATTGTTTCTGGAACGAAAACGTTGTCTTTTATATTGAAAAAATATGTGTACTAAACTCACCCTCCCAACCTGTAGACTAAACAGGTGTACTAAACTGACCCCACCAAGCTTCATATTAACATTTTAGCAAACTACTACATTAACGAATGCAGATAGAAATACATATGTTATCGCAAATTAAACAGGGATATATTGTTACCAAAATTCACACTTACCTTGGATTCGGGAACAATCGCAATCTTGTTGACATCAATAGATTTGTAGAACTGAACAACTCACTCCTAAAACAGACTTGTATATAACCTCCTGTTGTGAGAATTCAAAATCGAAAGAAACGATTGTTGACCGGTGTAACCAACCCAAAGAAACTTTACCTACACAATAAAACTGACATCTCTTGTCAAATTTTTGAACTACGACAAATTATCAAATGCTAAATGTATGAAAACGAGGTTGTAACATTTTCACCCCTACGTACTAAAGTAACCCCCCTTTACGGTACTTCTTACCGATCAATCAGACTTTAGTTTGAATGAAACAGCCTACGGTTTCGTGCCCTATCCTATGGGCGTAGTTATTTAAGTGCTATGCGTAAGGCACTCTAGTATGAAAATTCATATTACTTAATGAGCATAGAAGCTGAATTCAGCTCATGGTCTCTAAGAAGGAAAGGCAATGCCTTAACCACCCCACTAACGTGATCCCCTCCAAAGTTTTATATTGGAAATATCCTCTCCAATAATTGGAAACATTGCATATATTGGAATAAAATGAGTTACTAACATGTAAAACTTGACTTCTAGCTTAAGTCCCTTTTTGCCAGCGATTGGAAGAATTCCTGATGCGGAACTGAGATTTTTGCATACTTTTCTCTTTATATGTGGCAAAGCTTCTTTATCTTCTTATATAAAAAAAAATTGGCCTGCAGCCTTCGTACGTTTGTGTCCGCAAAACTTGAGAATGGCTGGACCGATTTGGCTTATTCTTTTTTTACAATGTTTATAATGGTCAGAAAAAGGTTTCTTTGGAAATAAATAGTGATTTATGTTCTCCGGTTTGACTCCAGACGAGTCAATGGGTTTCCATAAGAAATACATATAAAGGTCACTTTTGATGCCTGTAGACTATTTTTCTTTTGCATATTTAAATCAGAAATAATGGTCACACAGAGTTGCGATGAAAACCATTTTAAAGAAAAATAAATGAAAATTCTTTTTCCTGTAATAAATTTTTGTTTTCAAACTGATTTAATATAAATTTTGAAAAAAAAAACATCCATAAAATTGCTGAAAATTGATCCACTTCGGCTCTGTCTCCTTGACGACCGATAGCATTGCTGAAGCCGGCTGGCAGATATTTCTCAACATAATAATTGACACGGCGATTTTCATTTGCTATTCGTGTGGTGAAGTCGTAAATTGAGCAAACCTCCCGAGCCCTGAAAAGCCGCATCTCCGGAAACCAATGAGCCATCTAAAATAGAAAACCCAACCGGTCTGCTATCCCAGAACACACATGGAGCGGAACATCTCACTACATAAATATGGAGGAGGCGATAATTCGCGTGTTTTCATACACGGCGCGACAAAAATCTCCCAGCAATGGTGAAATCTTCGGTGCGCTTCGACAGAAGAAGCTGTAACGTCTGACGTTTTACATGTAATAATATTTGTTATTAGTTCATTCACATGGCTCATGTCATTTTATTAATGTTTTTGTAGGTTAATTATGTTTTCGTTTATATTTGACTGTTGCGACGGTGGGTTGTGAGAGGGTTGTTGATATAGAGGAGAGGGGATTGTCGACTAATAAATAAGATAGAGAAGACGTGTGAGAAAATCTTCTCTGGAGAGTAAAAGTATTTTTAGCTAATTAAGCCTGTTCTGACGCTACATAGCGCCATCTTTCGGAAAACAACAACGTCATCTGCAATTGTTATATGGTAGAAGAAGATGAGAACATTTGTTGTATTCGTTCACATGGATGTGCTTAATTACCTGGTAAGTGATTTAATCATATATTTTTTAATATCAAAATGTTAGTTATTTTGATTCCCACTGTTGCATTCAATTCAATTCATTTTTTCATGCGATTTGATTATCTGTTTTCGTATTTCAAATGGTTAACGACTTCGATGATGATTTTTGTATTCAATTCCATTCATATCTTTCGTTTTTTCCAGTTGATCGTCGTATGTGTTTTTGCCGGCCATAGGACGAGTTTCATCAGTTGAATCGAGAAGAGGAAGAGCAGCTCAATCGCCTTAACAAAGTCAAGAACAACTAGATCAACATCGAAGACGTATACCATTGCATTATCTGAATGCTTAGTATCTGTAAGTCACAATAAAAGACTCTTAGTCATAGTGCGGCATCCTTTAGTCTTATGTCATAGTACCGCATTCATTAATAATCTGTAATGCCTCGCCCACGATCGAAAACTGGCCGCCTTTCTCGAAAAGTAATCACTAAACGTCAAAGCAGATCAAACCGCACTGATCAAGAACGCTTGGACGAAAACGAACATGTTAGAGTCACAATGTCTCACAGGCGAGTTGAAGAACTGTCAGATCAGCGGGAAGAAAGACTTGGAAGTCTCAAGAGTTGAATCGAGAAGAAGAAGAGCAGCACATTCGTCTCAACAACGCCAAGAACATTTTTGATCTACATAGAAGATGTATGCAGTTGCAATATCTCGATAATCGTGCGTCATATCGTACCAAATTGCTTTTTCATACGTACCGCATTTTCAATACAATACCTCTTGTAAATTCATTCAAATTGGAAAAATGGACAAAGTTTGTCCGCTCTGCAAAGCAATGAAATTTAAAGGAGAAACCCCGGGAATGTGTTGCGCGAGCGGAAAAGTGAAGCTGCCTGAACTTGAGCTGCCTATTGAACCACTGAAAAGTTTGCTGAATGGAATTACAGATGATTCAGTTAATTTCCTCAAAAACGTCAGAAATTATAATTCCTGTTTCCAGATGACTTCAATCGGCGCTAACGTTATAGTGGAGCATTTTACGCCGACATTTAAAATTCAGGGACAGATTTACCACACAGCTGGGTCTTTGCTTCCTTTTCCCAGCGGTAACCATATATTTCTCCAAATCTACTTCATCGGAGATGAAAATGACCAATTGAATACACGCTGCCGAATCTCTACTGGAATCAGAAGGCATATCGTTGACTCATTGCAAAAAATGTTACATGACGACAATAATTTAATTCGCATGTTCAAAAATGCGCTTGATCTCATGCCATCAGACATCCATTGAATTATTATACGTGCTGAACGAACACCAGCCAGTGAGCATGTCAGACGATATAACGCGCCAACCATTGATGAGGTAGCAATTGTCGTGGTTGGAGAAGAATTTCATCCTCGCGATATCGTTTTGCAGCGCAGAAGCGATCAAGTACAAAGAATTGCGGACTCATAGATGTTACGATCCATTGCAATATCCAATCATGTTTCCAGACGGTCAAGATGGTTATTATTTTAACATCAAAATGATAAATACAAACAGCGGTGAATATACAGGCAAAAAAGTTTGTTCAATGAATTATTTTTCCTATCGGATTAAGGTACGTGAGAATGAAAATAACCATATTCTGAAATGTCGTCAGCTCTTCCATCAGTACATCGTCTATATGTACGCGAAAATAGAGTCGGAACAACTACTGTTCATCAGGCTCGATCAAAAGAAACTGAGATCAGAATAATACATACATTTGAGAGACGCGATAAGTAATGATGGAGATATAAGCAACATAGGAAAGATCACCATTTTGCCTGCCACATATACTGGTAGTCCGCGACATATGCACGAATATGCGCAGGACGCTATTACGTATGTGCGGAAACATGGTCGTCCTGATATTTTTATTACATTTACATGTAATCTATCATGGAATGAAATAAAGGAGATACTACTTCCAGGACAAACTCCAGCTGATCGCCACGTCATAACAGCACCCGTTTTCAAACAAAAGCTAAGACATTAATTGATTTCATCACTTCACTACACGTTTTCGGAGAAACACAATGTTGGATGTACTCTGTCGAGTGGAAAAAAAGAGGATTTCCTAATGTGCGCATTCTTATATGACTTCAAGATAAGATAATGCCAAATGAAATCGACAAAGTAAAATCTGCCGAAATACCATATCCCGCAATTGATAATGAATTGTTTGAAGTGGTGACCAAGAACATGATACACGGACCATGTGGAGCTTTCAATACAAATTCTCCGTGTATGATCGATTGAAAATGCTCTAAACGGTATCCTCGAGAATTGGTAAAAGACACTATTACTGGCAATGATGGTTACCCACTATATCGACGAAGAAGTACAGAAGACAATGGAAAATCAATTACCTTGAAAGTAAGAGGGCATGACTCTGAAGTCGATAACTGATGGGTTTTTCCATATTCACCACTTTTATCGAAAACTTTCAAAGCTCACAGAAACGTTGAGTATTACAATTCTGTGAAATCCATAAAATCCATTTGAAAATACGTCAACATATGCAGCGATATGGCCGTGTTTGTAGTTTCATCAGGAAGTAACTCAACTGAAATCTGTCAATATCAAATGGGTAGATATATCAGCAGGAATGAAGCAGTGTGGCGTATTTTAGGATTTCCAATCCGCGAGATATGTCCAACTGTCGTTCTTGCTGTTCATCTTGAAAACGGACAAAGAGTGTATTTCACGGAACAAAACGTACGAGACAGAGCAACAAATCCACCGAACGCAACATTAACAGCTTTTTTTCTGTTATGTCCAACGGATGATTTTGCAAGAACTTTGTTGTATGCAGACATTCCGACTTATTACACTTGGAACGCAACAAGAAAGATTTTTGAAAGAAGGAAGAGAGGCAAAGCAGTAGTTGCACAACCTGGACTATTTACATCAAATGCTTTTGGAAGAATATACTCTGTACATCCGAACAACGCTGAATGCTTTTATTTTCGGTTGCTTCTGATTACCGTTCGTGGTCCAACATCGTTTATACATTTACAAACAGTGAATGGAAAGTACATAATACATATTGGAGTGCGTGCGAAGCCTTTCATTTGCTGTAAAACGACGACAAGTCATTGGAAGATTCATCCACTACTTCTATTCCATTTCAAATTCACACACTGTTCGCAATTATTTTATCTACATGTTCGTTGTCACAACCTGTACAATTGTGGGAAAAATACAAAGACTATATGGCTGAAGTTATTCTGCATAGATTGCGTCAAGAAGAACAAAATCATGGCTTGGATTTCACAGAAGAAATATACAATGAAGCGCTGGTTTGCATTGAGGGTCTTTGTCTTGCAATGTGCGGCAAGTTGTTGGCTCAATTGGGAATGACAGCACAAATATTGAATATCAGTGCAACATTCGACAGAGACCTGCTCAGAGAGCAATCATACAACAGAAATGACTTACAGCTGTTCGTCCAAGAAAATATACCGAAACTTCTTCCAGAACAAAAGATAGCATTTGATGCCATCATACAAGCTGTGGCCAACCCATCCGGTGGGTTGTACTTTTTGGACGCTCCAGATGGAACTGGAAAAACGTTCTTAATTTCCTTGATCCCTGAAAATCCGTTCAAAAGGCCATATTGCGTTAGCGCTTGCGTCTTCAGGCATTGATGCCACGTTGATGGAAGGCGAGAGAACGGCGCATTCAACTCTTAAACTGTCACAAACATGCAATTCACAAAAAACCCAGCCTGAAACATTTCAAAATGAAATCATCAGGAATGCCTGAATCAGCCTGAAACATTTCATTTCATCAGGAATGGGAAAGGTTCTCCAGGCGTGGAAAATTATTGTATGGGATGAGTGTACAATGGCTCACAAGAAGTCATTGGAAGCATTAGACCACACATTGAAAGACTTGCGAAATAATCAAGGTCCATTTGGTGGAGCATTGGTGTTACTATCCGGTAACTTCAGGCAAACGCTTCCTGTTATACCTCGCTCAACACCAGCTGATGAATTGCATGCCTGCTTGAAATATTCAACGTTTTGGAGCACTGTAAATAAAATGCATTTAACAACAAATATGAGAGTTCAGCTTTAATGCGATCCAGTGGCTGACATATTTTCAAGACAAGCACTCGAGGTCGGTAATGGCACTGTACCTACAAATCCAGAAACAGGAAAAATCACCTTCCCATCTGATTTCTGCAACACCGTGAATTCAAAAGGAGAATTAGTAGACAAGGTTTTCGTAAGCATCGAAACAAATTATCGAGATCACGCATGGTTGAGCGGAAGAGCCATTCTAAAGGCTAAAAATGTCGACGTTCACGATATGAACAACATCATTCTGAACCGAATCGCAGGTGATACAGTGACATATAAATCCATTGACTCAGTTGTGGATCAAAGCGAAGTAGTGAATTTTCACAGGAATTTCTTAAATTCTCTTGATCTTCCCGGATTACCGTCATACATTCTGAATTTGAAAATTGGAGCGCCAATTATATTACTCCGAAACATTAATCAGCCAAATATATGCAATGGCACACGATTAGTAGTTTCAAGATTGATGAATAATCTAATTGAAGCAACAATTCTTACTGGACCTCATAAAGGTGAAGACCTGCTACTTCCACGAATTCCGCTCATTCCGACCGACATGCCGTTCGAGTTCAAACGACTTCAATTTCCAATACGCCTTGCGTTTGCTATGACTATCAATAAATCGCAAGGGCAATCTTTGCCAGTGTGCGGTTTGAATTTATAAAACTATTGTTTCTCTCATGGGCAATTATACTTCGCATGCTCCAGAGTCTGTAAACCGTCTGATCTTCATGTTTCTACCAAAAACGGACGAACAAAAAATGTAGTCAATCTATTAGCTTTACAATAAAGAATTATTTTTTATGGAAAAACATCGTTTTTCTTTTCTTTCCGTTTTCTTCCTTTCATTCCTTTCTTCCGTTACCGACCTCGATTAATTGTCTTGAAAATATGTCAGCCATTGGATCGCTTTGATGCTGAACATAGCCACAGCAACGCAAAGCAGGGTAGGAAATAGAATGATGTGTTTTCTCGGTGAATCTATGTTCGCGATAGTACTTTTACTTATTTTCCCATTCATTTGATATCAGTCTGAGCCGCAGCGAAGCGTGGCCGGGTTTAGCTAGTTTTGAATATTTACTGAGCATATGCAACACAAAAATGCACATGTGCAGTGATAGCGGCCTATACTACAGGATGAAAAATCGGTTTGTGAAACTTTCGTTCGACTTGGCGTTAATAGGTTAATAATTCAGGCAGTTAATTAAGAAGAGAAATTTTCAAATAGTCTCAGCCCATTTACTGAGTTTATCAGGTAAGGCATTCGTCATTAATATATCGAGATAATTCTAATTGCCATCCTTAACCCACCCTAATATTGCTTTGTATACTGCTTTATTTATGTAGTTCACAGGGGATATCTCGATATTTTAATATCAACGTCTAATAAATAGCGATTGGCAAATATAAGAAAGTAGCTAAAATCTTTGATTACGGATGTCCTCATATGGGTGCGTGCATATTGATTGCTCAGCTTCACTAAGGAATAATCATTCGCGTTTGCCGGGATTTCCTAAACTTAATCCTTTTTCTCTTTCGTCCGCCTCATCTTGTAATTGGTAGTTGAGAAAATGATTTTTTAAAATGGTAGCAGTTCGATGAATAGATGTCATAAAACTACGTACATTAGTTGACTCGAGGGTTTCTCTTCAAAACAGCGCCTACAACCACGCGTCAGTTCAAAAGTTGGTCACCGTGTACTTCAGAAGTTATTATGACATTTTGATCCGTTCTTATACTAAGCCTGTCTTGATACTGTACGGACAGACCTGTACGGATGATACGTAGGTGTATTAAAACAGTGATTTTTAAGTCTAAGATATGTTAATGAGAGTAATTGCAAGCTATAATTATTGGTTTCTTGTGACTAGCAGCATTTTTCGTTTCTCGTTTGCATCTCATGCCTGGATTCCAGAGTATGGAAGGATGGATCATTTTGGTCACAGAAAAGTTGACGAATTATTTCATTTATCTTTTTGTGCATAGTAATTTTGTTGCTTCAGAATTATTTTGTACGACGACCATATATGTCTGGCCATCAAAAATCCTCCTTTTCATCCTGATTCCACCTTAAGAAGACACCTCCACGCCGTAACTTGTTTCGGCATGCCGTGGCCTACTGGTCGAGGTCTGTACCGCATTGCCGGTTCAGCCCACTGGCTTGCGGTATACCATCTTAGCCCTTATTGAATGACTGACTTTGCCCTCTCTTCTACCGCAGTGTTGAATCTGGCCGGCCAGGGTAGCTTCCCACCATATACATCATCTGGCTGAGCATAATTGTGCTGAGAATCATTGGAAGGTGTTCCGTGGAAGAAAAAATGCCCAAGGAAGAGAAGGATGTAGTGTCTTCGGAAATGCACTATATGCGAATAGTTAGCTCTCCGCCCACAGCTTCAATGGCAAGAATTGTTGAAGACGGTAAAATTTTTAGATGTTGTCGCTGAAACTTCTTTTTTGCTTTTGGCTGTGTATATTTGTGTAAAGTTGAAATATGTAGAGGCTTCATTAAACGAGCGAGCTGGTGGTATAGAAAGAGCATGAAGTGCTGAATTATCTAACCGGTATAAGGTGCTTAAAGTATCATTCAAAGATATAACAGTCGGTAACAGATATTTAGCGTCATTTAAAATGTTCCGTGAATTTTTTTCTCAACGAATGTGCCGTGGTTCATTTTAGGTGTACGCGCAGGTAGTTTTTTTCAGCTTGGATACCCATGGTGGACTTGGGGTGATGTATTTTCATATGGTCGAATATACAGCACTTGTTAGTGTTTTTCGATCGCAGGCTTTGAATTTTCTCTTTTCACTCTTTAAAAGAATAATCCTCTATCCAACGTAGCAGCAGCATATGACCTGTAGGGGTGTCTGTAGAACGCTTAAATTCTGCTCAAACATGGTGGATTGACATTCAATGTTTTGTGGTATTTATATTACATTTTCCATTGAATACACTTAAGAGAATAAAATGGATGTGACCATAGATCATAATTTTTAAAATGAGTAGTATAGACAAAATGCGCTATCCACCAAACAGAATAGATCAGTAAACCTACTGTCCAGAGTAGAACTGTTAGACTGATTCATATTATGCTGGATTTTTCAATTTAATCGTGGTATGAGGTTATTTTTAACTAATAGCTAGCATGAAACCCCTTGAAAACATTCACGATAAAATAGCTGATAAGCATTTAAAGATTGAGGAAGCTTGCCATAGCAAACATATGTCTACCAATACTGTTCTTGACGGTTTCATTTACGCGCATAAGCCAATTAATAGAATGCATTTGCATGAACTTTTTAGAAAATATGCCGTTTGCCCGGGATACCTTCATACTTGTTGAAGTATTTTATCGATAAATATTTTAGTTGCCTCTATGCTGACTTTGTGCTAATTACTTAATATATTGCCTAATTGAGAAAATATCGTCTCTTAAATTAATTTCTGTGTTTTGTTTTAACTTTTGAGCTTATGAATTTTGCAATATGTCCCAAAGCAAAAGAGCAGTTTTTTACGCCGCGTGTGGCATTTACTGGTTTCCCGTGTTCGGTTAACTGAGGAGAATAATTATCGAACTTTCACCGTTTCTTCACGCAGTGGTGAATGCTTTTGCTTACGTGTCTGCTCCTTAACCGATGAATCGATTCGGAGAATCTCAAAGCCGTTTGTGAGGTTTCATGATCTAATGATTTCCGAAAATTGATCCCTCTTCCCTTGCTTACACTGCTGATAACGCGTCGCTTTGAAGAAGCCAAGTGTAAATCTTGTGTGCTGGATTTAATGCTCGAACCCTCCGGATCTTTCACGTGGCCTCTGAGAAAATCGCTTCGAAGCGTGTGGGAGCCGTTAAAATTTAATTTCCTTCATGCTTGTGCATTGCAATCTCGTCCTCAACCTGGTGAGCACTTAATGTGGTAGAGAGAGGTTGATTCATTACCTCGTGCCAAGAGGCATTGAAAAGTAGACTTTCTTTCTGATAGCTTTCGAAAAAAAGTATCATTTCGGAAAGAGTATAGAAGATTAGCGAAACGAAATGGAGAAATTTTCCGATGCTCTCCTACTCTCGCCCGCGGTCCTAACAAACATAAACATGTCAACATTGCCTGTTTCACCCACTACCTATTTAAATTCGTTATGCTTCGACTTAAATGGATTTTTTCCCTCTTGGATGAAATTCCTAAATAGTTGTTAAATTCCATTTGCATTATCTTGATGCTCCGTAATTTCATGACTCAAATATTTTAAAGTGTTTTAGAGCCCTTAAATTCCACTTCTCGATAAGTATTCTCAGAATTAAAAAAATAACTCTGCATTCTTGAGTATCTACGTATAGAAGAACATTTTTCAATCTTTTAATAACATTTATTCGTTGTGATGGTGTATTCTTTATCATCCAGCTCTTCATAAGCAAATTATATCGAAAGAATCGCATCGCAAAGTAATTTCACATGTGTAAAATAATTAATTTTATCCGTTTTCACGTTACCAATTCTAACTAATGCCTGAAATATCTGTACACTTTACTGACTTGTATGATTGAGCTTGCGATATTTAAGCATATACATTGCGTTTGTTTAAAGTGAATCTATTAATCCAAGAAAAATAAATATCTTTCCTGTGACAATGTCGCTGGTGTAACTCGTTAAGTAACTGCGTTTTGGCTGTTTTTTTTGGCGAACGAAATGTCTAAAAAATACGTTGCAATTAAGGTTATGCGATTGTATGCATTGCCAGCGGCAAAAACTTACCCATCAACTAGAATATCATATTCTCTATTCAAATTCATTTGTTGAGCACGCGCACACTACGGCAGTATTTCATCTTCCAAGCGTTGTTGTTCAATTATGTTTAGCAAGATTCGGGCTGCCACGCGTTCAATTACATGTTTTTACCCTTTAAATATAAATCACTATGGAAACATTGTCACGGATGATGCCGCAGGATCTGTATTGTTTTTGATTGATATTGTTCTCTTTGATGAGTGGAATTTGATCATTGTCTACCCTTAAATTATACCTTTGTACGAAGATTAGTGTACATTATTTACTGATAAGTATCAATTTTCCCTGTCGTTTTAGTTTCCCATGACGGTACTATATTGTTTTTGATTGATATTGTACCCATTGATTACTGCCCATCCTTTAATTTTATCTCTTTACGGAAATAATATCTATGTTTTACAGATAATTGGCAATTTTCCCGGTCATTGAGCTTCTCTTAACCGCCGTATAGTTTCTTTTTATCTTCGCTAAGGTCGTCCAAATTTTCAATTCTCTTCCTAAAGCTTCCTAGCTATTCCAGCTCCTTCCCTCCCATCATTCTTCTCAGAATGCCTTCACCTTTCAATAAGTCCTGCATACACTCTGGTCTTCTAGATTTTACCAACTCAAATTTAATTCTATTCACCACCATATTTCAAATTTCTATTCTTTGTCTACCACACCACCATCATTTTCCTTTCATCCTTTTTAAAGTTAATGAAATAAAAAGGGTCATATTCATCTTTCATTCAGTTTAAAACATCATTTTTTTAGTATTTTATTTGGAAAATTACTCGTCAATAGAAAAGAGCTTTTTACTCTACTTTTCAAAATCAGTTGATCAAAACTCAAGGATCCTTACGATTTCCCTTTCCTTTGCTCTTCTCATCCGATATCGTGAATCTCAAGTGTACGCACCACGTCGCTCAACAATGAAGCATCGGTGGGAACCATTGAGGTATGTTGAGAGGGCGCTGCGTCATCAGACTGTAGCCTGACAACCGGAATAACAACCATATTGATAATCCCAACTGTTTACTTACTTTCCTATGGATAGCACGACGGAATGGACGAATTGGCGGATGTTAAGCAAAAATATCAACCATCTGAATGAAATTTTAGGCAAGTAACTTATCAAGCATACATTAGTTACTAATTGCGTTGGATTCTACTCAATTTTACCCTAGTTTTCAGTGGGAATGCGGATTTCTATTAATGTAATTAAATCAACAAAATACGTAAGGAGCATCCACATTGAAGAAGTAGGTTCATGCTGATTTCTAGTAGGTCATCGATGGAAGACATGATAAAATTGCAAATTAGTGCGTTAGTCCTCAAGCGCTCTTGGGAAATAAGGGTCAACAAAGATGAAAGACTGGCTTTCAGTACTGGCCAGCATAGCAAGTGCCCTTTCCATTTACCTCAGTGGTAGGAACCAAAGATAATGTAACGCCCGACCAATTGACTGACATAGCAACAACGAGAGCCTCTACCCCTTTAATTATGGACGTCTGTGGCTGTACGTGTAATGGTCCCATCCTTCAAGTTCTTCCGTTACTGGCTTCAAATTACGCGTCAATTTTAAGTTCCTCCGTTTGCCGACATTTATCTTTGGCTATTTGTTTACGCGACGAATAAAAATTTGTTTTTACCATTTCTACCGAGATTTGGTCAAATATCACGCAAAATATGGTTATTTATTTTGTATTGTACGGTTACCTCACTTGGCGGATATTATTTACTGCTAGTCATGCCTGAATTATCCTCTCAGGAACTTTTCATAGGCGGGATTCCCTTTTTATCGTCTAACATAAACGAAACTTTATTTTTACTTATCATTTTTTGGACACATTTTGACTATAGAAAATGAACTGACTAGCAGACTTTTAATTGAAATAGTATAGGACCGATGAGCCTTTTTTATGAAATCAGTATTCTTTCCCGTGTATACGTACCATTACTTTCGATAGCTATTGCCCCCTCCTGGGCAGTTTGCTCGGGCAATTTGCTATCGCTGTTACCATAGCATAAGACAGTATGTTAAAAATTTCGTCCCGGTAAATGGGCACTAAAATTGTTTCTTTTTTACCTTTACATCATGACTTATTGCGGCAATGAATGAGAAATATTTGTCCTCTGTGAGTATCATGACAATTAATTACCGATTAATTATAACATACTCTTGAAAATATTCGGTGAGCGATTGTTGAAACTATTTCTTAACCAGGATAATATCACGTATGCAAGGTCTGATCACAAAATATTGATATACTTCTGTTTCTCTATACTAGGTTTTTTTTCACCCGTCAAATATTTTAGTTATTTTTAGTGTGTGCGTGATGGATGTAATGGAATCCTGAATGAGCAGGGTTATTTTTTTTATTTTTCTATTTACTTTGTTTTTTTCCAATTTCCCCATTTAATTTCCGCAAGACTTCCATCAGAGTTTTAATCGGCAATTAGTATTTTAGCCAACATAGGAAGCTATTTTGATTGTTAATTTATCGTTATATGGTGGTTTTAATTTGAAATGAAAATCAATGCACTAGAGCTTTTAATTACCAGCCTCGCTTCCTAAAAAGCATTTCTAAATTTTGATTGTAATCACTGCGTTAAAAAATCTCAATGTACAGATTTTTATTTCCATTGTTAATGTAGAGATAATGAAAAATCCGTATTAATTTGCGAATAAGTATTTATTATATACAATATTTAAAATTTGATTGAGTACCCGTTCTTCAAGAAAATTAAGATCTCTCTATCATTTTAGGCTATCGTGTAAAGCTTAATTTATTCATTTAATTTTAATAGCTATTGCATTGTAATACATGCATTTTTTTGACACAAGACTTCTTACCAACTAACGCTAGAATCGTGAAATTTATTCTCTCTTGGAGTTGGTGTCGTCGTTATAAAATGTCTCGTGTGAAAGAATTAACTGCCTCACATGTATCTCGAGAAATTATGAGGAGCTATAGTCATTTTATTTGTTTAAGTATGTTCCCAAATAATCGGATGCAAGGAGTGAAAACCAATCGTACTTTCTCAATCTCCAAAATGTATTTTTACCGTCAACTCCAATCTGAAATATTTTTTTCAGTTTTAGGCAATTATTAATGTTTTAGAAAAGGAAAGAAAGTTAGGCAGTAGGTTGGACTGGTTGATGCTCCCTTCGTGGAGCTTCAACCAGTCATAGCGGATCCTCCTTCAATTCTTTGATTAAGTTATTATTTCGTCAGCCCCGAAACTCATCTTTTCCTTGGTCTTCCCACGTCTCTCCTTCCTTTCGGCCTATAAAAGGTTGCAGCAACTGGCAATCTATGTACGAGTATTTTCTGCCATTCGATTTTAAATGTTGACACCATCTTCTTTTCTTCTCTCTAATCTTCTCATTTATTAACTGTATCATTAGATCCTCCCTGATGTCTTCATTAATTTTTCTGTTTGTCAGGAAACATCCTTGTACACCTCTGAAATTTCTTTTCTGAATCTCGAACGTTATTTTCTTTCATTCCGCCTAGAATTTACATTTTACTCGCATTTTATGATTTAGGAAAAGCGGTTATTTTGTTGAATTCGAGGCGCAAGTTTTTTCCTGCTTTCTTCCTAACATTTTTATGCATTGTTTCGGGTATATTTCGAGGTATGAGAACAATAATCTTCCAACATGTTACATTTGAAGCAATGAAAGTTGTCATCATCGTTTCAGTGTCCATGTGCCATAGAGAAGTCAATGGTAATAATTTACCTATAGAAAGCATTCGAACCACCATCCCTCTTAGCGGTACTTCACTCAGATGGTGTCGGTAGAGCAGCGAGGCGGGTGGTGTAACCCTCCGCCACAGTACCGGTCAATAGGGGCCTACGACACCTGGGGGCGAATGGGCCCAGGATATATATAGCGGTGTCCACCCGCGAGCGGCGGGCATTTTTTGGTAAGGCTCTTGTCGAGTGTATGACGCAAACGGAATTGCTCCCGAGAGACTGACCCACGGCGCCTCTTGAAGACCACCGCTATCTCCACAGCCAAGGTAGCAACATGCCAAACCTCCTATCCTCCCTGTCCTCTTGAGTCTTCTTTGCTATTTTGCTTTCCTTCGAGCCGGTCACGATTCAGGGGACTATTATTGACCGTTTATTTTTCTTTAAGTTAATAAATTAAATTTCTTTGAACCGGTTTTTCTTTCTACCTTTACCGCCACCGCACTCCCTCGGCTACGTAAGTACGGTTCACCTCGACGTGGACTTCCAGTATCCCGACCACCACACCGACCCCTCTCTGCGTTAATTGAAACAGAGAGTGGGAGATGGCGGAGGGGAAAAGGGAGGAATAAATGAATGGGGTAGCGTGGTGTTGGGAAGGAGGGTGGTAGGCCCTACTTTACTCCTTGGGGGTGAATTCGCGGGAGAGGGGGTGGAAGGAAGAATGAGGGGGGATGGTTGGAATGAGGAGAGGGTGAGGCTTTGGCGGAGCCCGTTGGGATGCAAAGAGTTGGTTGCCAGTCGGCGATTCAACCACAGTCCTCGCTCAGCTCACTTCCCTTACCGTTCAGAAATAGGGTTGAGGTGGATATAGAAAAAAAAACCGTACCCCCAAGGAGAACCTCCTTGTTCTGTTCTTAGAACCACTAGAACTGACCCCTCCAACCTCTTACGCCCTATACCTCGGACAAAAGCATACCTTAAATCGTTTCTCATCTCTGGTCCTAATCTATGGAATTCCTTACCGTTATCTTTAAAAATTCTTCCTCGCTGTCTGTTTTTAAAGGAAAACTTTTTAATTATTACTATAAGCAGCATATATGCCAATCATTGAAATTTTTATCCTGTTATAGAATTGTATGTGTTCTCTCTTTCCGCCCGCCATTGGGAGAAACATGAGAGACAGAAATGAAAACCGGAACACAAAATAGTGAACTGTATTAAAGTAATTTAAATGGCCTTGTGCAATTCATGACTTACCCACGTTGTCTTCTATGACTGGTAGTACTTGGCTTCTTATTATGCGAGACGCTCTCTCTCCCATATCACCAGAGCGAATGACATATCGCTCACAAACCAAAAGAGAAGTGACACAAAACACAAGAAAACTTCCGATAGATGTCGCGTAAAAGGAAAGCCACGAATTGCCCTCTGGTGGCCAACAACACAACAGATTAGTGGCGCAAATACCAAACAGTATGTTTCCTAAATGATCTGAGAAATGTTTCTTTTTATCTCTTTGTGATTGACATTATATTTTACATTTTTATCTATCATATTTTACATTGTATTTAGTGTTGATTATCTGTGACTGTGAAATGTTTTGTTTATTATCACTGTGAGATGTTGGCCAGGTATATGTTTTTTTGTTATTTTTTCGAGCAAAGCAGAATTTGATATGTATTTTCTTTTTTTGCTCTTATGAGGAAACCCAGAGCATAATAAAACTTATTCTATTCTGGTTCATCTGAACGTATGTGACAATTCTTGATTAAAATTTCAGTTTTTGCTTTAAGTATAGTCAGATGATTCTTTGTCACGACGACCTTTTCAATGTGAAATCTGTATTAGGCAGTCACCACCGGACCTATGAGGTAATGGCCGCTTTAGACGTTCGGAGACGGATGGGAGAGGTTTAACTTTTATTATTTTTTTCCAGAAGTGTAGGTCCAAAATCAATTTTTACTTCATTCCTGTGAACGTTTTATCATAATAGAAAAAAATTCCGAAGAAACATTCTTCTTCTGGGAAAGGAGCATTAGGAAACATGCGTGACGCCGAAAGAAGAGGAATGGATTAAATAATTAATTTCGAACATTTTTTTCGGAAAACAAGAAAATAATTGCAATGAGCATTTGCTAAAAAATCATCCATTTCACTGTCCGGCTCTTCTGTTTTATTAATAGGTATTGGCAACCATACCTATTTATGATGCATGTATCTTACTAAATAAAATCACGCTACTTTTCCTACTCATTTTAAAATCGGCATAACATACGCAAGTTTTTGAAGTTACTATCTTATTTGCTTTCTAGTATTTTTTTCACGGCAGGCGGTTAAATTCGAAGTTGTTTTTTTTGTTGCCAAGTTAAGTCAAGATTAATGCAGTATTTTTCCTCATTTTACATTAGTTATCAATAAAATAATCCTTTTGTCAGCTTAATAACCGATTGATGATATCGTACAATAAAAAAAAACTTAATTTGAGAGCTATTCAAGTGAATTCTGGGACTAGAAATGTAAAAAAAGGTGAAATTTTTGAAAAAGCTTTAATTTGGCAATATCTCGAAAACCGTGCAACTTTTACTGAGGTCATATTAGGCTGGTTCGGTTCCTCTTAGGCTGCCCTAGCTCCAGCGTCTCTGTGGCGTGACATTTATGGGACACCCTGTACAAGAAAATGATTTGCAAAATGCTTCATATGGAGTATTTTACTATACGGATGTGAAACATGGACCTTGAAGAAGAGGGGAGAAAAGTACTGGGAAAGCTTTTAGATGTGGCTGTGGCGACGAATGGAGAGAATTAGGAGGAAAGATAAGAGTTGGGAATGATGAGGTGCTAAAGAGGATTGGAGAAGTATGGAGTATCTTGAGAGAAATTAAAAAGAGGAAGACTAATTGGATTGGGCATATTTTAAGGAGGACTATTGTTCAGAAATTATTATAGAAGGGAAGACCGAAGGGAAGGGAGGAGAGGAAGGAGAAGGCACGGAATGCCGACAGACATCTAGAAAGGAAGGAGCTATGAAGGGATGAAGAGAGAGGCCCAGGACAGAATGCTGTGGAGGCAGTACCGTTGAAACCTGTCCAAGGGCAGAATCACGATGATGATGATGGTCAACCATTTTTCTGTGAGGTCCTCAATGTGTTACAGCATGCGCGATTAACTTAGTTCAAATGAGAACTTGGAAATGGACCGGGAGCCAATGAAGGTAATCAAACTGGCCCGGTCGGCCGTCGAGCCGCGAGTCCCTTTGCGTAATCTACAGAAGAAAATAAGCAGTCTAAGCTCAAAAGGGCGACATCTTCACAAGGGCGGTTTGGCGACATCTTCAGACACAAAAGGAATAAAATCCAAATCTTTTGTAAACGTTGGAAATACTGCTGATTTCTCCGGTGACATTCCCAAGAAATGGGGGAAAAAAATTGGAAATAAATAGTTATTTGTCGAACATGGAATTCCTTAAATGATTTCCCTGGCACGAGGAGCCTATTGCATTTAGAAATCGCGCATTTACCGTATTTCAATTGCAATAATAGCATATATTTCTTTTCTTTGCATTTGGAGTTTTTTTACTTCATTTCTCTACCCCTTACATGTCGAGGAAAAGTTCTCGTTATTCCATTTTGTGGAAACGGGGAAAATTTAATAAGGAAGTTTATTAACTATGTTCCGACTTTTCTGCCAGCCTTGCCTTCATTTTTAAAAAAATAAATGGGATGTGGTGGGATTTTTTCCTTATTGTTTACAGAATGAATCTACCAGGAAAATGACATATTTCATTACAAGATGGAACATGCTTAAATTCCGAAAGCGTAAGACATGAGGACTGGAAGAAGATAGTTTTTAATTTATACAATTACGTATTCGGGAGAGAGTGTATTTTATCATCCTGTCTACTCACTGCTTGTGACTTCACAATTTCTCTATTATATTCTAGGAATTAAGATGACATTTCCCTCATTCAAGGTAATATTAGTCTAGAAATTTCCTCGAGCTTGCTCATACATAGATATACATAGTTTTTTCTATCGACAGTGGAGCAAAAATTAGTTGTTGCAAAATAAATATGGCTGCACAGAGGTATAGATTAACCAGTGAAAGTACACACGGGATCCAGCCTACTCCGAGAGGTTCTTTTTATATATATATTTAATAATACAAAGGCTCAAAGAAGTAGCACGTTTTCATACCTTCGAATGACTAAGGTTCTCACAAATATAAACTAGCAGTCCATCAAAATTTCATTTGGTTTTGGCTTAACCCTGCGAGCCTTTCTACATCCATCATTGGAATCAGTATTGTTCCACTGCGCTAATATTCTGCCTCTACATCGTGGCCATATTGGTCACTGTGAACTCCTCGTAGTATGTATAAAAAGTTTTACTGGATAATTTTTGTTTAATTTATGTCACTTTCTTTAGGTTAAATAATCTGAATATTTATTTCAATACTCACAATCGGGAAATTTTACCATTTAAATACATACCAATCACGCCGTTCTCTTATGGGATATGCACAGTCACAAGGTTTCACTCAACAATACATATTTGTGAAACTAACTCTGTTTCAATAATTTCCTCCATGCTGACCTATCCTTGCAAACCTCTTTTGCTTCATTTACTCCGATACACTGCTTCATACATGCCCTCTGTTTTTAAGACTCCTAATATTCCTCCTACTAAGAATTTCCTCTACCACAACTTTCTCGGCCTACCTCTACCTCTCGCACCATTCATTTCACTTTTATATATCTGTTTCGTTATTCGACTCTCATCCATTCTGTCAACAATGAGGTCGAAAAATGGATATTATCCGTATATAACATTTATTTATGTTTTAAAAATGTAAAAGCTATAAGAAAAATATCCTATGATAGTATAAAAGGGTTGAAAAGGTAAAGTTTAATATTTATAATATATACCAATGCCGAGTCAACAAAAAATTTTTAAAAGTGATGTCATGTTAAGATGGAAAATTCAGTGAAAATATTTTCCTGGGCAAAAACTAGAAATTATTTATTTGGGGGTGTCGCTGACACCCCCCGCCCTCTCCCGGGTTAATGCACGTGAAGTTGCACCTGCTGCGAATCAGTCTTTTCAATAGTGGAACTCTCTTCATGTATCTCGCGATTTTGTCCTATTATTACCACTGTGTATTGCCACTGTAAATACTGCCACTACTGTCAATGTTGCAGTAATCAGCATCTCTCCCAATAAATATCATTTATTTAATATTATGTCCTGAGTCTTGGATAATGGTACCTTGGGAAAGCATATGTCCATTAGGAAACCGTGGTGGTGCTCGCGGAGAGTCAGATGTAATTACGGGTGCATCTTGCATGTATGAGCAGGCAGAGGAAAAGGGAATGTCTACCGTCTGGTCCTCTCAAGGGGTCCGCGGTCAATATTCCCCACTGCTCTCACGTTCCTCGCTATCCTTCATTTCACGCTCTTAACTGACAAGAGCCAACATTTAGGAAAATGCAATTCGGTTTAAAACAAAGGACTTACTTTTGCGCAATCATTCCATGACGCATGGCCAGTTGCCAGAACAAAACGTGTGTATTGTATAAAGTTAAGGGACCCATAACTTATGGCAACCATCCATTGACTGTTGCAGAATTATTCAGTTAATTTATTGGTTTCATAAATGATCTCATTACGAATGAAATGGCGGAAACAGTTCCTTAAGCAGCCAAGATAGCGGATGCTTGGAGAACTATTTATTCGGTAAAAAGAGTTATGATACGCTGAATGACGAGCTTTTTTTTACTCCTACTAATTTTTATGTGCTTTTGTAATTATACACAGGATGAACTTACATATTGTATCCAGCAGTAGAAGATTAGATAAAATATTCTGAGAGATTAGTTCTTGTTAGATAAGCTATGAAAATGTAGACGTGTACCTGCGACCCGAATATTTTATTTGAGATCCATAATTTCATGGACCTCAAAACCATTGTTTCCGTATTCAGTAAATGGTCTTGCAACCTGCACTTAGCCGTTTGACGGTATAATTCACTCTAATCACTCGGTAGATATTTTTACATTTTTCCTCGCTGTGCGTCAGTTCATCCTCGACTGCGCTAACAGATGGCGCTTGAAGCTGCGTAGTAAAGTGCCCGGGGCAAAAGGGCCCGAGGAGCGGGAGGTTAGGGAATAGGGTGCCGCCGCTGCCTTCTTCACCCGGAGCATTATCTCAGGGCCGCAGCGAGAGGAGAGGGTGTCGGACGGGAGGGCGAGTGAGTGGGTGGGTCTGTCGCCCCTTGGGGGAATAGTAGAAGGGAGAGCGAGCCCTAGCTGGGGAATGGTGTTTTTTTTTCCTCTCGGCCTTTCCACTTCTTCAGAGCAGGGCTGAGGGGAGTTGAGGAGGGACGGAGTTTTAAAGGGGACCGTCCTATCTTCACTCTGCTGAGGGAGCTCTCTCAAATGGCGAATCGGGAGGACCTGGTTCGATCACCGGCCGATCTGTCTTGCCGCGGCCATTCATCTACATCTACATCCAACCCCGCAAGCCGCCGCTTGGGCGTGTGGCATGGGGTGTTAGGTCACCAGCCGTGTAAAGGTGTACGTTTTTTGGAGATGAGATGGTGACATGTATTAAGGCCGCTTTACATGGTACCTTTTATTGTACAAACGAATGTATCATAGAATGTGCAAAAAACAGAATGGAATTAGAGCAAGTTCGACTTCCCGTTTAGTCATTCAGACAATCATGCAATTTGCCGCTTTACACGGTACAATTCCCTTCATGAAGGAATTTGTACATTCGTTTGTACAATAAAATGTACCGTGTAAAGCGGCCATTATAGAAGTGGAGCTAAATTTTTATTGTGGCCGCTTATTGTTCGCGGAAAGAACGACTTTTGTACCTGTCTGTTCGGCAGTGTATCTCTCTTATTTGGTCGCTTCTGTCAGACCTAGAGATGCAGTGAGGAGTCATGATAATATTCTCTATGTCGCTCTGAAACACAGTAGTTCTGAATTTATCAAGCAACCTAAACCCAGCGTGTAGCCTCCGAGTCTCTAGGGGCTCCCACCCTAATCCCTTTAAAAGTTGTGAGACACTATGTACACTCGTAGCAGTTTTTCACAAAGCGCATTGCTTTTCTTTGTATCTTATTAATTTTTTTGGTTAAATCTATTTGATCAGGGTCACAAATGCTCGCGGCGTATTCGAGGTGTGGCCTAACCAGAGCGAAGTAGCATCTCTCTTTTACTTTTTCATCCGAAGACCTTCCTATAACACTTTTAACAAAACCTAATTTCTTTAATGCTGTGCCGCATATGTTTTGTATGTGTAATACCCACGGTATATCAGAAGTTAAGGTAATTCCAAGATATTTTACTCTAGTGTACATTTCTCGGGCTCGCCACCGGGTAAGATAGTCATAGGCAGCCGACGTTTCGGGTTCCGACTCGTTACCCATTCTCAAGGCTACTGATGCGAGCTTGAAAAGACTGTTTACTTGGGCGCTAGGCGGGGCGGGATTGGTCGAGCCCCGATTGTTGTGGTGGAGGACAGTTGAACGGCGGGGACTTAGCTCTGGCGTTCTGAATTCTTCTCAGAATTCTATTCCAAGAGTTGCTGATCGTGTAACCAGTATCCCGGTTGAAATTATTCTTCTCCAACCTTATCTCTATCGCCTCTTTGGTTAAGCGGCGTATTCGCCGTGGCTTTGTCTGTGGTTTTGGTTGGAAAAATCAGCAGTAGTCGAGCATAGCCTGAGTCGGGACCATAAGATCATTTGGGATGACACGACTGTTCTTTGGCGATCCGGCCAATTTTGGGATCGCTTAACCAAAGAGGCGATAGAGATAAGGTTGGAGAAGAATTATTTCAACTGGGATACTGGTTACACGATCAGCAACTCTTGGAATAGAATTCTGAGAAGAATTCAGAACGCCAGAGCTAAGTCCTCGCTGGTCAACGGTCCTCCACCACAACAATCGGGGCTCGACCTATCCCGCCCCGCCTAGCGCCCAAGTAAACAGTCTTTTCAAGCTCGCATCAGTAGCCTTGAGAATGGGTAACGAGTCGGAACCCGAAAAGTCGGCTGCCTATGACTATCTTACCCGGTGGCGAGCCCGAGAAATGTACACTAATTTAATTCGCCGGGAAAGTGTTAAATCATACATATTTTACTCTATCTGGAAATTTTGTTTACTCCACCCACAGTATAGGTATGGCATTTTTGTGATGACTTTCGCAGGAAGTGAACTGTGGTGCATTTGCTGATATTTAATTCTAACCCCCCACTCCTGGCACCACGAATGGACGTTGTTAAGGCGACGCATCAAACCCGCTCGACCGGTCGAATTTGTGATGATTTCCGACCCCAGATTTTTTATAAAAGTCTTACTTCATCAACTTGAAATTTTTATAGCATCAAGAATAGACCTTTGCCCAGGAATACTCGTATCTGAAATATGAAAAATCTATCCCGGAACATAATTAAACCATTGGGAAAACGGCAATATATAGGGAATATTTTTACAAAAACTATTGTTATTATTGGCATATCTTCAACTAATGGATATGTATCAATCCTTCTTCTGTCAGAATGCCAAGTAACAGCCGTCACGGTTGTAAGATGTAATCTGTTATTGGTATCTTTCGACAAGCTACCTGATTGGTTTTCGGCCATGATGTGCTCGGACGGTGACGCAAATAGTTTGGTCTTCTCTCACAGATCTTATGTCAGTGCTGCCTGTACTTATGCGCTGGAGACCTTGCTACAAGATACCTTAAACTGTTGCCTTTTGCGTGAGATATCCTGGAGTAAGAGACTCCTGACGCCAAAACGCATCGGTCGGGTGCGAGTGACGCCATCTTGTGGATTTTTGACAGAACTATTCCTTACCGAAGAGTATGATGCGTCCTCTTAAGGTGCGATGACAGAGCTTCAAAGTCCGCGTCTTCGACCATTCATCTACTGAGCACTTCTATTGGACCGTTAACGCTTCAACCTTCAGTTTGGCTCTTTTTTTAAGTTGATGTGATGCACCGGATAAGCTAGGTTAAGACAGAAGTAAGAATACCTATTATGTACTCCAATATTCGCAGACATTTGTCTTCATCCTCGATTTTATTTTCTTGCGTCCTACCTCTCTCCACCCTATCCAAACCTTTTCTTTTCTTATCCTGCCTTCTTAAATCTTGCCTTTCAGAATCATCTATTCCCTCATTAACTGTTCTATCTACGAAATTGATTAGCAAAAATAACTTCTAAACTCCACTGGTCAATTCACAGTTCAATGATCAAGGCACAATCCGGATTTCGATGGCTGAAATCATATTCAGGTGCTCACCGACACTTTTTGTTAGTAAGCACCTGAAGATTGATGAATGTTTAAATGAATATTTAAAAGACGAAATAAAAATTCATCTCTGTTACCTCAATAGTTGTCCTGTGCGTACATCTGCATTTTCTCACCTCCCATGGCACAATGGGTGGTGTTAGGACATAAGTCATAAAATTCGAATTAAGCAATAAATTATTGAACTGTGAATTGACCATGGTGTTCAAAAGTTTTATTTTGCTTACTTATATGGAACCCCACAATGTTGAACCGAGTTTTATTTTATTTGTTCAACCTCCCTTCCTATCTGCCTCTTAATTGTCTTTGTATGATTTTTTAAAAATACGATTTAAACGTTCAAGATGTTTGTTATACATCGTTTTTTTCATTCAAATATTTAAAAGACGAAATAAAAATTCATCTCTGTTACCTCAATAGTTGTCCTGTGCGTACATCTGCATTTTCTCACCTCCCATGGCACAATGGGTGGTGTTAGGACATAAGTCATAAAAATGGATGACTTAAGAGTAGTAATAACCTCTTCTTCTTCTCTGGTTACAATCCTAGGATTAGTCTCCAACAGTCTTCCACCTTATCCGATCTTGGGCCAATCTTTTCACTTCACTGTACAATTGGCAGCCTAGTTCCTTCATCAACTGTCCCATATAGTCCAGTCTCGGTCAGCCCCTCTGATTTTTTCCCTCTACCTTCTACTATGGTCATAACCAAGCTTTCGTGTCGGAGAATGTGGCCAATCTATTTGTTCCTTCTCTTATTTAGCATTTTGAGTAGACACCGTCTTTCCCCGTCCACTTCAGCACATCCTCGTTTGTGGCTCTTGCCACCCAAGGTATTATCAACATATATCTATAGCACCACACTTCAAATGCCTCCATTCTTTCCTTCTTTCTCTTTCCATATATATGTAATAACTAAGGATAACAATTATTAGCATGAGTGTTTTTGTGATATTAATACTCGAACTGCTTTTATCATAATAATGAATAAAAGTCTGACCTACTCTTTGCCTAATATCCCCAGATCACCTGACTAGCCTTCCTACCATCCTGACTAGCATTCCCGGCTCTAACCACATCCGTCATTATGTGGCCATTAGGTCATCTGGATTTTGATAGGAATAACATCTTCAATTGTTAGCTCAGTCCTGCTAAGAGGAGAATGAAAGATCTTATAGATTTTAATGATTCTTTAAGGTTTTTAATGGTTTGATTGTTTGACAAAAACTTTCAATTCTAGGAAAAAATAAGAAACTTAATCTCATACAACCAGAGGCTCTTGTATTGAATGGTGTAGGCAAGTGGGTGCATAATGTTTAGCATCGACAAGGTGTTGTTTTTCGGTGGAAAAAAATGTGTTAACTGCTCCTCCATTTGAAAATTAGACCTTTATTATTTCGTGATCGTCCATAAGCTGCCATATCTCATTAGTAGCAGTTGTGTGTAGTAATTTTACTTATATCCTTCGAAAAGGTGAAAAAAAATATTTTTATGTATTAATGATAACTTTTTCGCTTACAATTGGTCACAGTTTATGGTATTTTGGATTAGGAAGGAACCTCAGGGAGCACTTGGGAGCTGTGGATCACTGAAAATAGCGTTTAAACGGTAGTTTTTTGAAGAAAGAGAGAGAACCGACTATTTTCTCAATGTAGAGCCCATCTATCAGTCCCTGGCACGTCTGCGATGCTGAAGTTGATGTATCTGCTCGTAGGACCAAAGTGAGTTAATATTAATTTGATCCTGGGAAAATTGGGTATTGTTATTCACTTAATATTTGGATTTGTTATCTGATAAAAACTGAGTGATGTTAATTACGAAATATATTGGAACTTATTAGAATTAAAAAATTCAAAGCAATTCACGTTATTTCACCTTTTGTGGAGTATATTTTCCTTTAGGTTGAGATCAATAATGACGGACAATAGAGGCAAATCTCTTGCCCGGGAATAATCATCTTATGAGGAATGCCGCCATGGACCTTTGTTAGGTTTTGTCTATGCTAATTCGTGGTCTTAGACATGATTTGACTGAACCGTTTCAAATTCCAGTCTGATGTTAAAATTCGTTTTGCAATGCTTTAAACAAAACCTTGCGGGACTAACGAGCAAAATGTGTTCATTTTTATGGATTTAATATTAGTACATTATAATATATTATAGTATGATAGAGTAGAGTGAGTCTATCAGGGTGGCGATCGTCAGGGAAAACCGGGTAAACCTGGAATTGTCAGGGAATTTTGAATTTCTGGAAAAGTCAGGGAATTCTCGTAACAGTCGGGGAGAAACTGAAATTGGAATCCTCGTTATTTTTGTACCATTACGTTTATCGGCCAGTCTTTCCCGCTTTTTATTTCACCAACTGACGTCGCTGACGGGCATGGAATAAGCACCATCAATTCGTGGAGTATTCAATTGTGAATCTTATTAGTTGTGAATCTTAGTTATTTAGCTGAGAATCAGACGTACAACATATCCCTTTTGTTTGTCTTTATTGCGATATTTGACTAGTTGTGTTGAAAAGCATGATCACAGTGTATTACGCTCATCACAAGGAATCCGAGACTATGCTGTTCGGAAAATTATAGGTCGCGTTTTTTTTCCACTTCCGAAACCCAGGTCGTGAAGTAACTGGAGCACACTAGCTGATAGTAATTACATGCTGGCAGTTCTAAAAATACGAGACGATGATTGGAACATTTAAATCTGCCGTGGAAGATTTAATGCAACGAAAAAAAATATTCCAATAATATGTGACCTTTTGGCGATCGGTCAGGGAAATTGGTAAATCCATCAGGGAATAGTCAGGGAAAGGTCAGGGAATTTAAAAAATTGGATATCAGAAGCCACCCTGGTCTATACTTATTCTAGGAAGCTATTTATCCAATAAAAATTAGATTTAGTTCAAGCATTAAGGACCGTGAGAAGGGAAGTATGATTCGAATATGAGAAATGGTTCTTATGAAGGGTCTCCTACGTGCCTCAAGTGATAATAAAGAGAAGATAATGTGTTTTTCTTACCGCTGAGTCAATACCGACAGCCCCACCTGCTTGGTAATTTCAATCGCAATTGCGATCAAAATATTATCTTGGTCATTTTTAATCTCCTAAAAGTGGAGAAATTCCATACCTTGCATTTCCAATTTTAACCATGGCATACTTTTCCTTTTACATTGTGGACTATTGTTTCGGAAAAACTGGATGCTGTTTTGCCTCCGGACGTGTTAAATTATTCTACAGCTGATGTGCAATTTACTTGCGATAAGTTAATAAAGTAGTAATGTCTGTTTGTTTAAAACTGAATTGAAATTTTCCCGAATGCATCATTTATTTATTTCAGATGCGTATTTTTGATAGGAGCGCTCTAACTGTGTAGAACCCTTCAGTGTTTCGGAATAGTATGTATCATTTCATCCCCTGGAGAAAATTCAATTATGCGTGAACGTTAATGTACTCGATTCAGTAAATTCTAATAGTTCCATTAGTTGTTTCTGGGGGCTATTTTGCAAATGATTTACAAATGAATGAAGTGCTAAGAGTATTTTGAGAGGAGTACTTGAGAGGGTCTGTAGTTCATACAGCTGGCTTGGCATCTCTTGGCTTTAAATTGCTATAGTAAAACTATTATTTAGTATTATTTTTTTATTTAAGCGAGTTCTATACAGTCGTCGACCGTCTCTCGCATCCTCTTCTCCAAGCCTCCTTGTCTCTCCAGTCTTCGTTCTCTAATTGTTTCCTTTTCATATCTTGGGTGACTTGCTTTGTCCAGTCTTCCGGTGGTCATCCTCTCTTCCTCCTCCCTGGTGGTTGCTAATCTTTTTTGGCCAATGTTTCTCCTCCATTCTTTTTGCATGTCCATACCATTTTAGCCGTCTTTTCTCTATTTCCTGTATTATGTTTTCTTCTACCTTCATCATTTTTATTATATTTCATTTCTTATTTTTTGTTGTTTTGATTTTCTGCAGCTTCTTCTCAGAAAATCCATCTCTACGACCTCCAGTCTCTGCCTATCCCTTTTGGTCATTTCCCATGTCTCTGCTCCGTAAAGGAGTATAATCTTAATAATTGTTTTATATTTTTGCAATTTCGTTTTCATACATGTCTTTTGGCCATAATATGCTATTCATTTTATTTATTGCTAGTTTTGACTGATGTATTCTTTGTTATCTCTATGATACTGGTTCCTTCTTTTCCAATCGTTACACCTAAGTATTTATACTCTCTATTTTATTTTATACTTATTTATTATATATATTTATACTAAGCACTCACTACAAACTTCGATGGCATTTCCTTCTATTTCCAGAGTATTAGTATAAATAACTTAAGAAAAAAATGTTTAATGATTATGGTGTACCCGATGGTTTTTATCTTTCACAGTGTGTCCATTTCTTCAAGCAAACAGATGTGAAGATGTTTTCGCACAGTGATATTTTCTCTTCTCTATGTATTTCTAAGTAAGTTGTTTGACAATCGATAGTACCCGACAAAATATTCTCGATGGATTCCCTGGATTTTGAACTTAATTCTTTGCTTCCTAAAAATTATATTTGTTCAAGTGGGCTTTCCTGAACCATCATTCAAAATTTTTCTCTGCGACAAATCCCAATGAGAATTTAAAGTTGCCATTTGAGTCCGCGGCGCCATGTTTGACGAACCATATTGAATGAAACACAAGTTTTCAGGTTTTTTACCTCTGTAAAACTTCCTGTGAGGATGAATCTGCTAGAAAGCTGTTTACCTTAGAATCGGGTTGTAAAAATAAGGGCGGCACAATAGAAATTTTATGATGTAAATATGGTTCCAAAGAGATAAAGTGCAGATTTGCATAATTATTTGATTATATTTTGAATAATTAGCGGAAACGGAAACATTACTAATAATAGCAGTTTTAGTTGAATACATTGATTTACAGATTTATTATCTTGGTATAATTATACTCGCCTAAAAATCTTGCAGATTTGAAAAGCTTTTCCAGAAATCGTAATTTAGGTCGAATTAAATACGTGGTGTTGATTTGTAAATGTTAAATCCAGCTATGTCTTTAATAATGATGATGGATTTATTTAAGTTCCAAGGAGTTTGGAGTTCATAGATGAACAAAATTGAACCATAATTTTTATACCTCATTTTGAGCTTTCAACGTATTGGCAAACAAATTGGCTAAATATATCAAGAAATCGCTTATGTTGATTTACAATTTTTGTAAAATTCTGGATGATTATGTTTGAATCAACCCTCTTCCTTTTCAATTAGGGCGTTGGGAATCGGTTAATTTGGTTACACTGCCATCTGGGCTGACGCTCGAAGGTGGAGGAAAAGTGATACGTTCCCGAGCGTCATTCATCGGTTTTCCTTTCCCCTCCTTCCGTGAGAGGAGAACTTCTTGCTTGGCCTTTTACTTTCCTCTGAATCAATTATCCCCGGCGAACTTTGACATCGGGCGAAAGGGATTTCACTTGCCGACCGTGAGCTCACAACGAACGCCGAGTGATGCGTCGCGCGTGCCAAAATCTTACGGCTTTGCCGTCGTCTCTCCCCTTTTCTTTGCTGCTCGTTTCTTGCGCGAGCACGACATATTGTTTTTTGCCTTCGGAAAGAACGAAAGAAGAAAAAGAGAGAGGGAAATAGAGAGATAGAGGGAGGCATTTCCGAGACGTCGACGTCGAGGCCTCTCCGAATATCCCTTTCTTTCTCCTTCCGTGGCCAATCTCCTCTGGTGTGTCTCTGGCAACCGACTCTAGTGGGAAAGGATTCTTTCCCACATCTCTTCTCTCCATTTCCCTTTGAGTGCGGCATGACGTGATGTCACGTCATGGTTGTCTTTACAGTGGTACTGATGACGTGATATCACGTCATGGGTACCGTGAGTGTTCCAGCTTTCACTAGGGAACTTTCGCTAGGCCACCTAGTGAAAGCTGGAACACCTACTGTACTCATGACGTGATATCACGTCATGCCGCACTCGGAGGGATATTCTCCCACCCGGTCCATAAACCCCCAGCAAATTGCTCTATCCTCTTGAGTTTTTCTTGTAGACTCGTCATATATCTACTACGCTGTTGCGAATTTGAAAGCATGCTCGTATTTGACTGGGATCCTTAGTTCCCCCGTTCGCGTTACAAGGATTGAATGATGCCTGACAATAAGAATGCATGCAACAAAGGAAGCTCATGAAATTTGGTTTAGGGAGAATAACGTCAACATTGACTCAGGATACTCCCTATGCAACTTCTGGATACTGGTGCTCAGAAATATCCGAGAAGTCAATATAGGCCCTGACAATTCCGAACACTGAGGGCACGACATGCATCCATGAAGGCGATGGATGACTCGGTCATATTGGCGTCGCCAGCCGTGGATTTTTAACCTGATGAATCAAACCGAATAGTTTTTTTTTATTTTTCTAGGGTTGGCTCTAGCTTATGTTCGCACGGCGAAATATTTACTGAAATTCGAATTACGAATGTAAAACTCTAGTAATATACGAGTATATTATATTATGCTGTAAATAGTTCTATGTCAATAGTTATAAAGTTGTGCTGGAATATAATTTAGCTCTAACAAATTGATTTCATGCCTAGATTCTTGGGACCTTCGAATATTCATATTTAACAACAAAACTTTCAATCATACATATTTTTAGTTCGGAACTTAAGGAATAATAAATTACACAGTCGTTATAAACAATATTAAAAATGATTGTTTAATAATAAAAGTATTTTTCTGGATGTATATATGTGTTTTGAGTTACTGGACATACTTTGCTTGCCCCATACGGTTTTAAGGTCTCCATTCCTACGCGATCCACGATAGCCAAATTTCAGACTTGCTCATGTTTAATGAAGATTCACACTTCTATTTCACCATTCGAATGCTGAGCTCGGCTTGAAACTTGCACCAATTCCTTAATTCCTTATTTACTCAGCATTCATTTTATATGAATACACTGATATCGGGTCGAGGAGACAACACTTCTAATAATTCGTTTTATGTGACAAGACATGTGATTTTCATTGTTTTAAAAATATTCTTTGAAGATTGTTTTCTTTGGAATGCATAATCTCTCTCTTAAATGGAAATAATTGCATCATTTTCTTGGGTCAACTTATGTCATTTGAAGCAATTCCATATTATAGTGGTTAAAGTACCCATCCTCGTCACTACAAATGTTCGGGAGTTCTCAGAACGAGAACGCGCGATTCACCAGGTCACACGAAAAGCAAACGAGGGCGACTAAAGTACCGACCTTATCAGGGCATATTAGAAGAATAAAAGTCTCTTCTCAATTCAACATGCCAGATAAATGTCATTCCGATAGCTTAAGAATGGTGCATTGACGATCAAGTTGTTATGCACAAGTACTTGCATGGAAGTGGATTCAAGAAAATGCAAGCAATGAAATGAAAGATAAGTGATACTGATATTCGTCTAGCGTTGTGTCGTTTTGTTATTGCTTTTATTAAATATTTAAAACCTACATTTGTGTTAGAAAGTTGTGTCGTTTGGCTGTTGTTTTTATTGAATATTTAAAACCTACATTTGTGTAAGAAAGAGCTGTAGTAGTGCCCATTAATAATTTTGAAATGCCTAAAAGTTTTCATGCTGTTTCGCGCTGAGGAAGGCAAAACTAAGAAGAAATAAAAGCCGGATTCAAAATATATAAATATATATATATATAGTGGACTGTAAGTACATGTACGCGTTACAAAAAGGAACTGAGATCCAATCACTTCCACAATGTGCCCAGCAACCGCTGACTGACAAAAGACAAAAAAAAACAAAACAATAATGAAAAGGCAGTGAGAGCAATTTAAATGTCTTGGCGCCAACATACCGGCCCCCTTGGAACGTCTGGTTCCAAAATAAGTTATGTTGTCACAGGTAAAGGACATAGCTTAACAATAGGCCTTTTAACAGAGCCATTGGATGTCCTTAATTGAGCAACTCGAACCCGTCCATCAGGTCCCTTAAACACTTCAGTTATAGTCCCTAAATTCCATTTTAATGGTGGTAGATGATCATCCTTCAAAAGTACCACCATCCCAGGTTGATAATCTGGATAGGTTTGCCGCCAGCGACGACGCTGTTGCAGGTCCTGTAAATAATCCTTGGTCCAACGGTTCCAAAATTGCTGCAGCCGTTGTTGTTGCTGCTGCCACCTGGAAAGATTACTAACCCTTTCGTCAGAGTAGTCAGGAAATGGTAATTGGGTCAAGGGTTCACCGATGAGAAAATGTGCAGGTGATAAATAACTAACATCATCAGGTTGGTTGGATAGGTAGGAGATTGGTCGGGAATTCATACATGCCTCAATTTGTGCTAATAATGTGGCTAATTCCTCATATGTAACAACGTTTTCTCCTAACACTCTTCTTAAATGGTATTTCATTGATTTCACGGCAGCTTCCCATATCCCACCAAAGTGTGGTGCATAAGGAGGGATAAAACTCCATTCACAGCGGTTTCCAGCTAAAAATCCTTGTATCTTCTCAGAAAAATTATTTGATTGAAGTAACTGGTACAACTCCTTAATATGTCGTGCAGCACCTCGAAAATTAGTTGCATTATCAGACATGATGTGAGAAGGTATGCCACGACGTCCAATGAATCTTCTTAAGGCTGCAAGGAAGGATTCCGTGGTTAAACTGGTGACGGCTTCTAAATGTACTGCCTTGGTTGATAAACATACAAATATTGCAATATATCCCTTAATAATTGTCCTGCTTCGTGAATTACCAAGCCTTAAAAGGATTGGACCAGCATAATCGATACCTGTGCCCTTAAATGGTCTTCCAGGTTGCACTCTCAAAGAAGGTAACTCTCCCATTAATTGTTTTGATGCTTGGACCTTCAGTCGGTGGCAGCGAAGACATTCATGCACTACTTTCCGTGCTAAACTTCTAACAGCTGGAATCCAAAATCTCTGACGGATGGAGGCTATTAATAGCTGTGGGCCAGCATGTAACAATCTTAAGTGCTCGGCCTTCAAGAGTAATTTAGTAAAATGATGTTCTACTGGTAATATGAATTGATGAGTTGCATCATAACATAAAAGAGACTGTTGCAATCTTCCACCCACTCGCAATAGTCCATCTTGATCCAAAAAGGGTACTAGACTCATTAATTTGCTCTTGTGAGATATTTCCCTTGTGTTCACTAAGTCATTGATTTCCTTATAGTAGTGAATGTGCTGGACCATTTTAACACATGACAGTAATGCAGCATCCAGTTCCCTTGCAGTAAGACATGATGTTTGACGACTGGACTTAGGCATCCTGGAATTATCAATAAATCTTTTGCAGTATGCGATAACTCGAACAAGTTTATGTAATTTGGAGAATCGCTGAATCCAGTCTTGAGGAGCAGGATCAGCACAAGAATGCAAAACTTTCACCTCAGGAATTATCTGATTGGGTAATTCCAAAGTTAATGTTGGCCAGAATGATTCCGCTAGATTAAGCCATTCTGGACCATTCCACCATAATCTAGAAATTGTAAGAGAATCAGCAGTCATTCCACGTGAAATAAGATCTGCTGGATTGCACACTGAAGGGACATGTCTCCAATGAGCGTTAGATGTGATATCTTGAATAATGGATACTCGGTTGCCAACAAAGGTTTTCCATCTTGATGAGCTTCCTGCCAACCATGTTAACACCAATGTGGAGTCACTCCACAAATAAACCTTATGTACACGTAGATTCAGAGCTACTCTAGCCTTATCATATAGCCTTGCTAGGAGTAAAGCTCCACATAATTCAAGACGAGGCAGTGATACTGTTTTCACAGGAGAAACCTTAGATTTAGAACACAAAAGTTTAGACACATAATTACCCTGACAATCAATTGACCGAAGATACAGACATGCACCATAAGCCCTTTGGCTACTATCACAAAATCCATGAATTTCCAGGTTGGGCTGAACATCAAACTTAATTTTAGATGTGTCTTTGTGGTGTAAGGTTGTATCATGATCACATACAGCCTTACGATCAATTGTTATCTTAGTAAGTATTGGAATTTGTTCAAAGAGCCTTGTCCAAGTACTCGACAGAGAAGGTGTAAGTTCCGCATCCCAATCAATTCCTTCTTGCCACAGTGTCTGCAGAAATATTTTGTATGAAACAACTGCAGGACTGATCAATCCAAGTGGATCAAAAATGGTTGCTATGATAGACATCACCTTTCTTTTTGTTGCACCTGTTACAACAAGATTATGATTAGGTAAGGCTAAGTTACTTTTTATTTGAAACTGATCGCTGGCTGGATCCCAGTGTAATCCTAATGCAGTAACAACTCCATGTCCAAGGGATGACTGAAGTTTTGTTTCTTGTAAATGCAAAGGGATGTTTGCCAACAATTCAGGAGAATTTGTAGACCATTTCCTTAATGAAAACCCAGCAGTACTTAATACTGAGGTCAATTCCTTGTAGAATTCCAGTGCTTCTTGAAGGGTAGATGCACCACTAAGAAGATCATCCACGTAAAAGTCTTCATGTATAATCCTTGAAATGCTAGGATGGTTCTCTTCATTTTCTTGAGCAAGTTGTTCCAAGCACCTTGTGGCTAAAAATGGAGCAGAAGCAGTACCATAGGTCACAGTAGTGAGATGATATTCTTCAACTTCGTCTTGTCGTGACTTTCGCCATAAAATCCGTTGTAGCTTGCGATCATCAGGATGAACTAATATTTGTCGGTGCATCTTCTCTATGTCAGCTACCATAGCTATCTGATGAGTGCGAAATCTGAGAATGATGCAGTATAGATCTTGCTGAGTTGAGTGTCCCACCATTAATATGTCATTCAATGACAAACCTGAAGTAGTCTTGGTACTGGCATCAAAAACTACTCGCATGGATGTGGTTGAGCTGGAGGCCTTAAAAACAGGATGATGTGGAAGATAAAAACTTGATTCTTGAGATTGTTGAACTTGATGTTGCATGTGCCCTAGTTCTAAATATTCCCTCATGAATTCATGATATGACTTAAACAAATCCACATTCTTGTTCATTTTCCTTTCTATTTGTAGCAATCTACCCAATGCTGTGTGTCTTGATTTCCCAAGCACCATAGGATCCATTTTGGTTGGTAGTTTAACTACAAATCTTCCATCTTCCTGACGCCTGGTATGGTTGATGAAATGCCTTTCACATTCCCTTTCTTCAGATGTTAAGGTAGGCGTTTGGATTGATTCAATGTTCCAGAATTCCTGGATAAGGTCTTCCAATGATACTTGAAGGCAATGTGATGCAATTTGTTGAGGTTGAAATGAAGTGTCATTATTGTTACTAGGAATGACACCTGCCAGGACCCATCCAAAGAGGGTTTCTTGAAGAATTGGAAATTCACCTGGTCTCTTCATTTTGTTTGGCCCTAGCACTTCATAAAAGATTTGAGCACCTAACAATAGGTCAATTGCGTTTGGTTGGTTGAAGTATTCATCAGCCAAGACCACATTTTTTGCACACTCGATAGTGGTGTCATAATCAATAACGCGAGATCTTAGATTCAAATATAGTTTACTATTTGTTTCTGATCGTACCTTATCTATCCCCAAGATTGGAGTATGGTGTTTGACTTTGGGTAGTTGCAGTTTCTGAGCTAAATTTTCAGTGATGAAATTAATTTGAGATCCTGAATCAAGTAAGGCTCTGCATTGTACAAATTGCCCAAATCGATTCCTAACCTCTACTAAAGCAGTGGCTAACATGACTTGTGGGAAGGATTTCATTTTGAAGGCGCAATAGTTGCTTGAAGACTTCTGTAAAGGAACTGCAGGCGAGTTCCCAAGACTCACTTGTTGTGATGATTGAAGAGTTTGTGTCCCATCTTGTGAGGGCTTAGTTGTGGAATATCTACGATGCAATAGAGTATGATGTCTTCTGTTACACTCACGACACCTCTGTGTGGAGCATTTATGATCCTTTGAGTAAATATTCAAACAGTTGAAACATAAATTATGTTTCTTAACTAATGTTCTACGTTGTTGAACCTCCATTTGCAAAAACTCAGGGCATTTGTACAAATGATGATGCTCCTTACATAGTACACATTTTCCACCTATTGTTACATATGACTGATGGAATTTTGATTGTGGCTTCACACTGGAGCTAAATTTAGCTGTTGGCACTTCTGAAGTGGATCTGATACTTTCTAACGCCTTGCATTTCTTCTCTAAAAATTCTAAAACTAGCCTCAGTGTGGGCATTACCTCCGCTTCGGAATGAAGTTCCCACTCCTTTCTCGTGTCACTGTCCAGGTGATCCAAAATCATTTGATTTAACAATATATCAAACAATGGCACAGTGATGTTTAAGGCATTTACTCCGTTTACATTTGCTTGGACATGATTGATTAGTGCTCTCAGCGAATCAATTCTATTCTTAGAGACGGTTGGCATTCTTAATAGATTTTTCAGATGTGTTGAAACAATCAGCTTTGTATTGTGGTACCTTCTTTTTATTAGGTCCCACGCTACATCAAAATTTTCGTTCGTCACCTGAAGATTTTGGATTAATTGATGAGGCTCTCCTTCTAAAGAAGACAATAAGTAATGGAACTTCTGCACGGCCGACAATTGTGAATTATTACAAATTAATGCTTCAAATGTATCCTTAAAATGTAGCCACTCTTCAAAATTTCCCTTAAATTTTGGTAATTCAATAGTTGGAAGTCTAATTTGAGGAGCATTATGAAGTCGAAAATCAGCTGAGTTAACTCGAGATGACTGACTCGCGTGATCCTCACTTTCTGGTTGAAGCAATTTAAGATAAATTGCTTGCACTGCATAATACTGTTCTTCAAATGCTGCCCTGTCCTCCGAGTGATCTTCCTCACTATCCTCAAGCTCTAATTCTTCTTGAACAGAGCAATAACCTTGATAAATCTCCGACAATCTTTCCTGTCTGACCCTCAGTTCAAGTACACTTTGAGAGCTTTCATTAAAATTAGTAGCGAAACTATGTAGTCTTGCAAGAGAAGCTTTGATGATACCTCTCTTTTTAATTAATGATTTCCTTGTCTTAGGATCCATCACAACTTATTAAGGCATGCATGAATAAGATTAAGTAAATAAAGAAAGGATAGGATTAACCTGAACTCTGACATCAAGGGCAGTAATTAGCAGCTGTCGCCATCCAGCACGTTGAGCAGGATGAGCACGTTGACCAGCATGAACACGTTGAGCAGGATTGCTGTACTCCATGAAGAAAACAATGTCATACGCAGCAACTCTCCGACATAACAAGTTAGCCCCAGGCAAAATGGAAGTTGATGTTCCCGTTCGAACTCGTCGTATCCCACGTTGAGATGACAGAAATTAAACGATGACGAAGTATGATTGAAAGTACAACACAGGCATTAGCAATATAATCACAAATTGTAACGTTCAAATTCTATTCGGATCCGGCCCGAAGGACCAAATGTTTCGCGCTGAGGAAGGCAAAACTAAGAAGAAATAAAAGCCGGATTCAAAATATATAAATATATATATATAGTGGACTGTAAGTACATGTACGCGTTACAAAAAGGAACTGAGATCCAATCACTTCCACAATGTGCCCAGCAACCGCTGACTGACAAAAGACAAAAAAAAACAAAACAATAATGAAAAGGCAGTGAGCGCAATTTAAATGTCTTGGCGCCAACACATGCATTTCAATTGAAAGAATTAATCATGATGGTTGAATTCTAGTTTTAATGAAATAAATTTGTCTAATAGCCGTGCTAATGCCTTTACTAATGAACATTGAGTTTGTTTCTGAATGGGAGTAATTGGACGAATGAGTTACTTTTCACCAACTTCAACCTCATTGAAGAGCGGAAAATCGGAAACTAATTAAACTTGGGAAGTGAGATAGGTTCGCGACTTTTATAAATTCCCCGATGCGGGTCGTAGTAATGGCTTATTTATCCAATTACCCGAGTTTTAATCAATAGTTTATATGTGTTTAGTTCAAAGACCGTCTAAAACTATTATTTTCATTAGCTATCTGTGCTTAATTAAAAAAGTATTTAAAAAAATAGAAATAATGAATTCATGTTGTATCTCATTTCTTTTTCCACGTCGCCATCTCCCGGTATCTCCTTCCTGAATCTAGGAATAAAATCTGAATTTTTCGGTGATGAATGATGGAATCTCATTTATAAATAAAAGTAATCTATCCGTATTGTACTGGATACCGCAAATAGGGCGGGTAACATGGAACACTAACTATAAAATGGGAGGATTAGTATAGGAAAAAAGGAGTTTGAGTAAGTAATGGATGCTTATTGAGGTGAACGATTTTGGAATTTATCTTTTCTGCTCTTATTCCGTCGTGACAAGGTCGTGGTAAGAAATAGTTTTATATGTTGTTAACTCTCTCGTAATTTATCGTTATGATGTGTTCACCAGGTGTAATGTCGGTCGAAGTTTATATTTTTGTTGTATCCTTAGGTTACCGTACTACTTACAAGTCATTTTCGGTCGCCAACACTAAATCGGTACCAAAAGAAGTAGTTTTTGGAAGGAAAATATACGAGATGTACAGATTCACGAGTTATTTTATACGCGTGGAATCTTCATTTTACTGAAATTTTGAGAACTATCCTAGCATGTAAAACTGGAATGGTAACTTTAATCGAATGAATTAGTTTGTTCTTTGTGAACAATTACTTCAAAAGTGGTAAAATCTATCTTTTGAATAATAATAATAAGGCGTCTTTATTGGGGCGAGATTGAGACTAAGGCAGTCCCTTCTTCCATCTAACCCTTCGTCAGATAAATATATGAAATAAGTGTGAGGAAAGATTAATACATCTGTGGGAAAATCGTAAGGAAGAGAATATCCTTGACGAAAAAGCCCACTGTAGGAAATCAACCACGCATGAAGGGGATTGTGAAAAACCTGCGAAAACCTACGGACGGATTAAGCTAATGTAACACAAACAAAACAAAAAAAGTCCATATGAATGTTTCGCTACACTTATAATTGAAAGCGCATTTTCCTGGTCTGTAAAGCTATTCGTCTATTGCTACATCAACCGTCTACGACTAATACCTCCTGCAGGACCACATGGGCATTGGTGAAGGAATTTTGCCACTGGTTGAGAAAGTCTTGCTACCTATGTTACAGTATGGCTTGCTCAAATGTAGGGTTGGCTGTAGACTAGCAAGTCAGCTGTGGGAGGGGAATGCATCGTGCAGAAGATGGAGAGAGCGTCAGTGTGTGGGCAGTTGAGGGTATGGTGCTGGAATGCGCGGGGTGGCATGTGCTTTGTGAGTTGGCTTGGGCATGCGGTGAAGGGGATGAATGTCTTTCGGGGGCTGAGAGTCTGGACGGACGGTTGAATGGAAGGGCGGAGAGGGTGGTGGGAGGGGGTCTTCATTGACGGTCTGTGGGTGGTAGGAAGGGCGATAAGTCATTGACATATCGTGGCGAAAGTGAATTAAGATCAAGCTGGTGCATTAATTCTGACGAAAGCATCCCTTCTTGGCAAGGGTTCGTGGTAAAAATATTAAATTAATGCTAGTCACTACTTTTCACTCTAAAGCGGAACCAACCAAGGTTTTAAAGATGAATCATTTTCAAGTGACTATCTTGTGCACTGGTGAAAAGGATAGTTATCCGTAATGACCGTGGTCATCTTCTTTTTTGAATAACATAGAGAGGAAAGTATATATGTATTTGTGCCGCTATATTTTTACTCGTAATAAAGTAAAAAATTGTTCTTTTCTCTAGTAATTAATTTGTAGAAGAGTATAAAACATTTTATATTTTTAATACTACGAACTTAAACTTTTCCTGCCAGTCAAGTGTTTTGTACTTTTATGTTTGCGTCAAAGCAGGACGACAATGGACATCAAGATATTACTAAATAAGATTTCCAGTTCATATTGAAAGTCTTTAGGTTTCGGCTAAAGTTTAAGTAGTAAACAATATTTGTGCCGCTAAAGTTTAGCTAGGAAAAATTTCTTGTTTCTGAGATGAGCAAATTAATGTTTATCATTTGTGCAGCTACGTCTACAAATGGTTTTGTTTCTTAAAATTGCGATCCAAATTATTTCACAAGCTGGGTCGCTCGCGGAGCATCTGTTTGAGAAAAAATCTATCTTAAGTAACCTGTCTATACTCAAGCATTTCCCTTTCTCGTCACTGGTGATTTATCTTTACCCGCCATAATTACTCTTTATGTTCTCAGTATAGGAAATCTTGCCTCCTCGTGATTAGCCAACTTAGTGGCCTAGTGAGCATAATTTTAGTACGAAACACATGCTCTTCGTTACATTTTCATGGAGCGTTGTGAACGCTCTCCGTTTAAATCAATGCATATGTTGTACCGCCGAAAGCTATTTTATTTTAAGTTGCGTTCAGAGTTAACCGCAACTTAGATTACCGTAATAAAATGCATGCTTTTGACGACCTTTACTCCATTTTATCGCAAGAGTATATATTTTCAAGGAAAATTTGTATTTTTTTTCAGCTGGAGATATATCTTCATTGTTATTTGGATTAAACAAAGAAATATTTTACAAATATATATGACATTACTATGGTATGATCTTATTTTGAGTAAGCCTTGGGGATATTAAATCAGCGCAATGAACTAAGTACAAAAGAAAACTGCTTGATATCCATTTCAAAATGAAAGACAGTAGTTACATTCCACACAGAATTTTTAATGATTACCGACCTATTGCTTCCACAAGTTGATCCTGATACGCTTTTATATGAAAACTTCTTGTTCTGTTTGCAACTGCGGCGAACTAAATTAAAGAGTGGGAAAGCTATTTGATTAGATAGAAAGGTATTACTATGGTATGATCTTATTTTGACTAAGCCTTGGGGATATTAAATCAGCGAAATGAACCAAGTAAAAAAGAAAACGGCTTGTTCTGTTAGAAACTGCTGCGAACTAAATTAGAGAGTGGAAAGGCTATTTGAATGGAGTTGGATAGGAACTGCCAGAGAGATTGTGATTGTATGTAAGGCTAAGGTTTATGGGAAATGTTCTGTCACGTGAATTTCAGGTTGTTCGTATAATTTTTTTGAGGTTCATTCTATCGAGTAGAGCAATTAATTATTCGAGATACAGTTGATGGAATGGGCGAACCTTATCCACGCAGCATTCACGGCTACAACTGGAACAGAGAAAACGCTGATCTATCTAATCATACATATCTCGACGTGTATCCTATTTCGATGTTATATTTTCCTATTCTCTCTCCATAATGCTGTTTTCGCTTACTTAACTCCAATGTGACGGCTCTCAGGGCGATACGTGGGCACAAATGAGTTATTGTGTTTACTTCCATTAACAATCTTATGTATCTTCTCGTATTCGGTAATTAATGGACTCGGCATCGAGTAAGCCTAGTATCGTGGGAATAGTGATGATTGTAGTCGTTCTCTTAAATAAATTCGGCTTTCACATCCAGGAATGCCCATCCCGCCCAATGCTGAAGGCGCATTTCCCCCCAAAACCAATAACTACCCCCCACCTGCCGGTATATATCTACTTACCAGGTTATAATTTGATAGCCTGTCCAAGGAAGCATCGAATAACGCCGTGGGGGACGGAAGATTCTGGAAGTTTTTAAATTATTAGCTTCACAAAATTGTTTTCAACACTTTTCTGACTATAAAATCTTAAATTATCATACACGTTGTCGATTACTGTGATATCCATATTTTTAGAGTTAGTTGTGAGGGTTTGGCTACAATGATTTTTGTCCAAACCCTCAAAAACTAACTCTAAAAAATAGAAATATAATCTTAAGCAAAATAATGCGCTTATACAGGGGAACTAATTAAAACTTAATACGATGCTACAAAAAACCATGAGGATCTGAGAGTTTATTTTTTACAATAGCATGCTTAAAAAAGGAAATATTTTAAAAATGAGAATCGTTTAGTTTTTATATTTTATTAAAGTAACTGAAGGCTTCTTTCATATTTCGAATTAAGAAAAAATCTGGAAAATATAATGAATATTGCGCTCCTAAAACTGCACTGCTGGATCCTGTATCTAGCAGAATAGGCGGTCAACTTCCTGCAAAGACACTATTATGATACTTAAGACCACACCTTACAGCTGTATACAGCTCTCGCGAAAGTTTATGGCGTTCGGATGCGCGGCATTTGTGTTGTCCACGTCATAAAAATTCCATATTTTGAAATGCACTCATGCATGGCACAAATGCCATGTCTTAGCTTTCCCCTACGTCCCCTTTACCTACCCCTTCCACCGAACTTTACCCTTCCATGACTTCCTCTGAGCATCCGAACGCCATAAGCTTTCGCGATAGCTGTATCAGTGAAATGTGCAAAAAATAAGGAAATCTAAATAAGCCAAACATTTAAAATTACGATTTGTCTTTAATTAAATTGTGCCCATATACATCATTATTCAAAGCTCTTATTTAAAAGTTATACTGGTAAAAAACTCGAATAATAATAATAATAATAATAAAACAATACAGATGAAATCAGTACTGGTGGTGGTAGTAATGTTTTGGCTACCCTACCCTTGGTGTCCTTTATACAGCAGTAGTTTTTTTCTTCGCTCACTTGACAAAGCAAATTTTTCTGTAGCTTCACTGTTATGGATGGATTTTAAAATGTCTTTTTCGGAAGAAAGGACAAGCATGTCGGGGAGCCAGACATCTCCCATGCTGCTTCTTAGCCTATTTTTTTTTTTTTACAATTCTCAACCCTTTGAGTGCGGCATGACGTGATATCACGTCATGGCTGTCTTGACCTTGGTCTGATGACGTGTTATCGCCTTCATGGGTACCGTGATAGTTCCAGCTTTCTCTAGGGCGCCTAGTGAAAGCCTAGGGGGCCGTCGAAGGTAACATGCAGTGTATGCACGATCCGTAAGTCTAAGTCTTTTGACTGTACTGTGATGTGACCCATTGGCAGATGCTGGGAGGAGGGGGCGGGGCCCAATCTATCCTTTATTGACGCATTGATCTCTTTCTTCTGCTATATTAGGATATGTACTTGGACCATCAGGCTTGTCGTCACAAGAATCTTGGGTGCCACTTTCGTCATTATTTTGGCTCAGACTCTAGTCGTTCAAGCTCAGCACATATGATAAATCAATGTTTGGGTAGCTAACTTTGTACAGTTAACTAAATGCATAAACCTCCTCACAAAGTTTTTCACCATCGATTTCGTAATGCTCACACAAGTCACTGACGAGAATCGGCCTTATAGGGTACTATCTATATTTTCAACAACATTGAGGAAACCTTCGTGGGAAAAGTAAGTCATTTGTTTGACAATATTCGGTGAACGTATTGGAAACCGATCCCGCGATTGAACACTTACGAAACCAAGGAGTTGGAAGTACACTTCTTATCTTATTTTTGCTTATTTCACTTCTGATCTTATTTAGAATGTGTGTACAGATATATTGTCACCTTTTCCTTCGTCCTCCTCTTAACACGGGTGCGCTCGTGAAGGGAAAGGGGTGGGGGCGGGGAGCGCTGGACGTCAATATTATTAAATATTTATGATAAGCTAATTTAGTTTTACAATTAGAAACTGAAAATAGCGTTTTCTTTTATATCTAGCTCTGTTACTAATAATGCCTAATTTGAATCCATCCCTAAAATCAATCTTACTAAAAAATAAGAAAATATTTTTGAATTGAAAGTTTCATATGTTGAGAGAAAGTTACTTATCGAAGGGGAGGAGGGTACGAGGGGTTGAGACAAATGCTACAGTTAAAGACTAAGGGGAAGTGGGGGTAAAATATCACCGTCAAAGGTAACGTGCAGTGTATGCACGATCCGTAAATCGAAGTCTTTTGACTGTACTGTGATGTGACCCATTAGCAGATACTGGGAGGAGGGGGCGGGAATAAACTGGAGGGATGCTTAGTCAGTTATGCTACTGGGTTGCGTTCAGGGATCTTATGGTGGCCTCGACGACTGCGCGGTGCGGCAGCTAAGGAAGAATATAGAGACACGGGACCGAAATAAAAGAAGCTTTAGGCTGGCTGAATGATTCTCTAGAACTGCACGATGTTTTACTATACTACACTTAATGCTTAACATTCATTTATCATTATAACCTTTCGATACGTATATACATTAATGTAAACGGGTACACATATTTACATTTAGTGAATTTCTTGATGCATTTTAAAAATCCCCCCAAATTTTTTATTCCCCCCCAAAACTTTTCTCTATGGCGTAACTTGCGCCATACATCTCCCCTCTGGGCGGCCCTGTTCACATCTGCCGTTGTCGAATTAACAACTGTCTCTTTTCTTCCAAGAAATTATCCAACCATCGTGATACGTCTTCTTGTAAATTAGGTCACCTGATGTGGCTCATGAGGTTATTTATTTTTTTAGCATTGCTGTTTCCATGGAAAGTTCATTTTTATCTTTTACTACATACATTTTTCATTAAGAGTTTACGAGTATTTTAGGAGATCAACAGAAATTACGATAAATTACGATAAATTGTATTTTTTCAAGTTGTGTTGATTCCTATATAACTCATGCGTATATTTATGTTCAATGCTAGCAGTGGAAATGCTTGCATACTAAAAATATACAGAATATTCAGGTCACTGTTTTTCCGGTTTTCCAGCAAGAGGGACAAAAACGTTAAATAATTTACTTGTAATCAACACATTAGTGTAAGATAAGTGGTGTCTACAAGGTGGTTTTCCACTGAGATTGGTGGCAGGGGAAATCATTTTTTATCCCAAAAATCTGACGGCAGACTCAAAAAATAGCCAAGATGTCGGAAATCAGTCGAAAATTTCAATGTAGTGGTTATAACTGTTCACTATTGTACTACTTGTGACTAAGCACGCCGTTTATTTCATCGTATTTTGCCACCTGGAGTGCAATTTGGCTGTAAATTCTGGAGAACCGACGTTCAGTCGTTGAATTATTTATTAGTTTATTCTGAATAACTTCTATAGATTTACTTATTGTACTAGTGTACAGCCATCTCTGACGATTATCTTGTTCCCATTATAATGTTATCCTGATCAAATAATTTGCAAAAGCATTCCATTTAAACGAGGAATGTGACAAAAAACTTGATGTAACCAATTAAAAAAATTAATGTTTCATCTCGCAAAAAAAGGTTAAAAAATTGAGCATACTCGCTTAATTTTATCATTGGAATACGAGCTACGAATAAAATTATGAGAATCAGCTGGTGAAATTTAGAATGTTTACCTTTTTGTTACAATTGAGTGTAAACTGCTTGTAAAATGTGAGTATACAAAATTATCGTTTAATATAGTGTCATAACTTGTGAATTCTTTTATTTTACAAAGTAATCAGTTCTTATTCGGCTCTCAATTGTTATAAATTACAGCAATTTTCAAAAGAATTACAATAGCGTAATCATATTTCACTACCTTTTCTATGCAGCATCCCTTGTGGCGTCAGAATTCCAAACTCATGGGCATCCAAGGTTAAGACTTTGGCTGCATGTTTTTTTTTTTGGTTTATTTAACTTCTTACTCTACTACGAGCCAAGTATTCCGATCATGGGTAAGTGTATCTTGCGCCACTGTATGACGAGCCTGAAAATTCATGTTTGCGCTCGCACGATGAACGTTAATAATAATCAAGTACTGGTGCTAGCATTGTAATTTATTTCATAAATATTATCATTATAAGTTAAATGCACATTGTTTTTGAAAATGTAATTCATCTGCAAAAGAATCAGTGGTAAAAAGAATACTTTATGCTTTTCAAATATTTTTAATCTGTATTTAATTAAAATTTTATAAATTCATCTTGATGATATTGATACTTTTCTACAAGTATTCTAAACGCTATAGTTTGTTGGCAAAAGAAGAAAAACATTATATAATTGTGTTTAATTTTACATATTTCCCGTCGACAGACATGTGCCTGATGGAACATCGATGCTAAATCGTTGAAAAATAGATGGAATGAAATGAAAATGAAAAGGATGCTGAATATTGCTACCGGTAGATTGATATGATGAATGACGCTATCGGAAGTAGAATGGAAAAGCATTGATTTTTCCCTTAGCCGATAGCGGGCAATGAATTTGTTCATATCGGATGGGATAGCAAGGTTAGTTATAGAATGCAATTCATCCTGGGCTCGAATTCACCCTTAACACTGACCGACGTGTCGTTCATGTAAGACGATGTGTCATCGTCTTACATGCAACGATCCCTAAAACGCACGGTGCATGTAAAACGCATGTACTATGCCACTTTTACTGCCGCTATTAATCCATTCTCGTTGCCGCTTCTTAAATTTGGCTTTCTCGCGAAAGTCCCCCCCCCATTCAATCTCCCCCACCCCTCCACCGCCAGGCTCAACTTCCCGTTGCATCATGGGACATTTCACGAAGATGGGAGGGCATAAGCTTTCAACCGAGATGTAAGCATGTTACGTCGGGGGCGAAAAAGGTGTGGGATATTGGGAGGGGGGGAGCGGATGGATGCAGGAGAGTGGGCGGCACCCACCCCTGAGTGGCGGTCGGGTGTGGGAGGTGGGGCGCCGTAAAGCAGAGCTGAACCCCCTCGCCGCTCCCTTCCCGCAGTTTCGCCCGCCCGAAGTGTGATAGTGTGTCAGGCGAGGCGCGTTCTCACCTCAGCGAGCAACTCCTCCCGATCCCACTATCATTTAATAAGGTGGCGCCGTTTTTTTCATCCAGTTTTTTTTCTTCCTTCCGCGAAAACGTAAATCTATTGTTTTCTGCGCGTTTCGTAAATCGTCTCCCGGGGCAACGAACGCATCCGAGGCTCGTCGCCTAGATGGAATGTATATGAGGCCCTTCATCACCGTAACCAAAGCCAACCAACGCCTGCCATCTCATTCCTTCGATGCTTCGTTGTCGTCCCTGGAAACCGCTTTCCTTCCCACCTTTTACCCTTATCCTAGGACAAAAACCGTCACCATATTCCTGTCGATCCTTTGGACTTGTATGTGGCCGGGTAGCTCATCGCACTATACATTTATCCTCATTAGGATGTGCTATTGCACTCTTTCAAACTTGAGATAGGTGTTTCCTATGCTACTCATCTTGTAGAGTTGATGGAACATGACAAAAATGGAATGAAGAAAAACATATTTTATAGGAAAATTTATCATTAATCATCATCGTCGTATTCTACCAATTTTTGGGTATGGTTTGAGAAATTCCTTCTATATCATCTCCACGTGTGAGTTATATCTGTCTCTTTGTAGTTAATGGTCATATATGCCAGTTTTTCAACCTAATGCTGTACTTGCCTTCCATTACCCTGCATTCTGTCGAAAATTCCCTTTCTCGTACTTCTTCCTTCGCTCTTTCCAGAAATTCTTCCGTGCATATCAATTTCCACAGCATCGTTCGGTCTCAGCGTGTCCTTCATTCATCTTAGCTGTATTCTCCGAAGCTCCGCCTCACAATCTCTTTCTTCCCCATCTTCCTTTGTCGCCTCTTGGTTTGACTTCCTCTTCACCTGGCTCTCCCTCTCCTTCTTCTCCGAATCCACATCTCTGAGCATTCCATTGTGTGCTTATCCTAATTGTGCAATAAATATCTCCGAGCCAGGAGAGACTAACCTTTGTATCAAAGTCTTTGTTAATTATTTGTTTACATCACTGATTAAAACGCCACTCATCAATTCCCTCCCCTTCTATAATACTTCCTTTGTCAATCTGCTCTGTACTTTATTATGATCTCAAAATGAAAAGGTTTTTGTTCACTTTCCACAGAAATAATGTTATTTCCCGACCTAGTTTTGGCATTAACTATGTCATCTTCAAGGGCATAGCTAATGTCGAAACCAGGCCGGAAAATAAAATTATATCTGTGAGAATTGAACAAAAACTTTTTCATTTTTGAGACCATGATATCTGTACTGCATTTACACAAAATATCGCCGGATACTCTATACTTAATGCTCTCTAAGTTTTTATTATTCAACCAATATCACTCAAAGTCTTCCTATCTTCGTGTTCCGTTGCCACAGGGGTTCATAATTATTCATTGCTATCATTGCAGGAACTTCAAGCATTAGTAACATTTTGAAATATTTCGTGGGAAAAGATGATTAACTTCCTAGATTTTTCCTTTTTCTGTTACCTTTTACCATAAATCAACAAAGGCCAGATATCAGGAATATTTGTAACATGTTTTAAGGCAACGGCCTCGGTATTCCCGTATTGGTTGCAAAAAGGGTACTTAGAGCAGAATTATTTGCGCAATTTGCTTTAAAGTATCGAATAAGATTTTAAAAACGTTTTTCGTCTATTCATTCTGTTTTTTATCAACTTGGGTGGTCATTGCAGTTAGAATATTATGTTTATAAAGTTATCTCAGTAGTTGTGCTAATGTATCATAGAGAAAAACACTTTTCTTAATTAGACTGTCGTAATGTGATGATGCTTTTTGGAACATTGCTTTAATCGTGAACGTATAAATTAAAAATGTGTAGTTAGAGAACTCTCGTGTGCTCGGATGAATTCGCAGTTACAGGCGCGGTGTATGAAATTGTAGCAGCACGGCGCACTCTGCTTAACGGTAATATTCCGCCTCTTATTTCATTCTCAATGCCGAGAGATATTTTTACGGCGGCGTAATTTTCGAGGCGGGCACTCCAAAGAGCAGTTGTGCGGTGACGGGAGGAAGTGTGCCGACGAGGGGAGCGGGAAGGAACGCTGGGGAAAGGGCGGGATAGGATCTGCAGTTGTTGGGGAAAAGGAGAGGAGGCGTAATCTAGGAGGCGTTAAACCGAGTGTGATTTAGTTACCATTGAATGCCAGCGCTAAATGAGTTCGCTTCCGTTGATGCGCATCTTTGTGCCTTTTCGACCAACTTACTTCTCTACATCGGGATCCGAGCGTCGTTCTTTTACGCGTCTGCGTGGTAAGTTTAGACGAAGTTAAAGCTCATCAACAATGGTAAAATTCGGTGTAACTTGGCTCTCCACTACTCCAGACTTGAACTTAAACACCCTTTGACTGGCGTTTACCCAGTTCCTAATGCAGTGGGCTAACATGACTGCACTTGAAGCAGCTCACCTGACCTCACCCTTTTCTATTTTCTTTCCTTTCCACTGCAGCTAATCCAGTATCGATTTCTGGTCGAAAACGGATGTCACCGTTCAATTTGGCGCGCGTTAGGTCAGATAAAGCCATATCGTAACTCGGTATGTAGCAAAATATGTATTTTTGTCTTTTTGTGTGTTTTTATGCGAGTATGAGAGGATGTTGTATTTTATTGACGATGGTAATGATTTATCTGTACAATTTTGTAGATTCAGCTATGTTAAATATGTAGAAAAGTCACAAAATATTACAGCATCTGTGTGAAAATGAGACTGAAAATAATATGTGGCTACTACAAGTCGAGCTTAGACACCGTGATTTGGCGCAGAGTTCTCTAACCAATGTTTTTCATAATATCCTCCTCCTTTGATAGTATATGCCTAACTTGTTATGCAAATCGTAGAATGGAAATACTTATCCAGATTTGCGCTGATGGCGTACCCTGCTCCAGGAGTAAAGAAAGCTGCGTATAGAATTCGTAGATAAAAGATTGGAATGAAACATTTAAAAACTTGCCCTCTTTAATTTTCAACTTCTCCTATTGATTTTTGAAAATCTGAATTAAGCCGAGTTAAGTTATAATGTGATACCAAAGAACAGTGCTACGACGCAATGGTAAAAGATAAACTCCACCCACGTCATGTAATAATTGCGAAAAAATATTAATTTCTAGTAAAATATGTGATTATATTCTGTAATGATTCACTTTTTAGCTGAACCAGGTTGTACCATGTATTACTCGAAACAACTTTGAATTCCATGTTGTTTTGTTGCGTATTTCGAAAGCATTTGATGACCAAATTCTCCGTACTTTCTGAATGTATTATCTTTTAGCTGTGCTGGAGAACTTACGAAAATTTGGTTCCTCCAGCTCTCATTTATCATTTTCCCAGTGACCGCAGATCCTGAAAAAAAGCATCTCAGTATGCAAACGTTTGGAAAGCTTAATGTTCTTAACAAGATTTTAAAAGTCATCTCGTAAAGCTATCTTCCATACTTATAATTTTTTATGTGACGAAATTGTGACATTATGCGGATTTTCCAGATGTGCCAGCATTCCTTCTAGAAGTTCTCCAACGCATAAAGATGGTAATAATTTTTGTGTATACTTTTTTAGATTCGACTGTTAATTTTGTAATGGAAAAAATGATGAAAATGGGAAAATGGAAAATAAGATGTAAAGTCACAAACTACTGGAGCATCTGTGTGAAATTCACGGTGAAAAAAATGTCTGAACTACGAATCGAACTTGGACACCGCGATTTGTCGCAGAGTCCTTTAACTAATGAAGCCATCCAGGCGTCATCTCTCCCTGTGAATCTTTGCGCAACCGGTTTCGTAGATCTCATTCAATAATATAATTTCTCTGGTGTTTTCAAGGTGTCGATTAACTGCTGAATTGGTTTATTTTAACACTTTTTTCGTTTCTTACATCTAACCAAGACATCGGAATCGCGCGGCATTGCAACGAGGTTTTCTTTCTTTGTGGGCTACGTGGGCAAGATTGTCTAACGAGAAAGACACGAGAGGGTTGCACAGTTTGGTGGAGGAAGGAATGAAGGCCTGGGAAATAGATTGAAAGGAACGGGCTTCAAGGTTAAGTCGGGTTAACTTGGGTTGGTGAAGGATATTGAGGTGTGCGGCTGCTGAGCGTTGAAGAGATGTGACTGGGTGTTGAACACATTCTCGCTGTATGAAGATGAGCCGTAATAGAGATGGGTTATTAGTATTTTCAAATGTACACTTCGAACTCAAACTATTTCTTCATAGAATGAAAAATATATTGGATTTATCTGTTCCTTCTGTCACAAAAATGTTGCTTTGTCCAAATATTTGCCTAAAAAATGCTGCTTTCGCCACAAAGATGCTTCGCCAAATCGAATGTATTTCCTGGTATGTATGAATGATGTATGAATGAATGTAAATGCATGAAAAGTTACATGCATCAGCGAAGTTGGTTTGTATTTGAAAATTGGAATGATAGTTATCATCTTATAAATTGCTTTGTGCATGCACGTTCAAACTAATAGTTTGGCGATGAATGTGATGACATCAAGCCCTTAAGGGAAGTGTTCTTATTTTTTCGGTTGTTTTCGTCGGATCGCACACGAAATATTAAGAGATTGAGCGACATTGAAATTCACGGAGGCCTTCAATGTAATATCATCTTGCTGGTCTAATTCGGGCGTAAAGAATGACCAACGGACATCACGTACCGCATGATTTGAGATGTCAAAATATATACCTACTATTTCAATGGTACATGCTTATGATCCACACTCCGCACGAATTCTTTCAAATATTGCATCCAAGCTCATAGCTCGTCACTGGGAAGCAGGGTGTCCAGCACTCTGGAAAACCGGGAAGACCGGGAACTCTCATGGAATTTTATTTTCACTGGAAATATCAGGGAAATCTCAGGAAAATATCGAATTGACTCGGAACTTTTCTGTGGTGTCAGTATATACATATATATGGTGGTGGTATATAAAACAGCAACGGAAGCAATGTGCCTTTTTCGGCAAGTTGCGAAGTCACATTTCCCTTGCATTGTCGCATTTTGCATTCCTGTAATCACCGAAAGTAGGTACAATGTTTTCTATATAGGCAAAATGTTTTCTTATTGGTCATACTCTGTAAATCAGTGGCGTAAAGAATGTGCCTTTATCGGCAAGTTGCGAACTCAAATTTCCCTTGCGTTGTGGCATTTAGAAAAATAAGGAAAAAAGTTAATTCCTTCAGTTTTTTAAGTTGTTGATCATTTGATATCAATTCTATTCATAGCACAGTCTGGCTGTAATACAACCGTGTGCCCCAGCACCAGCACACAATGTTTAAATCTGAGAAAGGGTGGTGATATGATTTTCTCTCGAACTATTTTAAAATTTTGTGTTTATTTTCCTCCAAATATGCAAGTTTAAGAATAATCCTTACGTTTAATCACCCAAAAAACATACCGAACATTCTCTTATAATTAACGAGAAAAAAATCAATATTTCCTATGGAAAAATAAAAATTATGCCTGGAAAACCTGGCAATTTCAGGGCATTTTCAAATGCTCAGCTGCTGGACAGCCTGTGGAAAGTTTTATCGAAAATTGTGGTTTTTGACGTTCATGCGTGAAGAAAAGAGGTTCCCAGGGAATCCGCAGTATAAATGCTGGTGCATGTTGTAAAGAAAAATTGCTCCTTTGCCCGAATGGCTGTGGAAATGGGGGGAGGGGAGGTTGATATGGGGAGTGGTAGGAGTGCGTAGGGGACGGTAAGGCCTTCCTCCTCCGATTTCTAAGACTAACTGTCTAGAGGTTTGGTGTTTAGTCTAGAGGCCAAATTTCATATCCATCATTGTTGAGTTCATACCTTTCCTTTTATTTAAGCACCAATTTTTATTGACTTTTAACTGTAGGTTAATTTTGAAGGTAACTGATAATGCTCATATATTGCGCCGTATAACATAAGACTTAAATGTCAATATCAGCACTACATCCTTGTCTGGGGCACGGTTTGAACCAGCGGCATTCGAGTTACCAGCTGACGCATTGTCTTTGTGTTAAGTAATCTTTTGAGCCTGCATCTATAAGAATATTGATGGATATTTTGAAATAGTGAAGGAGAATCAAATAGATTAGCCCTAATTTTGACATTTTCTTGAAGTCCTCTGAAAATATTATGCTACAGACGCTTGCGTGGATAGATATAATTTCGGACTTTTGATGCCCACATCAGAGGAAATAAAACGTGCGAAAACAATGAATGCTCTGATTTTTTTGTAAAAGAGTCATTTGTTCGCCAATAATTACTGAATTACCTCAGCGGCAAGTTTGTAATCTATTTCATACTACTTCTTCTTCTCCTCAACCCTAAGTTTGGTGGGCATTCAAATTCCTTCTTTCCAAAGCCAGTCTATATCCCTGTATCTTCTCCCCGCTATGGTCTCTTCCAGGTATTCTTTTCTTGATCTACCCCTTCCAGCACGGCCCTTTACCACTCCTTCCATTAAAATTGTCATCCACTCTGAGTGACGTAGGAGGTGTCCAATCATTGCGTTTCTTTTTTTTACAAATAGTGTTCACAAATGTTTGTCCTTCCCCAATCCTTTGTAATACTTCCAGGTTGGTAACCCTCTCTGTCCAAGATATTTTTAAAAGTCTTCTCCAGCACCACATATCAAAGGACTCCAGCTTTTTCCTCTCCTCTTTGCTCAGAGTCCAAGTTTCTGAGCCATAGGTGCACATACTCCAAACATACGTTTTAACAAATTCTTTCTGGGTCGATAGAGAAACATTTTTTGATGCCAAAAGAGTTTTCTTTTTGATAAATGCTTATGTTGCTTGTGCTACCCTACCTATCACATCCGCTGTACATCTACCATCAGATGTGATACAGCTACCCAGATATTTAAAAGTAGTAACTTGAACTAGTTTTTCCCCATCTAGATGTACCTCAGCTTCCTCTAGTCCATCTCCAGTGCATTTCATTATTATAGTTTTCTTTTTGTTTATTTTCATGTCCCAATTGTTTTTAAATATTTGGTTAATTTCGTGTAATGAATCCTGTAGCTCATTGACACTATTCGCTAAAAGTGCTATGTCGTCCGTAAATCTGATGGTTGTGTAGAGGTTACCATTTACATTTAATCCACTCTTATTGGTTTCTGTAAATTCCTTCATTGCCTTTTCCATGCATAAATTGAACAGTATTGGGGATAGACTGCATCCCTGCCTAACACATCGAGAGATCTTTGCTTTTATTCCGTCTGCACTAAGGATTGCTTCTTGGTTTTGGTAAAGTTGGAGAATTATCCTCCTATCCCTATAGTGCATTTTAGCGTTTTCAAGGACTTTAAACAAGGTATTCCAACTGATGCAGTCGAAGGCTTTTTCAATGTCAATAAAGGGTATGACTACCTTTTTATTAAGTCCTATAATTTTTTCCGTAATTAGTCTTAACGCTAAAATAGCCTCTCGTGTGCCCCGGTTTCTTCGGAAACCAAATTGATCACCTTGTAGATTTTCTTCAATTTTATTTTCGATCCGGTGATATATTATTCTAGTTAGTATCTTTGAGGCATGAGACACCAGGCTTAAGGTCCTAAAATCCTCACATTTTTGTGCTGAGCTCTTCTTAGGGATGGTTATCATGTGTATTTTCTTAAAGTCGTCTGGCACAATTCCTTTATTGTGCATTTCCTTGATCATTTCTAAGAGGCAATATTTTGCCTTGCTACCAATAGAGTTTGAGATATCTCCCGGAATTTCATCTATACCCTGAGCTTTATGATCTTTCACCTCTTTTAGTGCCCTGTCAAATTCTTCTCTTAGTATTGGTGGTCTAATCCCATCCTCTTCTATGCTTTCTTCCTTTTCTAAGACGTTTTTATCCAACTCTTCTCCTCTATATAGCTCTTCGATGTATTCCTACTACTTAGTTAACCTCAATTAAACACTTATATGTAGTAACTCAAGAACAAATAACATTGCGCAAGTAAATACAAGCTGTGAATTTATCGAAAAAATACGGGAGAGTAATTTAAAGGTGAAGATATCATGTCAATTCTATCATCTCTGCAATAGTTTGGAATATTCTACCGGATTTTGAAAGGCATCACAGGTGCCCTAGACCCTTGATCGAAGGGTAACTTAAAAGAAGTGAAAAGCTTTGTAATCTGAGGATACTGTGGTTATATTTTCATCATTATTTGACTATTATCAAATAGTTTTTTCCATGATATTGACCTGGTAGGAGTACTCCATGATATTAGTGAATGACAGGCATGCGAAAAGCAGCTTAATCCTGACGCGGAAATGATCGGCCGTCAAATTTGGGAGAGACTGGGAAATAACGGCCTCAGTGGCGAGTCTTCGAACCAATTTGTCACCGCTTTCGCTTCGTCCTCCTTTCACGCGATGCTGAAAGGCCAAAGCACTCGTTCATAATTTAGCTGGAATCTTTTCAAATGACAGTCATCTTTGCATGTTGGGAAGTCGAAAAATGGCTAAGTAATGCGTAGTGGTGAGCTATATGTTCTGCAGATTGTACCACATTTCTCGTATTCCGCTGAGGATGCCTACATTATTTATTGTTAATGCAGTATATTCTAAAAATGTGGGAATGAGACATAGAATGGAATAGAATAAGTTTTATTATGCTCAGGGGTTTCCCCATGAGAGAAAATAAAGAAAATACGTATCAAATTCTGCTTTGAACGAAATACTTACAAAAATATATTGTAACCGTACGGCCGCCATCCATCCGGTACACTGAATTAACTTATGCCAGGCTAGCGACGTCGGGCAAGGGCCGTGAACTAGGTTCTCTTACGAGCCACGCGACAGGTCATAGGAAGGAGGTATGTTAGAACACAAAAATCCAATAGACAGCATTTATTTTATTCAATGATCGACACGTGACGACAAGCAAAAAGATCCCTTCGTTAACAAAAACAAAAAATGGAGCATATGGCTGATAATTGATTCTGATTACGAGAAGATAGCGAACGCAAGAATGGCATACGCAAAGTGCCGTCAGCGACCCAAGCAGTCACAGATACGGGAACTCATACATCCCCCTACCTCTTAATCTACTCTTTGATGGATCACGGGAGAATTTAACAGCGTCTACAAGAACGTCACCAAGGCGACTTGGGCTGGGCAAGTACTTTGGGCTCACGATCTGGTTCCGGGTTGATGGCTGCACCGGAACAGGCGTCCTCATAAGAAGTCGCTGCGTGATGTTGAAGGAAGAGCTCCAATATTTGCCCTGGAACGGGCGTTCTCAGGAGAAATCGCCGCGTGATGATGAAGGAGGAGCCCCAGCATTTGCCCTGAAACGGGCGTTCTCAGGAGAAGTCGCCGCGTGATGATGTCTCCCGCAAGGTAGCCGTATCGTCACCAGGGAGAGTTCCTACCGCTTGCCTAGTTCGAGAGCCAGACAGCTAGCCACCTCTCGATCCGACTGGCCTCGGCCACCGCTGACTTCCCCTCTCTCCCCTCTTCGCGTTCCGTGAACAGCTGACTGCGTTCAAGTGCCCGTTAAACTCTCCCGCGCGCGAGTTCCCGTTCTGGTTTACCCCTTAAAACCGCGATTGGGTTCGCTTTCTCCTCCACCCCTTCACCCTGTGGAGTTACAATATATACACCTGGCCTACATCTCTCAGTGATGGAAAACAAAAAAAAATCACAGTAACAAATAATTAAACCCTAAATACAATGGAAAATATAGTTCATGAAATATGAAAATGGAAAATATATTTATAAAAATGGAAAATATAATATCACTCACAGAGAGATAACAAACAAACAATAATTTCTCAGATGACTTTGGATACATGAAATTCTATAACAGGATACAAATCTCAATTATTGGCATATTTGCTGCTAATAGTAATAATTAAAAAGTTTTTCCATAAAAACAGACAAGGAGGAAGAAGTTTGTTTTACAGATAATGGCAAGGGATTCCAGAGATTAGAACCAGAGATGAGAAATGATGGCAAGTTCTAGTGGTCCTAAGAACAGTCTGATTTTGATTTGAACATGAAAAAGAGATAGACTGAATATTTATTGCAGAAGAGAGTGAAGAGAAATGACTCATGAAAATATTTCCTCCGATAAGACGTTTTATGCCATGAGAAGTTGTGAAGGTTGTGGGAGATATGCTCGTCTTTACGAAGGTCAAGGACAAATCTTGCGCAAGAATTTAAGATAGTCAAGGGCAATTATTTTAGCCAAGGCTAATTATATTACGTGGACACGCTTGCTTGTTTCAGGTTCTTGAGTTCTTATTAGTTTTTGCATGAGGTCATTTAGGTTCTAGTCTAAAGTTTGATATATTTCTATGGATTTGGTAAACCTTTTCTAATTTGCTGATGAAGTCGGCTAATTTCACATTCTTTATGTATTTCTGGTTATTCTTTGTTGCTTTTTCTGTGTATATTAGGTTGGCTAAAACTTCGACCGTAAACATTTACTGAACTGAACTCTTCTGGATGTTAAACTGAATGAGGAAGGACAAATCATATTGGCGCTGGAACTCTTGTTTACTCCACTACATATTCTTGATGAGAAGAAAATATGGATCACTTTTTATGTTCGACGAAAGAAACAGGAATTATATTGAGAATTGGTTGTAAATAATATCTAATTCCGTCTATTATGTCCAGTTCAAAGGTTTTAACAACGTCATTCACACCACCTATGAGTTGAAAATGTGCTATGATTTTAATTTCGGAACTTTATATTTATGTACAAATGGAGCCAACCAATTTTACATGTATTTAGTAAAAAAAGAAAATTTAGCTGTGGAAACGATAAGTTCTATCACATAGATTTGTTTCCATTTCATATGGCTTTGCATTTTTAATTGTAATGAGAGACTCCAATTTTCTTCCAAGCTAGGAGGGTGCACCTTCCTTATTAGTTTTATCGCTTCCACTCTGCAATCGCCATTATGCATGAATTTCTCTATACAGTCATTAGGAAAGCTTTTGAGATGACGCCTTATGGAGATGGAAATGTTATAAATTTGGAAAAGAGTGTTTTTGAAGAAAGAGTGCATTTTACTCGTAATTTGAATGTGTTTGTAGTTTCCGCGTTGTTTCCTCTAGTAGCAATAGTGTATTTATCGGTGCTTTAATTTGGCTCATGATTTTATTCTTACGAATATCGGTTTCAGGTATTATTCTCGGAAAATAGTAGGGAGAAGTTGATCATTGCTATGTGAAACTTTCCCTGGTTTATGTTCCAAAAACTTTGAGAGAATATGCTTGCGGTAGCTTTGGCCGCTGAAAAGATACGTGGAAAGTAGAGCGAACTCAGACGTGGCTCAGAAGAGGACGTTGAAATGAAGGAAGTAGTTTGAGATCCAGTTTAGTTCGACAAATTATGCCCTAGTCTTCGCGTCTTCTTGTTTGATTGAGAATGTTATATATGGCTACAGGAACATATCATTTTCCTCGGACATATGAGATGGATTTGAACGTACTATCTTTGTCCGTTCTTGATATTTGAATAAAAAACGATGAGGCTGGGAGGCATTGAATGTCGATTAAAAACTGAAATAACGCTGGTAAATACTAATATCCTTAAACATTTGGTGAAAGAGTCATTGCGCTGCTGGTGATCAACTATCGTATTCAGTGATTTCAAAGAAGACGTAGATTTTAACTTTCACGTTCTCGGTTAGCTCGCAGGACCTTCATCGTTCTCTTCTTGTCACGTGAATATAAACGGTCCCCAGCTCTCTGTTTAAGTTCTCAGTTTACAAGTCCTTCTAATTGAAATATTCATCACGTTAGCGACCATTTCTTAGCAAGCGCTTTCCTTGGTATTGTAGTGCTTCAACTTTTTTCTTTACCACCAGTCCCAAACTCGTTCAATGGAGGTTTCCAGCGTGGCCTTAAGGCATTAGCTAAATATTTTGAATAAACTGGTTTTTCATTATTTTTCCACAGTAAATTTTTTTGTGGAAAAACAAAATATAGCCTCTTTATTCGTCCTATGGAGCCTGGGAAATTGCTTTACCTGCTTAGCTACTGTCCTATCACTTTATTGTTGACTCATGCTTCACTATATTATGAAAATAATTTTGTTTTTGATATTCTAGTGGTATATATTTTCACACTTGATATTCCAATATTACGACGCGTTCAATAGTGCGATAATTACTTTGATCGAATGTCAAATGCTTGGTCTTCCAAAATTTATCTGGCTTGTCAATTTCTAGCTCGCATTCGAGGAAAATAAAGGGATGTGTCAGAGGTGCATCCAACTTATTTAATAACTTGAACCTTGTAGTAATAAATCATATTATCATTCCGCAATTTGAATCCAAATGTCTCGATAGCCGGTTTGATGTGTTAGTCAGTCATATAAACTGCCAAATTTTCCTTATTCAGGTGAAAGTTCAAATAGAGATTTTGCAAACTGGATGCTGCAGGTTCCGTGGTTTCGTTTAATTGACCGAATTTGGAGGAATAAGTGCCCCTTCAGCGGTACTATTTCAAGGAACTAACCAACAGAACAACTATCCGTTGAAAATACGAAAAATAAACAAATGGATTACATTGCACTCCTTTTTTCTGTATACAGTGAGCAAATTTAATTTAGCTTTGAGATGTTTGCCTCGTTGGTGTAATATGTAATAAGCAATAGATGAAATGTAGGTCAAATGACTTGCAGCCATTGGGCACGCAGTGATCAAAACTTATAAGTATTTTTTTCGAAAGCTTTAAGAAGAATTCATTAAAGGGCACCGCATGCGACGTTGATGCTTTTCAGCCTACGTTAAGAGCCAGTTGGAAGTGCTGTTGGATCGCTTTGAGTGTTGCGGGTGGCTGTTGACTACTGATTAACTGATACCAACTGTAGTTACCAGAAGTCATCACATAAACAGTAACGATCTCTGTTAGTCGTGGAGTCTCTTAAGTTGTATCTCCCCTGGAACGGCTGTGATGAAGGGGTGCATGCATACTCTCTGGTACAATTATCAAACATTAATTTATCAGCAGTTCGCAAATTAATTATTGCTTTGTTGCCGGCGTGTTTCGCCTAGACAACCCTCTAAAGATTCGCTCCCACATTCCTTCCCCAAGGGGGGCTAAATTGGCCAAATGATTGTCCACCTGAGGGCAAGAAGGGGCAAGTCGTACTCGGACGCCTCTCTTGTGTTTTCCAACTCCAGCCGAGAGAAAGCGAAGTCCCTTACTCCAGCCCCCACCCATTGTAGGAAAGGCTAAAGGGCTATGGGACTGGAGGGTGGGGGAGAGGGTGTTCTGGTCACGTGGTCGGGGGGGCCTGACTCCCTTTTGGATTCGCTCTGTGAGATGGAAGTTTCTTCCCACCCCCCCTTGCTATTAATGTAATCCCAGTTAACTTGCTCGACTCAACTCCCTCCTTCGGAAAGGCAAATAAGGCGAGAGGGCTGCCTTCCTCCGTCTTCTTAATGGGCAACCCACCTCCTCAACTCCCACTTTTGATATAAAGCCACGCTCCATCTCCTCTCCTTGGCGCGCGCTATATTGTAAAGGGAGGCCGAGGAGGGCAGTGGATGAGTTTTTCTTTGTCGACTTTTTTTTTCTTACTGGCACATTAATTTTAGAAAACCTAAATTCTATGTTCTGCGCGCCAGTTATTCCCCTATCTGCCTGAAGTTGTAGTTTGCTGTGACGGTCTTTGTCATGCGGACAGATGTTTGGACCAAATTTATGTTCTGTTTATGGATGTACTTATTGAAAAGCCTGCAGGAACAAGGTAAAATTTTTGGAGAAATGGCCAAAAAGTAATGAATTGATTGAATAATTGGATAAAAGTTAATGTGTATTGTTATTTTTAATGACAACAATAGGTGTACCTATGGGGGAATGTGTAGGTATCATAACTAAATATCAAAGGTTTATTTGTGTGCAGAATTTTTGGTGAAGACAATGTCTGCATTATTTAGCAGTTTCTCTTGTGATACGATGATTTGGAAAAATACACTCGGCCGCGCCGCCATGTGCTAGTGAAGAACGTACAAATCGTAGGGACGTTCTGTTCGATATACCCACTGCTCTATCTATATAGGTATTCGCGAACATTTCTACCGTACGGCCGCCATTAATGTGTTTACTGAGCATTTGCTGCCATGTCACACCCAAGGAAGTCATAGCGGCTTCCAACCGAAGCCCTCTAAAAGCTGTGTAACGCTATATTATTCCCTCGTAACATTTTTAACGAAGCGCGCTGCTTTCCTTTGTATTAAATTTATTATGTAGACTAAACCTTATGCCTAAGGTCCCAAATATGCGTATTCATGGTGTGGCCTAACTGGAGCATAGTGGCACCTCTGTCTTACTTTTCCATCCGAGGAACTTCCTTTCGTGCACTTGATAAATCCCAGTTTCTTTAATGCTATGACACATTTGCTTTGTATTTATAATACCATGATATGTCTGAAGTTAAGCTAACTTGAGGAATTTTAATTAATCTGTTGACTTTTGTGTTTGCTCCTCCCAAATTGTTGGTATGACGCTGTGGTGATGACTCCCACAAAAAATGTATTGTGGTGCTTTTACTAAGATTTAGTTTTAGTCACCACTCCTTGGCACCACGAATTAGGGTTATCTAGGTCCAATAAGGTAATAACTAGGTAAAAACTAAATAGATATAGGTAAGAATTTGAAAGTTTTCGTTTTCGTTAATATCCTGGTAGATGACTGCATCATCTACATACAATCTTAATTTATTCATAACTCAAGAACTTAGGTCTTTTATATAATTAATGAATAAAAAAGGGTCAATCACCCTTCCTTGCGAAACACCGAATTTGACGTCCATCATCTTGCTTTTTCGATTCACCAGAGTTTAGGATGTCCTAAAGGAAGAGCGCTAGACTTTTTTCACTGTATCCACCCTTCCGGAGGATGTGCTGACTGCCATGTAAAACGATTCGATTATCAAGGAAGGTCTTAATATTGCATACAACAATGTGTTCGAGAAGCTTGCATAAAAGGGATGTTAACGATATTGCCCGTATATTTCCTGGGTCAAGTTTCTTTCCTTTTTTAAATATTGGTGTGACATTGGCTTTCTTTTGGAAATTTTCCTTCGGGTAAATGATGTGCTAAATATGATTTATAGGAATGATGCAGTCTGTGGTGCTCACTCCTTAAGCAAACATGCAGATTTGGACTGGCAGGGAATCAGGTAGGCAGGCCTTCTGGACCTAATTGCAGTTGTTGAGCTATTCCATCGTGTTGAATTATATTGTCAGCCATCGTTACATTAATATCAGGAATTTATGAATGATATACTGTGCCATCCATTGTGTGTACACTTTCGAGGTATTGGTTTAAAGCCGGTTTTCGAGGTTTAAGTGGGCTTTGTCGATACTGTTGGTGACTGCTTTGCCGCTCTTGTCCAATAAAGACTATTGTCGAAGATTCAACCTGGATCTCTCTCGAAAATTCAGAATGACTTGGGGTTTTCATTCCCGTGGAATTTTTCTCTTGTAGTTTTAGTTGTGCGTATTATTTTTTTCGCTTTTGAGCGATGGGAGACTTAAATTTTTCTCACCGCGAGTTCCGATTTTTTGTTATCTGACTCCTTAGAATTTTTTTAGAAGCTGTCTATTTTATAAGCTATATTTTTTTATATTTACCTCTGTCTCGTGAGCTCCCGCCTTACATCGTGGTTATACCAACGGGGTTCTCTATTCTAAATTTAGAATTTGTGGGGAAATGTATGCTATGCTTATGGAGAATATACCAAACGAGGCGTATAAAGGGCGGGATCGTTTGTATTGGGAAGACAAGTATTGATGGAAGGAATCAATCGATACTGAACTTTCCTGAGGTATATGGGAGCTCATCTGCCGTCTACTGGCATACATCTTAGTCACTACGTCTATCAGTTGCATAAGTACACAGGGGTAGCCTTTTATAGGATTGACTGAGGTAAGTTAACTAATCTTGTATCGTATTTCATCTTTAAAACATTGCATCTACCTGTTTTAGTGATTATGTATTCAGTCATTCTTAAGGTATTTGATTTAGTCCATATAGCAGCACTCTTTTTTCGCACCCTGTGTTGTTTACCCTCAAAGTAATTTACTAACATTAAGTGTTAACATTTTTGAAACAGGTTTATTAAAATTTTTGATGTGCTTCTTTGGTAAGACCTTGTTTTTTTAAGAGCGCTGTAGGAAAAATAGAAAAATTTGGATTTTATTATATTATAATACTATGCAGATACAACATCTACATCTACATTATACCCTGCGAGCCGAGCATGGGCGTGTAGCAGGGGTGTTAGGTATTCAGCCGTGTAAAGATGTAAGTTTTAGGGAGATGAAATGGTGACTTGTATTAAAGGAGTGTATTTAGTGGAGCTCAATTTTTATTGTGGTCACTTATCGTGCGCGGAAAGAACGAATTTTTGTACCTATCTGTTCGGCAGTGTATATCTCTTATTTTGTCACATCTGTCAGACCTAGAGATGTGGTGAGGAGTCATGATTATATTCTCTGTGTCGCTCTGAAAAATATCAGCTCTGAACTTCTAAAGCAACCTAAGCCTATCGTGTAGCCTCCGAGTCTCTAGGGACTCCCACCTTAATCCCTCTAAAAGTTGGGACGCATCCTATACAGCTAATTCTTATTATGTACCTTCTTTATTACCCAAACTGTAACTTCATTATGTTACTAGACCAAACTTTTTTTTTACCAAATACAGCTATAACGCTTGGCAAATTCTCGTCTATCATCAAACTACACTATCCCTACCTAAAATTATTGAAGATTTGGGCAACTTTTTTTGAATTAAAATTTTATTAGAAACCAATGCTTTCGCGTGATCATGTTGCCACGCGTTTTACTCTCACGGTAGAGTGAGGGAACAAATGCTTGGTCCGGTGATGCTAAGGTGGATTTTGTGCGCGTCTGCGTATCCGCATAATACATTCAAAAATATTCCTTTTTGAAGTAAAGTTTCACTGTGAAAAGTTACCTAACCTTTTTGCGCCAGAATATCACTCTAATAAACCGCTCTGGAAGGATCAAAAAGTGATATTTGGATTTTTTACAAGAAGTGTAATAGATTTGTGTTAGGCAAAGATGAGAAATGGTGACGTTTTTACTTAGTGTTACAAAAACAAGTATTCGGGGTAGTTAAAAAATTAAACGGTTTGGTAATTACATTGATACATTTATTTATTTTAAAACTATAAAGGAAAAACTTGGAGCTTTTCGGGCGTCCTAATACTCTTTAGTTTGTGATGATACTAGGCGAATTCTACCAATTTCCGAAATTTTACCTCTGCGTGGCTTTCCCCTAGGCTGAAATCTGAAATCATTGCGCTGTTTTGGGGAAGCTGGCGTGAGATGAATTGGAGAAGACGTGGGAGTGAAACAAATGAGCGGAGAAAGGGCGCAAAGTGAGGGAGAGTGTAGCCGGGATTGGAAACCTCGAGCAGACTGCGGTCCATCCCAATCAAATACAATCGAGTCAGAGCGCAGAAAATTAAAATTAATGGCATGGACGATCAACGCTTTAGGTAGTGGCGGGAGAAGGACGGGCGGACGCGGGGAACGGAGAGCTTTAATTGCAGGCGGGCGAGTGGGCGGTGCCCCCGACCCTGGTGCTACACCGAACTGCGAGCATGAAACGGTTTCCCCTTCAAATAAACCCTCCGATGCTAATCTTGTGAAATCTTTTGGTATCTGCGATGGTTTTTTTAAGAGCAACAGTTTCGCCGTGCTATTCTGCCTGCTTCGTCAGGCTTATCGTTTCTTTGCCGTTGGTGGCTGGGCATTTATAGGTCCGAACAACAATGGTCTTCCTTAAAATTTGAAATTTCGGCTGTTCATTTTTTAAAGGCTCAACTTGACCGTATTTTATTTTCCAAAAGTCTTTTCCACGTTAATGGAAGTTTATACCCATCATCTCTGTACAGGTTATTAGGTCTTTTTTCTATTTCAATTGCTTCTCAGATGAGCCGTGGATAATAGCTGCTTTCTTTTGATAGAATTTGCGCGGACTTGATGTCTATGGTATGACCCTCTTCCATGCATGTATGTTCAGCTACGGCAGAGTGATACCAGTCCTTCTTAGATATTGGCCTTTCATATTCTCGAAGTCAACAGCTTATGGCTCTTTTTGTTTGCCCCACATACGATTTTCCACAGCAGCAAATGATTTCGTATATTCCTTCTGACAGAGACGGAGGCAACGGATCTTTAGCTCCTCGAAGGTAATCATGGAGTTTGGAGACTGTGTTATATTTCGCTAGAATATTATGCCTTTTCATTATTTTGCCAATGCGATCAGTCGTTCCCGCGACCTAATAATGGGACTCCCTCATCGTCTTAGTCCTAGTCGTCACTAATCCTTAGTCCTTAGTCCTCACTAATCAGTCTTAGCCCTGATGACGATGAGAGAGTTTCTCGTCGAAACGTTGGCCTTTAATAGCCTTACCCGGTGCCAAACCCGAGAAGATTTTACTAATACCATAATTCCTTAAGAAGTAATAAAACAAATTACATAATTTATATGCTCTTTTTTGCCCTGTGGCATCATTGAGGTAAGTCCGAGAATTGACTTTATTATTTTCACTGCATGAATGTTTTATGCTACTGAAGTACTTTTCAAATGTGAAGATCATGGATAAATGGTCAAACCTGTGAAGTCTGCAATACCAATGGGTGAACATGATTGAAATATATTCTGGTTTGCAGTTAAAAATAGTAAAGTGTTTGTTCGCTGAATATTAGGGAAGTCCTCGAATGAGAAAGTAAAAGGCGGATGCTATCTGCGAAAGAACTATTTACGCTATACTCGACTGAGGCATGTCGCTGTTGCATATGCGTAATGCTTTTAAATTACCAAAAGGTGGAAATGTTGAGAACTCTTGCTTTTCACTTACCTTCTCATTTCCCACAAGAAAAAGAATTTCGACTTTTCGTGTTTTCCCGAAGATTTCATGTGGACAGCTATGTTAAATATAAAGATGACAATAATGTAATTTCTCAAAACGACGAAATTTAGGCTAGTCAGCGATTCGGCAATGCGTCTTCTCTTCTTGAGTCCTCGACACTTCAAGTAAAACTAATGGATTGTACCACTGCACTATCGGCTGCCTCAATCTTTTCTCGTGTGGCCTCAGGGTGGATTTAAATGAGATTTTGAAAGTTTAATGCTCACATTTTAAAATTATCATTGTCATATTTTAGTCACTTTATTTCTCAGAATTGGTAAGGCATTAGGAGTAAGTCAACCTGAGCCTGAATAATCAGTACATATTCTGCTGAAAACTTGCTTTCCCATTTATTCATTTGGTTTAGAGCCGATGTTTTAGCTTATTTTTCTCTCATTAGGGAATTTTCTCTCCATAGAATAATGGAGAATCAATACCCTGAGAGTTCATGCGATATTCCAGTGCATGCATACAAGGCAATCATTCGAAGCCATCCTGTTTTCCAGATGCGCTACAGTGGAAGCAATAATGGAACGGAAGCAGTCCGTTTAAGTTTTAATCAAATTCCGAAATATTGTGCATCATGTGCACTTAATCTCATTATAAGGGGTGGTCTTCCAGACCCGCTGACAATATGGCCGATTAGTACACAGTACCGTTCGATTTGTGGCAAAAAAACCGTGGTTACTGGTCAACGTATGGAAAAATGAAAAGAAATACTTGGGATCTCTTCTTTTTCCACCGAACTGAACATTTCCAGTGCACTCCAGCTGCATTATTGTGATATCTTCGGGGGTGGATAAACTACAATAGTGGAAAAATACTATTCACATACGAGTCTGTTTGAATGAACCTACGCCGTTATTATCTCACTTACTTCGATAAATAAGCTGTAATGCAACTTTTATTTCGTTAACTATGAGAGATTTTACGCTTCTTAGAGTTTTCGAGGTGATAAAAGCCATCGCATTTACTGAGAAATTTTTGGAGCAACATCACTTCACAATGATATTGTTGTAACATTACATTGCGTTAACTATTAATCGACAAATTTGTGCAGTGCGTGTGAAAAAGATTTTGGAAGCACTTGTTCCTTTGGTCAATCTTTCATTGACTACACCCTAAGCACGTACATTTCTTCATGGAGGTTTGATAATTTTTCACATCGATGTTTTCCTTATAAAAAAATGTTTGAATTCCGAAAACGGAATTGATGTAGATGGCATAATGACTATTACTGCTTAGACATGATCATTATGCATTAAGGAGCTGTGGAAAAGTGGACAACATTGTGGAAGATAACATCCGTATATAGGGTCTAAAAATGTCATCAACACCCATTGTGTTTTTCCATTTCCACGCCAATTGACGTTCAAAAGTGACTCCCGCATTACAAAATTGGAGCGGGGAAAAGTGTCGGTAAATATAATAATTGATAAAATAAATTATCCGAGGAGTTTTTCATTCAACTACCTAGCTGAAAGAAACCTTTGAAACTTTCATACAATGCTTTGACTTTTCCTGATTTCAATTGCGCACATTTTTAATCACATTTTTGAAAATTCCATTCCACAAAAATATGACACACCTTGTAATGTCAAATGGTTTCAGATTGCTGTAACGCCAGAACTTAAGCGATGGCGATGGAAATAAGTTTATCAACTCGTCTTGTTAAAATTCAGGTGACTAAAATTGACTTCAGATGACATGAAGGTGACTGAAAATGTTGAAAGCGTGGTCGTATCGGTAAAATCTTAAAAAGTGGTGTGAACAAAGTTATTCACACTGTTGACGTGATGAATAGCCACAAAATTAAGTCCTAAAACAGTTTCCTCTGCAGGAACTATTTTTTCATTTATGAAACTCATTCAATTTTGCTACAAAAGCTTCCTCCTTAATATTTCCCTTCACTTAAGGTAGTTCTAACGAGATAGTTCTCTAGTCATAACAGACCATATTCGAATTATGCGTTTTAATGTCACCAGCTACATGAATTAAATTGCATTATTAATGGTGCAATAATATAGTTTTATATGACAGAAGTGGTACGTAAGTAATTAAGTGAAAATATCTAAATAAGTCTTTAACTTGACTCATTTTTTTCGCGCGATGCGTTTGAAACTCCTTCAAAACGGGAGGCTTTTCGTGATACCCAAAAGCCTGCTGCGGTGACAATATGATTAATTGTCAAATATAGTTGAGAAAACATACAAACCACACGCATTAGTTTTTTTTACAACGTTTAAGTGTTAGAAATTCCCCATTTTGTTAATAATGTCTCTCTGGAGTGCATACACGTACCATTTCCCATGTATAAGGGCTGGTATTTTTTTGGCAAATATCTCAGAAAGTAATGTGGTAAGGGGTTGACTTTTTAGTTAGAAAGGTGAGATATTTTTCTTAAAAATGAGACCAAATTCATTCATTTCTAGGTAAAATTATTTTTCGCTCAAACTACCTAAATTAGTTGGGGCGATATTTTTAAGGAACAGATTCGTGTGAAACTTCACACATACGTGTCTTTATTTTAGTAACATGCATTGTTAAAATAATAAAAAAAAGACTTCTTAACTATTATGGTTCCTTCGTAGTAAAATGCTATTTTTACATGCCTTAGCACTTGAAATATATTTAAAAATAATTAGATTCCATGGGTAGAGATTTTATCATAATCGCGAAATCATACGTTGAATGTTATCATTGTGGCTTCTTCCAAATATCAATGTATCATGCCGAGTAAATAAACGGATATATGCGTTAGATTTTCGCTTGGATTTCAAATTACTTGCCCTAAACTCGAGTATCAATTATACTGTTATCTATATATCTGTCAATTATACTATTAGGCAAAAATTTTAAATTAAACGTTCTAATTATAGTTGGTGTTTTCGGCCGTTACGTGGTGGAAACGATTCATTATAAAATCAATGAATACACTTGACTTTTACACAATTTTTATTCTTCCTCCGCTCCCTAGGTTTCGACACTCAGGTCATCATCAGGTGACTCGAGTGTCCTGAGTATGATCTGAGTGTCGAAACCTTGGTACTGGAGGAAAAATAAAAATGGTGGAAAATCAAGTGTATTCATTGAATAAATTTGTATTCATTGATATATGATGGTGACGTTCTAATGACTACTTAGACTTCCGCGGTGATTTGATCAGTTCCGTTTATTCGATTTTTTCCCGCGTTGATTCATTTTTATGGACGACAGTTTCGCTTGCGTTACAGCTAGCGTCTTCGGGGCCTGTTGGACAACAGTTTCGCTCGCGTTACAGCTAGCATCGTCCTTCAGGACCTGAAGACAATAGCTGTAACGCAAGCGAAACTGTTGTCCATAAAAATGAATTAACGCGGGAAAAACCCGAAGAAACGGAGCTCCAAACGCTGCAATGCCTTAAATTACTAAATGTATGATGATTTTCCCTGGATCAACTGATTCATGCAATACTTGAGTGAAATGTGGTCGGAGAATATTTTTCCACTTCCGACTCACAATCACCGCTCCAGACTTCTTAAATAGTAAAAGTGTCTCTCTCGTAGCGTCCTTCTTCGTTGCTAATGAAATAAAAACAGGAAAAAAAAAGAATTCCTGCTTTTGAGGCGATGGTATCCGTATGGAAGACGTGATTTGTAATGCTTTATCCACTGCCTGACGTGCTCCCTCAGTTTGTCGATCGAAGAATGTCGGGTGGGCCCTCCGTATGTTCCTCACGCGCCACCTCCGCCTATTTCTCCTTTTCGCTGTCCAATTCAGCAAATCCTCCTTTCATCCTCTCTCCTTTCTTCCCTTATCTCCGTCTCCATTCTTCCCTTTTCCCGCTCTCCGAATGAGAAGACCCTCTCTCCCTCTGGGGATTCTTTATTGACCCACGTGATCCTGAGGAGATCCGTGATATAGGGACTGCGGTTGAGGACGTCTCCGTCCGAAATGTTCTCCATTCGTCTGCATTTCGAGGCCCGCGTCTTATATATCTACGCCTTGAATGGACGAGGGTTGCAGCCGCATGCAGGGTCCTCGGAGGATCCTTTTCTCCTCACCCTCGCTCCCTCTATCGCTGAGCAACGCGCGAGGTTCACTTAGCCTGGTCCTCTTCCGGGGGGTTTCCTGGTTTTTGAAGCTGTAGGAAGCTCTCCTCCTCAGAAAGCATTAAAAAAAGGGCAAATGATGCATTGATATCAATCCTTGGCGGTGATCTTCTTGCAAGTTGCACCAGCCCGGGTGGCGTCTTGCGGTTCTGAGGGCACTGAAAACACAACTGTTTTGTACCGTTGCTCAGAGAGAATAGTGTTGTGGCGACACACCGTTACACTTGCAGCGTTGGCCCAGCGGATCCACGCTCGCCTCGCAAGCGGGAGGCCTGTGTTTGAGCCTCAGTGCCGGCGAATATTTACTGTTTCTGGCTTTTTTCTGGGACATATCTAGAATATTCTCTGGAGTTCTGGAGTGGCAATCTCGACGATTACATGCCTGTATATGATTCGCTTCTCTTGCCATTCACGACAGTCTGTACTAGGAATACTCCAATAAAAGGTCTATCCTCAACGAAGACACTTCTTCTCTTCACTCCGCGCTGCCAACGCTATAGTGTTTATCGCTTGTTCCTTTAAACACAAAACATCGGGTGACGACTAGAAATGAGCAAACCCTGATTTTTACCCTTCATTTGGAAACATTTTATTCTCTGGGGCACAAATCGAATCGGACGATTCTTAAGCATTTCTCCTCTCCGAGTGGAAGTTTAATTCTCATATATTTTTCGTATCGCCGTCAAGGTTAAAGGACAATGTCTAAGTTCGAAATATATTGAAGGTTTCCACATTTTATTATATTTCTGTGACATTGGGTGGAATAATTTATATAAATATCCGCATGTTTACACTTTGTGCCATCTTGGTGACACGAATAATTTGATCATTCTTAATTTATCAACGCATTAATTTGCTCTAATAACTTCCACAGTTCGGATGTTTTATAATATAAATCCTCTATTATATTTTAGCTTCATTGACTCGGTTCCATCGATTGCTGTTCGGCTCTACTTCTTGAAACAGCCTTTCTATGCATTAATCTTTCACCAAATATTCCCTATTACGAGAAACGGGGAAAATTGTCTGCATTTTTCCTAGTCCTAGGCATCAAAATTTCTCGGAAGAGTTTCAATTTCCTCACGAGAGGCGAGGCTCGCGGTGCTGAGGATTCATGGATCTGTCCTTTCAACTTTGTGATGCCACTCGCATTGGTGAACAGAAGACTGATGTCGAAACACTTCTTCGCTGGCAAAGAGTTTGTCATTGCATTCAACGGTGCATGCTTGACGCGTCTTTAACTCAGTAGTGTATCGCATCTAAAATGGCCTCATTCAATAAAGTCTGAAAATTTTAACCCCAGCCGTGACGGGTTGTCATTGACGACGATGTTGAGTACTGAAAAACTATATCTCGTGCTGTTCACGAAGCAAGTGCATTGATTTCTGTCGACATCTGAAGCACTCGGCTCACATGTCGTGTTTAGACGGGAAACGTCATGGCAGAAATCGTCACTTTATTTCTCTGCATTTCTCCAGCCCGTTCGGCGTTGAAATGGTAGAACAGAGGAACATCTGAAGGCGCTGTCATTTGAGTACTGCGCGCAGAAAGGCAATTTCATTGCCGTGCAAAGGATATGCCGTATTTTTCATCACGTTTTTCCTTGGCAGCGGAATTGAGCGCGATCGAACGTGATGTATCTTTTGCTTTTGCAAAGTGTCTGGGCCATACTTCTCTTCTCTGGAGTTATTTCGCTCGCGAAGGTAAAGTGACGCTCTTATTGGGAGTGACGCTCTTACGGGGAGATTTAAATAATGCTTGCATCACTTATGAGGTATAAGAACTCCAAATGAGCTAAATATTTAACCTAGTAGGTTACCTATTCGGAGTGGATTATATTTTTGTGGAAATTAGTAACTGATTTTGTAGACAGCATTGAAATCCTGTTAGCTTGTTCTTTATTATGATATTCTGGCCCATGATAATCTTTTATTATGTTAAAATATGCTTTTGCCATATGCCTTTCCACCAAAAAATTAGTTTATTCTCCAAACCCCCATCCCCCGCTTCTTAGCGGTGGTTACTGTCGTCGTTACTCAATAGGCCAGGCCTTGTAGTCTAATCTTTGTCGCCAAGTGTCTCTTTCTAAGGCTGTTTTTTTCATTTCCCCGTAGGAGTTGCAGTTCATGATTGACATCACACTGTGAAGCAAGGATATTCTAGGTCGTCCTCTCATTTTCTTCCCCAACACTTTTCCTTCAATTATGTTCTTGATAAACTCGGTATGTCCTACTAAGTGACCAACAAGTTTAATAATCATGGAGTGAACTGCTTGGAGAAGCGTTCTTTTTTCACCTACTTCTTTCAACACTTTCTCATTTATTTCCTCATGACCCAACTTGTTTTTACTCTCGTAACAATAAAAAAATAAAATATAAAAAATTGTACCTGAATATGCAGCAAAACGCGTAGTACGTTTAACTGTTAATGAATAATTGTGGAAAAGTACAAGACTTGTTTTTAATATGGATTCGAATATAAAATATTTCTACGAGGTGATGCCTGAGGGTGTAAAGTTCATACGCATGTGTTTAGGTCGTGCTTAAAAACTAATTAAGCTATAATTATTGCAGATATCATCCCTAAAAATGGTACACTTGAATGGATTAATGGCTTGAGCAAACGACTATGGATTCTCATTTGCGACCTTATCATAGCTTCAGAGCTTAGAGCGAGCGGCTTTGATTCTTCAGCGGAGCATAGTTACCAACTTTGCTTTTAATCCAAAAAGCATATTCTTGTCACTAGTTATCACCCATCTCTCCCCCTTCTATTACGGCCTTCAAAATCCCATTATCACATTTCCCCTAATTATCTGCTCCGCCCTTTTGCTCTGCCTCCTAACATCCTCCATGGAAATTTCTTCCATCCCTCGTCAAGGTTGCATATCCCTCGTTCGTCCACCACTTTGATCATCGCTCAATTACCTTCCATTATGTTGTCCATCACTCCCTTCATCGATCTCTTTTCATGTTTATTTTCAAGCTTTTCCTTGTTAGGTATGGTTTAGAGTAGGCCACGCTCTGCGGTCGAGTATTCATTGAATACTTCTTTTGTCCATTTGGAAAAAAACACCACTCGGGCACGAGGGACGTCAGCTGTTTTTGTGTGTAAATAGAATGTTTGGTGCAAATGTAATTATCTTACCGCTAATGAGATGGATGCTTATCCGAGTTTCTGTTCCGATTTTGATTATTCAGCGAAGAAAAGAGAAATAGAGCCGTTCAATCCCTGTTTATCTCTTCCTCTTGTAGTCTTTTGTGAGCATTTTATCTGCATTAAAATTTCCAGGTATGCTCTCCTATGATAACATAATTTCACCGTTGAAATTGCTTAGCTCTCATTCTGATTTGCATAGCAAGATTTCGATGTTAGTTTTTTATTCCCGAACAAGTTTTTCTACAGCTTATTTTTGTGATTAGCCCGTCTTTTTAAGAGAAATTCTTTCATTGACTGTTTACTGTGATGTATTTCCTGTCGCACTGAAAATCGGGCATCTTACGTATATTTCACGTCGGCTGTATGGTTAGTAAACGCTTTTTAAATTGAAAATCGTTCTTAATAGCCTCCTTTTTAAGTACCTAGATAATGAATTATTATTTGCTTTTTTCATAAAATTTTTCACCACGATGAAAGGAAAATATAGTTTTACCTCCTTAATAACGATTATTGAAGGAACAGTCATCAGTCGGATTTTTCTGCTCCTGACACCCAGAGGTAACTAGCATGAGTTTGGAATTATATGATTGCTTTAATTATGAGTAGGCGAGAGTATGTGTTCTAATGAATCTGATTCTGATTTAATTTCCTTGGTGCTTTCAGTGGCCTCTGACGCAAAGTTCTGTCGGGAGAAGGCGATATTAATTTTTGCCGTACGTCTGCCTTTTGAAATGGGTTTTCATACGCATAGATAAATGGAGGTGCCTATCTGTTTAGTATGGTAATTCCCTTCATACCTTCAAGATATTTCGCATCGTCGTCAATTCATCCTAAATAGCCATTAATTTGCTCGCTATTCCCGCTTACCCAACACACGTCTGCATTACTGCTTAAGCTTTCCTCCGCCACTAATTTTCTTACTGCTCCATCTTATAGCGCTGACTAAACCTAAATTTCCCTCAGCGGCATTCGTATCGCACATATAGTATCCTGCACGTTTTCGTTTTTTCTTATCTCTGAATAATTCTATATTTCCATCATCGGCCACGCCCAGAACATCCTACTCCTGTGAGCACACCCATCTCAGAAGTGTTCGGTTATCTAAATCAGCCATTGCTAGCATCAAAGCAGGAGTAACCACCAGCCTTTCCTTGGCAACTTTGAACAGTTTGCCTCAAACAGTGTTCTTCTATTACCTACTGAATATTTATTTCGCTCACGCGAGTATTCTCCTGATTCTTTCATTACCACTCCATATTTATCCCTTGAGATCCACCGGTGTTGTGAATTATTCCTTCCTGCTCCATCTCGACCCTGATGATATTATGGGTTTCCTCTCGTATTCTGTTATATAGATAATATCATTGCTGTAGCATTTTATTTTTAAAAATGATTCAACTTTAGTGTATACTTTTCGGTGATTTCGTAATGATTCTTTAGCGCGCTTTTAACTTAAGACATGGAAACCCTGATGACGTCTTAACGTGCCGAAAACACGATAGGAAGTAAATAAAGTTTGGAAGCGAGCATGTGTTTTTCTCTTGTGCGGATGCACAATGTTTGCGGTCAAGGAGAGCCAAAATGATACCAGAGGTGAAGTTACTTCAGAGAAATATTTCACCCAAAGGATCTTGGCTTAAGAGGGCTATTTCTTCCTCTCGGATTTACCAGATAAGCGTTATTGGTAGTTTTAGCGAGATTTTTCTGTGGCAATAAAAGAGGCGATTACATTTTTATTTTAATACTATGTCATGTGTCATTGCGATAAGCATAAAGTAATTACAGCAATGCTGGATACAAAAAAATTCTGTTTTGCGACGGAACTTCTAGAAAAGTTAATATGGTTCCGATTTAGGTATCCTAAGGAAAACCTTTTGGGAGAGACAGGTTACCACTGTCTTGACTACAATTTTAAAACATACACCGTAAATAACTTCAAACAGAAGGTTTTTCAAGTGTTGTAAAAAATATTCTGGCGAGAAATAAATAAAATACATATATATTTAAAAGAAGTTGAAAAAACAAGTATCAGCGACGCGCTCTTACCATTCGAATTTTTTATGGGCGTGAAAACATAGTGATTTGTTGAATGATGCTTATCTTTTGCGCACAGCCGAATCATATCTTTTGGAAATGTTTTAATTTTTTTGCTATACTTCTAACAAATGTGTGCGGTAAATGGCTAATATGTTGGTATAATTGTAAATGAAATAATTTTTATTTATCATATGGCCAAAATCGTTTCATTTAATTAATTTTCATGTCTCTCGTAAACTTCTTTAATCAGGAATAGTTGACACGCACATGTATCCAATTGAGGAACGCAAGTAACGTTTGCTGCTGCATCGATTCCACAGTGCGAATGGGAGTCACCCACAAGCCGAGAGGCACTAGACTTGTCAGTGATCTTCCCACTTTTCTCAAAATGCTCAGTAATCCTCTCCGGAGCACCCATTCTCGAAACACGTCGTCGTTTAGAGGGAATGGAACTCCTATTTAGCGAAACGAGCGGCGGTGATCTTTTGCAACATGATGCGTGCTTCTCGGATTTCCAACGATAACGGATTTGAGCTGCAAGGAAAACACATCTATTGCAAATCAAATGATATATGGTTTGGTCCGAATACTATTCATGCTCCACTGAATTACCTCACTAAACGGTGACAGCCAAATAGGCGTGGTTTACCAAACCATCAATGGTTTACTGCATGAACGTGATTACGAGTGGTATATTTTACTGAGCTAAACTAACTTATTGAGGTTGACTGAACAGAAACGCGACGGATTCTGCTTACGAGACCAAAAACATGAAAATGAATACCGCATAGTGGGGATCGCATTTTATTTCTAGTTTCCATCCCTCCGGTTTGCTAAAAATCCAGTCTTGTGTTGCAAAATAGACACAACTTGCGCGTAGAAAGAAAATAAATGCTCACAATTTTGTCCGAAATGCTGGGACACATGTATTCACCCATCGATCATGTTCCCTGAGATGGTACCTTTCTCTCGCTTAGCTGCATGTTGTGTACACCGCATGCATCTGTTTCGTAGGGCTGAAAGATTTCTCCGAAATGTTAAGATAATGCATAAGACGATCCACACTTTTTTAACATACAACTGACTTGCGCAAGCAGAAAACAACATGCTCACTGAAGGAGCGACTTAGAGGAGGCATCGGCGACTAGGCTAAGGCGGCTGACAAAATTCACTCTGGTTCATTTGGAGACTTGATATTGTTTAACCCTCGCTTCATTGGCTGAGAATATAACTGATAATTGATTCACCGTCGAGAAGATATGTTCAAAAACTTATTGTCTCTACAACCATTTACGGCTGTAATATTAGCAGGTAGTAACGCCAACTCTACCAGAACATACCCTTTAAAATTTTTTACTCCTATCCCTTCCTGTTTATTTTCTGTTGATCTCCATGTGTTCCATAGTTGTTGAGCTAACTATTCCTGCCACGCACCGTTGTGTTTGCATCCTGGGTTACGCTTTGATGTGAATTTTGTTTATTAAACATAAGGTAAAATTCGTTACGGGAAAAAATCAGCCACGGACTCGATCGGGAGCCACGGACTCATGGTTTGCCTCGCCAATGCACAAATCACCTCGTGTTTTGAGCGACTATGACTATATTCATTGGAAAAAATTGATCATATGTTATTGTGCATGAATTTTGATTGGTAAATTATATCCCAAAATATTTAATTTACTTTTCATTTTTTTAAATCAACGCGGCCATGAAAGTGCGGTTCCATGAGTGGGAAGAAGGGGAATTAGTTACCATAAATGTTTTTGGGTACTTCAAACGTGAGGTTGCGGAAATTCGTGCAAAGGTTATGAGATTGCACGTGTTGGGCAGTTCCAAAAATATTCTCAGTTATTTATTGATATATATTATTATTCGCTCTGTTAATACATCGTTATTCGTGGAATTGATATAGGTTTACTGTTGTTTCTGACGGATATGGGACTTCTTTGTCTCGCCTGAGCGAGTTTTTGTGCCCTTTTGTTGGGAAAAAGTGGTGCTTTTGCTCACTGTTGTTTTTACGTTATATGGAGTTTTGATTCCCCAGCAACGACTTGTTTACTCTTTCCAAAGTCTGATCGTATCGAAATAGATAATATAAATAGCTAAATTTATAATAATAATTTGTGAAATAGATTGTAACGTGAGTTTATCGTAAGACTCTAGGTTTGACGATGTAAAATGCGATGGACACTGTCGAGATTTTGTTTCCCGAAGCTCGGATTTATTATAGAAAATTTGGTACCGGGGCAGTCGGTCAATACAATTGGTGCTATGAAACGAGTGAGTAGTGATTCATAACGGAAAATTTTAACGAACTTTCCATTGAGACGCAGCAAAAATCCCATGTCTGTAAGCAATGACTTTCCGTAAAGTGGGGTTACTTTAGTACGTAGGGGTAAAATTGTTACAACCTCATTTTCATACATTTAGCATTTGATAATTTGTCGTAGTTCAAAAATGTTCGAGAGATGTCAGTTTCATTGTGTAGGTAAAGTTTCTTTGGGTTGGTTACACTGGTCAACAATTGTTTCTTTCGATTTTGAATTCTCACAACAGGAGGTTATATACAAGTCTGTTTTAGGAATGAGTTGTTCAGTTCTACAAATCTATTGATGTCAACACGATTGCGATTGTTCCCGAATCAAAGGTAAGTGTGAATTTTGGTAACAATATATCCCTGTTTAATTTGCGATAACATCTGTTTTTCTATCTGCATTCTTTATTGTAAATTATTATTATGTAAATTATCTAAAATGTAAATTTATCATATTAAAGGAAAGATGAAGAGACAGGGTTAAATTTATTCCCACTGAAAAGTTTTTTCAGCATTTTTGTTCTTACTCTATGATAAAAGTTGATATCTATTTTGGTGTTGTTTCTATTATTTTTTAGTGACCTAACATAGAGACGATCGTGAAGTTGGAAATTGACAAAATATTCTTAAAAATCTGAAAATATGTTAAAAACATATTTTTTAATCAGAAATTGGCCTTGCCATTTCTTGAGAATCTGAGGAAACGTTTGTGATGGGGTGAGAATAGTATACAAGTCTCTGCTATGTTATTTCAATAAGATATACGCTCGTACTAAATTCACCCCAATCAATGGGGTAACATTAGTACATTTTAAAAATGTTTTTACAACCATTGTAATGCACATAGAACTTTAAGCAATAGCTGATTTTGTTCATGAGGATTGAAGCTTTCACAAGAAAAATTAAATTGGACTGTGAAAAAAAAATAGCTTGCTGCAGGTTCAAAAATATGTCAAAAATGTACTAAAGTAACCCCATTGTACGGTTTTTGTTTTCATTATTGACGAAGTATCAGCAGATGGTGTTATGATATATGTCAGGGATAAACGAAAAATATATTTATATTTAAATTTAATTCAGATGTGGCAAATAATCGAATGTGTAAAATCAAGAAAACTCGAGTTTTATGGCCTCGTAGAATTGACAAAAATAGGGTGAGAATTTCCCTTCAGTTCGCTGAAGGGGGCCACCTTGTGGCCGAAATACGCGTATACGACGCACACCGTCGTCTTTTCCTTTTTCATTCCTTTGACCAAGCTCATCTCGAGCCTGATTCTCCCAGAAGTTGGGTCCTTGTTGAATGTAAGTGATTTTGTCGGTGCTTGTGAGAGTGATTGCTCCGTGTGTTTGTGATCATAGCTCAGGCATCCTTAACGGGGTCTCTAAATCCCTGTGATGGATCCCAATTGGGTTGAGTGTGTGTCTGTGAATGCTCACTGGCGAGGAATTAACGTTCGCGTAAACCTTCACAGGGGTATTCTGGTTGAGAGGCTGTGGTTGGTCACTGACGCTACCGTTAAACCAACACAGTAAGTATTTTCTTTTCTATCTTTTGACGAGTGGTGCCAATAGAAACGGCCATCGGAGAAAAATTCTCACTCTATTTTGGTCCATTTTTTGTCAGTCGAATGTGTAACAAGGGAAAGAGGTGGAACGTCGCAACCCGCGTATCACGCGGATAGCAAAATCCACCTTCCAATCCTTGTCACGCAATAAACTACTTCTTATTATTTGATAGATTCTTTTCGACCGAGGGTGGGGGGCGTAGCACGCACCCCCGCAATGTGTCGAAGGCGCTTTGTGTGGGGGCGGTGAAGTGACCCCCTTACCCTCCTCTCTCGCTTCCGTTTGCTTTGCTCCCCCCCCCCCACTCCATCGTTCCGGAGAGCACACTTTTCCTTTTCGGCACTCAGTCGCTCGTTTCTCACTTCCGGAGGGCGAGGGGGAATGTGGGCTGAGTGTGGAATTGGGGGGGGCAGGGGGGAGCATTGGGTCCTTCGAATGTGGGGTCGGGCCGACCCGCGCAAAAGTTAGGCGGCTTGAGTTTGGGGCGTGGCGGGATGTGGATCTTTTGTGTGTCAAAACCTAACAACTGCTTAATTTCAACAGATTCAGGCGAGATGTCGTGGAAGTTCGTAATATTAAAATAGAAGCAAAAATTGCACTATTCCACAGTGTATTTAACCCTTCCTTTTCCCCTCCCCTTTCCTCTCCTCTCCTTGGTGACGACTACCTCCCACCTTTCCCATTCTAATGACCATGCTTGCTTTTCTTCTCCCTCTACCCCTTCTTATTCTTTCCCCCCCTTTTTGCCTTCCCGTTTCCCTGGTTTCCCCACTTCTTAATTCCCCGAGTATTCACTGGTTTCCCCCTCCTTCCCTTGTTTTTTCCGTTTAAGCGCCACTTCCCTACCTTATTTCTGTCCCTAACCCCCTCCCCCCTTTTTCTCAAACTGGTAAAGAATATATGAATGTGATGTGCTCTCTAACAAATTGTCTTGTACCTGATGATGGCTCTGTGAGTTGAAACGCGTGGTACGAAATGTACGTACGTAGCACCCTGTGGAAAAGTGCAATTTTGTTTCTGTTTTAATTTAAATAATAACTGCTGTTATGAATTAAATAGGATATTGAACCAAAAATCATTATAAAGGTGGTGTAATGCTAAATCTGGAAAAAAATACAGTGACTCGCTAATATTGAACTCTTGACTTCGGAAATGGTCAAATCATCGCATTTTCGGAAAAATGCGTATTTTTCATATTGGAAATGAAATCTGAGGCCATTTCAAATATCAGTCAGATGAAAACCTTAAAGATTATATTTATATTTACAGGTTATGAGAACTTCAAATACTCTAATGTGGAAATTATCTTAATGACACCAAAATCCGAGTAATCGTTGTGTCTGGCCACTTTTTCACGAAAAAAAGATATTTCGACCTCCACATAACTTAAAGAAGTAAATGTAACGTGTAATTTTTTTATAAGATCAAAGTTGGCGTTTTTCGTACTTTTGATAGCCAATATGAAAAATATGTATTCTTATGCGTGCTATAAAAACTCCCTTGAACTACATTTTCCCCAGAAATTGAAAGATATGACCTTCATTTTCAAAGCCAGGAGTTAAATGTTAGCAAGTGATTCCCAAATTTTGCATTTTCTACTATTTGTAATGTATTTTGGTTCATCTGCACATATCATTTCTAATTTAAGTGTTTAGGTTTTGACGCAAAAATGATCCATGTTCCATTCTGCATGCCGCTGTAGTTCATTTTTCTCTCGCGTGCTCTCACGCTATCGTAATTTTTAGCATGCCCTCATAAGACTGAAAACGTAATGATTGTTCTTAAAGTGTTGATATTTACTTTGAATCATTTATATATTGTGGGGATTACACATACAAAACATATTTGGTGCAGCATTAAAGAAACTAGGTTTTGTAAAACGTTTAATAGGAAGGTCCTCGGATGAAAAAGTAAAAGAGAGCTGCTATTTCGCTCTGGTTAGGCCACACCTTGAATACGCTGCGAGCATCTGGGACCCTGGTCAATTAGATTTAACCAAATGAAATAATAAAATACAAAGGAAAGCAGCACGCTTCGTAAAAAACTGCTACGAGCGTGCATATAGTGTTTCACAACTTCTATAGGGATTAAGATGGGAGCCCCTAGAGACTCGGAGGCTACTCGCTAGGCTTAAGTTGCTTGATAAATTCAGAACTGATATTTTTCAGAGCGACATAGAGAATATTATCATGACTCTTCACTACATCTCTAGGTCTGACAGAAGCGATAAAATAAGAGAGATACACTGCCAAATAGACAGGTACAAAAACTCGTTCTTTCCGCGAACAATAAGCGACCACAATAAAAATTAAGCTCACTAAATACACTCCTATATATAATTTATGTCACCATTTCATCTCCTAAAAACTTACACCTTAACACGGTTGGTGACTTACAACCCCCTGCCACTCGCCCTAGCAGCGGCTCCCGTGGTATTATGTAGATGTAGATTTGCCTTAATTAAGTGTGTTATTTTGAAAATAGCTGCAAACTATTTTTATAGAGTGGTTTATAATATGGTTAACGATAAAGACAGCTTAAAAGAAGAAAACTTGTTGTTTTTCCTTTGTGAAGCGTTTGTATTGGGCTATTGTTTTCTCCATGGAAGACATTTTCCAATTTTTGGATGGAATATTTCCCGGGAACCACATTGAGCCATTGATGATCCATATGGGGTTACTGAACAGATGCCATCAATGGACAGTCATCGCTGATAAGCAACTGAAGCCCTAAAGAATCAAGGTTCCAGCCTACGATGGGAAGATCCTTATATTCTTATGTGGAGGAGAGTTTTATATCCGTTCCATATTGAAAGAAATTGATTTGCCTTGGATGTATTGAGGAGGGGTGGTGCGGTTAACGTTAAACGGATAGAATGGGGTGTGAGAAAAAAGGAAAGGAGGAAGAGGGAGAGAGCAATAATACGAAGCAGAGAGGAGAAGAGGAGATGATAGGGGAAGAGGAGGAGAAGAAGGAATTGGACAAATGAGCGGTTAACCCTCGTCACTCCCCTAATCCTCATCGTTTGCAGGGGAGTGAGGCTGACGATTCTCCGTTTTCCCTGGCACGGAAGTCCATCAAACCCATTACTCACCTCAGGAACCTTCTTCTTTACCCAAACCTTTTGGCTTCTCTTCGTTGGCTTATATTGGGATGGGTGCCGGAAATTCATTTGCTAATATTTTGGGAGATTTCATAAAATTGCCGCGTACAAAAGTGTACTTCATCCCACTTTGCTATATGGTAGTGAAACATGGGTATGTCATGATAGACATAAGAGTAGACGGAACGCCGTGGGTATGAGTTATCTGTGGAGTATTTGCGGCAAGAGTAGGATGAATAGGGTCAGGAATGGGTGGGTCATGAATGCATGTGGGTTAAATGCTCCAGTAATGGACGTGTATGAAAGGAGTGTGCTTCGTTGGTTTGGCCAGGTTGAGAGAATGGATGAGAGTCGAATAACGAAACAGATATACAAGAGTGAAATGAATTGTGCGAGAGGGAGAGGTAGGCCGAGAAAGTTTTGGTTGAATGTGGCTGAGGAAATTTTTCGGAGGAGGAATATTAGGAGTCTTTAAAACAGGAGGGCGTGTATGAAACAGTGTATGGGGGTAAATGAGGCAAAAGAGGTTTGCAAGGATAGGTCAGTATGGAGGAAATTATTGAAGCAGAGTTAGGTGTACAATTATGTATTAATGAATGAAACATTTTGATTGTGCCTACCCCGGAAGGGAACGGCGTGATGAGTATGTATGTATGCATGTAAGTATTTGAGGCTTGTGTTGAGTTTCTTCTTTTCACGTTTTTATTCCGTGAAATGCTACTCCAACCTCCAGCTGTGTCCGTGGTTTTTCCGATAACTTACGTCATTATTTATGGTAGGATTAATATTACCCTCTTCTCTATAATGTCACTATCAGCTGTAATAATTATTTTCTTAGATCGGGTGGCTGCAGTTCCACTGAAGTTCACTGAATTATTTTTTCTATTGACGGCTTTATTTCTTTATGGGTCTTCATGTTATCGTCCCTCTTTTTTTTTCTTCATGCATCTCATTCATACGTCCTTGGAAAATCTTACCATTCATTCCTCAGTCCATTGTTGATTTCAAAATGATATTATGCCTCGACATGTGTCCCAAGAGTTTCCCTCCTCTCCTTCACCGAGTTTATATTCGGTGTTTGCTATCCCCAGCTCTTTTTTTCCCTAACGTCTGCGTTGATGATTCTGTCTTTCCATTTGATATTTAAAGGAGGATTCATTTGGTTACGACTCTACGCTTGCAATTCATAGGCGCACTTTTTTTTCCGTATTCTTGGCTTTAATTTTCATTATTTTGATTTGAAATATCATGAATTTCAACGGTCTCCGCGGCTGAAAATTTTTCTAAAATTAAGAACTTGTTGTAGAGCTCTTCTTGTGTCCCAAGTCCGTGTTTCATATGAGAAGTTTACCCTCTCCAAGGATGTATGAAATTTAATCTTGCCGGAATGTATTTATGTTCATGTGCATATAGGAATTTTGCAAACAGCATTGCACCCAAAGAATCTTTTCTGAGCGCATTTTGTTCTGCATAAAAAATTATACTGCACAATATAACTATCAAGGAGACAATATTTTTATTATTAAAATGATTGACAATTGTACAAACAACTATTTTTAGTGTTTGTATTTAATTTTTCAGATGCCAAATACCAATTTGAGGCATGTTTGACCTTATTTTATATCAAAACGGAGAAATGGTGCGTGTGATTTTTGCATACTTCCATCTAAATCTTTCCTACCATATGATTCATTTATAACGTACAGGTATAGAATTTTCCTATACACTTGGTCTTTTGATCTTTAAAGGATTATCCATTTCCATCCAATGCACATGATCATCAAGTCTTCATCCCTTATAACTTTTTCAGTAGTGCCATATATTCATTAATTCTAATCCCCAGCATGAGTTGTCGCCATAGTTTCACTGGCGAATGATCGTGCTCCGCACACGTTTTAATGACTTAATTATTTACATCCAAGTTTTTTTTGCCTGCTTTTAGTTTAGTATGTTGGTCTGTCTTTTTTGCTTGCGCTATTCTACTCACAATAGCCCTCTTGCTTCTTCTTTCACTGGTGGTCCTACTTCCCAGATTGAAAAATTCTTCCCTTTTTCTTGTGTTTATTTTATTAGTCTCATTGCTCACGGTGATTTATAGTGTGCAAATAGAATTATTCTTGAAGATAGCAATTGTTATCAGAATCAAAGGAAAAGCTCTTGAAGTGTAATATACTCTGCTTACAGAGTGATTATGAAGCTGAACTCATGCAAATTCTGTGGCCGAGCTCCTACCTACTAGGTGGAAACTTATATGGCCAATAAACTAATATCATAGAGTCCGTGGTCACAATAAATGAAGATTTAATATATTTTTTTTAATGTTGCACGTCCTACATACTCGAGGTGTCCTCTGTAAATGCAGTTGCTTTGACGTAAATTATCCAGTTTCCTTATTATCTGTCACTTGGCCATGCAGTGCTCATGAAGACAAGATTGGTTACTGACATTTATTTACAGAGATATAGTTGAAATTTCAGGGTGTTGATCATACACCTTGTATATTTATCTAAACCGGAGGGATGTGAGTCTTCATACGTCAGTTGTATGATTTTATTCACGTTTCTGACAATACGTGTTGTCTTACAATGCAGTCACATTTCTTCAATTCCTATATTATTCCGATTATCATCACTGAAATACTGAATCTATCTTTGCATTATCCTTTTTGAAGACAATTTTTTTCTGGTATATATTTTTTGTATTACCTTTAAAAATGTATTCACAATCGTATTTCCTTTTCTAGTGAATCCAGTCAAATTTCCTGTTATTAAATACTAGCTAAACCCGACCACGCTTCGCTGCGGCTCCGACTGATATGAAATGAATGGGAAAATAAATAAAAGTACTATCACGAACATAGACTCACCGAGAAAACACATCATTCTATTTAATACCCTGCTTTGCGTTCCTGTGGCTATGTTCAGCTTCAAAGCGATCCAATAGCTAACATATTTTCAAGACAATAACTGGAAGTCGAATGCTAGCACAGTTAAAAAGGTTACGCTGCCCTTTTATTATTCAGCCATTTAAAGGCAGCGACTGAGCAGCTTCTTTTAATTAGTTGTAACAAATCCTACAGGATCCTTCTAACTTTACTTTCGAACGAATTTGTTTTAAAATGATAATAAAGAGAAAAGTCTACGGAATTGACATCTAAAAGGTAAATAAATGGAAACCAAACAGCAATGAATGTTCTCCAATTAATTCAAATGAAAACGGCAAATCGGTCCAATTTATTATGTGTCACATTAAATATCTAACGGCATATACGTAGTTTTACTCAATAAATAAATGTCTACTCACCATATCTTATTATTAGGGTATTTGACGAAGCGAAAGTTATCCGGTTAGTTACTAAATTATACATATCAAGAAGCCATTTCACTAAAAATGTTTCCCAAGCCAGTAAAATTCGGTCATTATGACGGAGAGTTGCACCCAGGGCACTCTTCTGTTTTTTTCGGGTGTTTGTTCTTTCCCATACTATAGGGCTCAAATCCCTGCAGAGTAGGATATTTTTCTGAGGACACCCGATACCTACTTCAGTTCCTTGTGGAGGGCATTTCAAAATCTGTCGGATAAGACGTTAAACTGTGGCGCCTCTCGCTAAGAGCAGGCTAATGGTGAAGCAGGTTTCCTCCCTTGCCTGTTCCCATATGGCGCAAATGACCTTAATTGTCAGTCACCTCCGCAAATATCCAATCCAATCCCACCAATGGTATTAAAACTACTTTTCTAATGACAAATCATGAGCCTTTTTCATCTGCGGATTTGAAATTGAATCTAAATTAAAACTCTAAATTAAACTCTGAAATTGAAAAGTGAAGAGCAAAAAAAAAACGGGATCGAACAAAAATTGTGTTAAACGTCCTAAAATTGAAAAGTGAAGGGCAAAAAATAAAAAAATAACAATCGAACGCAATTTTTTGGGCACAAAAAATTTTGTTATCCGTCGGGATCATCGCGCGGGGCCAATAAAACCGCGGGGCCTTGAGCACACGCACTCTTCGCACACACCTCGGGCCGGCCCTGTATTCAAGAATCTTTCGAATAGCAAACGTTCCAGGTGACTCTGGAACGCTTTTAGACAGTTATTGGTATTTTCAACAATGCAAAAACAATGTAAAATAATGTAAAAATATGATAAAAACCTATTTTTAACACTTAGCGTTAATAATAAATTTTACACAAAAATAAATTTAACACTTTCACTAACAATTAAACACTATATTTTACAATTTTTTGATTGAGTAAATATAACCAAATATGGACAAAAAATATGGACAAAATCGTAGTGACTTCTTATGACTTGTATCGTTTCTCAATTTCCATTGGTTAAAATAAGAACCTCTCTCATTGGTTAAAATAGTTTCTCAATTTCTATTGCTTAAAATAAGAAACTCTCTCATTGGTTAAAATAACGATCGTATTTTTAAATTTAATAGTATTTGAAAAATTAGGTTAGGATTATTAGCTTACCCGTCGGGCGTAGTTGCGCGAAAAGTATTCGAAAGATTAAGAGGGCCTTAGGAGGGGGGGAGAGGGGGGGGTGCGATAATTAAAATATTTTTATACCTTGAAACCTTCGCAAGAGTGTACTCAACAACTTCTTAAAGTTTCTTGGCGATCGGATGAACAGTGTAGTAATGCATACAGGACAGACAGACATACGTTCGTTTTTATAAATATAGATAGCTACGATTAGCATGTAAGTTAAACTGTATCTTATTTCATATCTAGTGAACGTTGCGAGGAGAAATATTTTTTGTAGAACATTTGAAAATCGACTCTCGTTTGTATTCCCGGTGAAACATGTGTTTTTTTTAAATCCTCATTTTAGATTTTTGCACCACTTGCCAAGGAGGCCAGCTTTACGTGAAATATATATTTCCCCGGCTTGGCTTCGTGAAGGGGCCTCTTCACGCCATTGTTTCCTTGGAACGAGTGGAATTTCGAAGCCTGGGACAAAGGAGATCGAAACGAGAGGTATGGCGCCCCCTCCAATTAGAATGGAGAGAGAGCGTCGTGATTCATTTGTGTCGTTCTCTCGTATCCACAGCAACAAACACACACACACACAAATAAGAATACAGCGCTCGACGGGAGAGGTTACGCTCACGAGCGCCAACATCCTGTTTGTCAATGTTTGCAAATTTTAGGATTTATCTTGTCGATGGGAAAAAACGCAGTTGCAGATGAACAGAAATGAAACTGAATTCTCTTGCGTTATCTTAATGACTGAAAATGTTTTCTACCAAATTCTTAAACGTATCTGATTTTTGGAAGCTTGCCGATAGAATATCTTTCGTAAGGCAGGTAGGAATGTTTCATAGTTTTTCCTAAGCATAACTTATGTCTCTTTTTGATTAATTTCTCTAGATTTCTGTTCCTTCAAGTTCCGTCCTTTGCACTAATTGAAAATGCATAAGAATATTTTTTTTAGATTAAAATGAATAATTCACAAATAAACTCGTGATAAGAAACAACGGTTGGATACGAGGAAGGCAGGAATTACCAAGCGATATTTTTAAGTGATCCTGTCGATCGGTTAATTGTTGATTGTTACTGACGCCACTCGCGGATACATTTTTAGTTTGTATGATTTTCATTTGGAGTTATCGAGTTTACCTTTTGGCACCTCGTAGAAAGCAGTAAGTTACTGCTTTTTTTGAACTCGCATATTCAGTATTGGCAGGCAAGAAATTAACTCCACCGCCTTCTTTAGTAGTTATAAAAACGTTGCCTACCTTGAGGTAGGGTCACTTTGCTCATTAAGGGGATACTTTGCACCATTTAAAATATATTAACGGCCGCTTAATGAAGGGTTTCAGTAAATTTATGAATTATTCTAATGGAGGTTTCAAATCAAGGGACATTAGGAATAGTTTTTATTCAATCATACAGGATAATTGTTGGAATTCATAGTTTTGAAGCTGTGAATTATTTTAACTTAATTGCTTTATGCTTTCATGACTATATTATAATTTTCAACTGGTAAAGGAGTTTGCTGAGTATTATATATTGTCACCATATAATATCTGGTACATTTTAGATACACCACCAATAAAACCTGATTTTCACCTTCCAATCATAATATATATTCACCGAACGAAATAGTAAACCCAACAATCCAAATTCTGAACTCATTTTCATCGGACATTGTTGGGTGGTGCAAAGTACCCTCCTCATACGAAGGTACTTTGCGCTACTTAAAATAGAATTAAATTTACATGTATATATATGTTCTATTGATAAAAGTAATTTTAATACTTGTTAATTAAGAACACTCGAAAAATTGTTGAACAAATAAACTGCTACCATAGTTTCACTAATACTCACTGTACTGCGCTCTAGGTATGATTGGAGGAGAAAATAATGCTATATTACCCCACATTATGGCAAATTAGAAGTTATGCGCGAAGTATTTGTGGGTTTATGGCATTTAAAAGTTATAGATATTTTTGAAAAATCATTTCCTGTTAATGAATTACATTCTATTTAGGGATTTAAAATTATATCCTGTGCATCCAGAGTATTGCGCTTTATGTCTCTGCTTCCGGCTCCTTAACTTGGTTGTGATGGCTAGTCATAAAATATAACGTAAAAAGTGTTGCAAAAAAAATAGTAAGGCTCTTTTAAGCATGACTTTGTTGATAGAGTTAGGCCGCATGGAATCGCGACTGGCGATTGTTTAACCATAGGAGATCGATGAGTAAGGAGCCGAAAGCTTGAGTCGGAATTATGACGACGGAGAAACTTTGAAGGCCCTTTAGTCGACTAAGCTTGCGTGGCAAGGGCTTTGAGGGAGGCGCTGAAGGGACAAGAATAGGAGGGTGAAGGAATTGAAGATTTGCCGTCAATTATCCCGTGATCCGTTGGCCGTCAGCACCACTTAACCCTCTCCACTGCCTGCGACCCCTGGCATCCCCTGTTCCCCAAACACTCTCCACTCGCTGGAATAAGGCCGCTGCCTCCCCTTCCCCTTTTCGTCGCTGAGACGGCTCATTCTGTTAAGGTAGAAATGGCCTCAGGATTATTTACTCCAGAAATTCTCACAAATATAGTATGGCATCTTTGAAGCGCACTCTATACACTGAAAAGAAACAATAGGGTTTTTTTGGGTTGGTTATTCTGTAGTTCAGCCTAGAAAATAGAAATTTTAACATGGTCTCTCATGCTAACTGCTGGTAAAATTAGAAGAAAATCTGTTTGAACGAGAAAGAAAATGTTAGCTTTTGATTCAAACTGATATAAGAAGCGACAAATTCTTGGAAATGAAATAATGACAATATATATAATTGTGTGAAATTCACAGTGGAAAAGTCCTTCGCCTGGACTGGGAATCGAACCCTGATCTTTCGATTTCGCGCCGAGTGCTGTTACCAGTGAAGCTACCCAGGCGTCCTTTTCCACTGAGAATTTCAAGGGGGCTTTAAGGAGCAAGTTGTCCTCACAGGTACCGCGCATATTATGCTTGAGGACCCGTATGCGAGCGCTAAGCGCCACATTCCACGGGGTAAAGCCTAACTTTGAACACAAGGGTGTTTACTTTGGACATTTTCAAAGAACCACGGAAATAGCTGCGGAGTTACTTCAACGGTGTCACTCGCTAGTTATCACACAATTGTGTGAAAGTCACTGTGGAAAAATCGTTCGCCAGGACTGGGAATCGATCCCAGATCCCTCGATTTCGCAAATTTCGGTTTTGAAAATGATAAAATATATAAATCTCACCTCCTAATTTTTTAAGTTACCTGCGAATTATTGTCATGATCGAAGTCAAAATACCATAGTTCCATACAAATCGGCCGTCGGCTTCCATGGATGGACGCATCATTTTATTGGTCGTTCAATCCTAAGATTGGTTGACTGCTGCCCTCCACCCTTCTCCTATCTAATGCCAGTTCTCTTACCTCCTGGAATCTCTTCCTATGCACTTTTCCCTTGATATATGGTCCACGAATTTATTCCTGGGTCTTCCTCTGGGGACTTTTCCCTTTATTATGCCTTCAATTATGTTTCACAACCATTATCTCTCAGGGTGTGTCGAATCATATTATTCTTCTTTCCTCTATGGTGTTCCATATGATCCTTTCCTCTTCTATTCTTTCATACACTCCATTTCTTATTTTGTCCGGGATGGATGCAAATGGTATTCGAAAATAAATTCGTGGAATAGTCAACATGTACCTTACTTTTGTTTTGTAATAGGTTAGCCATTTCATTAGCAAAATCAGAATTATTTAAGCCAAATAAAAATTTTAATTTAGCATTTTTATGACCCAACTAGTCAAGCCAGAGCCCCTTTAAGAATCTCTCTACTCAGTGACAAATGTCGAATTATGTCTGGCAATCGTTCGTTCCCAAAGATAGATAGATCCTTAATGATTCAAAATTGCAATCAACTTGTACGTTGAAGAAACCTGCCTTCGAGAGTAACATATGTAATTCTTTTCAGTCCTCATTAATATCTCCTGGATGGGTTTAACCACTATAAGATTATAATTTGAATTGCTTGTCACTTATCACACCACATTCGGTTGATATTATGTCCCTCGAGGGAGGAAACTTGTCGAGTCCAGTGACACTGTGATGGCCAACCCACGTTGAGTTTCTTAGTTCTCCGACAATGGGTTACTCATGCTCTCTCGAGTCAGTGACGACTGGTGGTTTTGATTTCACCTCTTGTAGCGGGCTACAAGAAGGGGAATGTGAAAGGTGTACATAACTATAAAGAGGAATAATAAAAAAGGGTATTGAAAGGTAGACTCTAGGGTAAAAAGGTATATAAATTTATGATATTGTACGGTCACAAGATAATGGTTATCCGCTTGGTGTATGGTCAAAAGTGGAATGGAGAGTAGTGAGCGGTCAAGCCGGAAACGAGCGTGCTGAGTATTCGAATCTGCAAACTGCAGTGCACTCGCTGGGATACCCCTATTTGTATTACTGTAAACGATATTAATGGGAATATGCCACAAGGAACTATGTAATTCAGAAAATAAGTACAAAATCTTACCGGAAATTGCAAGCGGGGTCAATTGTTAATAATGATTGTATGTTATTAAAAAAAGTCTACTTTCATGATTAAGGGCGGGAGTTTCTGATCTATCTCCGTCCCACTCATTCCCAGCTGTCTATATTATATTCCATTTCCCATAATTACTTTCTCTTTTCACCTTTTATTCAATAACTAGTAGCTACTCTTCTTTTTCTCGTACCATGACTATCACTTATTTGCTTTTCTTCTTTTTTGGATAGTTGCTTTCTCCAATGATTTCACCGTGAACATCTAAAACGCATTCAACCTTTTCGAATCCTCCCTCAGCTGGGTGCAAGTATGGTTTCCATGCTACACACACGCTCCATTTCAGTCTCTTGGCTTAATGTTCCCTTGAAGCCATTACTCAAGGTCCTTATTATAACTTCCCGTCAATGAACCCCTGTTTTTCGAACCCAATTCCATTATCTTTTGTTACTCGTCAATTTACGTTCAAAGCGCTCCTTCCCAGTCACTAATTGCTTCACCTGTTCTCTTTACGCGTTAATTATCCTGCAGCCAGTCCACTCCGTGCTCTGGTGGATATTTTCGCGGCCACCTGCGATCGCCGCGGCCGCATTTCCGGCTCCTCTTCCGCCGGTGAGCGTGCGGCTCAGCGGTTGCCGCGCTCAGCGGCTGCGGCTAGGTCGGTTCGCCGAGTACATTGGCGTGTGTCGGTCTCGGACGCGCCTTCGGGTGCGGGGGAGCGGAAGGGGAGGAGCGGGCGGAGGTAAGTACCGTTGGGAACAGGAAGTGAAGCGGGCGGCGCACGTTGCCCTCTTTTAACGCTGCTGGGAATTATGAATAAATGGCGTTGAGGGTCAGAAAAAGGGGGAAGTGTAGCCGTTTATTGCGTTTGGGTGTTCATCGGAAGAGAGGGAAAGTTCACTCGAGCATTACTGGAGTGGTTGGAATAAACTACAGCCACTTTTTGAATATAGCTCCGTGTGTATGTCAGTGCGTTATATTTCTGTTTCCATTCATAAATCCTGGGCTTCCAGTGCATTTCCCTGGAAAATGTTATAAATCCTCACTTTTCTATGTGTTTATATTTTTTACATCGATTTTTCACTAATTGCGTAATACTATTCTCACAAATTTTCACCTGAAATAATTGTTATGATTCTTATATATTATAAATACTGTGAAAAATATTCGTCATTATTTAAATACTGTTTGTCGAAATAATTAAATCTTCATTAATCCTGATAGAATATGCTATGGGTCCTAATGGCATATCGTTTCAACAAATGTTGGGACGCACATGTCTTCACTTGTAATTTGCTCTTGACTTAGCAAAGTTTGCAACAGATTATAAGTTTCCAGTTAATTGATGGTGGTTATTCAACTTTTTTAAATGTTTAGAATAATAGATAACTTGTATAAAGCATAAACTAGATTAGATTAGATATTTGGGAAGACGATCGACAGCTAAGGTCATTTGCGCCATGGGGGATAGGCCAGGGAGGAAGGGTGGATAGAAACCCGGCATCGGCATTAGCCTGCTCTTAACGAGAGGCGCCAAGGGGAAATATGAGGAATAAATCTCGAATAACGCCTCAACTCTGAGGCATCCTTGAGTTTTCCTTGGAATTGCAAGAATATTGATTAGAGTTAGATTTAGCAGCGAAAAATTACAAAATGGAAAGTGTCCGTATCTTCCAATGGAATCGAAGGGGGAAATTATTTTACAAAATATTATTGTGATTTGAAAGCCCTGGAAGCAAAACATTTTGATTATGTTCGTGAGCAACTTACGAGGAAGAATCAATACCTCGGACTTGTGACTCGATACAAGGATTACGGCACCCGCGATTCAGTCTGTTTTGATAACACACTGACCATTGTTGACCAAGGTGTTTCTATATGGTGTCCTCGGGACCGAATCTAGTCCGTTTTACAGTTTTTAGTGTTAAGTATTTACCTTATATGCAGGATTAGGCTCGGGGATAATAAACGTTTTGATTTGATGATTAATAGACGGAATATGTGAGTTTGAAATAACGTTTATGGAGTAAAGTTTTGGAAAACATAACTTGAGAATAGGAAACGTAATTTGAAGCGAAAAATACAATATTCAGATAGTTTCTGGAGCTAAATTTCCCATTAATCTCAATTGTTTTTTCACGGAGAGACGAATTAATTTTTACATCACCCCATATGTTAATATCGCAGTATCTCACTATTGCAAGTATTATCAGAGAAACTTTTGTTCGAGATACATCGTCATCCTCCTTTACTATATATAGCTCGGCCAAAAATAGAGCTTTTAGGTCGAGGTAGGTGTAGGGTGAGGGCTTGTTTGAATTTCATTATTGTCAAAAAGTGCCCATCCAATAACATTTAAAATATTAATGCCAGCTGATGATGTCATAAATGCTTCGGAGAGACTCATTGTAGCAACGCAAGTTCTTTCTCTGGAAACACTCGACTTTTCTTGTGGTAACGGGTATCACTTAGTTTCACTTATGGTTAATGAAGCACTGGGTCGTGGATTTTATCTGTAACGCTACTTAGAGTGTCCTGCATATTTACGGGTGATGTACTTTTGCGTTTGATGTCTTACAACGACTATGCTGGAGTCGAGAATAGAGGGGGAAAGTGGAGAATTTAGGAATATTGGCTCAGAAAATTTTAAACCGCGTTTTATCCTGGCGCTGTAATCTAACCACTGATGTGGAGATAGGTGCTAACAATATTTTTTGCATCAGAAGTAAACGTCGCGTTCCGTAAGCCTTACTCCTACTCGATTTCCTCGTTAAAAGGAAATCGTCGTCCGCCAGTACGATAGCACTACGATTTTTCTCATTCACTTGTATTCGCATACCTTACATATTTTTACATATTTCCGTAACTCTATTCTGGGCGGAAGGGAGAGCTTCTTGGCAGATCTAAATAAATATTAATAATTGAAATAACTCTAAGTACCAAAATCTCTTCATGCATACGGTGAAATGATATTTGCAGTGAGAGATTGATACATTTTTCACATTCCTTAAGGGAAACCATTTTTTAATATACTTACAGAGTCCATTAAATAATTCTACAAAAAGCAAACCTCTTCATTTTTTCCATTTCTTATCCGTCATTAATGCAATCCCTCAGTTGCCCGACCAATGTATTCTACGTAGTTTTGCCTGAACTCAAATATATGTATCAGAAGGCACAAGGTAATCTCCAGCGTAGGGTGGCCTTGCCTTAACCGAGTAGACGACGCCTTAAGAGTCTCAAGCAGGAAAATCTGGTTGAGAAAGAATGTTGGAATTTGAGGGACGAAGGGCGAGTGGGGTGTGGCTTTGATTCCTCATTCCTTAGGACGGGTCATCCCGAGAGACCGCTTAAAAATGTGAGAGAAATTGTGAGATTTCGGTGTTTCTGACCACACCTTCTAATGGCCTGAAAGTTTGACATTCAGCTTTCATGTTGTGGTGAAATGATTTTAATTATAATTATTATTAAATTTGACTCAATATAAAATTGGTCTCGCGGCTAGCAGCCAATTATGGATTGCATCCACCTGGTGACGAATGGCTAGTTGACTTCTGGATATGGAAATCAGTTCAAAATATGCGAATCAACGGGACAAATATGTAATGGGGATCAAGAAGTAGAGCCATTTGAAGGACGACGGGGACCATTTTGGTTTCAGATGGCTAGAAATGCGCGGAAACTTGTGAAGTTGCCGTGACTTGGTGAATGACTATGTCAGCAATAGGAAACCAGTTACCTGGAGCAGGAGGCAGTAGGGCGAGTGAATTTGAAGGCCTCGTACCCTTATTAACGGACGTTCATTGGTTTACAGTCACGGGAAGGGGTATTAACCTGAGCAACGGGTAACTACCACGGTATTATCTCGAAATAAAGCAGCACTTGTATTATTTACTCTAATGGGTTTTTTTGTAAATATTGACGCAATTGTGTGAAATTCACAGTGGAAATATCTTTCGGGTGGTCGCGACGGGTGACTCAATCAGCGGGTGACACCGTTGAAGTTACTGCGCGTATAGTTCCGTGGTTCGTGTTCCTGAGAAAAAATGGCACTTTATTTCCATTATAAAAAACCTGGAGGCATATGCGGTCCTGGGATGGAAGCTCGCCGTCACAAGACCCTTAAAACTATTGAATAAGAAAAAGTGCGTTCAGGAGGTGTTTTGGTTTCGAGTACCTGTCCCGGTGGCTCATCTCATGTTCACTTTCATTACGTCTCCGTTGTTAGGCTGGACTTGAGCGAAGCAAGTAACGCGCCCCCTATTCACTCTTTTGATTATCGTACCGTCTCCCAAATAATGCCGTCTCATTCAGTCCATCTCACCTACACCAATCGCCGAACCATTTTCCAGTTAGGGGGAAAGGAAGGAAGGAAGGAGGAAGGATAAGGAGAGGAAGAATGAGGAGGAGGAGGAAGAAAAGAATGAAGGAAGTGGGATGGTGGGGGGGGGGTCCCTCTTCTCGGGAGACATTCGGCGGTGTGGTTCCTCCCCGCTGCTCCGAGGAGCGCGTCACCCGGGCATGAATAATTCGGCCGGAGAGACCAACGGGGAGCGGCGGAGAGTGAATAAGGGTAGGGCGGGGAGTGGGGGATGTGAGCGGGTGTCCTCCCAGCACACTCACACACAGGGGGGAGCCGACCCCCGTTGGCCGGGGTAATAAGGCGAAGGGGGTCGCCCGTTCCTTGGGAAGCAGGGGTTCCTTTTCTGTTGGGAGGGAGCTAGGGGTTTTTCGGTCTCTTCTTGGTCGTCTCTACCCCCCACCCTCCCCCCATCCTTTTTTGGATATCCCTGCGGAAGCAATCTGATTTCGCGCCGTATCGCCTTCTCACAACTCTCTTATCTCTTCCATTTTCTTATTTTTTTCCTCGCTCCTTTCGACTCTTACCCTTAGAGTCTTTCCCCCCCCTCTTTCCTTCCACTTTCCCCCCTCCCCCTCTCCACCCCCTTACAGCACATCTCCACGGGAAAACGCCTCCTCGAGATGCTTTTTTATATCTTTTTATCCCCCCTCTCTCTCTCTCACTTCTATATTTTCTAGAGAGTGAATCCTGGGGGTTTCGGTGGAGTGCCTATTGATCTACTCTCCGAAATTTTTGGAGAGTACTACCCTGCCTACTTCCTTGGGCCTTTCGGAGAGAAAGTCAGAGGCAGCTCTCTCATTCCTTATCCTTATCTGCCCACGGAGCCCGTCCTCCTTTCCTTCCTTTCTCCCTCATCGCCTCCGGTAGCTATGGCATTTTTTTTCGGTCGACGAAAGATGGAGACGTTTTTCTTGAAATTGTTCGAGTTTTTTTTTGGGGGGGGTCTCTGAATTTTTGCTACCGCAGATCCTAATTAGGAGATATAATATCTGCCTTCCAAAAGCCAATGCGTCTCACGGTCAGAATTTTGTGCAAATACACTCTGTCGATTTGGAAATTTAGTCTGGGTACCTAAAACTTGAATAATCACTGGAGCGATGCCGTCAAATATTTGTGTAAGACATGCCAAATGACTTGCTTCTGCGCTTAGCATCTTACTTAAAGTGTAAAAAAGGGTACAGTGATAGACACCTGAGCAGACATTTCACTTCCTCTTAATCTTAATTTCTAGAATGTTTTTGAGTTCTCCTTTTAGGGCATATCGTAGATTAGCCATCACACAGTCTAAAGCTAATACAGCAATTCGATATCTGCTTCACTAATTAGCATAATGTTTTTGGGATATCTTTTAGCTTGCAAAGAAAGTAGCAAAAGTTGACCCAAAATCTCGTTTGGTCAATTTGAAACCGCTGAGTTTGCTATTTAGGGTGACCAATGAAAATAATTCAGTTTGACGTAAAAAGTTTTCTTAAAAATTTCTGATACGCGTATCATTTAAGGACTTCAGTACTTATGATCAACCATAAAATGAGATACGGGACCCTGCCTTGACGCAGGAATGTGATGCCTGTTATCTTACGAAGTGTTCTCTATCAAACGTGGATGTTGCATTTAATATACCAATTAATTTTACGACTAATACTTTTTTATATTTTTTCCATCTTGTTTATCTCTACTTACATCATTTAGCCACCGCGACAAACTTGCTGCTGGCACTAATGTTTTCAGCATATTAACTGCGTAACTTATCCGTACAATGTGGTTCATTTCGCATTCTAATGGCTTCAATTAACGCAATGTCCCATGAAAATATCATCTACATTGAGACGCCAAAGATCTATGGCACTGCATTGGCTGACTCCCGGAAAACAGGAACAATGAACTAAGTTTTAACTCGATCAATGCCTCATTTATTTTTTGTGGATTTGTGAAATAAAGTTTGAATATATTGCTCGTAAGTAATCTTTTTTCCTTGGAACAGTTTATGCTACTTTCTTTGCTCAGAATATGATGGGAACAATTGTATTAAGCGTTCCTCGGTATTTTTTGGGTAATGTTCCCCTACAGACGAGGATATATTATGTAATACACATGTTAATCTCTCAGTGGGCCAGTTTTTATTTATTTCAATGAAGCTTTATGGAGAAAAACCTGTGAACATTTTGCTTCCATAAAGCAAAACCGATTAAAATAAGAATTGGTTATGAATACAGTTGATTGGTGGAGAATAGCATTTTTCAGGTTTGTCGTATAAAAGATTTTATTCCTCTATGAAGCACACGAAAGACCCTGCTTATGACGACTACAGTAGTTTCGCCGTGCTCTAAGGACTTCGTATATGTGAAGCGCCTCTCTCGGGGACTGTATGAAAGTTCATTTTTTGCCTGTGCTCGTGGGCAACATTCATGGGAAAAGTTCAGAGGATCTATTATTTTGTCGTCATTTCTTCTTACGATGCGGTTGTGTTCATGGCTGCTCTGTTGAATCAGCCACTGGAAGGAGGAATTAAGGTAGTCAAAGCGAGATAGTTCCCTAGTCATAATAGAGACCATATTCGAATTAAATTTGAATTTCACAAGCTGTAGGACCCATCGATTAAATATTGCATTATTAATAGGGCAATTTTAAAGTTTTATATCACAGAAATTGTAAGTAATTAAATGAAAATATCTAAATAAGTCTTTATTTGACTCATTATTTTCGCGCGGTGCGTTTGAAACTCCTTCTAAACGGTTGGTTTTTTGGGACACCCAAGAACCAATTGCGGTGACAATATGGTTAATTTTCCAAAATAGTGGAGAAATCATACCAACTACACGCTGTTAGTTTTTTACGACATCTTAAGTGTTAGAAAATTCCTCATTATGTAAATAATGTCTCTCTGGAGTGCATATACGTACCATTTCCCATGTGAAAGGGCTGGTATTTTTTGGCAAATATCTCCGGAAGTAATATGGTGGGGGTTAAATTTTTGGTGTCATTAGAAGGGTGAGATATTTTTCTTTAAAATGAGGCCAAATTCATTGATTTCTAAGTAAAATGATTTTTCGCTCCAACTACCTTAAATGAGTATGCAAATTCCCCTCAGAATCGTCTGAAAAATGGATATGGGCAAGGAATAAAAAGATTTTCTTCAGGTTAATGTTTTGAGGGAACAATTTGGACCAAACAGTAACCTTTGTGATCAGTCAGGTCCGAGATATTGGCCAGTCTGCTCAAAGATGCTTGAGGCAGCTTAAAAAAGGCAAGATGGTACGTGATACAATTGAAAACACTTTATCATTTTAGAGTGAGTTACTTGTGATATTCACCTCCTGGAAGGAAACCTCCCTCCGTTTAAGTCGTATTGCCTTCAGTTTTCTTTGGTTTTCCCTGGTCGACGGGAGTGTAATCGCAGTTACGGGCCAAGTGGAGTATTTGACATGATAAGAAATGCGAACGTATAGGATATAACTCTCTGTATTACTCATTAGCCGAATAGGCTATTCACTCTTGACGATTGGAATGTTATGAATTTAGATTATTCCGACTGTATTCAGGATCGTTTTAAGGTGGAGTGAAATAGCTACTTAGAAATTATGTGTTTAAGATGGGCTAGATCTTTGATAGATTGTTGGTATTATTTTCATTAAGTTATAATTTATTCGAAATACCTCACTGAGAGTCGCTCTCAGAGCGTGAAGAATCACGTGGACTATATCTTTGAAGGAAGTTAGACGCTGTTAATTTTTTTGCCGACTTCAAAAACATTTTAAACCTTAGCATATTGTTGAGAATTTGATCGTGCACATTATATCAGGGTAAAAGATTGCCTCGAGGATAGGTAGAGAATAGTTTGCTTCCCGCGAATAATATGGAATAGCAAGGTTGGATGCATAGCTTTACCTAGGCATGCGGTGTAGGTAGTTGTTGGCATTCTTGTGTGTAGATTTTTTTTAGCTCCACTTACCCCCACCAAGAGCTCGGCATAGCATTGCGCAGCGAAATGCCTCTGGCAAAATGGCCTTGATGCAAGGACACTGGCGGAAGAGAGGAATAAAAAAACAAGCACACTCGTGCTGAAGCGTAGAGAAGACGTAGGGGAAGTGGAAGTTCCTTGGAATGGAGTGAGGACATTAAAGAAAGAGCCTCAGATGTGGCATTGAGGAAAAAATGGAGAATTGACGACGGGGTTCAGGGAGAGGTGGGCGGAATAAAAGCCGAGGGAAGCGAGCGAGCGAGCGAAGGAAGGGAGAGAGATAGAGCTCTGTATGGGACTGTGTGTGAGAGGTCTGGATTGGATCGGACTACGGACGGAACCTCTGCACTGCAATTGATTTGGTGTCTTTTGCGGAATGCCCGGATTTCGAGGAGGTGGGCTCGGTTTCGGCGGAAGGGAAAAGAAGAAGAGAAAAGGCCTTTAGAATGGCGACGAATCGGACAGAAGGTGTTCGTGTTTGTTGAAATACGGAGAGGGGGCAATAAATACTAGGAGTCCGGAGATATTGAGACGTCGAGGAAGGAAACTCGAGGTCGAATATTGAGCGCGGCGCGCAATACCCGGGAGGCTTTTCTTTTTTTATTTTACCTCAGCGCTTTTAAATAATCGTTGGCCGACTTGGATCTATTTAATATAAACTACGTAACACCTCCGCGTTTAAGCCGTATTGATTCGGATGCAAATAAAAATTAATCTTGCTAGTGAGCATCATTTACAATCAACCTCCGCCTCTGAGGGCATAAAGAAGAAAGGAATCATTCCACGCCCACAGGTATGAAGGTAGTGCGAGCGAGATAGTTCCCTACTCATAATAGAGGCCATATTCGAATTATAAGTTTTAATTTCACCAACTGTGAGACACACGAATTAAATATTGCGTTATCAGTGGTGCAGTAAAATAGTTTAACATGGCAGAAATTGTAAGTAATCAAATGAGAATATCTAAATAAGGCTTTAACTAGACTAATTATTTTCACGTGGTACGTTTGAAATTCCATCAAAACGAAAGATTTATTGTGATTCCGAAGAATTGACTGCGCTGACTATATGATTCATTTTCAAAAATGAGTGAGAAAACAAACAGTCTACACACTATTGATTTTTTGACGAGATCAAAGTGTAGGGAATGCCTCATTGAGCATATCATACCTGAGTAAGTACAAAAAATTCCATTAAAAATTATTAATAAATTATGAAGCAATGGCACTTCTAAGAGAGGAGTGCATATTAAGTGTTCCAGTTTAAATATCTGCCGGAACAGAGGGTTACGAGGGATTTAAACACTGCCGTACGCAACGTGTTAACATAAGGTCTCTCTGGAGTGCATACACGTACCATTTCCCATATATAAGGGCTGCTATTTTTTGGCAAATATCTCGGAAAGTAATGTGGTCAGAGGTTCAATTGTTTATTTCATTAGAAGGGTGATATACTTTTCTTTAAAATGAGACCAAATTCGTAGATTTTTAGGTAAAATGATATATCGCTCAAACTACCTTAAGTGGTAGGTTCAACATTTGATTATAATGATAATAATTGTTGTTCTGCAGTATTCTTCTGTACAAATATGAGCATTAAGGAAAAGATTGCTAAGAACTCTCCGTACGTATGTAATGAGAGTATTGTGTAAAAAGTTTGCCTACTGAGGTATAATTTGATCTTTCCCTTAATTCTTAACTTATTAGTTTCTTTTTTCAATTGGTATGGCAGTAGTTCTTACTGTAATAAATTATTGACTACTGTAAATTTTTGATTCAACGCTTAAAAAGACACTCAGTTGAGGATAGTTCAAAGAAATTTAAAAAAACCACACTGGCGCGGATAGGGATTAAATTGAACAAACTCTGCTATCGATGGTATAAAATTGGTGGTGACCTTATGTAAAAATCAGGGTTTTTAATGTATTAGTATCGCTTATAAATGCGATGCAAATTGCCATGATTTATCAAGTCAGGCCCTGCAGGACAATGGTCATTCTTCGGTTGTAGACCATAATCATCTGCATTGTTTAGTGTGTTGTAGCCTACATAAGTGTTTTTTTTATATCCGGCCTTCAAACGCATCACTGACGCCTGGAAGGACGAAATTTTGCTTTAGTGTGCTTAGGACCAGATAGGTTCTAGATCCTCGATTGCATAAGAAGATATCGCAGGAAAGGACATGCCGTGTAATTCATTTATGGAAACATTTACTGAGTTTATCTGGCATATTTGAGTTATTATTATTATAATTATTTGAGTAAAGGAGTATTTATGCGTTTTATGGGTGGGTATTACTTAGTAAGCTTTCTAGTATAACGACTGACATTAATTTTACGCTGTTGGTAAGCAAAGCCCGTGTTGCTTGCATTGCCTTAAAATACTTAGGTTATATTAGATGGCAGCGTGGATACCTCAGTTGCAGTAATCATTGAAAGTTAAAGAAAATGAAATAAAAAACTGAAACAAGAAATGGAAAATCTGTGCATTTTATCATCTGTCTAACTTAAGTTATAAGATATAAGATATATAAGATTAATGTAATTTTATAGATAATATTAAACAGTGAAATCAATTTCAATTTTTTACTAGGTGTGCATAACATTTTTCTATGAGTACCGACAGCTCTCTTTCGTCGATGAGTATTCGATAAAATTATTAGAATGAAAATGTTAAGGAAACGCAAGGAGTCTACAAGTTTTATCTAGCCCAATATTTGGTGAATTTCTCATGAGAATTTCAAAGAATCCTCCTGTGATCTTCTCTCTTTGGTCATTATTTGCAGTTTTGACTCGCAAATTTGTATAAAGAAGTCGAGGTGTGACGCAAATACATACCATCCTTTGCCTGAATATACTGCCAGAGTTGCGGGTAACAATGAATTCGGCGAGGCGTATGGTGAAATTATAATTCCATTGAAGTCGCCTTCGAAAGCACGACCTGACTTTTGAATTATTTATAGAACTCTGTTTTCTTATCGACTTAGGAATGAATATGGTTTGCTGTTTAATTTTACAGCTGAAATATCTCTTTAAATGATAATTTCCATGTAAGAAGGCGCTGGACTAATAACAACGCAATAGCATTATTTATAATAATTTCCATCATAAATTCTGTCGCAATGTCTGTCCGAAACTAAAATTGCAATGCTGTTTCTGCATGTGCAATGCATGCATCCTACTTGACATGATATTGAGAGATGAATGCTATTTCCTGGTTAAAAAGGCTACGCTTATATTTGCGAGCATCTTGAATAGGCTGTATAGCAAATAATTCAAATTACCTCTCTTCGGTTTAAACAGGTCGACATCTCGCAGAAAAGATAATATATTTGTAATATTAGGATTAATTATTATTTTGTATTTTTGTAAGATATCAAAACTAGAAGCTTAAATTGAATTTTTTTAAAAGATGAAAATCACCTGGAAAACAGAAACCTCTTCAAACAAAAATATTTTATTTCAGCTGCGGTGAAATAATGATCCCCGCAAAAACGCTATCTCTTAATTTTTTAATCTTACCTAAGGTCAATCCCGACTACACTAAAGAGAATCGTAAAAGAATTACTCTCCTCAAACTGTATTGCATATCCAAATCTCGTTGCACTCCCATCAGGATCTTTGACTCATAAACCAAGATGTATAAACGAAAATGCCAGCAATAATTCAGTGAGTATAAATTCTAATAGGTCAAAAGATAACGCTGAAGTTAGTTATAAGTTGAAGGATGGTTTCCATCGATATTCGATTGTTTTCGAATTTCCAAATGCCATTGGTGGGAAATTTTGCCGTAAGAGATGTAAATTAATCATGTCAAGTTTCAGCAGAGTCGAAATATGCCCTACCCTGTTGATATGTGATTTTGTGCTGAAAATTTGCAGAAATTCGATCAGACGTCGATATTATACTCTGATTAAATGATAATTGGTAGATTTTAAATCTCTCTCCGGATGTGAAATATATCGCTAATCTTCTTTAGCAATAAATGAAAGTTATAATTTGCTACGTGAAAATGAATGTACCACTAAGCGTCAGAAGTTTAACGAATAGCTTTGAATTGACGAGTAACCATTCACCACTCATGCGCTGCAAACGGGGACAAGTAAAATTTTGTTTAAATATAGATTCAGAGGTTTCATTACTCAAAATATGCCGTTTCTTTTCAATCATTATTCAATGATTATTGTATCATGTGAAACTTGTGCTGTATTTAAATTTCAACTCAAAACTGTTATAATAGAACTCATTTATATAACATAAAAGCCAGAATTTATTTTATAATTATTTTTGTGAATGCTCACTGCCGAACTACCGCCAATTTATCCAAGGAATGGCATCTTCAAAACAAGAAAGTATTTCTGCCTAATTTCGCCCCATTTTTTATTTGTTTAAATATGTGTATATTTATTTGGGTGAAATAAATTTTATTCTTCCTAATAAATTACCTGCGCAATAATGGTAGTAAGTAATTATAATCACACCTCCAAAGGCAACTTTTCTATCGAAGGAAGGGCGTTTGAAAATTGAAAAAAAAGGAGTGAGAATCGATCCTCGCTAATGAACCTTGGGTTCCTCAATTGATTAGTGGAAATTCCTTTCGCAGGCACTTTTTTTTGCTCAATTTAAGGTGTACAAAAATGAATTGTGAAAAAATGAACTTCAAGGACTTCTTGTAGGAAACTACCATTATGACATGAGTGCCCAAATGCAAGACAATACACATTACAAATATAAATGATATATATTATATACAACTAATCATCCAATTTAGATGAAATATGACAGATCCAAGGATTGAACAATGAATAGCCTGAAAAATTAAAAAATAAGGTATAATCTTTTTTTACAAAATTGAAGACAAAAAAGAAAGAAAAAAACAATTTTTTTCTTTAACCCAAAAACGAAGTAAACTTTCACGAGCAAGCAGCCATTCCTTGAGTTTTTTTTAAGAATCTTGACTAATTTTTCTTATCTTTTAGAATAGGTGGTAACATATTGTACAGTATGTGAACATAGCTTCTTTTAAATATAGATAGGCGATACCTTTTGTAGAGGAAACAGCATATTTATATGGCCACCTCCAATATGTGGTTTATCAAAACAGGTAGAAGTGTTTTATTATAACTTATTTTTATTTATTATTTCTATATTAATTTTTATTTATTTCAACTTTTTTTTAATAACTTATTCATTTTATGAAAATATTGTTTCGTGCTGAAGGATATGCGAGTGTATAATATCTAATCAGTTCAGATCTTGGAATTATGGCTCGTAAGGTGATAACACCGATACGTTGAGACAGAAGTGTGTGGAGAATGAAAGGGTAGAGTCATCCTTTAGAATGAAAGATTGTGTACAAGGGCTGCATTTTGCAAGGGAATTAGACAGACACACTAGAGGCAAATGGGTGTTCAAAGGGAGGGTTTGGGTCATTGGAGTTTGGAATAGGTTGTGTGGGCATCAAGGAAATGAGACGGGGTCCGTGAGCGAGGTTGGATGGATGTAAATATTGGTTCAGGATGAAAATCGATAAGCGTAGAAATTCTTTCTCAGAGATGGAGAGCTGGAGATGATTGGATGGCCGGGGGTGCCAACTTCATAGATTTTTTTAAGAGGGATAGCTTCGACCTCCGTCCAAATATCACGCAAAACAGCGGCTCCAGCGAAGGCCAAGATGGTATCCCTCGTAATAAAAAAGATTTCTCTGCAAAATACTATGACTAACTTCTTCAAGGGACTGCCAAGAAATATAACCAATTGCTTTACCCTGCCAAATCCAATATAAATTGGAACTTCCCCTATGTCCTCGTGGCGTGCGAAAGGGACTTCATTTTGAAAACCGACCAGGGACATGTGGTACTAATTGGAATGTTGAATCAGTTACAAAAGTGTGGAATTACATTTGTACCGCTAAAGTATTTAAGATGTTGTTGACAGTTTTATTCATCTCAGCTTTTATTAATGTCTTGTAAAAGTAACTTAAGTTAAGCGAGCTAAGGAAGCAATCGTTAAATTTGAACTCAAAAATACTTATTTTATATAAATATTGGTCACTTGTTCATTTAATCTCACAGTAAGCTTTATAGAAACTACGAAAACCAAAACTATTGTCACTGATTATTGTAGCGTCAGTGTTTTTACCCTTGGCAATTCTTACATCGGAGGTCAATTATAGGTACCCATTGTGTACGTTCTAATCTTGGAACAGATGATAAATGTATACACCTTGCGTTGTAACCAAAAAGTCGACCTTCACAGAGAGCTACATAAAAATTGATCGCGAACAACTATAATTTGATCTTCCTGCAAAGTCCAAGTTTTACCAAAATATTTGGTCTTTCAAGGTAGCTGCAGGGCAAAACCATTCCACTACCGATTTTCAAGTGTGGACCAATGGGATGTGCTCAGGACCTTGTGCATAGTAGTGAGAGATTAAGTAATGAGCCAGGTTAAGCTTTTTGATTGTGTATGTTTGGTTTATATGGAAAATGGCTCTGTTTCAAGGGGATCATTTTACGAAAATACTTAAATAACGCCTTGGCCAGGTATTTTGAAGGCAATACATATTCATGTAGTTGTGATGCGGTTCATTCATCATAAATTGTCGCACTTGTTCTGTCCCTTCCTCCTGCAAGAATCGACGACAGGTTTACGGTTTCTGTATCCTCGGAAAGCAATAAAGAGAAGTTATTCCGAGGTGTTATCAAGGATAAAGGGGATGGCTGGGAAAATCCATTCAGATCCCATTTTAGCCCTTGGCACGCCGCTGCAACACAGCACATTCCTTGACGCGATCTTTCCTAACGGGATTCCTTAAAGCTCGCATGACAGTTATATGCCGAGCATTCCTTTCGGAAGCACTGAGGCAAATGTTTTTTAGCGCTTCAACTTATGGGATGCTGACATGTCGGCTACGAGTACACAAATAGTGTGTCACTACAAAAGGCGTAGGTATGAGTACCGTTTGACAAGAGAGACTTCTCTCTGCGATGTTTGGAGCGACAGAAATTTGCGCCGTCAAGGGGTAGACCACGTCTTGTTGGAAGGAATTTCAAAAGTTTGTACATAAGGTGCTTCTTTGCATGTGGCCTTTTGAGCATTATATTCCTTTAAATGGCTGCCTTAGAAGCCAATCATTTCTTTTACATAGTTGATCAATAGCATAAAACGTAATTAGCGTTATATACCACACAATATCATGCAGAATTGATTTATTTAAAATAGGTAACAATAATTCTCTCACCATAATTATAACGCTTGAATATATATGTAGAATAAGGAGCATCAGAGTTTTTGGATAGTGACTTCTCTTGACTTCATGAATATGCGCTCGATTAAAAATAGCAAGTCCCTTGGTCTACAGAAGATTTTGGACCCGTGTTCGGGAAGTTACTCCCACACGTCATGCTGTGTTTAGAGATAATATTTAGCAAGTTATTACTTTAAAGTTAAATACCTACCTCAAGGCCAGAAGTTAGCACCCGCCACTCTAATATATAAATATGGCAACAGGCGAGACCCAGAAAATTGCCAGCCTTCATTCTTAGTATATCTTTCGTAAAAGATTTTTGAGCGCGTATTTTTTAGTAATATTATGAGCTTCTTGGTTAATCAAAACTCCCTCTACTGCTGGTAGTACGGCTTCTGGGAAAGTAGGTCATTAGGAACTCAATTAGGGCGTGTCATCCGCGTTATCAAAAAATATGGTGAATCGGAAATGCGAGTTGACGTGTTATTCTTGGATTTAATTCCCTTAGCATTAGACAGAGTTCTTCGCTGGAAACTAATATTACAACTGATATAATGTGGATTCTACTAAATGTAAGTGAACTGGATAGCCAACTTTTGATAACTTGTGAACAAAAGGAGTAATTAAAGACATTTGTTCATACATGGTTTAGTTGATATTAACTCTACAGTTAGCAGCTATATGAATAAGGTTTTTTACTGAGGATTTTGTAATTTATAGAAAAATAACTGCAAAAGTGTCCATAGAATTTCCATCATCCAATCTTACAACAACGTAATTCAGTGACATTATAGAGAACAGGGTAATATTAATCCTACCATAAATAATGACGTAAGTTATCGGAAAAAACACGGACACAGCTGGAGATTGGAGTAGCATTTCACGGAATAAAAACGTGAAAAGAATAAACTCAACGCAAGCCTTAAATACTTACATACATACATACTCATCACGCCGTTTCCTTTCGGGGTAGGCACAGTCAAAATGTTTCACTCATTAATACATAATTGTACACCTAACTCTGCTTCAATAATTTCCTCCATACAGACCTATCCTTGCAAACCTCTTTTGCCTCATTTACCCCATACCCTCTGCTTCATACACGTCTTCCTGTTTTTAAGACTCCTAATATTCCTCCTCCTAAGAATTTCCTCAACCACAACTTTCTCGGCCTACCTCTCCCTCTCGCACCATTCATTTCACTTTTATATATATGTTTCGTTATTCGACTCTCATCCATTCTCTCAACATGGCCTAACCAACGAAGCACAATCCTTTCACACATGTCCATTAATGGAGCATCTAACCCACATTCGTATATTACCCACTTATTCCTGAACCTAATTTCAGTTACTGAATATAGTTACAGTTTTCCACCAAAAAATCACATCAATGCGATAACTAAAAAGTGGCGGGAGTGAATATATTATAAAACTTTATTTCAGGCGTCACTTCGTGGAAGTATTGTATATTTGAACCCATATTGAAAACAGTCCTTGTAACAATTGTACTTGAAGCTGCTGTAAGCTGCGAAACGCGTTGTACGTTTACAATAAATAACTGTGGAAATGTAAAAGCCTTATTTTGATATGGATACGAAAATAAATATTATTGCATCATTTGAAGAAAATATGTGTAAATAGCTAAGAAATCTTACCAAACGAGGGACAAAGCATTCGACGCCATTGCGTTTTCTGGATTAAAGCTAACTAACTAAAAACCATGAATTTATTAAGGGAATACTAGAATGGTCTCGGACGCCAAAGTGTTTAAACACATGTCTGGTGTATCCTCATGTCGAGTGCATTGCAAGTATTTGACACTCCACTTGGAGTGACTTAAGTCGCAAATTAGGCAAAAGACGAAGGAGATAGCACTCTTCCCTGAACCCTACAACTTGCGAAAATTAAGTGTGACGATTCACGGGCGGACTATGTTCTAAGCCGGTAGACTCTGAGGCTACATGCTAAGCTAAATTTACTTAATTAATTATGATCAGGAGAAAGTTATTATGATATGAGGGATATTTTGCTGACCTGGGACTATAGCTCAGGAACCGATATAATCGAGTAAATGGAAGACAATACATCACCATTACTAAAACAGACCGTGGCACTAAAACACCGTTTACATACAGCTCAATTTCGTCCTTATCTTCTCTATTCAAGTGACTTTTTATTAATGTTGCCTCTTTTTTATGGACGTTGTCCTCTCACCTTCTGCGACACACCATTTGGTGGCTTGCAGGGTTATGTGTTGGCATGAATTTTACTTGAACTAAAAAATAATGTTATCAAAATTATATGAAAAATTTTATTCCGTATAAAATTGTTCTATCCTTAAATTTAGGGATATACCATTCTCAATTAAAGGCGAAAGACTCATTGAAATAACGATTAAAGCTGAAACCCTATCTTCGTTGAGGTACTTGCGAGTGGCTTCAGTGTTGATATATATGCGTTTCCCAGGGAGATGAGTAAACAGTGAAATATTATCGTCATTTTTAGTGGCACTCCCCCCAACCTTTCTGTACCTTTCCGTACTCTTCTAATTGCGCCTTTGCGGCTACGTTGCGTTGGAATGCTAATAATGGCCAAAGCGATCACGACTGCTCGTGCCGCGGAAACAGAGATGCGCTCTAGTTTATTCTGGAAGTATTTCAGTTAGTTTTTTTTAGATTGCTTGTTCTCCTGAGACGAAGTAGCTCGCATACTGTACTTCAAATTTATTTTGCGATTTAATTTCGCGCCACAGAATTAACTGTCGCTAGTGCTCTTTTCACAAATGGTGATGAGATTACAGTAGGCGATATATTTGTTGACTACAGTAGACTTGGGACTGTCTCAAAGCAAGTTACTCCTTGCATGAAAGTTTTATGGCTATGGCAGTATTGTTACAGCAGTCAAAAGATTAAAAGACTGAACAGATATTTTAAAAAACTCTTAATTCGTTGGTTATTAGGAGCCAAAAAACGATCCAGAAACTCGACAGAATGCGGTGTATTTAATTATGAATATAACATTATGGAAAAAAGCATGGGTAAATACGTAAGGTACATTTGTTTAGTGGCGTACGGTGTTGATGGGGAAAAGTCCGCTCATGATAATCTTGAGGTCGCGGGTTCGAGATCTGCCCAGATAGTTTTTTTTCACTTTCCAAGGCTTGGGTGTACCTGTTCATCTAATGCCAGATGCTAAAGTGCCCGATATTACGGGTTTTATCGGCTGTCGTACTGGTAAGTGGAAACAACCAACCAATGAAACCTATATATTTGCATGCGAAACGATATCATAAGAACCGTCAATGAAATGTACTAAGGATATCTTCATTTAGTCAACAGAATATCAGCATAAAGATTTGTTTTTTCAGCCTTATGGCAGGTTCTAACAACACGCCTCAAATGCTGGCATACCGTAATGCAGATGAAAGCCTTTGTGTGCCAAATTTGTGCTTTTTCCGTTTGTGCGAAGGCTGTCCAGTATGTTTATGACCTAAAGTTTCGTATTGTCTTGTAACATCCACTGAAATGTACATGTTATAGTTTTCCAATGCCGTGCCATGCGTCGTAGAGTTCATTGACCGGCAATCGTTCATACTTATTTATTAGAAAACGCTCTCTGATTATGATGTCATTAACTCAAGTTGAGGGAATCACGTAGTGGTATATTTTTACCAAGGTGAGTAGAATAGATATCTATTCTAGTTACCCTGTAGTTTTCCTCTTTTTTTCTCTTTCTATATTTGGTACCAATACGCTCCTATTTCAGTATCTCCAGGAGTGAGAATTTTAAGTTCAGAAGTAAGTTAACTTTTGAGAATAAATCTTTTATATACGACTTAACGATTAATTCGCTATTGCTACACTTCTAGAGTTAACATTGAATACTAAAATTTATTGGAGAGTGAAAACTTATAAGCAAAGATACTGGAAATCAGGAATTTCTTACAGCGCTAGGTTCGGGTGTCAAGCTTCCCCGATTGCTAAGATAATATTAACCCGTCTTACCATTAAGGTACGTTTACACTTAGTCACTTTTATGCATAGATAAACTGTATACTCTGAGTTTGAGTGGGTACAACGCTCTAGACCTGTGTCCCCGGAGCAATTTAGTTTTTCCCGTCTAGCTGCAACTCACGTGTAGACAGATCGAATTCAGTGTCTCGGACAGCTCTAGTGAGTTTGCAACGACCCGGAAACTTCATGAGTGTCGCCACTTGGTCGCATCTGAAATGTCCAAGTTTGAGTAGTTAAGACACAGAGCCTCACTTATGATATCCCCTTGAGAAGGAAGGCCATTACTATGGGATATTATCCACCTCGCATGTATAATAAACTTTGTTACTCAGAGTGATCGCTCCCAACGCAGAAAAATCGCGCCAAGCGCACCTCTGCCATTGATGAGCTCGCTGGGGAGTTCCATACGGACGCTGTAGAAGGGTTGCAAGGTCTATAGCTTAAGTGCTCAATGAATAATAAATTGGAGAAAACAAGGAAAAGGAGCATTGGGCCGAGGTATAGTGAATTATACTCAAGCAAATGAGAATTATAAGATACTCTACAATTCATGTAGCCCTCTTCAAAAAGTACAGAGGGTGTTAGGACACCAGCCGTGTACAGATGTGAGGGATAAGGTTTTGAGAGGTGAGAGGTGACGTGTATTAATGTAGTGTATTTAGATAAACTCAATTTTTATTGTGGTCGCTTATTGTGCGCGGAAAGAACGAGTTTTTGTACTTATCTGTTTGGCAATTCATGTATCTTATTTTATCCCTTCTGTCAGACCTGGAGATGTACTAAGGCGTCAAGATAATATTTTCTGTGTCGCTCAGAAATTAACCAGTTCTGAATTTCCCAAGTAAGCTTAGCCTAGCGTGTAGCCTCCGAGTCTCTAGGGGCTCCTACCTTAATCGCTCTAAAAGTTTTGACACACTATATGTACGCTCGTTGCAGTTTCTGAGCGTTATGCTTTTCTTTGTAATTTATCAATTTCTTTGGATAAATGTTTATGACCAGGGTCCCAAATGCTCGTGTCGTATTCGAGGTGTGGCCTAACCAGGGTGAAACCGCATCTCTTTTACTTTTTCATTACGTGTTTAAGCTACCAAATGCTTCTCTTCTTTTCACCCATTTCCCTGGTTACATTGTTCTTTTTTGGGTTTTGATGGTACATTTTAATCACCTCACAAGCGGCTGCAATGTAGATTCGTCCATATTGTCTGATTCTCAAAGAGTGCCAAAGGTCGAGCGGAAACCCAATCTAACTGAAGCCCAAGTGTATGTATATTGACAAAAGCGACACTTCTTGCTGGCACTCGGTCTCGGCAGGAGTTCACGATTCTGGCGTAGCCTTAAAAATTGCGGTCCATGTGGACTTCATGAATCCTTCTCTATACGTAAGTGTCTTCTTTAGGTGTCGCCGTTATGCACACCGAGGCCTTTTGAGTGCCAAGTAGTGATATATTATTGCGTTTTAGCTTTACTCACTATTTTGTGGTGATCTCTTTGGCAAGAATGTTACTCTAATTGAATAATTAAGATATTATTAATGTTATTTGTCATTTATAAGTGTTCAATTAAATCACAGACTCATTAAAATTGATTTGAAAAAAATACCTTGGTCAGAATGTGGCACACCTAATGAAAATATTCGCATTAAGCGTATTGAAGTCTGCCACCCACTGCCAATGACCACGTACAGTCTATCAGGAAAAGAACATATACCAATCGAGAACATTTCAGTATTATTAAATATTTATTCATGTGCATTCGAACATGCGGTATATATTTGTACTAACTTCATATGCGGTGTAGGAATTTGATATTATTTGCAATATGCGGATATCATATGCTGCGGTAAGGTTCGCTTCACGGTTGCATTGAGGAATATGCAAATGGTACTGTGGTCTGAGCTACAGGTCATGTTTGCGGTGTACAGCATAGAATAGTTTATTTAGCAACTAAAACTCGCAAAAGGAGCACTATGAGTGTAGTCCCGTCTCCTTGAGCTTGACTCTGATAAATGCTCAGCCAGAAATTTTGCCTCATGAATTTGCATCCCACGCGGAATAATAAAATTGTGATTTTTTTCTTTGTTGGTATCAAATTTCTGCTTTATGATAATAATAGGCTACGTTTATGGAGATCGATCTGTCTAAAACATCATAAACTAATGAATTTAACGGAATTCAATTAGATAAAAATGACCCCTGAGGATGATGGCAGATTGCGCCATCGAAACGTCGCTGCCACAAACCATCATCACCCGGTTGGAAACCCGAGAGATCCACATCCTAAAAATAATCCCTATTTAGTATATTTATAGTATTTGGTGCTTGAGGACTAAAATATATAATTTCAAGGACGTGGAAAAAAAGGTTAAGAAACTCCAAAGCCCTAGCAAAGATAAGCAATAAATGTCAAAATTCAGTAAAATCATATCGTTCGGCCATTTGTATTGATAGTGCAAGTACCCTCCGAAATCCGGAAATTATATAACTCCGGTGTATATAGGAAGAAAATATTTAACCAAGGTTTATAAGACCGGAACGGTAATATGCCCATGGGGAACATTCATGCTCCGATAAGTCCTCCGTCGAGTTGACCGGCCGGTGAGGCACCAGCCCAACTACCTTCGCTGCCGTGATTTTAATTCATACCTATTCATTTAGCTGAATAATCAAAGTAAAAACGAGAATAAAATTTGATTAATTTGTTACATATTGCTGATTGGTAATGTTTCCATATCTAATGTCAATTATTGATTGTTATCAGCAGTGCCTGGCGATAATCCTCATTGGAATACGTGGACGAGCAAAGGTTAATGGGTATTTAGTTATTACCTGCTAGGAGTGTCGGATTAAGATGAAAAAACACTTTGCTCGTAAAGAGTACAACGTTGCTGTTTTTGCCGTAAAACGCCTTCAACCTCTGCCATTTATATCTTCTTGTAAATTGAAATTCCAGTCCATCCGTTTTAAATGCCCTCCAAGCCAATTGAGTCAACTAGCAATAAGTTTATGTTACAGAGTAGAAAGCGTAGAGTTAGTAATGGGCAAAACATCACCTATATCTAATCCTTACACGTACAATTCTGTCATACGGAAGTGAACATGGGAAATGACGGCCACATCTGCTGAACTACTGGATAGCCTAGAAAGAATAATGCTGAGGAGAATCTATGTGCCAGTAAATACTGAAGGGATACGGAGAATTCGTTGGAATCGTGAAATATATGAACTGTACAAACAACCTAAAATTTCCACACACATTAAGCTAATGAGGCTCCGATGGGCAGGACATGTCCAGCGGATGCCAGAGACAAGGGTGGCAAAAAAAGTCTTCTTTGAGAGTATGGGAGGAAAGAGACCAGTGGGCAAACCAAGGGCAAGGTGGGAAAATAATATAAGCTAGGATGCAAGAGGCCTACCAAGGATCAGGAACTGGAGCGAGCAGTCAAGAGACCGCGATGGATGGAGACGGAAAATTGACTAGGCCAAGGCTCAGCTAGGGCTGTAGAGCCATCGGAGGGGGAGAGATGAGCCAATGGAACCTGAAATGGGCCAGTATCTTTTCCTGGTTTATAAATAAGATAAAATGAAAATAAACATTTTTGGTTACCAACTGCGTTACGTTTCACTACGGTAATGTTTTGTATATCTCTTAGAAATTAAATTCGTGGTCTGAAATTCAGTTATTCAACGGTGAAACTATATGATAGCCATTAAAAATAAATATTCCACTCGCCCTTGGACAGCGAATAATTTCGACGACAATCACGCTTTTCTTGACGCCATCTCTCATCATCTAGGGAAACTTTTATCCACATATTCTATTCGAACGGAAAGCGGACGGTATTTCATTTAAATTTCTAAAAAGCCGAAAATACTCCCGTGCCTGCAGAAGCTAGGTGGCAGAGTAAACACAACAATGGAATTAGGATGATGGCGCTCTTTCTATTCCGGGCGCGGCTGCCGATCGTCACTTGCTCCATTATTCTCTCCGCAGAATCCTTCCTTCCCCCCCCAACTTCCCCGCCTCCACTTCATTACCCCATCCCCATCTTACCCCGTCAAGTGAAGCCTTTTTTTTTAAAGCGTATTTTTCTATTTTCTTTTTAAATGAGAGGGTGAGTGGAGGGTGTTGAGGAGAGAGGGTGTGGGAACCTTTCAAATCGGCCCCTCCTACTCTTCCTCCCGATCCTTAAAGATTTTCCGGACCTCCGGCTGCTCTCCAACCTCTCTCTCTCTCTCCGTGAAGGAAATCCTTCTTCTTCTCTTTTGCTTTTCACTCCCTTCTTTTTAATTCCCCTTCAAAGTCACGCGCTGCGATAAACTTCGGGGCATTATTTAAAGGCGGAGTAAATTGATTTTCTGAAGGATGATAAAATTAAAACTAACCTCTTGCGTTTGTGCCTCTTATGCCCCTCCGGGAAATTTTCCGCGAAATGCCGATTTTTCATAGCTGATGCAAAAATGTATTGTTTTTTCTATTTTGCTGCCGACGTTACATACATTATTTATGTTTGGACATTTCGAAAATACCCGGGTTGCTAGAGGTTAACGGGTCTGAATTTTGTGTAAAATATGAGTGCCTGTGGGCGGGTCAGAAATTAAAGTTTGACCCTCGCATACTCCTAATGTGTTAGTCCCTGGAGAGGATGTAATGTTGCCCTGAAAATATGAGCCACACCCTCAAACGTAATGTTTTCAGGCGGGGCTGGAATATTTCCAGGAATTGGATTCGGATTATTGACGGATGAATCATGCAAGCTTTATTCCTATGCTCGTGACACCATGTTTTCAATGCCGTTCACTCCCCAAGTTATCCCATTTTTCCCAGCCTTTCTTTCCCTATGGTTTCACTAGCATGTTGAAAATCATCTGAATGTGATTGGTTAACTTTTATATCCTGTGAAATTTTAAAAAGTGGTAATGGCCAACATGTCCTTGCGTGACCTAAAATATTTATTTTTGACATTTTCCACGTTGAATTAAGCTCCACTAATTCAGGCGCTCTTGACATATTTTTTCATGAAAGTAGTTCTTGGACTATTGCTCTGTCACACCATTAATTGTAATTGTCATCGCTAGACTTGCCTTTAAGGCCAATGGCTCTTGGTTTTCAGTTCACACTTGTCTTCGATTATCTAGAAGTATGATTGAATTAAATGGTGCAATTCTTCTTCATGACTTCACAAGGGTTTCAGTTATTAGGAAAAAGAAGAAATCTAAGTTATACTGCAAAGCATTATCGATAGTGATTAATGGGTCACTTATTACAAATATTATTTATGAAAACTAATTGTCGTGCTTGCTGTCAATAACGGTAATCGTGGTAGATTATACTAAATCATGGTATCTATGATTCGCAGAACAGTTTTCCGCCTCCGGAACATTGTGTTACGTTTAGAAGTTCGTTTCATATAGTGGTGGTTATTATTATTTAGCCGAGTCGTTGTCAAGGCCTCGCTGCAGGCTGTTAGACAGGCGTTGATAACCTTCCTGTTGTCGCGCTCATAATACACTACGGCCACCCGACCAGCCATTAATGGGTCTCTTCGTATGAATGCGAGCATTAGCCGTGTATTCACTATCTGTCACTCAACACTTGTGCCCGCTACAGTGGAGAGAGGAGAGGCTGACTGACTCTTTTCTCGCTGCAGATGATTCCTCTATCTCTCTCTCGCTGCTCGAGAGCTTTTTTTTTTATTCTCTCTCGCTTCTGCAGACACAATGGCTTCGAGCGCGCGCGAGCTCCACGGTTTCCCCCTACTGATTCACAATGAACCCATCGCGCGACGAACCATCTCCTTGCAGCGGGACAGCGTGTGATTCCTAGCGGCAAGAGTCGTTAGCCGTGCATCGCAGTTAAAACTGTTTCCGTGCAACGGGGAGGGGGGTGGCGTGGCAATAGGACAAAGTGGCACGCTGCGACATCTCGTGACAATGGAGCCACAGATTGGCATTTGCCCCGCCGCGAGGACTTGTCCCCCATCGCGAGGAGTCGTTCCGAATGAGCTGGCGATACGGTTCGTTCAATGGGCAACATTTGCTAGCCGCAGTCGGCGGAGGTCCGTTTTTCGGTGGTTTACGTCGAACCTGCGAGCCGTCGTGTTTATCGAGGCCGTGAAATTAATATGAGGAGCCATTTTAACCCGGTACAGGGGCCAGATTATGTGTAACAAGTCTGCCACTACTGCTTTGATGAAGTTGACCTGTAGATCATGGTTAAATGTAGGTCATAGGTTAAATCTTTCAAATAATAAAATTAAGGCAATGTTATAATATGTTGACGAAATTAAAGATATCTTGCTAACCTACACGTACTGCGCTCAATGTGATCATAGGCATCGGACTGTGAATTCGATCTCCGGAAACATGGTATTAGTACCATTTAACTACTTTATACGCACTGAAAAATTCTTAGTGTAAGGTTTAGGGAAGATTTGGTAAACGTGTTTTTATTGACGTGGTGAGAACCACGGAGGTGTAAAAAGAAATGGGGAATATGCTTTTTAACCACAAAACTGATGTTTCGCTCTTGTAATAAATCGTGAAAATGTCAAAACGTATTCCACTGAAATGATATCTTTAACGGATGTCTTTATTTGAAGAAAGCAACAACTTAATTTTCACTGTTTTATTTTGTGAGATGAACTGATATTCGAAAATGGTATAATCAAGGTAACCATGAAAGCGACACTCGTAATGACTGTCCTAAGCCGCGAATATCTCCCTACCAATGCTGGGCTGCTGCATTACATTTCTAACTTAGGTCGAAGATTATGCTGTAATATGCAACGTTAGCAGGAGTATGAGATGAATATAGTATTAGTTTAATGATAAAGGAGATGTTTGTTTCCCTGCTTAAGAGATGGGAATAAGCTGTAACGTGTAACTAAAATTTCACTCCTTCCTCACGGAAATTTTTTCATTGTTCTCCACCATTGCGTTATCGTTATTAAATAGTAAATTAAATGAAATTTTGAAATTTTCATGTTGCTGAAATGCTACCATTGCATGTTCAAGTATTTCCTTTGTTAAAGATGCTGTCTTTTGCACTCCTGCGTTACAAAACAATCAATGCAATTCTCATCTCACACAAGCTAGTGATGTACGTACCAAAGAACTTCATTTCCACTCAATTGCAAGGTACAATGTTAGCCCAATCGATTTCCGCCATTTCTCGTTATCGTCTAGGGCTTTCTCCTCTTCCGATAACCTGACTCTGAACTTGACAGCTTAAGCCGTTTCCCCTTTTCCTGCAAGTGATCAGCCTCGCCCGCCAGGGATTCCTACTACTGTTTTAGACAGCCCGCGTCCATGATTTAATTCACAACTATGCGTGAAGAGATGTGGAAGTAACTGCATGTCGGGGGCGCCACTATTGTATTAGCTTTTATTGCGTTAGATCACGGACAGGAAATAGCCGCTGGTAATGTTGGAATATTGAGGCGTGTGGTGGGGAGTATTGTGGCTCCACGCAGACGTCAACTGTTGGCCGTGACGGCTGAGCAATATATGCGTCGAATTTTGCAGTAGGTGAACTGATAAGAGTTGGCTGTGTGGCCATCTCGGTTATTATTCAGGAAGGACTCGGCACAGATGAACCTCGGAAAGGTCGTGAATACTACTTCAGCGCCTCGATAAATTTCAACTTTTACATTATTTGAAGTATTAAATGATGTCACAATCGAGTGGTTTTTGTAAAAGTTGACATCTTTAATTTTTTATTAAATGATGCATTTTTTAAAAGTTTTCTACCGGTAAAGATAGGTTTTGTTGAATGTCAGAGAATCCGCTCCGGGCCTTTTACACATTCCGGGGCCTATCTCCATCTAGTAGATCCTTTTTCGCCTCCGCATAAGATTTACCCTTCTTAATCCCGTCCATGAAACCTATTCTCTTTCTTCCCCTACCCCGCTTGCCAAACATCCTTCCGTTTATCACACTCTTGAGCAACCCATCACCCATTTTTACATCCTTCAGCCATCTACCCTGCCTATCCCGGATTTCATTCAAAAGTTTCTATCCTCGCCCACCATCTCAAGCACTTCCTCGTTAGTCTTCCTCACCGTCCACCTAACCTTCTCCAACCTTCTCCACACCCACAACTCAAATGCCTGCAGCCTATTCTCGTCCTCCTTTCTGAGGGTCCACTTTTCTGCCCCCTACAACTCTACGCTCCATATCAAGCTCTTCACCAGCCTCTTCTTCACATCCTAACCCAATGTCCCCGTCATCAGCTCCCTTCAATTACTAAACGCCTCCTTAGCTTGCGCTATTCTCTTCTGTATATCTTTGTTACTATGCCCATTTTCTTCAAGCGTACTGCCCAAGCAATTTATTAAGAGCTCAATGGATAGCGTTACTGGGAGTCACTAAAGCTTACAAAACGGTGTCCACCGAAGCTCTCTGCGTCCTGGCGGGATGTGCTCCAGTGGATCTATTAGTGGAGGAGAGAATGGAGATCTTCAGACCGAAATACTGGTGTAAACGATGTAATTAGACGCAGACAGTTAAGACGTGCCACCGTTAAAAAATGGCAAAACAGATGGAACAATTGAGAAAAAGGTAGAGTAACCTACTCGTACTTCCCGGATGTGGATGAAAGAATCCTAAAGGAAGGATTTTACCTGGACCACAACGTGGTTCAATTCTACACAGGTCATGGAGATTTCAATACAAAACTAAAATACTTTGACCTGACAGAGAAGGATGAATGTACATATACACATGTACCAATCACGCCGTTCCCTTCCGGTGTAGGCACAACCTCAAAGTTTCACTCACAAATACATGATTGTACACCTAACTCTGCTTCAATGATTTCTTCTGACCACCTCTACAAACAACGGCAAACCTCTTTCGCCTCATTTACCCCCATACACTGCTTCATACACGCCCTCCTGTTTATAAGACTTCTAATATTCCTCCTCCTAAGAATTTCCTCAACCACATTCAACCACAAATTACTCGGCCTCTCTCTCCCTCTCGCACCATTCAATTCACTCTTATATATCTGTTTCGTTATTCAACTCTCATCCATTCTCTCAACATGACCAAACCAACGAAGCACACTCATTTCGTATATGCCCATTAATGGAGCATCTAACCCACATACATTTATTTCCCACTCATTCCTGACCCTATCCATCCTACTTTTGCCGAAAACACTCCTCAGATAACTCATTCCCACGGCCTTTGGTCTACTCTTATGTTTATCCCGACACACCCATGTTTCACTGCCATACAACGAAGTGGGGAGAAGTACACTTTTGTATGCGGTGATTTTCGCTTCCTTAGACAGGCTCTCATTTCTTGATATGCTCCACATTGAATAAGTTTGGCCCATCAAGATACGGACTGTACATATAGATTCAAATTATTTCGAAATATATGTGAAGTTTCATAAGGTAACGTGATGAAAGACCGTTAAATTGCAAGTAAACCAAATCGGCAGCATGTAATTCTTTCACTCCCTGTGCAGAACACAAATAACTGCTCGCACGCCAAGTTATACTTCGCTATACGCTACGTCCAAAACATTCACGAGTTGACATGAAGTTGATCGAGGTAGCAGTTCTGTATTCTATTTCTTATGTTGATTTTGTAATAGGGATGATAACCATGGGTAATTAATTTCTGTTTGGTTTCTGAAATTGTTTATATTTGTTTATTAATGTTTTGAGAGTAGAATGAATTTAATATGTCTCACACAATTCGTGGGATTCGGCTCTATCTACTGCGTCGTTTTATTGAAGCTCAATCCATATCCATAGATAAGATTTTTGTTATCGGGGAAATGCGATTTAAGATATTGAAGGTAGGTTGATCAAAATATCATTTCACCGAGAAATCAATAATTTTGGTCTCAGTTTAAACAAAAAAATCTCACCCTTCCAATAATGCCAAAATACCTGCATCTAACCGAACTACTTTTCAAGATATTTGCTAATAAATACCAACTATTTTACATTGGAAATGGTACTAGTATGCACATCGGAAACACCCTGTTTCAAAAATAAGGAATTTCTTACACCTTGATTTCGGCAGATATTTAAGTGTGTAGTGTGTATGTTTTATAGACTATTTTTTAAAATAAAATCTACTGTAACCGCTGTTATTCTTTTAAGAATGGTAAAAAAAAACCTTCCGTTGTGAAGGAATTTATCACGTACTGCGAGAAGAAATTGAGTTAAGTTTAAGACTTAAAGACATATTTTAGTTTAATTAATCAGAATTTCAGTCATAAAAATGTATATTATTACACCATTAGTAATGCAATATTTAATTATTTACAGCTGCTGAAATAAAAAGGTATCATTCAAATATGTTCAACAGTATGACTATAGAACTAGCCAATTCTAACTACCTTAAGTGAATGAAATATGAAAGTAATGGTTTCAGGCGTAACTTTGTGGATTAACTTTATGATTAATTTTCAGGTGTTAAAATTACCTGATAATGTCGCTCAGCGACGAAACTTGCGTCGTGAAAATGAAACTCTTATATGGAAATTACAAAGTGATTCAACCTTTAATCATGAATAAAATATGATAATAGGAGAATATTTAATTGCATCATTATTCACTTGTCTGCCATTGTTTATCACTCTTTTTTTAAACCTCCATTCCATAAAATGTTGGTTGTTCTTGGATCTCTCGGCCAAGGGGAGAGCCTGCTTCTGTTTGTCGTTTTACCCATTATCACAGAGCTGCCAAAATATCATATTTAATCGTAAGCTATCAAATACCAAACTAAGAGCATTCTTGTTGTTACCTCTCTATTTCGTGTGATTCGAAGAAATGCTGTTTCATTTATATCTCCATTTTTTATTGACTAGTGTTATCGCACGAGTGGTGTGATCGTCAAATATCCCGGCATGCAGTCCATTATGTGGCGTTTCAATATTTTTTATAGCAAAGTATGCTCCCGCTTATTTTACCTAAACTAATTTCCTCCATCTTTTCCGTTTCGCGTTTTGAAATGTCAAGCGGAATGTAAAGCATGCCTGGAATTCGTCGAACTGGATATTTGATTACAGTTCATGGATCACATAATTCCTAAAATCAAATATAAATTCTTTCAATTTAGGAAACACGTGACGATATTGACAGTGACCTTTAAATGTTATAGAGTATCACCGAGGTTTGTTCCTGTTGTCAAGGACGAGTGTGGCTAAAGTAACAGTTTAGAGGTATGCGATAAACGAATTGATTTTGTTGCCTGTGATCAATTGAAATTATGTAAAATACATATTTAAGTCTGTCGATCGTGTCGCTTATTCCTGCAAATTTTTTTCCATAAATATTTTATTCACTACAGATTATTTTGACGTAAGTTGAAAAATTTTGTTTTTATATTTTGATCTGTCATCATTGGCCGTGGCCGAAATGGGTACATTGGCCGAGATGAAACGTGATTTAGCAGCGCGCGGGTGAACTTCAGCGATTTGTGCCCGTTTTCAAAGACGGAAAATGGCTCTAAGGACTTATCTCTTGATGGTAGAACAATTCAGCAATGGTTTATTTGTATTTCGCCTCTTGATTACCCCGGTATACGTCCTAAACGATATGTTTTCCATTGTTACAACACGATGCCAAGCTCGCAACGACGTTACAGAAGAAAAAGGACAGGTTGCCCCAGTGCTCAGTCCAGTTCAAGGTATATGAGCTCCTGTAGACGAAGGTCGTTATGTATAGGTTATGAGAACTTTGATGTAGACGCTTGCGCCTCTGAACCCTCTGGTGTGCAACTTTGTAACTCAATATACTCTGCAGACCTGATGAGCGGGCTCGGGTGCATCGCCGCAACACGCTCAAGCATGTTTGCGCGAACAGGCTTGAAGAATCGGCCTCGGCTCTTGTACTTATCTCGGACGCCTCAGTCCACCTGAGGCAATTTAATTACTTACTATGGGCACTTGGAAAATGCTACCATTAAGTGGAAAGTTACCAATGTTATATTTTGCTGTTCTAATTCAGTAATAAATCAGAGCATGATCTATTTTTCTAAAATGATAATCCATAGTTCCTTTAAATCAATTTCACCTATCTACTCTATCTAATAAATTGAAGTTTTGTTATATTTTCTACTGGTTTTGATATATTCCCGAGGTCGGTCCAAATCATAGGATAATCCAGCAGTTTTCATATAGATAGAAAATGTAAAGAGCAAATCCGATTTCAAGATTTGCTAAACGGATTTTTCCTTCAGTTTCAATGATGGATCATGTGCGAGTTTCAACATGAAAGCGAGCGGTGCAACAGCTCGCCCCGTGTGATATTGATTCAAAGGCCACGCCTCAGTTTTACTAATTTCTGGGTGGTTCTTTGCAAAAGTATATTGCACGCCATTAGTTACTCGGAGACTGTTACCATTAGTTACCATGATGCGAGGATCTCAAGAGGTTGAAACTGTCATTGTTCTTCAAATTGACGTTTGATTACGACCAACTCATAGTTTCGTTCATGTTTCATTGGTTGTGGTCAGACATTTTCGAGTGATGGGCACCATACACACACATTATTGGTGATGTCATACAATCCTGGTTGGAATTGTATAATATTGCAGCTGAGCCCACGCGCAGAGAACTTCACAGGTCGAGAGAGAAGCTACAATGAATGGATAAATACATCGATTGTTAATCATTTCTAAATAATTACATATGTTACTATTTTCGATTCTTTGCCATGAATGGCACGATCTCTCTCTTTCTCTCGTTATTTTTAATTGGTAGTTGCATGAACATTATTGAGAAATTATTAACCTGATCTTAAAGGAGTGTTTACACGATGCATTACCCGCGCAAGTATCTTCGTGGCTGGACAGGTGCGTGAACAAATGCTCCCAATTAGAAGGTAGGCTATTTCATGGCCTCGCGTTCTCGCATTTGTGCAATTTTGCGCGTTTGCACGATAGAATTTTAAATGGTGAATGTGTTCATGCATCTATTTTCGCGGATGCATGCAACGCGTAAACACAGCTTAATTGCAGAGACAATGACTGTCGAGGAATAGCGCAAATCCTATATCTCGCGATTCATCGTATAGTTGAGTCCATAGATTTTATAAACTTGACTGATATTGTCGCTGGTCGTGACAAGGTAAATTCCTCGCCTGCTAAACCGAGGGTCGCGGGTTCTACTCCTGCCTGGATGGAATTATCACCACTCAGGGCATATGTGTTTGTATACGTCTATTGTTGTTGTTATTCATCCGACATAAATTAGCTAAATGCAACGCATTCGGGGTAGTAAAGATAAAATAGAAATGATATGGGTACCATATTCAAGTTTTTCGTTGTGACATCAGCGGCAGTTGGAATCGTGTAGTAAAAATTGTTTTATAGATAGTTATATACTGTTTTACTTTTACTACACATTAAAAACTTAATGACTGAATTTCTCAGTAAAATATGAATGTATCTACCTAAAACTTGAACTGTGATCATTTTTCATGCGGTGCGTTTAAAACTCCAGGATGGAAGAATTTTTTTTGTAATTATGATAAGTTACTGCGTAGAGCGTATTATTTAAAATAGTTGACTCAGAATAGTTGAGTAACTAGAAAAACTGCTCATGGTTGAATTTTGACGAGAAATAGTGATTGCAAAATTCTCATTTTTGAAATACCTATATGCTTTTTGGAGTGCACAGCCTTACCATTTCTTATGTAAACGACGGGTGTTTATTAATAAATATATTGAATAGCAGTGCGGTAAAAGGCTGATTTATTTGTATCTTTGAAAAGGCGAGATATGCTTCTTTAAAATGATGCCAAATTTGTTAAAGTTTATGTGAAATGATATATCGCTGAAACTAGCACAATAGAAACTGGTACCGTGAGATATTGGCTCAAATATTGATGTTAAGGTGTTTTAGCGAAATATCATTTTACCTAGAAACCAATGAATTTGGTCTCATGTTAAAAAAAAATATATCACCCTTCTAATGACACAAAAAATTCAACCCCTTACCTCATTACATTCGGAGTTATTTGCCAAAAAAAAGCCCTTTTACATGGGAAATGGTACGTGTATGCACTCCAGAAAGACATTATTTACAAAATGAGGTCTTTCTAACACTTATATGTCGATAAAAACTAACAACTTGTAGTTGATATGTTTTCTCAACTATATTTGAAAATTTATCATATTGTCACCGCAATAGGTTCTTGGGTATCACAAAAAAACCTTCCGTTTTGAAGGAGTTTCAAACGCACCGCACGAAAAAATGAGTCAAATTAAAGACTTATTTAGATATTCATTTAATTACTTACCATTTCTGTCATATAAAACTATATTATTGCACCATTAATTATGCAATATTTGATTCATTTGTCCCACAGATGGTGGAATTAAAACGTATAATTCGAATATGGTCTCTATTGTGATTGGGGAACTATCTCGCTCGGACTACCTTAATTACAAATTTTATCACCACAGGTTTTCTCTCAACCCTTTTCTTTTCGGTAGCGCGTCTTGGCCTCTTACGTTGCGTCGTCGCCCTGCCCTGGTCCGTGATCCTCTCGGTGGCGGGCTGTATACTTGCACCCCGTCGTCGCCAGGGGGCAGTGCGCATCAACCGTCCTTACCCCTGCTTTTCCACCCTCTGCCTATCTCCGAATTTCTGGACTCTCTTCTCCATTACCCTCCCGTTTGCGGGGGGTGGGTGGACGGAGGGAGAGGCTAGGGGGTGGGATAGTGGGAGAGGGTTATCAGCATCAGCTCCCTACTCCTCTGTCTCTCTCCACCCCTTTCCTTTTTCTCCATCTCTCCCTTCCTCCCTCTCGCCCTCGAGTAAAACTTTTTCGCTCAGAACCCATCCATCCGAAAGGAAAAGAGGAGAAGTGGGGTCAAAGAAGGAGGACTCCACCACCCGTCTCCTCCCCCTTCCGCCCCCTAATATTCTTTCCCCCCACCCACCCACCCACCCCCTTCCCTCTGTGCACGCATTTCCTCCTCCCCCCCTCCCCCTAGCAACCAACCCTCTCTTCCTCCCTCCTCCGTTCTCTTTCCTCTCTCTCTCTCTGTCGCTGAGAGAGAAAGAGAGAGATATAATAAGGTACTCTCGCCCACTCCCCCGCATAATACAGAGGGGGCGCATTCCTCTCTTCTTCTCTTTTCCCCCGAAGGCCCTCCGCTTCGACTTTTGCCGACTCCGAAGTGTCCTTCGTCCCTTTTGGGTACGGAGATGGGGAAGAGTATCGGCAACAATGCCCACTTACATTTGCATCTTGCGCCAAACTGTTACTACTTTTCAGCGAACGGAAACCAACCACGTCCCTTTCATGCAAAAAATCTTCATCGATCGAGGGAAATGGCGGTGTTTTTGGTTTAACCCACGTTGTACTCCGCAGGCCTACTCAAGGCCTCCTCTAGGAATACGTTTGAACTGTTTGAACTGAGATAATGCCGATTACGTAACTGAAGGTTCACTTACGGCTACATCAACGAACTTTACGAAATATAAGTGAGTTTTACTCCCCCGGAAGGAAAACTTAAAGGGCCTCAACAATGTCTACTAAAATATGAATCTTGCGCCAAACTGTACTACTTTTCAGCGAAGCGAAACAAACCACGACCTTTTCATGCCAAAAATCTTCATCGATGAGGGAAATGGCGGTGTTTTTGGTTAAACCCACGTTTCACTCCGCAGGCCTACTCTGAACTGTTGTAGATAATGCCGATTACGTAAATAAGAGTTCACTTAGGGCTAAATCAACAAACTTTTCGAAATATTGGTGAGTTTAACCCCCTCGGAAGGATAACTTAAAGGGCCTGTGTAAGGGAAGAGTATCGGCAACAATGCCCACTTACATTTGCATCTTGCGACAAACTGTAACTACTTTTCAGCGAAGCGAAACAAACCACGTCCCTTTCATGCCAAAAATCTTCATCGCGCAGGGAAACGGCGGTGTTTTTGGTTAAACTCACGTTCTACTCCGCTGGTCTACTCAAGGTCTTCTTTAAGATTACGTTTGAACTGTTCGAGATAATTCCGATTACGTACCTTAAGCCTGAATCACATGATACTTGACCTTGTACAAGTCCGAGTATGCTAGCTAGCTTACTAGGACTTGTGCAAGGTCAAGTATCGTGTGATACAGACCAAGCATACTGGAAATCCTGCATGATCGCTAGCATACTAGCTGGTATCCTTGTTTTCGTAATTGGTGCGGTACTAGTTCGATATTTGCTCTTAATCTTGTCTAGTAGCCCGCTAGCCGCCGCTCTGACCCGCTAGCCGCCGACCAATCACCTTTGCTCTTTGCAATGTGGTCGTCAATTTTGGATGTCAGCGCCTCCATAATCCCTCGTGACGATTACAATTTCCCGCGATCAAATAAACAACTCAAACCTTACAGCAATACACAATGGCTTGGGTACTTGAGGCAATTGAGGTTTTACTCGATAATTATGGTATGATAATTCGAAATCATCCATTTCGCTCGTCAAACTCCTTCCGCGACCTAGCTAGATTCAATATCTACTAAACAGACCTTGTGCAAGTTCAAGTATCATGTGATAGCTCCTTGGAAGGTTTCAAGCATGCTGGGTTTCGTACTAGATATTCAGTACTCGCTAGCATCCTCGGACTTGTACAAGGTCAAGTATCGTGTGATTCAGGCTTAAGGGTTCACTTAGGACTACATCAACAAACTTTTCGAAATATAGGTGAGTTTAACCCCCTTGGAAGGATGACTTAAAGGGCCTGTATACCTCGGCGGATAATTCCCTTTTAGTTCTGGCTCCTGCCGCACCGCTGGAAAGACGTTCACCTTCTCTTCCATTACCAGCCTCGGACAACAGGGCCACCGATGGAACAGTATAAAATGTGTTTAATGGGTTCATTGTGACATAAAAATATGCAGTTTGTAACATTTGGATGTTCTTTATGGATATGAAGGATTCCTACTGATAGTAAGCGCTTGGAGTTTGAGAAATGTACATCGTAAAAGTCAAGGCGAAAGCCCGGTTTCCGACAAATTAACGTTTCTTCTTCCGCAAAAATAATTGAGTGAATAAAACTCAAAAGCTATAACACTTACTAATATAGTTTAACCTTATTCCAGGTACCTCATCGAGAAGATTTTCTTTAAGTAGGGTTACCGAGCAGTAACATAAAAGCGTGTAGAGGTGTGCAAGAGTGTTTTCGGCCGTGGAATCCACCCTCCTTAGTGTTTTAATTGTCCTTTATTGTGTGCGTCTGTGAATGCGATTTTCTACTCCATCAAATATATTATTATGTTTTTTACTTCTGTAACTTTCCCCTCCGAGTCCTCGGCTAACATCGGCTTTCGTTGCCGTCATAATGGCCGAGAACTCGAGAGAGGGGGTGCAGAGTTCGTAGCCGCTTCCGATTAACCCATCGGATCAGTGGCTACGCTGCGTTCGGGTCGTGCGCACGGAGCAGACGGAGCGACCCCAAGAGGACGGCCTTCTGCATGCGGGCTGCAAGTGATTCCGCCTGTGCCACGCAAGCAGGAATACACTTGATGCTCTGTATCAGCGAGCCCTTGATTCCACCGAGCACACCTATGACTAGGACTACTAGTTTTACCGAGTGTCCCGGGTACATCTGCCGAAGTTCGAACAGCAGGTCTTCATATTTCGTCCGTTTTTCCGCCTCTTTCGCGTCCAAGTTCGTATCGGCCGGAGCCGAAAACTCGATTACGAACATGGAACGAGATTGGCGGTCGAGGAGAACGATGTCAGGCTTGTTTGCTTCCAATTGCCTGGTGGTGGGGAATGAGTAATTCCACCAGATTTTTGTTTTGTCGTTCTCCACGACGGACTCAATATCTCCAGGGGCATAGGGCAGCACATGGACTTCGTCGATGCCGTAATGATGTCGAAGGTGGAAATACAACACTCGCAGAGCTGCATTGTGCCTAGTTAAATACGCTGATTGCGCGTAATAACTGCAGCCGGAGAGAAGGTGACTCAAAGTCTCCGGCTTGGCTCGGCACGCTCTGCATCTCGTGTCCGTCACCTCCGCCTTGAATATCATTCGGCGGTACACGAGAGTGTTGATGACACCATCCTGGCACGCGAGAACGAAACCCTCTGTTTCGGACCTGAGACCCGCGGAACGAAGGAAGGCAAGTCAGCTCCTTCGATAGCCCATGTTTTTCCATGTTTCGGTAGAAACCTCCATGCATGGGCTTATCGGTGTGCGTCTTGAGCAAGGTCTTCTGCTCAGCCTTTTTGACCTCGAGCTTTAAGACGTCTGCCCTCAGTGACACGATTGACGTGCCACTGTCGTTACCGTCGGATGACAGGTCAAAGTCCAGACCGATTTCGTCCGCTGCCCTCTTCGCCGCCTGGAAGAGGAACGCCCCCACCCCGGCACCTTCGTGCTCCCTTACGAGAGTGAGCAGGGGGTCCGTGCTGTTGAACACACGGCAAACTGTACCCAAAACAACTCTGTTATGTAGACACTCCAGGCTCAAAAGACCTCTACCGCCTACACTGCGAGGGAGATACAATCTGGCGACGGAAGATTTCGGATGAAGACTTCTATAGATGGTCAGCATCTTCCTCGTTCCCCGGTCGAGGTTTTGCAACTCGTTGACATTCCATTTCATGCATCCGAAGGTGTACAGCAGTGTCGGAACCGCGAACATGTTCGTGGCAAGAACCTTGTTCTTGCTAGACAGCTCAGAACTCCAGATTTTTCTGAGAGTCTGTCTGTACTTGGCGGTGAGTCTTTCCTTCACTGCTGCTACCTCCTGCATTCGACGCTGGGGGACGCCGAGGTATTCGTAGCATTCGTCATCTTGCAGATGACGAACGACGTTCCCGTCAACGAGTTGCGAGTCTTCCTTGTCCTCCGATATTCTTCCTTTCGCCAGGTGGATGGATGCACACTTGTCCAATCCGAATTCCATCCCTATATCCTCACTGTATTGATGTACGGTGTCCAGTGCAACGCGCAGTTCTTTGGCGTTGGAAGCATACAGTTTAAGGTCATCCATGTAAAACAAATGGGTGACCTTGTGCTTCCTGTCACCAGGATCACCGCACATGTATCCTCGGCCTCGCCTCAGCTTGAAGGAGAGGGGGAGGAGGGAAATACAGAACAGGAGGGGGCTCAAGCTGTCGCCTTGAAAAACGCCACGGTGGTATGTTACCAACTCAGTGGAGACGGTCCGTTTGCCCGAAGTCAACACGAAGCGCGTTCTCCAGAGTGGTAACAGGCGTTGGATGCAGGACACAACCTCTGGGTGGACTTTCATCAACTTCAGCACGGCGATGAGAAGCTCATGCGAAGTGGTGTCGAAAGCCTTGCGATAGTCCACCCATGCCATTGATAGGTTTCGCTTATGTCGGGCGGCATCCTGACATATGCACCTGTCAATGAGCAGGTTGTCCTTGCATCCCGCGATCCCTCGTTTGCACCCCCTTTGCTCGTACACCTCCTCCCACACAGGCTGGATCTGCCGGAGGATAAGGTCGCTCAAGATCGTGGTGAACGCCTTGTATACAGTGTTTAGACAGGTATAGGGCGATAGTTCTTCGGATTGGACAAGTCTCCCTTTTTCGGAATGAGAACCGTGCGTCCCTCAGTCAGCCAAGGTGGAAATGGTTCTCTACCTGTGATGAGGGACGTGAAGATTCTGGCCAGATGTTTGTGGGTAGAAGTGAACTTCTTCCACCAGAAGCTATTCACGGCATCCATTCCTGGAGCCGCGAAATTCTTCTTGCCAGACAAAGCGTGCTTCACGTCACTTTCCGTGACTGAAAGGGGTCCATCCACATTGTGTAGGTGGCGGTCGCAGAACTCTTTAAAGAGTGCGATGGCCGGAGTGTCTCCATTGAATGGCCTCGTCGTTTCGTAGATATCCTTCCAGAAACGCTCGACCTCATGAACGGGTGGCGGGGATTCAACAGCAGGCGGAGGAGGCCGAAAGAGACGGGACGGCTGAAGGAGAAAGGTGGAATTCTCCCTTACGGCTTTACTCCTTTTCAGGAGTTTTTTCTTGGCCGAGGTAAGCGCCCGTACCCTATCGACCTCGTGCTGCTTAATAGTAAGCAACACGTTTTTGTTCAGTGTGTGATGGTTGAACCTGAGGCTGCGCGCAATGCGCCGAACTTTGGATGTAAAGGTTCGCCCGGTAGTGATGTACTCAATCACACACTGAATCTTCGACGCCTGCTGTCGCGCCAGCGTGATCTTGGCATCCAGCTTTTCCAGCCTTGCTGCTGCTTTATCCTCCCGAGAGGAGTCCTTTCGGGGGGTTGCCAAAACCTTGGCCGCAGCGTAGACCACGCAATTCACCGTCCAAAGATCTGACGTCTCTGTCAGGATCTCGTCGATGAGTCCATTCATTTGGGGCAGGTGGTTACCCCGCAGAGAGATCTTGCGATGGATGCTTCTCTGCCTAGTCTGTCCTTCGTCATAGCTAATTGTGCTTCTTAACCGCGATCGTAATAGTTCAGAGTCAGTCTGACCTACATCCTCCCTCTTAGGAGATACCGACAAACGTGCGGTACTCACGTCAGAATGTGGAGGCGCTGCCTGTGACGGGGAGGGTGGTTCTGCTGGTGGTGTGTTACTCTGAACCTGCGGTTGGTGGATGTTTTCCTTTTTTCGCAGGTGGTTGGCCTGGTCGCGCAAGTTCTGCTGCGACAGGTGGTCGTGTTCCGGATGCATCTCACACCACAAAGAGTGCATTATTATTATTATTATGTATTCTACCGGTAAAGGTAGATTTTGCTGAATGTCAGAGAATCTCCTCCCGGTATTTTACACATTCAGGGGCCTATCTCCCTCCAGTAGGTCCTTTTTCGCCCCTGCATAAGATCTACCCCTCTTCATCCCGGCCATGAAACCTATTCTCTTTCTTCCCCTACCCCGCCTGCCCAACAACCTTCCCTCTATCACACTATTCAGCAACACATCGCCCTTTATCACATCCGTCAGTCATCTACCCTGCCTATCCCGAATTTCATTCAAAAGCTTCTTTCCTCGCCCACCATCTCAAGTACTTCCTAGTTAGTCTTTCTTTCAGTCAACCTTACCTTCTCCATAACCATATCTCAAATGCCTGCAGCCTATACCCGTCCTCCTTTCTCAGCGTCCTCGTTTCTGCCCCGTAAAAAAAACGTGGACCTTGAGATCGATTGGGAAGGCTGATAGAGACGTTTACGAGTGGTTGAAATACGCCTGAATCTCGAGCCCTTCGTAATCGCACCACGTGACTCCTTGGTTACATGATCCGAATTATCTCGAACGTCTCAAACACCAACACCAATGTGTCCCAAAACCGGCCATTTTACATAATTGTGTATCAAAAAAGTTTGGATTTACTTTTCGTCACCTTTTATCGCTTTCTTCTTTTAGACGAAGACATTAAATTCATCTCAGTGAAATTTCGCACAGCAATACCATTTCCAATGAGTGGTTGCGACAACTGGACACTGAAAGTAACCAATGCCCACAGACTGCAAGCATCTGAAATGAAGTTCTTAATAAGTAGGTACAGTTGGCTATCCATGAACAGTTAGAAAATGACATTTGAATGGGTTAGGTAAGTACCCAGCGTGGAAATTATCGTCGACGCGATACGATACTTCAGAAACAGATGGAGAGAACACCTAGAAATAATGAATGAAGAGAGAATACCAAGTAAAATTTCGAAATGTAGACCAAGAGGCAGAAGATCCCTGGAACGTCTATGCAAGAGATGGAAAGACAAAGAGCGAAGAAGGTCGTGACAGGCTTAAATTCTAATGCATGAACAAATAAGAGGAATCGTTTTTTTTCCACATATGCGATGAAATTGTTGATTAGTTCCGTCTATTAGTGTGGAATGGTCGTTACGGTGAATATTCCAAAAATATTTTTCTCTCAAATGGAAGAATACCCTTTAAAATTTTTAAAAATGCATAATTAAACAAGATACGTCGAGTAAAAAAATGAGTTCGAAAAAACTTGAAGCATTAAAATGACTTGATCTATAACATGCTTTTTATTAAAATTTTTGAACAAATTAGCTTTTCTTCTTCTTCTCTTCTTCTTAAAAGCCATTGGACGTCTTTTTACGTTGATTTTACCTGAAAGTATGTGGTTACGAAAATCTAATGGCAGTGGAAATCGCTCTTTTGTAGACTAAGCCGATATTCAGCTGCCTTTTGAGATTTCCGCAAAACGCTCGAAATGGAACTCATTATTTCACTACTTAAGCATTTCCTTAAATTTTCTTCAAAATTTAAGAGGTTAAGGGTCAACTCTTGTCCGAAGTGGTGTGGAATGACCCATATTTATTGTCCTAGGATAGCAGTATGTTGACACTTGGTAGGATGCAGATGAAGATTATGTTCTCGAATGTATGGGTGTGTGTCCCTTGGGAGTCTCTTCAGTGATTCTGCTGCGGTCACGGTTCGTGCGAGGGGAAACATTTGGGTTCAAACTCATTAACTCTGCATTTGCATGAATTTGCAGTGCTGCGACCACAATTAAAATATGATAAATACGGTACTTATCGTCATTAGGGATGGGTAACTCGTCTGCTTCAGCAGCCATAACAGACGAAAGTAGACGATGGAATCAACAAGCGGCTAGGCGACAAGAATTTCCCCTTCTATTGTAAATTATTTTACTTCATTTAGAAGGGAAAAACGTCCCTCTTGTTTATAGTTATTAGTGCAACTAACTGATAGATGTCGCCTAGCCGCTCGTTGATTCGATCGTCTATTGTCGTCTGCTATGGCTGCCGAAGCAAACGAGGTACACATCCCTAATCAAGATAAGAACCATATTTATCATATTTTAATTGCTGTTGCAGCCCTCTCATCCATATCTAGTATTGTTTATAATGTAAAATAAGTGATAATTCCTAAATTTGGTGACCATCCGATAAAATCTGGCGATTCGATAAAACTCTAATATCACCAAATTTTCTCTCTAATATATAAATGCCGTCAGTCTGAATTTATTCCCCCGTTTCGTTTGCGGTACAATAGTAGCGATACAAGAAAAAGGGGAGTGAACTTATTTAGATCTGATCGAACAGAATCATGAATACCGCCATTAGAGTTTGAAAATTGGGAAAAAGGTATCGCATGTGCTAAGTAATTTTTGATGGCGGGATGCGCGGCGAATGTACCAATGATACCGTGACGAGAGCTGACAACTGCCAAGAAAAATTCAGATATATTTTGATCTCCTTTGTACTTTCTCGTCTTCAGGAGTCCTCAGATATTAAATAGAGTACGATTGCTGGTATCAGAAGTTATGTTCAACATATGTTGCCTATTTTCATCCAATTTCTGCGTATTCTGTGAATTTTTCTATAATACTTATACCTGAAGGCTTACTTAAGGTTAATGGCAGTTTCTGGATTTTCATTTAGCTTGAATTGCGTTTCATTATGTGCTCATTCCAGAAAAGTTCAAGTGGTTAAAATATGTTTCAGTTAAAAATCATTCACGCGTTCATACAAATGTTTGAATAATTAAAATAAATGCCGTTATTCGAAATGGATTTCACTTGCATTTGGTTTTATTAAAAAAACAGCTCAATTTGAGCTCTTTTATGTGAATAATGGCTGAGGCCAAGAGTTGCCATTAACCAGGTTGTATGTCGTGCCGATACATCCACCCCTAATCAGCGCAATTCGGATCCCGTACCGCTCGTGAAAATGCTCTGTAAACCTGATTTCGAAACTTTTATTTTATATTGTTACATTAGTGACCAAAATGAGCCAAAACAAGTCGTGCTTTCCGAAATAAGTTTGGAAAAAGTAGTTGGAGTAGTTATTTTGAAGACTAAGATAGTTATTCAATCTCAGCCCGTTAATGATTCCCCTGTAATACACTCTGTGGTTTCAGGTTTGATGGAGTGGAATCGGAATATAACTAAGTATGAAAAATGAATAGGCAACTTCCACAGTGATAAATTTATTCCGACCGGTTTACCTTTTTACAGTATCTTCAGGTGACCTGGAGCGAAACCAGTCGGAATAAATTTTAGCACAGTAGAAGTTGCCTATTTTTTCATATGCATGATTTAACACTTTCCCGGCAAATAAAATTAGTGTACATTTCTCGGGCTCGCCACCGTGTAAGATATTCATAGACAGCCGACGTTTCGGGTTCCGACTCGTTACCCATTCTCAAGGCTACTGATGCGAGCGTGAAAAAATCGTTTACTTTGGCGCTAGGCGGGGCGGGATTGGTCGAGCCCCGATTGTTGTGGTGGAGGACCGTTGACCAGCGGGGACTTAGCTCTGGCGTTCTGAATTCTTCTCAGAATTCTATTCCAAGAGTTGCTGATCGTGTAACCAGTATCCCGGTTGAAATTTGGCTTAACCAAAGAGGCGATAGAGATAAGGTTGGAGAGGAAGAATTTCAACCGGGATAGTGGTTACACGATCAGCAACTCTTGGAATAGAATTCTGAGAAGAATTCAGAACGCCAGAGCTAAGTCCCCGCTGGTCAACGGTCCTCCACCACAACAATCGGGGCTCGACCAATCCCGCCCCGCCTAGCGCCAAAGTGAAGTCTTTTCAAGCTCGCATCAGTAGCCTTGAGAATGGGTAACGAGTCGGAACCCGAAACGTCGGCTGCCTATGAATATCTTACCCGGTGGCGAGCCCGAGAAATGTACACTGATATTTTTTCATACTTAGCCCCTGTAATATGTTGCTCATGGCTTAAATAAGCTAGTAGCATCGTGTTCTTCTTGCGAGTAATCGCAGCTGTCCACTCACCAACGACTCCTAAAAATGTCGTGGTGCCCATTTATACATCTAGTCAATTTCCCCTCAAGGAGTTCAAATTCGGTACCTACTTTTAATGTACTTATATACTTTGAAACATTGGGGACTGAATCTAAATGGGTCCTAACGTGGAAAATTTAAGGAAATTAGCATATCTTATCGTCACACTTGTGTAGTGCCGTATTTTAAAGGGGAGATGCCGGAATTCTTGATTTTTTTCTAACCAACTCAAATGTCCCGTCACCAAAGTTAGGTAATGATCATCGTAAATCTAAATATATATGCCGAGGCGTGTAGGTGTTCCTGTGTCGCATTGGCCTGCCCAATTTTAATGCTCCGCACCGGAATGACCGCTGTGCCCCCGTGACCCCTCGCTAGCATCTCTTGCGCCCCCTCGCACCCCCCCCCCCCCATAGAAAGGGGGAATGAGCGGAGGAGGAAGGGCTGGGTGTCATTTTAATGGAATGAAATTGGAGCTCTTCCTGCGGGGTGGTCGCAGAGGAAAAGGGGGCGGGGGGGTGGGGGGTTTGTGACGGTGGAAGGGCACTTGAATCTAGGGGGGGAGGCAAGGCAGGGCCGGCCAAGGGTGGCGGCGGTGGGACATGGTAAATGCTTTGGGGTGGTCCTTTTGGGGAAGACAGGAGTTGGGGGGTCGTGTGCGCAGTCCTCCTCCTCTCGTGGGATTGGGCGGTTTCGTGGGTCCTTTCCCTAATCCTCTGCCTCTCGTGACGCGAAGGGGTTGAGCGGGGTGGGAAGGAGGGCTGGGGGGGGCGGGGTGGCTGCGCTCTTCCTCCTCCGCTTGGTGGAGAGTCCGTCTTTCCCTCTTAATCCCACCCGCACTCGGTCCGTTTAAAAGCCGGTTCGGGTCGGAGCGTCGGCGGACGCCTAATCTTTCAGCGTCGCGTCCACCCTTTCCCCCCTCCCCCGGGAACAAATGGGCGAAAAAACCCCGAAACATTTTTCGGCTCTCAAAAAGGACCGCGTCGTGGAGCGTTGGAAATTGTGAGGCGTCGGATTTGGTGCGGAGACTTTTAGTCCCCCTACTTGGGCAGCCCAAGTAGGAGACCTAGGATCGATTCTCGACTGTCATGAAAATTTTATCCTCAGTACCGCTTTCTAATTGAATAGAATAAACATTTATTTTACTCTGGGACAGGTCCCTTAGAGCAGCAATACAACAAAATAAAATAGCAGCGAGGTAATAAACAAATTAACATGTCATGTAGTTCAAATAAAAAATAAGTAGAGCTTAATAACATACTATGTATAGAGAAAAAGACAAAATCAACTACTCTCGTTGAAAAACAATAACTGTACGTGTAATATAGCTGAACTCAGAGATAGGAATAAAGACAAGATATATATAGATATATGATACAAGATAAAAAAAAAAACAAAAACAGACCATGAGGAAAAAAAAACAAATTTTGTCAAATAAAAAAACTTAGCATTGTGAATTAAATACTGACCAGGCTAAACTTTTCAGGAAAACATTCATTCAATAAAATTTCATATAATTTAGATTGAAAAATTGCTTTCCAGCGAGATTTCCTCATATCAATTGGAGTAGAATTCCAAAGTTGTGAGGCGGCCACGACAAACGACTTATGAAATGTGGTGGTTCGGTGGCTATCAGAGGCTGTGAAGAACTGGGTCAAGGGTCTGCCATATTGATCGGCCATTTGTTTGACCAAATTCCTATGATGATAATACATTTTGTATTGGGAGTTGTCGTCTTTGACAAAGATACTCGTACATTCATATGGAACGAACGATTGAGTTATATCAAAACTGTAACAGGTGAGCAGTGAGTGTAGCCCTACCGGTGCAAGGGATAATCGTTACGGTCTCGAGGGCTACACGCTGGGATTCGGGTAATTAAAAATTCAGATAAAGTAACTGATTAACTCGTAGGAGATAATTCAATCCCGTTATTCATCTTAACTGGTAGAAGTGACTAATAGCAGATATACTCTGCCGAATCGATGGTTACAAAGGTAATCTATCCTCACGAGCCATTGGTGGATAAAACAAAAAAAAACGAAGTGGTCAGACATTCCGTTAACTTGCAAGTACTTACGATCTCTCCTTCCCGTGGTAATAGGTTCTTTTAATTATTTTCTGTCTCCTGTTTATGGCTAGAATAGTTGCCACATCCCCTGCCAAACGCCCCGACGGTGGCTCACTGGGTGCTCAACGGTTGGAGGATCCTGTCATGGGCCATTGGAAAAATGGGATCGTAGGAGACTAGGCTCTATCGAAACCACATTGAAAGCGGACGCAAATAAAATGGATAATTCAGTTGAAAAAGGTGATGATGACTCTTGAAGAGAATAGAAATAAAATAAATATTTAAAAAAATATTTTGAAAAAAATTTTTTAAACAAAAAATGCACAAAAATGACTGAATATTGTATTGTCACCGGAAATGAACCTATGTGCAAAATTTCAGATCTCTTGCTAGTCAGGAAGGAAGTTAAAAATTGATTACAAAATTTGACCCTGACATACAAGTGAAGTTAAATAAAAGCGATTTAAAAGCCTGTCTCACTTTTAGATCCCATTGGATGTCAGGCCATGAGATATGATGAATTTTTTAAGGCATAATCGAAGCGACAGCTGACGAGTAGGCTCCTAGGAATGAGTTTTTCCTAGGAATGAAATAGGTTGTCTACAAAAACGGGATATGAAACTCAAGAGCCACGAGATCAGAAAGTACACGAGAGAGAAAGTATCACGAGAAGTAACAAGCAGAGGACTGGATGAAATTGAGAGATGCAGTCAAAGAATGTCACAAATGATTTACTTAAGGCGTAGGGGCAAATATTTTCACAATTCGCATTTCAGAGACCCTGGTCAAATATTACGTTCGAGCTGCCTCTCTTCTCTTATTTCGCACGAATATCGAATTCTCTTTCATTCGCGTGCATATGGAAGGCAGTTAATTAAATACATATAATGAAGGTAATGAAGGGTTCAATTGAAGGAAAGAAAAAGAGAGGAAGGAGAAGAATTAAATTGGTGGATCAGGTGAAGAACATCAGCCATGATGAAGCAAAGAAAGAAGCTCGGGACAGAAGCGGATGGAGACAGCAGTGGTGTACGGGACCTGCCAGCTCGCAGAACACCAGACGATGATGAATGAAGGCAACAGAAGTGCGACAGAGAAGGAGAATTGGGATATAAGTTTAACGAGGAGTACTTACCTGAAGCTAGTGTAGTAAGTAAATACGGTGTTTTTTGGGGTATTGTTAATGATTAACACATTTTCTGTTTAAATTTAACTCTGTATAGATAGTTCATCAATATATATTATGGATTTGGATGTTTGTAATCGTTGCCTAGGCTACGTGTTGCCTAAATTTCCACTTTTAGTTCGCCCAGTCCTTTGCACCAATTCGATTAGAGTCGTTTCAGTTGTTATTGTAAATAAACGTAGTTAACTGTTCTAACGTGAGACTGGTGAATATTCAATAACGATCGAGGTTACTTTGTAAATGCTAGAGAGGAAATATCTATCGCAGAAAATGTGTATGAGGTTTATGAAACGGCCATCGTGTGCCGACGACGATGTTTACCAGACTCTGATTCTAATTTAATCTTAAAAGTGTATAATTACGTTCAGCGTGTATTACTAAATTTTTTATCCACTGCACTATGATTACTTGTAAGTAAAACCCATGTATATTCATAGTAATCCCGGTAAGACGTGTTTATTTACAATCTGTCGACTGTATTTACATTTGAACTTCCGTCTTTCATCACTAGGCGGCACCACTGTCCATAAAGTTGTTTGTTTACGGAATTATATACAATAGTTTTTGGCGACGAGATAACAATCCATAATATATATTCATGAGATTGTTAATAGGAGCGCAGCCATGGATGGTCGCTGGAATTGGGAGGTTTATTTGAAATTATTCAAGCAAAATTGGTGCTAGCAAATGGGGAAGTCAGACTGCGCAGATACTGCAGATGTTCAGTAGCACGATTCGTAAATCTGTGTATAAGAATTGGTGTTAAGAAGACAGCTGGAGGTGATGAAGTAACGAGGAAGTTAGGAATTATAGCAGATATAATTCGTACGTGGAAACATTTACAAACGAAAAGGAAAGTAAAAGGGGATGTTTTACTGCAGGTACCTGTGAAAACCCTAATAAAATGCACATCGTATAGTGGTGCGGGTGGGAGAGAATGCTTGTAGCTGGGAAAGTTACGATACGCTCTTATGAAGGACGAAGGAGAATATAAGGCCGTTGGAGATGAGAAATAATGGAGCGGTGTTATGAATGGTGAGAGAGGAAAGGACATTGGCGGAGGAAATTCTCAGGAGGCTGAAAAAGTGAATGGGGATCATAAAAAGCGAAGCAAATGAATTCATAAGGGAAATGGGATGGGTTAGCAAGGAGAGTGATAGGGCAAGAGTTATTGGCTCTTGAGACTCTATCAAGACAGGCACATAACATGAATGTTTTAATAGATGCGTTATGTAGGTCAAACGGTGTTTTAATGCGAGAGTGGGAACGATCTCGGAGAAATCTGCGACACAGTGGAGGAAAGGTCTGTCGGCAGCTGTCGGAAGTGGTATTTATGCATAATTTTCACTTGTCGCTCTATTTCATAAAATCTGCAAATATGTGGATACACATTGCTAATTATCGTGACTCGTTTCCGAAACGTCGCATCCAAATCCTAACAAGACGTCTCCAATCCAACGAAAATGGGAAACGAGAGGATAACTGCTTTTCTTTAACTTGGATGTAATTAAGCCTGAAGTATTTTTTCAATTATGTCTGAGCCTTTGAGTTTTAAGTTCTCATATTGCCTCTGTAAAGATTGGAATACAATACAAAACGTGGTACAATTTGATTCAACTTAGTTCGATATACCTGTAACCCTAAAAAACAACACACACACCGTGGAAACTAGGATTAATGAGCGTGAACACCACCTGAGCCTGTGGAGACATTGGCCATCGCTGAACATATTTTTCATGTAGACCACAGATTAAAGTGCTGGTTTCCTTTGCCACTCCGGAGGTTACTGGGATCGGTATGCCGAAGAGGCAATCGAAATCGGGATTCGGGCTTCCATTTAAGCAAAGCATGGAGGCCCAGTCTTGGAGGCATGTAGAATGCAAAACCGGCATAGAATGGTGGCAACAATCGACCAATCAGCGTTCAGCTGATGTCTGAGCTTAAGATATAAACCGGCCCGGCTCGTTATATTAGATGGCCATTTTGTGTACCTTTACAGCCCTGGGGGGTTGTGTTTGAACCAATCGAGAACATCTCGACCACGTAACTAAGGAGTCACGTGGTACAACAATGAATGGTTCGAGATTTTGGTGAATTTCACTTACTCAGATGGATATCTTAAGTGTCTGGAACGTGGTTTATTGTCTCTAATCTGGATAAAATAATCCATTTACAATTATACCGCGAGAAAAACTCGGTTGTGAAGGCCGCTTGAGATTTTTACAAGTGGTTCAAATACGCCTAAATCTCGAACCGTTCGTTGTTGTGTCACGTGACACCTTAGTTACGTGGTCGAGATTAACTCGAGCGATTCAAACACTACCCCCCTGGTGATTGTTGTCAAGACGCTTACCGGAACGTTGGAAATTGTGGTACTGTTAACCCGGCGCGTTACCCGGGAAGAATTTTCTAAAATAGGAGTGACTTAATGCCCCCCTGCCACACGTCACAGTGATGATTCGTGGGGGCCCCACGTGGGTGCACGTGGATGAATATTGCGATAGCGTGAGGAGGGCAAGTGCCCGCACGTCTAGAATGACGGGGTCTTTCAGTTCACGAGGCGGTGGCATCAATTCGAGTGCACCTCGTCCATAGAGTGCGCTCGCGATCCTCGGTGGCGGGGTCGGAAGTAGAGTCGCGGGATCACGTCTTCTTCCTTCGCGGTTGGTGCGTGGAACGGCCTGGGTCGCCGTCGTTGCACCGCTGAGCAAGGCACGCGAAATGACCTCTCTCCTTACCCATAAGGCGTCTTAAAAAATGCATCCAGGTGCCTCGGGCGTCCTGCGTTGAATTCGCGGAGGGGCGGTGATCATGCCCTGGGGCACACACGCAATAGAGGTCGTGCTAAAGAAGAAGCCAGAAGAGAGGAGGGGAGCGGCTGTTTGCATCCGTTACTGCAACGTGTGTGTCTGTGTGTTGCGACGGCCGGGGGCGGACGGGTGGCAGGGAGGGAGTCGGGGAGACCTGACGCGTGCGTCGTATCGCTTCCACCCCCGTCGGATGCTGACCTACTTCCCGGCTCCATCCCACTCCCTCCCCATCCGCCCAGCAGTGAGTGCATCCACCGCTACTACTACCGACGCCGCCGCCGGGCCAATCACATAACGCGACAGGCATTCATACATAATGCATCCTTTTCTTCCTCGTCCTCACGGAGAGGAGCGACTCTCCGAACATATTTCGTGGATCCTTAATTTCACATTCCAAGCTTCCCTTGTTTCCCTCCGCTCCCTCGCCAACAGATGGCATCTGCATCTACTCCACCACCTCAAGGGCGTGCGGCAGGGGCTGAATATTCACTAGACGCGCTCCGCGTCCCGTGATGCAAAATTATTAGGTGCAACATAGCGGCAAACGTGCTCTTGCCATACTTTTACGAAATCTTGTTCGATGTTACAAATTGTTTAAAAAAAAATCACGAATATAAACTCAGCAGATTGCAATATTGCGCCCTATAAGATCAGTCATTCAACTTCTAATTTGTGTTGAAACTGCTGCTTTCAAAAATTGGCCATTGGGTTCCAACTTACTTGCCACTAACGATGAAGACGTTCTCCATCTTTAACAGGTACATAGCTAATCATTTAGAACGAAGTTGAAGACCATCTAAGGTAGAAATAAAATAATATTTGTACCATCCACACAATATTAGTAAACCGCGACTGGTTTCAACATTTGCTTTCATTTTCAATGGATGATAATTTACGTATATTATGCCACAAAAATGACTTGCACCTGTTAAAACCGGTCGGGGTTCACCAATAAATTATTTGGATGGAGTGAAGTTTATTTTATTTCGCATTCCTAGTTGAACTCGAAATTTCATATAGTAAGCTCGCCTATAATTGCACGTGAAAGATAAAGAGGAAACTGATGAGTCGTTTTGTACTCGTACTAAAAGTGTCATTATGCTTCTCATAAGAAATGGGCGCATAATTTTACCGCATATTTTTTCATTGTGGATCCGTTAAAAGTTATTAACGTGATTAATAATTTATTTTTTTTAGGGCAATTGTTTAAATATGCATGATAATCTCCACGGTTGAATTGAGAACACATGAGTAGTCGAAATACGGCCAAATATACATGACAAATAGTTTCATGAGCCTGTCAATCATCGTGAGAAAGGTGAAAATTACGAAATTTGAAATGAAAAAGGTAGATTGGTATTTACTGCCATCAGCATGAAATAAGATAGTGGTGTGAATTCTTACCCGAGTTTTAATTGCTTACAATTCCTTTAGAACAGTTAAAACCACTCAGTATCCATCTGAAATTAATTGTACCTTAAGGATACTTGAATTACCTTATGTTGCGGAATATTTCACGTGTTAGAAGAAATTGAATCGCTGTGGCGGTCATCCGCGAGTTAAATGATTTTTGACTTAATTACAAAATCTTTTAGGAATAAGTAATATCCTCCATCCTCAAATTTGAACTTTTGAACCTCAAAAATAACGCACAGGTAACAAAAAAACTAGATAATAATACCAGAGAATCTTCAAAATCAGATTAAAGGTACTTTCATGACTCCGGAAACGGTAGGAAACAGGAAACTGATTAATCTTTTTGTACTCGTCCTAATTTATGCCATGGAATTATTTGACATTTTACTGTATATTTTTATAATGCTTCTCATGCATGTTTCCTTTTAAGCACATCGTTCCAGTGCGTTGAGGATAATCCTTGAGAGAATGGCGCGACCGAATCGTGGAACGCATCACGAAACCAGCTGTTATTACGATGAGTTGTACTATGGAGCTCAGGGTTGGAATGAGATCCATACGTGACGTAAAGCGGAGTGATACGTATGCAATTGTCAGCTGTTGAGTTTGTCCACCTGGGACGATTAATTGTTGGACTGTTTGACCTCGCTTCATGTATGCATCTCGACCTCCAATGGAGACATCTCTACGGCACACGTTGCTCCGTATTGACTCGGGTAACGCATGACTGGCAATTTTACTTTTTCTTTCGAAATTTTAAGCAAATAGCTTTCCCTGAAATGCCCGATTTCCATGTTATTCAAACTTAATTCGAAGAGACCGCTATTCCTTTAGCACACACTAAGAATAGCGAAGACAGAAATAGTTGAACCTTACGCCAGATTATCGTCTCATGAATTCTACATCTACATCTGCATACTACCCCGCAAGCCACCTCAAAAGGCGTGTGGAGGGGATGTTAGGACACCAGCCGTTAAAAAAAAAATAAAAAATTAAAATCAAAATAAAAAATAAAAAAATTTCCGCCTAGCATTTATTAAAGTCCTTAATTGTTCGGGGGAAAAACGAATTCCCATACCTATCCGTTCGGCAAAATATTCCTCTTAATTTATCGATTCTGTCGGACCTGGAAATATAATGTGGTTCTAATATGATGTTCTCCGTGTCGCTCTGAAAGATATCCATTCTCAATTGCTCAAGCAATCTTAGCCTAGCACGTTTGAAGAGACTTAGAAGTTCATGTCTTCAGAATCCCGTTCATAGTTCAAATAACTTCATATATTTGACTTATTTTAATTAAGAAGTTTAAATCATCTCATAGTTTTTCACAGGTATATTCTAAAATTTATTTGTTTTTTGTTGAAATATAAATTTTAGAATGGCGTCATCATCAAGAAAATTTCCCTCTGTTATAGATGAGTGTCCTCATCAACTGGTTCCTCCGTAAAATTACCTGAATGGACGGTTACCACCACACTGGAAATTTGCATGAAGACATACCTCTTGTTATATATAACAAAACAGCAAAGCCATACCTTTTTATACTTTTCATTGAAAAAATTACTTGGTGTGTTTGATAGCTGAGTGGTGGAAACATGGGTCAAAATGATATTTCTTCACCTTATATTAATGCCATTAACGGGACGACTGCTTACAACAAGGAAATTATCGCAGAAAATGTAATGAATTTGTAAAAAGTATTTTACCTATTAAGGTAGGTTTAATTGAATGTCAGTGAATCTCCTTCCATTTCACACTTTTTCAGGGGCCTATCTTGCTCTATCCTTTTCCGCCTGAGCATACGATCTACCCTTCTTCACTCTGTCCATGAAACCTATTCTCCTTTTTCCTCTTCCTCGATTGCCCAACATCCTTCCCCCTATCACGTTCTTTAGCAATCCCTCACCCCGTATTACATCCTACTGCCACCAACTCTGCCGGTCTCGCATTTCATTCAAAAGTTTCCTTTCCTCTCCCACCATCTCAAGAACTTCCTCTTTTGTCCTCCTCTCCGTCCACCTCATCTTCTCCATCCTTCTCCACACCCAAATGAATATAAAATTCTAAAAAAAAAACAAACTTCGTAATGTCCTAAGTGTACCTAAGTGGACCTGACTGTACCTAATCTTCTGCCGTAGATTCGTTATTTGATAAAGATGGTAAACTTGCCACCGAAAATATTGACAAAGCTAATGTGTTAAACTCCCACTTTGAAAGTGTTTACACTACAGACGACACTGTGTGTAATTTAGACATTCCATTCATTGAGGAACCGATGAAAGAAATCACGGTTCAACGCGATGGGATAACTAAACAGCTACAATCGATAAAAAGTAATAAATCTCCGGGTCCGGAGGGAATACCCGCGCGCGTCCTCAAGGAGTTAGGAACACAGATCGCACCGTTCTTAGAGATAATATTAAATAAGTCATTGTCTGAAGGAGAGATACCAGTGGACTGGAAAACTGCAAACGTTACACCGATACTTAAAAAAGGAAACAGACATGACCCAGGGAACTATCGACCAATATCATTGACATCGATTACAGGCAAGATTCTCGAACATATCGTTGTTAGCAATATTATGACATTTCTGGACAGTCTAAACCTCCTGCATAATTGTCAGCACGGATTCCGGAAAGGTAGATCATGCAAAACACAGCTCGCGCTCTTTCTTCACGACGTTCTCAAATCTGGTGAATCGAAAAGACAAGTTGACGCACTATTTCTAGACTTTAATAAAGCTTTCGACACGGTACCTCACAGAAAACTATTATACAAATTACAGTCATGCGGGTTAAACGAACAAGTAGTAAACTGGATACGTGACTTTCTGAGTGATCGTAAGCAAAGAGTAGTTCTTGACGGAATTAGCTCTGATATAGTTAAAGTGACATCGGGTGTCCCGCAGGGAAGCGTTATTGGCCCACTTTTGTTCATTATATATATAAACGACCTCTGCTCCCGAATTAGCAGTAAAATACGTTTATTTGCCGACGACGCTGTCATATACTGCGAAATTAGTGATCACTCTGACTTTGAAATCCTGTCATCGGACTTAAACATCGTTCTTGCGTGGAGCAAAGAGTGGGGACTAGAACTTAATGTGAGCAAATGCACGGCGGTGCATTTCTTGCCTAGGTCGTCCAACTATCCCCATGTATATGTTGTGGATGGCGTTAGCATAAATGCGACATATGAAGTAAAATACCTGGGAGTTACGATAACTTCGAACCAATCGTGGGGGGCACACATAAGAAATATTTGTGGCAGAGCCCTGAAGAAGCTAGGATTTGTCAAGCGTGTTGTGGGAAGATCTTCGGATGAGAAAGTGAAGGAGAGGTGCTATTTCGCACTCGTCCGGCCTCACCTTGAATATGCAGCGAGCATATGGGATCCGGCGGAGAAAGACCTAGTCCATGAACTTAATAAAATACAAAGGAAAGCTGCGCGATTCGTCAAAAACTGCTACGGCCGTACAGAAATCGTTACACAGATTTTGAACGATTTAGGGTGGGAGCCGCTAGAGACTCGGAGGCTACGCGCTAGGCTTAGATTGCTTGAGCAATTGAGAATGAATATCTTTCTGAGCGACACGGAGAACATCATATTAGAACCACATTATATTACCAGGTCCGACAGAATCGATAAATTAAGAGATATTTTGCCGAACGGATAGGTATGGGAATACGTTTTCCCCCCGAACAATTAAGGACTTTAATAAATGCTAGGCGGAACTTTGAATTTTTTTACGGCTGGTGTCCTAACGCCCCCCGCCACACGCCTTTTGAGGCGGCTTGCGGGGTAGTATGTAGATGTAGATGTACCTGTGTAGGAGGTTACTTGATGATGGCATAACAGCCGAAATCGGTTGTACATTCGTTTGCAAATTGTAAAAATTACAAATGTTGTTCTTTTACATCGTCAACCTTTCACAAAGTACGGGAATCGATTTATGAAAATAAAATGTTGGCATCTTACAATCTTGTGTTTTCTGCTGAACACAGCAATAGTTGTTGACTAGATTCTGTAATTCAGAGAAATAGCACTGAAGTTGTTTTCCGCGGCTAGGAGAAAATATTAAAAAATATATTCATTGAAATTTGCATATTTGGTAATTATATAAAACTACGGCTTCATCAGTACAAAATACTTGTTACAAAACTCGCAAAATGTTGGAATTGAGTATTTGTTTAGACTTATGCAACCATTGAAGAACCACCTGGATTTCTTTATATCATTTTCTCGAAGTACGTTAAAGAATCGTAATTTTAATGAGTCAAACCAAAGATTTTATAGACTTATTCTGGAACTGGTTCACTGGACCATGTTTGTTGAATATTTTTCTTTGCATATGATTAAATTGAGAAAGGAGCAAGTTCAGTTGTTTCTGAGGAGTGATTCAGTTGTTTTACTGAGCTCTTTTTGGCTGAACAGTGACCACCTGTCTCAAAACGATGTATTGTTGTCGTAACAACGGCGTTGTTAGCGTTTTTTTAATAACCGCGCTTTTTACCGGGTGTGAAACGAGAGCGATGAGGAGTACTCCCGAATTGTTCTGAGTGGACGTCCTGCGGAAGGGATGAAGCCATCTTGATTCTTTTCAGTTTCCATCGTCGCCGCCATCCAAGAACCAGCGAGGCGATAAACTCGCACATTATGATGCGCGGGCTCTCTGAGTGGTGGCGCATTCTTTCCCGCGTTGCGTTGCGCATCACTTCGCGCTCGTCGACGCTCGCTTGTTCCCTCCAATTGAATTGGAGGAGACACCGGGATGAGGCGGCGGTTGCCGAGTTGGATTGTGTTTCAGGTCTTATGAAAAGAAAATGGGAGACTTTTTTTATTTTTGTGTGAGTTGAACAAGTTTGTGAATCGCTTTGAGTTGAAAAAAAGGCGGGAAAAGAGAACCGTGGAAGCGATGGTGAGAGTGAATGAAATGAAATGACAGGGAAACGTAAGCTTGAGTCTCGCAGTGCAAGGGGACGGGATGAATGCCGTTCTCTTCCCTTTTATATCTTTCATGGTCAGTGGTAGCGGTTTGCAGTAGCTCCGGGGAAATACTGCTTCGATGAAATCATTCGGACTGTTTTATAATCAAATCATTTTCCTATGGCCATATTTCGGAAATGTTATCTTACGATTTTGGTGTGAGAATAATGCGGAAAATGCAGAAGCGTTATATAAAATTGATCCATATCTAGCAAGGAATATATTTTACAAGGCCGCGTATTGGAATATCCAGTCGATTTGAATAACCGTGCTTTATGAATAACTAGCTTATGTAAACATATTCTGAGAATGCCTTCTAGTTTAACTTGCCAAGAAAATTGTATTGTTTTACATTCTTGTGACAATGATGCGAATGCCTTAAAGGTAGTGCGAGCGAGATGGTTCCCTAATCATAATAGAGACCATATTCGATACATACGTTTGAATTTCACCAACTGTGAGACACACGAATTAAATATTGCGTTATTAGTGGTGCGTTAAAATAGTTTTATATGACAGAAATTGTAAATAATCAAATGAAAACATCTAAACAAATCTTTAACTTGTCTTATTTTTTTCACGCGGTACGTTAGAAACTCCTTCAAAACGGAAGGTTTATTGTGATCCCGAAGAATTTACTGCGGTGACAATATGATAAATTTTCGAAAATAGTTGAGAAAACACACAAGCTGCACCCTGTTGATTTTTTGACGAGATCCTTACTGCTTTACTGGTCCTTTTTGCAATCGTTTATGTGACACTGTGTATCTGGGTAGTATTTTGGAGGAATATGGGTGGTAGGGACAAGATGTAGAATTGCCATGACTGATGCAACCTGCGGAGGAAGGAATTGATTTGGGAGGTCTGAGTAGAGACGTATAGAAAAACTCTAATGTTTTGGTGAATGTGGAGGATGCTGAAGATAAAATGGAATGAAAAAAAATAAGAAATGATGAAGAGTATAGAAGAGTAGAAGAGGAAAGGACCATATGAAACACCGTAGAAAAATGAAGAACCAGATGGATTGGACACAACCTGAGAGACAATGGGTCTGTGAAGGACATAATTGAACGAAAAGTAGAGGGAAAAGTTACCAGAGGAAGATTCAGGAATAAGTTCATGGACCAAATAAATAGGAAAGTATGTACAATAAGTGAGTCTTCGGGCTCCGAGAAATGCGAAGCAGTGAGTCACCATCAGGCCGGGCCACCTTTGGACCGTGTGGGTAGTGACTGCAGACGCTGCACAGTGGTCAATATGCCCCGAAAGTTGGTCACCATGAGAAATAGTATTCCAATTTTGATAAAAGTTTGCATTCTTATGGATTTGAGTGTGCTAAAACCAAATCCGCAGTCAGAATTGCAAAAAATATATTTTTGCAAACTTTTCGCAAAATTTTTCTTAATTAGAAAAAGAACGGCCTTGATGCAATTAGTTGTGCTTTTGAGGTTATATAAAACCAGTCTAGTCGGAGTACGCCAAAAAAAATTTGGGCAAATTATTCGCAATTCCTTTAATTATTATCTGCAATTGTAATTGAGCTGCATGAGTTCAATAATATATAACAAATTAATGTTATGGGAAGTTCACAAAATCATTCATACAGTCGAGTGCAGCATGCTCCAAGCCAAGCTCGTTTTTCGGGACAAAAATCGAACTTTATTTTATTAATAACTATCGAATTAGAGGATTGTAGATGCTATTCTTCGAGCTACTGTTAAGTTTATTAAATTCTTAACAATGTGATGTATCGTTTATATCAGAATTATCCGGAATTAATTAACTTTTGGTTAGTTGAAGCGCGGATTTTCGCTCAAAAACACCATTCTTTTAAACGGCCTTGTTTAAAAAATATATTAAAAAAATGAAAAATTAAATAATATCAACTTGCAGTACTAACTTTCTACTGGAGACACCATCTGCCAGAAATTAATTCTCTTCACCAAGAACGAATTGGCAGCACTTCAAAAATAAGTTTGCTCTTATGGACGCACGCTCGATGCACTTGTTACCGGTAGGGCGCTCGTTGTCCATGTGAATAGTGTGCGCAAGTGGGTAAATGTTTACCCAACTGCTGTGAATTTCGACTTTGTAACCTTTCCTCTCACCGATCCAGCAATCAAAATCCTCTATGTAGTTACTTTATTTTTCTTAACTTGGCCAGCTTTTGGGGACTTTGGACGACTGTGCGCTGTGGCCTTTCTCGGACTCTTGGAGGCGCTATAACTCCCTGGCAACCCCTCGCCCCCTGGTCCAGCAAAGTGTATTTTGGGGAAGGACAATTGGCCCAAAGCGAGTTCCGTTCCTTACCCAGACAAGTCTGTGAAACGCCAGACTGCCACTGCTGGATCGGCCGAGTGTATGACGAACCGCACCGCCCAATACCCTGGCCAGTCGGCGATTGCAAGAACGGAACTTGCTCCCACGGAACTCCGGATCTTCCTTTCCCCTCGTATTCATGCACCACCGTATCAAGAGCTGTAAGATGATAAGAGAGATGTAAATGCTGCAGTTAGTATTATAGCCATAATAAAATGAACTCTTGAGCCAACCTTCGTCAATGTTAATTATTTAACCCTTATGTCACGACGACACTAGTATGGAGCATGGCGCTGTAAGGGTTGGAGATTTGGCCACTTTTGGATCCTTCCCCTCACTTCTCCTTCTTCCTCATCGTATGTCACCTTTCCCTGCTTCCTTTTCCCCGTGGTTTATTTCAAAACTGGTTTGTACTTAAAGTGATTTAATTGTTTGATTGCCACTCCGTAACACAAACGCCGTTTGTAAATTTGCTGCCCTCAAACCTCAAATCGTCCGCTCAACTCGAGGCGTTTTAGATGTGGTTGTGTAGAAGGATGGAGAAGGTGAGCTGGGTTGCGAGAAGGACGAATGAGGAGGTATTGGATATGGTTGGAGAGGAGAGGAAGGCAGTGGTGGAGGTTTTAACGAAGAATATGAAGAGAGAGATGGACGACGTTTGGAAAGGAAGGAGAATGCATTGGGAAAGGGTGGAAGAGAAAGAAAGAGGATAGGAATTCTGGATGAAATAAGAAAAGGGTAACGATATAAGGATTTTATGAGGCATCTAATGGCCAATATCCTTAAGGGGGGAATACGGAATGATGTATCGGAAATTAGGATTTTAGACTAAATTCTATCAAAATATCTTCCAGTCAGTTGGTAGTATACTCAGATGACTGGATGTCACACTGCTCTTGCGTGATCGATTTCGAAGACCTGTATTCCGGAATAAAACTAATTAGGACTGTGAAAACCATAGCTTTAGTCTATCTAAGCAAAAGATCCATTACCTCCCACAATGTATGAAGGTGTGTACGAACTTTTCTGCAGCTGCGGTAGAACATACGTGGGCCAAACTACAAGATCTATTGGATGCAGATTAAAAGAATATGAACGAGCAATCCGTAAGAAAGACTGATATCACTCTGCCGTGGCTGAGCACTCTACGTTAGAGGAAGGTCATGCCATTAACATCGAGGATTCAAAAGTGTTGCACAAAGAAAGCAGTTACTGTTCGCGGCTTATAAGGGAGGCAATTGAAATTGAATAGAGTCCCCAAAATACAATCAGAGAGGATGGCTATAAACTCCCATATATGTGGAAATCACTTCTCTGGAATTAATTTTTATTCTTATTGATTCGAAATTCATCAATGCCGAATTTGTTTACTTATGAAAAAAGTTGTTGTTGTTATTCTTATTGTTGTTTAAAAACGCCCTACGAAGCCGGCAGCAGAGCACGGCTAAACTGTCGCAAAAATTGTACAAAAAATACTCGCAGAACCCAAAGATTACCAGATATACATAGCTTTCATCACCACTCCTCTTACCTTTAAATCGATAATCTTCCCATATAAGGTATTAAATGTTTTCCGTACCAAATTGTGCGCATGCTGTCTTTAAACCGTATCCAGTAAGATTGTATAGGAGGATGATTACACATTACTGATGCCAGAAGAAATTAACAGCACTTCGATAAAGTATTGCGAGATGCTTAATGTGTCTGGTTGGGACCCTGGAGTCATCCCATTCTGGGAGGGCAATGCTGCTTCATTCATCGGGTTGGATGCTAAATTTTGAAAGATTCTATGTCGGTGCAAATTTTATCGGAGAGAAATAAATGTGTTTGGTCGCTTGAACTAAATCCTCATAAGAATATCAGGACGACTAGGACAGAAGCTATTAAGCATAGCATGTAATCTACAATTAAGAATAACATAGAGTCAGTCAAAGATATTTTACCGATAAGGAAGAGTTTAGATGATTAGTTGATGGTCTGTTTGTAATTCCACACTGAGCCTCTGCATTTCGATTTTTATAAATCTTTATCTGAGCATTCGTTTTTAAACTTCCCATTCTGATTTGCTTGGCAATCTTTTTGCATATTTTCAGTCTTTTACGTTCTTTAGTGATATTCCACATCCTATATTCCTTAAGTTCTTCACTTTTCTCATTCCTCTGTCCCCCTTTAAGCCTGTCGAACTTTAGTCATTATTCTTGGGACCCGCATCTCAAACTCTTGTTATCTATTCTCATCATCTCTCTCACGAGTTACCTTTCACTTCTACGGAACGACACGCCCCACGTCAAACTCCTCGCTGATCTTTTCTTAACATCTTTTCCTGCGGTGCCTGTCATCGGGTTTTTTGTCACAGCCTCTGAGCGCCCCTTTGGCCGACGCTATTCTCTTCTTAATATCTAATGTTCGTCCTCCCTTCTCATTCGACTACCCATACTGATTCCTATTCCAAGATAATGGGAAACATTTCGGAATTTGGTAGATTTTTTTTCCTATCTTTTCTTCTGGGTTCTTATCCATTTGACCGAAGCGAGATTCCCGTCGGGAGGTTTGAGGATGCTTGTGATCGTAAATTTCGCTGACTGCGCTAGTGGAACTGAGCGCCAAATTGCCTCTCATGTTTCTGTTTTTCCTTTTAAAAAAATTCGCTGCCGAGATGTTGTTGTTTATCATCAGGGGTTGTCAGCAGTTTCAGCAGAAGTGACCATAGTGGAGTGAATAATTGTAGTAGGAAGGTCGTTACCTTATTAACGGGTTCCCTGTAAGTATACCAATGTAAAATTTGGTGTAAATGCAAGTAGATTAGGAATATTGTGGTCTCTGTTTTTGTGCTTTCCTCTTCATAGTTATGTAATTGGTCGAAAAAACGTAGTCAATGCTCCATTTATTTTCTTTAAATTCTTATAGCGTACGGGAGACTAAATGAAAAGGACTGATGTTGTGTGGAAAGGTTTTATTGTAAGACAGAGCGTGTCCTTTTTTGTACCCACAGCCTGCCTTTTTTGGTACTGATAATAATGGAGACATCTTCCACGGTCCGAAGCTCCCATACACAGCTTTTAAGCACGTGCTATATTCTACTATTCAGCCGAAGTGGATCCCAGGAAAATGGCTGAGAATGAAAATGGAGGCCTTAAGTATGAGAGGAATCCGAATGTCAAGCAGGCAACGCGGAAATTCCCATCTATTGGTCTCTTTCCGACGAGAGAGGCCGGCAAAGAATTGCCGTCAAACGAATCGGAACGCCTCCAGAATTATTTCGCTTCTTGAAATGGGGCTCCTGCAGATTTACAATCCTTATATTATTTCGCTCGTTTTCCGCCCGTGCTCGACATAAACAGCGGTTCCCACGGCAAATTTACACCTCCCCGGCAATGGCGTGGAAATAGTGCTCTTCCCAGAATGTCGATCTTAAGCTTACATCAAATTATTCTTCGTGGCCAGTTGTCATGGAGAAAAATACCCTGTAAAATGTCTACAATCCTTGATGAGTTTTGTATTCGTATTGTTTTTTGTACGTTAAACATTACTGTAAATTTGTCATAATTATTATACTAAAATTAGTTTGTCATAATTATTATATTAAAATTAAAAATAAACTTATTGTAACCCCCCTGTCAAGCACGACGGATTTCGGGTTATTGTATAGAATTATACCTGCCATGTTCTTATAGATATGTGTCATGATACGCAAAATTTATAAGTTTCTTAATTTGTGATTCTTGATCCATAACATTTTAGTTTGAGAAAACATATAAATCCGTGAGTAAGAAACCGTTATTGTAATATTCGAATCACCTTTTCTGACATCTAAAGAATTATTCACGTCTCGTGAGTGTGTCGAAAACCTTATGACCGGAATTGCCTATGGTAAGTGAAGTCTTTCATAATTTCAAGTTTGCAACAGTACAATTCTGAGTCGTCTGTCATGCCAAATAGACTTTTCCAAAACAACAAAATTCCACCGTCTAACTTCTTATTCGTTAATATTTTATCCTACCGAATTCTATGTCTCCTACCACGGCTCTCCAGGAAAAAAAGCATAATTTTGAGGAATTTCAATAAATGTTTTCTACAAAATTTCACGAACTTTACACTAAAAGTTGCAAAAAATAATGAGAAGTTTCATTCAATATCGTTCCGTATCTTGAGTAACTGATCTCATATTTTGAAAGCCTGAGCTTGCAGAACGTACCAATTGGGCGTTTTCACGTTCAAACTAATGAAAACAGGGCAACCGACATACATTTTCAAATATATAAATCAAAACTAAGATATGAAAGGGAGAACAACGCGTATAACCGTATAATTTATTCCTACCGTCTCACCGCAAGGTAACTTATGAACGATCATTTCTGGTAAAATCATGCAATTTTGGAATAAATTACCAGATAATATAAAAAATGTTACATCGATCAATGTTTTTCAAAAATTATAGTTAGATTACACAAAAGAAAATGACAGTGTAGAATATGTAACCATTACATGAAGGTACAACTAAATACAAAAATCGTAAGTGGACTATTACATTTTAAACAGATTTTGCTTTAATCACTTATAATTTCAGACGTCCAATGTAATGTTTGAATATAATATTAAAGATTACTAAAATTTATTACGGAATTAATAAATTAATATTTAGTTTATCCCTCCCACAGCTGCTTCAATTAAAATATAAAATTCGAACATGGTCTCCGTTATGATTACGGAACTAACTTGCTCAAACTACAAGGGAAGTTAGAGCGAAAAATCATTTTACTTAGAAATCAATGAATTTGGTTTCATTTTAAAGAAAAAGATCTCACCCTTCTAATGACATCAAAAATTCAACCCCTCATCACATTACTTTCGGAGATATTTGCCAATAAATATCAGTCCTTTCACATGGGAAATGGTACGTGAATGCACTGAGAGACATTATTTACAAAATAAGTAATTTCTAACACTTATGTGTCGTAAAAAAACAAACAGCGTGTAGTTGGCATGTCTTCTCAACTATATATGAAAATTAATCATATTGTCACCGCAGTAGGTTCTTCGGGATCACTATAAACTTTCCGTTTTGAAGGAATTTCAAATGCAACGCGCCAAAAATAAGAGTCAAGTTAAAGACTTATTTAGATATTTTCATTTAATTAATTGTAATTTCTGTCATATAAAACTATATTATTGCACCATTAATAATGCAGTATTTAATCGATGTGTCTCACAGCTGGTGAAATTACAACGTATAATTCGAATATGGTCTCTATTTTTGCTAAGGAACTATCTCGCTCGGACTACCTTAAGGTAGTTTGAGCGAAATATCATTTAACCTAGAAATCAATGAATTTGGTCCCATTTTAAAGAAAAAATATATCACCCTTCCATTTACATCAAAAATTCAAACCCTTGCTATAATACTTTATGAGATATTTGCCAAAAAATACCAGCCCTTTTACATGGGAAATGGTACGTGTATGCAATCCAGAGAGACCTTATATTAAAAAACCAACTGTGTGTGGTTTCTGTGTTTTCTCAACAATTTTTGAAAATTAATCATATTGTCACCACAGTGAATTCTTCGGGACCACAATAAACCTTCCGTTTTGAAGGAGTTTCAAACGTACCCCGTGAGTATAATGAGTCAAGTTAAAGACTTATTAAGATATTTTCATTTGATTACTTACAATTTCTGTCATGTAAAACTATATCATTGCACCATTAATAATGCTATATTTGACTTGTGTCTCACACATTTGGTGAAATTAAAACGTATATATCGACTATGGTCTCTATTTTGACTAAGGAACTATCTCGCTCGGACTCCCTAAAGCAGATGTAGATGAGATTGCAAGCCAATAAAATGAATTCAATGGCCCTGCGCTGAAGTATGTACTCGTGCTTGCTTGCGGTGTTATTTATGAGCACCAGGGTGGATTTTTCCGTGCTTGGGAGGCTGTGTAAATGCCGTCAGGGATCCTCTCTCGGATCTTTCGCTCGGATGATGCCCTGTTCTCCGTCCGGCAACTTCCTCGCCGCGCGATGACGTGGGGGTTGCGGCGTTGTTGTACCGCTCCTCTCTTCCGCTTCGAGTGGCGGCCTCGTCTTTCCCTTTCTACGCCGTGCGTGTGCCTGTGCGTGCCCGGCGCGAGTCGCTTGTTCGTGCGGGGGGCCCGGCGAGGGGTGATGTTAACGGCGAGGAGAGGCTCCGAGGTTTTAGCCCTGCCTCTCTGGTTGAGGCGCGTCGTTCGCAGGCGAGATCCTTGTGCGGCTCCCGCCTGCGGCATCTCTTACCCCCTTGTTAATCGCCTTCGCTGAACTACTTGGGGAGCAGTTGGCTCAATAAACTTCGGTGTAGAACCCCTTACTTCGGTACATATATTTATCTATATGTATGTGATGGGTAAGTCAAAGTCAGCCACAAAGCAGCACCCCAATGTGCTAAAAAATAAATATTTGACTCGTATATAAGAACTTAACTATTTTATGCCACACCTGCCTGGGGTGGTCTATTAAACAAAAGCCTATTCCAAAGATTAGAAGTGAAGGAAAGAAAGCTTATAAGGTCAACATTTCGAATCCCGTATTCGGTCCAAAATGATACATTGTACCATAAAAATAGGCATCGCAACCTTAAAAAAATAACACAAAACCAAGCCGAAAACTTCTTTCGTAAACTAAAGGAAAGTAACTTGGAAAAGATGAAAGAGCTCGGGGAAAGCAGAGTGAAGCATAGGGACGAGAGGCCTGAAAGGGCACTTAGCATTTAAGAGGCCGGGGATTCCTTAAGATTCAGGGAAAAAGAGAGGCGGGGAACAGAACAAAAGCTCTAAAAGCGAGCAACCTCTGAAAAGTACCAACCAAAATGCCTGACGGCCAAGGACCACGACCGAAGTCAATGTCAGGCGTAATGTTTTCATTTTGGGTGGCTTCGGCCTAAGGGTCAGTTATTCCAGAAATTCATAATTCTTTGATGTAGCAAGTTTTAAGTGCGTTTAATGAACTGAGATGGAAGCAAAATGTTTTTTTTGGGATAGTTTTACTGTAATTTATTATTGAAATTGAAGATTTTTACTTGAGCACTTGTCAAAATTACTCGGAATACAGTGGGAAAACGCCAATTTGAGCGGGAAGGTGTATACATATAGTGAAATCTGCATTAAACGACCACCACTGGACCCATGAGATGAGTCACACTTCAAGAGGTGATCAATGAAAGGAAGGGAAATTTATATTGTTTATAAGTTTGGATAACTCATTCCGTTCCCGAAATATCGGCCGCTTAGAGAGGTGACCGCTTAAGGGAGGTGGCAGCGGAGGCAGGTTTCACTGTTTATGCTTCTGATTAAAACTGAATGCGAGAAGCGGGAAGTCCCAAAAACTTGAATAAATTGTCATGTAGTTATTATCGATTTACTGCCGTAATACATACATACATACCAATCACGCCGTTCCCTTCCGGGGTAGGCAGAGTCACAAGGTTTCACTCATAAATACATATTTGTAAACCTAACTCTGCTTCAATAATTTCCTCCATGCTCACACATCCTTGCAAACAGCTTTTGCCTCATTTACCCCCATACACTGCTTCATACACGCCCTCCTGTTTTTAAGACTCATAATATTCCTCCTCCTAAGAATTTCCTCAACCGCAACTTATTCGGCCTACCTCTACCTCTCGCACCATTCATTTCACTTTTATATATTTGTTTCGTTATTCGACTCTCATCCATTCTCTCAACATGGCTAAACCAACGAAGCGCACTCCTTTCATATATGTTCATTACTGGAGCATCTAACCCACATTCATTTATTACCCACTCATTTCTCACCCTATCCGTCCTACTTTTGCCGCAAACACTCCGCAAATAACTCATACCCACGGCGTTTAGTTTACTCTTATGTCTATCCTGACATACCCATGTTTCACTACCATACAACAAAGTGGGGAGAAGTACACTTTTCAACACGGCGATTTTTCTCTTCCTTAGACAGGCTACTGCCGTCATTGAAGTCAAAGTACGATAGTTCCGCTGACATTGCGCTGCAATCGGCTCCTATGACTGTATACATTGTATATATTGTAAATACATTGATTCAAAATATATTTGCGGGATGATCTGCCTTAAAAATTGGTTTTTAACAAGAAACCCATTTAATCCTCAAAAGCGCGAGTTTTACAATGAAGTAAATAAACTTGAGTATTTAATAAATAATAAAATTTAGTATATGGTTCGAATCACGTACGTCAAAGCGACCTCAATAGTTGCTCAATATCCTTTTTGATTTACTGTCATCGCTAACATTTGTTTGTACTTTAATGAGTGGAGAATAGTATTAATATTTCTAATATGTTTGTAATATGTATTATTTAGTTTATTTTAGTTTAAATATATATATTTAGAGATTGGAAAACCTGAAGGATAATGAGTATTTTTAGGGAATCACCGCGAAAGTTGAAGAACACGGGCACGTGTAATGTAAGTTGCCTATCCACTGAAGGCCGTCCATTTTTTTATAAAGGGTATATAGAGATAATATAAATGGTTAAGTATCTATTGAAGTTCAAGTATCGAAAAATATCCATTTAGGAATTATATACTTGTAAAGGAGAAAATATATCGGTATTTACTAAGGATGTGTCGATTCCAAAAGTCGATTCTCGATTCCACCGATTCTCAGGCTTACAATCGGTATCGAGATTCGATCGCCTAAGGTCGATTCAGATTCCATCGATTCCAGATTGATAACAATTCAAATAAAATTTAGTGTTCATCTTTTGAAGTTCTTCAATTTGAAAAAGTTGTGCAGTTGTTACCTAATATACCAATACATTTTTTTTACACATGGAAAGTATTCGTTTGTCAAATTCCTAAATAAAATATAGTTATGCATTATGTTGTAATTTTTAATTCAAATATGAAACATTTAATTCATATTTCATGTATTTTTGTCATTACATCATATTTGTCTCAGTAATTTTGGGTGTAGGCTATCAATTTGTACATTTTATCTATCTCAATAAGCTGAGGATATATGAATTTCTATTTGTTAATAAATATACCTACTTTTTGAGCGACTTAATAGTCTTTTTTAATTTTATTCCTGCCAATTCTTGAATTTAAATAATAGTCGTACGCTACTGGTATATCAATATCACACCTGTTATTTCGAAAAAGATTCGATGGAATCGGAATCAAGAATCGGGAATCGATTTGACGAATCGGAATCGAAAAAAAGTTGAATCGACTAATCCCTAATATTTATCATGTTAATCGTATTAGAAAGTAATAGACTGTTCTCAACTTAAAAAATTGAAAGTTTGGCACCCTTAAGACAGGTTGCCAACGGTTGATGAGTCCAACATGTCGTATACGTTAAAGTCTGATTCAAAAATAATAACAATATGCTTCAATACCCATTAAATTCGAAATAAGTCAAAATATTAGGAATTTTGGCCGACTCTTTTGTAAGTTCATAAATGTTATTCACTCTGAACAGGGAAATAATAAGCTCGATTTATTGCAGTAAGGATCATTGCAGTAGCTGTTTCTTGGTATTTTAATAATCTGTATCAATGTCATGTTCGCATCTTTTTTCTTTATTTAATTTACGCGTGAGTAATTAAACCTTAATTTATGTTTGACGCTTGGAATAGTGTCACCAAGAGAATTTTAGGTTTAGGCAGTAAATTAATGCACAATATACAATAGTTTAGGCAGTAAATTAATGCATTTGGAGTTGCTTTGAGATCAGACGGTGCCTAGGCGCATTGGTTTTATTGTAACTGATGAAAATACTTTGCAAATTATTTACCCCCATCCGGGACATTGTCAAACTATTCAACTATCCTGTGTTTTTCTGTAAAGAAAAAATGTCGCATTGCCCTCAAAAGTGTGACTGAGATCATGAGAGTAATATTCCCGTTATAATATCTGTATTGGTGGTTTATTCAATTTTACTACTTAGCGAAATTATCAATGATCTATGGTTCAATTGAATGAATGCCTGAATGGCATTCAACGCAATTATATTTCGGTACAAAACCTCAGTTTCACTGTCAAAGAAATATTTGTATTCCACACAATATTTCTCTTGACAATATTGGAATTTATGTTTTGTATTGTATTTAATGGATTGAATCGATATTTTAATCAATTGAATTAATTTTTCTGCACTTTAAGATGAGTTCCATTTGTGACACCAACAAGTGAAGCTAAATTTTGTCAAATGCTGAAAAAATGGTTATTTTATACTGAGGATGTTTCTCATTTATTATTGAAACAAGTGTAAATATGTAACAATGATACTTATACCTTATTAGCCAATAAACGCTAATTTTTTTGTCAAAATGTAAGTTTTCTTTTACTGTAAAACATAAATTTAATCATGTGGTATTACCAGGTGGGGAGTCAACGTGCAATTTTTTTTCTTTCCTTCTTTTTAATGTGTCAACACGCCATCGAAGAGATAACTGTTAATAGATGATTGAGTCGGTAACCCCAAAGCAGGAATTCCCAATGGGGTACCTATATTCCAGACATTTGTGTTGTCGTTTACTTATGTAATAACCCATGTATAACTTGTTGTCATGGAATAAAATTCTTATTATTATTATAATTATTTTAATGATTCAAAGTAATGAAGCTTGTATTTACTCGATGCTAGTATTAATACTGCTATTGTGGGCTAATTATAATCGCCCTAAAGTATTTGTGCGGAAAATTGTTGGGAAGAAGTGATACGAGATTTTTCTGGTTCGTTCTTCTTATTGCTCCTTGGGATTTGATTGTCGATTCTTTATTGCTTAATGTCGGTAAATGTCAATTGTCTCTCTATACGCTCAGTATTTTGATCTCCGCTCAAAGATGAAATTTGATTGGGAGATAAAGGAAGAAAAGTAGGGATAAGCTATGGGCTGTGCTTTCTTAGATGGCTTCCAAACCATGCTCTTTATTTTCGGTGTTGGCATTTAATGGGAAACAAAAAACTTGGGAGTTTTCCTCTTCTGCGTCTGTCTCAGGTTTCTTTTTGGTTCATCGACTCCCGACTCTTTTTAAACGATTTTCTATCAACTCTTGATATAGGCCACTGGGGCCGGCCGATCATTTCCGCTAGGGTTTTTTGGTGTTCTTCTCACGCAGCACTTTTAAGTCTAAGCTTTAGATGAGATGAACACCATTTCATTTTTTGGTAAAAATGCTGAAATATCTGAGTCAATGATATCATTCTCACAATTTCTCACATTGGTTTTTTTTAAATGACCAATTTCATCGAATACTTTTAGAGAAACCTCAATATGTCGCAACTTGCGATGAAACCGATCACGTACAAATAAACCGTAGAGATAATCGATATCGAGATAAATTATTTATATAATTTTCGCTAAGTTCAGCGTCCTCTGACTTCGCAACATTACCAATCCTCCCTAGTCTTTTCAAACATTCGTTAGAGTAGCTGGGAAGCAAGTCAGAATTATTCATCTGTAGTTTATGTTGTGTTGAATCCTGGTGACTCTTGGAAATTACATGAGTGTTAGACCAGTAAAAAGTTTGGAATACGTTGGGAAAAGCGATTCTGCGAGTAGGAAGCACTTCAAATCCTTCTGTTTCCTTTATTAAAGACAGATTATATCTACGACGGGTCTAATTACATCGTCCGGATCGTCGTTTACCCATTGACCGCCAAAGCTATTATTTTAATGCAACTATACTATTTCTGGTGGATTCGTCTTAATCAATGAATAACTCAGAAAATGAAAATGACAAACTCGATGTAAAATTTTTTGTGATAAATCTTTAGCTTCACCCTTTTCAGGCGGCTCACAGTGTAGTTTGCAAACAAATACATTCTTTCAAAAGGTTTTTATCTCCGCTCTGAAGAAGAAAAGTGACTGATTTGGCTTCCTCTCAATCTCAATCAGTCGTTTGCCGCTAAGCATCATATCCCACAGCTGAAATCAGCACACTTCAGTTGGCTAATTTGAAGGGGCAGTGCGGACACGCCAATCGCTTTTAATGCCGTTTCCAACTCATCTTCATTATTGGTGACTTGACACGTCATTGCCTCGGCTCTCGGAGGAGTAAATATTTAGATTGATGGGTTGATGACTTTAATTTATTGGGTCATATTCCTCGCTCGGATGGAGAAAAATTTCTTTAAGATAGTGTACATTTCTCGGGCTCGCCACCGGGTAAGATAGTCATAGGCAGCCGACGTTGTATAGAGTAGCCTTGAGAATGGGTAACGAGTCGGAACCCGAAACGTCGGCTGCCTATGACTATCTTACCCGGTGGCGAGCCCGAGAAATGTACACTAATTTAATACGCCGGGAAAGTGTTAAATCATACATAACAATCCTTTAAGATAATTTGAGCGTGATTTTCCCTAGGCATATTCGAATTTAATTGCTTCATTTCATCGGCTGTAAGAAGCTAGAACATTTTTATAGTGGTGGCAGATTAATATAGCTTTACATCACTTGAATTCTCTTCGTAGTGTAATAGATATACCTATCTATTTAAGTCTATGATTTGACTAATTTTTTCACGCCGTGCGGTAAATAAGCCTCAACAGCAGATTTGTTTAGCGATTCTGTAAAATTGGCGCGGTATGTTAAGAACATTATATTGAAAAATAGTCGAAAAAACACAAACTCCACGTGACGTGCTCTATTCGTCAAAATTTCCTCATTTCCAAATTAAGTCTCACTGGAGTGGATACGTGTAACACGTCCCATTAAAAATGGCTTGTATGCCTCGGCAAATGTCTCTATAAGTTATGCAGTGAGTGGCTTTTAATACGGTATCCGTGGAAAGGGGAGACATTTTCTTTTGAAATGAGGCCAAATTCATTGAATATTAAGGTAGTCCGAGCGAAATATCATTTTACCTAGAAATCAACGAATTTGGTCTCATATTAAAGAAAAATATATCGCCCTTATAATGACACCAAAAATTCAACCCCATACCTCATTACTTTCCGAGATATTTGACGAAGAATACCAGTCATTTTAAATGGGGAATGGTACGTGTACGATACTCCAGAGATACATTACATATTTACAAAATGGGAAATTTCTAGCAATTAGGTGTCGTAAAAAACTAACAGCTTGTAGTTTGTATGTTTTATCAACTATTTTTGAATATAAATCATATTGTATCTTCACAGTAGGTTCTTGGGTATCACAATAAACTTTCCGTTTTGAAGGAGTTTCAAACGTACCGCGTGAAAAAAAAATGAGTCAAGTTAAATACTTATTTAGATATTTTCATTTAATTACTTACAATTTCTGTCGTATAAACTATATTATTGTTCCATTAAAATGCAATACAATATTTAAATAATAATGAAATAATAATAATCATCAATATATAAAAAATAATAATCAAATGCAATATTTAATGCATGCTTCCAAAAACTGCAGAAATTAAAACGTATCGAATATGGCCTTCATTATGACCAGGGAACTATCTCGCTCGGACTACCTCAAGTTACGCTGTGGGTGGCGTTTAATTTGGTATCCGTGGAGAGGTGGGATATTTTCTTTTGAAATGAGGCCAAATTCATCGAAAATTAAGTGATATTATATATCGCTCTAAATGCCTTAGTGACATCTTTTTATCCTCATTCACCGCGTCCGACCATTGAAATCCGCTCTCTGTAGTTGGTAACAGTGCGGGGGACTCTCTCCTTCCCTCTTCAGAAGGCTCTCTCCATCGATCTCACGCATAATGATGTAGCTCTGCTCTCAGAGCCGCGCCTCCAACCCTCCCTTTTGGCCTTCATTGTCACATTCCATCGCGCCTTTAGTTTTCCCGCCCCCGGTCCAAACGCCCCCACCCCCCTCAACCCCCTCCCAGGGCCGGCAGCAGCCAGGTGATAAAGAGATAAGGAAGATAGGGAGAATCGAATTCTCCGTTTAATTAAATCTTGTCGGAATTTAACTCGTCGAATGGAGTCGTCGGAGCGTGCGAGGGCCATCACTATTAATATGTCGGCGCGTCCCGCGGCGGCGCTTTGTCGATAAACCTTCGAGGGAGAGTGGAAGAGAGACCGACGTCGTCTCCGTGTGTCTTCTGCTCTCCGCTTACAACGCCTCCCTCCTCCCCTTGGGAGGAGCCGCCGCACAGTGGGGCCAAACCCCCCTCTAGGCGGACAAAAGTCCAAAAATAAAATTTCGAATTTCAGCATTTGGAAGCGTAGGTTGGGTAGCCTGAGCCTTGAGCTGCAATATTATTCATTAAACGGGGAGGTTAAGTATGCATCTGCGCACAAAAATTAGTGAGGAAGTGACAGGTGGACAGAGCAGTCGTTCTACGGACGCCGAGCCAGAATTCCACCGTGTATATCAAACGGACACCACATCACTCTGATTGAACCGTTTTCAATTTTAAAATATAGAATCAAACCATTAGAGTAAGTATTATTTGAATATGTTTTTAACGTTTTTTGTTTAAACATATAGAGTATAATAATAATAAATTAATGGTCATAAGAATTTGGTAAATGTTTTTAAAGTTAATGTTTAGATGTGCACTGAAAAGTTATATTTCCAAAAGAGCTCGTGTCGCGATATTTGAAGCATATTATTAGGTAAAACATTAGGTAGCGATTTTTTAAAAAGCTACTGCAGAAGTGCTGCAAAAAGTGTGTAAAAATCGAATTGTTGTGGCTAAGACAGCAGGAAATGCACTCGACATTTTTATCTTGGCCCGTGTAATTGCTAGTGTAATGCCTGTGTAAGTTAATACTTTTTGAAAATAGGCAATATTTGAGCTACCAGAAAATACATTTGACTGGGAAAATAATAAGCACATGTTCGCATAATTCGGTGCTGAAAAGACGGATCGAGAGGCTGTATTAGGCGAGGACGTAAACCTGGTAAACATTCCAGGACCATGGAAACAATTGCAATTAACTTTCCAATCATCGTCTTCGCCCTACCGCATCAGATATTATGTTTTCCCAACATTTGACAGCCAATTCGTAATCAGCAACATTTAAAACCTATATGTACCAATTTTTAGGCTGAAGATATAATATTTCCGAATTTTGGCCATGTATTTGGGATACCGCCCCACTGTGCGCCGCTGCCGCCGTTCGGCGCGGGTGGAAGAATGAAGGAGATGAAGAAGGAAGCGTTTGACCTCTCTTTCTGCCTCTTCCGCGCCGACAAGTAGTTCGCTGTTTCCCCCCTGCGGCGGCGATCCTATCCGGGTAGGGGTTGAAGGGAGGGAAATAGGGTGTGTGTGTGCGAGTGGAGGGAGGATTTTGGGGCGAGGGATAGGGCTGGTAGGGAGAGGGAAAAGGCAATTGACTTTGATGGGGGCCCATTATTCTCGTCCCGACTCCTTTTCAGCGCCCCCCCCCCACCCAAACCCCGCCACGCCCCGCTGAAGATATTTTCCCACGATCCAGGAGGGAGAAGAGTTTCTCGATATAAATGGATATTTGAGAACTTCCGAACGATTTAAGAGGGCGTAAAGAGAGTTTGGAAGCGAACGCATTGAGCTCATTGAAAATTGCATTTGAAATAGTAGATAGGGTTATTAAATTAGGATTGTCTGCCTTCATAAGTTATACCCTTCATTTATTCCCAACTCTTTTATTCTTCATGAAACTCTACATCAATACCGGAAGTTAACTTCGAACCTGCGATATATGGGTTGCCGGGCTGGCGTCTTCCTCATGATTACCTTCGATGGCCTAATTGAAAGTAGTCAATTTATATCCAGTGAATACGTCATTACTGTAAGCGTTGTCAGGCTTCCCGATTGGCTCTCAAAGGTGATTGTAACACGGGTTTAATATCTCTCAACTATTTTCTTGGTTTGAAAACAGATGATAATACAATTTCACTCCCTTAGCGTTAAATTGAAGTAACCGGCGTATGTAGTAAAAAAACCGAACCAGACATTAATGTCAAGTTACGTAGAGCGTTAATAATCTTGCGGTTGACATGAGGTAGGCATTTCTAAAACTGGGCCTAGGACTGCATTCATCATTTGAATTGTATACATACGATGGGAGTCTTAGTCACTGGAATTTCTATGTTATACCTCCCTGATCAGGTGGGAAACTCGAGAACGCTCCTGACAGTGTTAAGAGGAAATCTGGGATTCATCAGTAACTACTTGCAAATGTTTGCGTTCGATTCTGGTGAGAATGAATGTTTCATCGTTAAACTGAGACGTTCTTAGTTAATCTCGTTTTACACCAGGCTCGGAATTGCACAATTTGAGACAGTTTGTTGCTCTCTATTTGGCGTGCAATAATTATTGAATTAAGAGAAGAGGCTGTTTTGCCATCTCGTGCTCATTCATTTGCGCACGCGTTCTTGCAATCCGACGCTTTACGCGACGCACTTTGAAACGCTCGATCGTACATGCATCATATTGCGAAGTTACATATCCCGCGAAAATCGTGCTTTAAAATTAGGAGGCCACTCGTATAGGGCGCTCCGGACTTCGGATTGGACGTGAAACCATGATCCCCTGGGGACTTCGGTGAGATATTATGCAGATGAATTATTCTCTACTCCCGTCCACCAACCCCTACAATTCACTCCTATTCAAATACCAGTCCAAATACCATGATTCACGGACGTAAGACTTGGGTAATATCTTCGGTGAGAATTTTTGAGCGTGGATTAGCTTGGCGATTTCAGTCCTTCTACTTTGATTCCTACTTTGGAGCTTAGAAAACTCCAGTTAAGGTGAACTGAGCACGAATCGTGAGTCGTTGAGTGTGCATTTTAATAACTTCAGAACCTAGTCGAAAAATATCTTGGACCATACTTCACTAAAGTACATAATTTTCCATGTTGGAAATAACCATACATGTTGTAATATAAATCATGAAAGCATTATATCTAAAAAAATTTTGTCTCGGTTAAAGCATTTTAATACTAGGGCTAACGGCACGGATTTTAAAATTTAAGTGATAACTATAAATAAAGACGTGTATTTCTGCTTGAGGCTTTCCCTGAGCTGTAGTGCAGGTACTTCCATGGCTTCCTAGTTTCGCTGCGCTTCGTTATCTTGACGATGACGTTTCGTGGTCAATGCTGGACACAGATAATTGGAGACATTCTGCCAAAATCGAAGGACAAAATCCCGGATCTCCAATACGAAGGAGTGTATGAGATTCCCTGAGCTGCGACCTCAAGTATGTGGGGCGAACGAAGAGGGCGATTTCGGTCCGTTTAAGTGTGCGACGAACGTCGCGGAAAAACGAATTGACACAGTGGGAAAGGAGTCAAAAATGACCAATACGGAATGATTCCCAACAGTCACACTATATTTAATATACTAAATTACAATTGTGATTACACGACAATGAGGCCCGCAGGCTAGCTGCCGAAACTTGACGAACGATGCCTGCTAACGAGGTACACACTTCGGTGGCCGGCAGAGGGAAGTCACTGCGATAAAACGTCCGGTCGGAGCAGTCAAAAGGAGGGGAGGTAGCTCTGGATCCGTGGAGAAGGGGGAAGTAGGGGAACTGTTCGTCCAGCCATTGGTTGAGACGGCGGCGCAGAGGAGCACTTTTGCCACAAAGTTCCGAAAAGAGGCCGCCAGATGCGAGTTCACTATAAAAGTAGGGCACCTTGTTCTTGTCGCGCAATATCGCCGACAACGCGCAATATCGCCGACAGTGCGCACTTTGAAATCTCCCTACCGCACTTAGAACATCTCGCGTTATGTCCGGCTCGCGACGATGTCCGCGAGCGAAAATGTCTGCGGCGAAATTATGGCCAAGTTTGTGCCGAAAATTCGGCACAAGTGAACATCAAAGGGCTCTCAAAAACAAGCTCTGCACGCAGTCAGCGGTGGCGGAGCATGCCCTCTCCAACCTGGAACATCGCATAATCATAGGTGACCCACGAGTCTTGGCCAGAGAAAAGTTTTACTTCCCTCGACTCATCCGGAAGGCTATTGAAATAGAGAAAGTGAAAGATAATTTCAATAGAGACGACGGCCACGGACTCTACAACACTTGGAAAAGACTGAATAAAAAACGCGCCAAAATCGGGGTCCTAGAAGGCCGGAATACCGGAAGGCCTCCCTGAGGACGGTATAGATGCCCAATTCCACCAGCCGGCATTCAGATCTGATCTGAAGATGTTGCCAGCTTTGGCCACGAAACGTCATCGTTAAGATAACGAAACACAGCGAAACCCGGAAGCTATGGAAGTACCAGCAAAGACCTGTATTTTTAGTCGGCAGGTTATATCCATATAACAGAAAATATGTTCATAATTCATTGAATTATTTCGAAATATATACCAACTTTCGTAAGGCTACCCATTACAATAGCATTAATTTGCCAAGAAGCGATATCGGTAGGATGTAGTTAATTTCGCATTTATCTACACATACCTATCACTAATAATCACGCGTATGAAAGGTTTCGCGCAATTCAGTGCATACACCAGAATATCTCCTTCCACCTTTAAGTACTGAATTCTACTCTCCGGCTAGGTCACCATGCTGTTCTCTCTTGCCATCTCTCTTTTGCAGACGAAACTAACGCCGGCTACAGGCTTTCCTGTTCATTTCTACCCCCATTCTTCACGCTTATCACTCCCTGACACATTTCCTACCGATTTTAGCATACAACGGCATGCCGGTATATAAAGGACTGTCTTGAATTATAAAATTCCCAGCTTTCTTTATTACATAATCCCGGAGCCTTGCCATTAAATATCACAGCTTTCACTCTAGGTGCATAAAGGAAAGGATTTTTATATTATTCTGAGAAGTGGAAAATACTGTTCGCATTTTGAGTGCCTGTCCGCGGATTACGGCATAATTAGATGAATGTCAAGAACATATCTGATACTCTCATTATTGAATGAGTATGAATGAGACCACATTACTGGGTAGATTTCTATTATTTGTGAAAATGATTTAGCTTCGCATTTCCTGTTTAAGTTCTGACGTTGCATTCGAATCAATGAGCCTTGCAACTTAGAATATCTAAATCTTAAAAAAAGGTACTCCAGGTAAAAAATAAATCGAAAGACCACCATAAAATATTTTTTTCGTGTCTCTTCCTTAGATGTTGCTGGAATACCACTGCAGCTTCTTCATGCTACAGGCCGGTGTGTTGAATTGCATAATACGTGCCATTCCGGCGACGCCGAGATATTTGATTGGAGAATAAAGAGTGGCTCACGAGGTGTGAATAGCAAGGTGAGATATTTTATGTCTTCTGTTTGTTTTTATCATTTGTGAGTACTGTTAACTACGCGAAAAGAAGTCAAACAGCAGATGAGCTGTGCTTATTTTATGCGGAATCATATGCATACCATGAAAAATGAGGTATTTAGTTTATTTGTTAGTTTTTCAGTTATTCAGCTGCAAACCTTGATACTACATAGTGTATTGATGCAAAGATGGAAAAATGAGGTCCCTTTGGTTATTATACTTTGTTGAAATAGTTTCTAATTTAGCTACAAATTTAAAAGCATCTGGTAATATTTTTCCGTAGATTGCAAGCCGTGTTCATAAAATTATTTATGATTTCGGGTCTCCATAAATATAATTTTTCAGAAGTCTTGGTCTAAAATAGTTCGTGGAAAATGTCCTGGATTGGTATATAGAAACTTGGTTTTATAGAATAGTGGATTACTATTGTGATGTACTGTACTGTACTATTTGCGGTAGCTAATTGTAAATAGCAAAGTAAATTTGTTTAAATAGTGCAACATGAATTATAATTCTCGCCATGAGAGCCTTTTGCCTATTAGTCTTGCATTGTAATTTGCTCACTGTTTCATTGGATATATTGATAGTCATCTGTTGATTCTTCTTCTTCTTCAGTGTTCAACCCCGGGGTTGGTTTGCAGCAGTACGCCATTCCTCTCTTCTGTCTGCTTTTCTCTTCATTTCTGTGTATGTGGTGCAACCCATATCATTCACCATCTGCTGCATGAATGACATCCTTGGTCGTCCCCGGCGATTCCTTCCCTCTATAGCTCCTTCTGATATTGTTAAGACGATGTTGTCGTGTCTTAGAATGTGCCCTACGAGTTTGTCTCTTCTTGTTTGGATATGCCTCCACAGGGGTCTGGTTTCTTGAACTCTTTTCAGTACCTCTTCATTCGTGACTCTATCTTTCCAGCTGAGCTTCAACATCCTTCTGTAGAGCCACATCTCCAGGGCTTCTAGCCGCCTTCTCTCTTGTTTTCTTATCACCCATGTTTCGCTCCCGTATAGGGCCACACTCCAAACAAATGCTTTCATCATCCGTTTCCTTATTTCCAAACTGATGTTCTTGCTGGTCAGTAGGTTTTTTCTAAGATAGAATGCAATTTTGGCCTAATGTATTCTCCTTACAATTTCTTTCTGGCTTCTACCATCTCTTGTTATTCTGCTTCCCAAGTAGGCAAATTCCTCTACTACTTCTAGCTTCTCTCCTCCAATTCTCATTATTGGGGGTTCATATTGTTCTTCATTACTGCAAACCATCACCTTGGTTTTGCGTTTGTTTATTCTCATGCCATACTGTTTACAGAAAATCCTACCCATTGTGTTGAGCATCCTCTCTAGATCTTCTTTGGTCTCTGTGATCACAGCAATATCATCTGCATAACGCAGCATATCTATCTTCTGTCCATTAATTTTAATGCCCACCTCAGTAGTTTCACGAACTTGGTCTATAGCTTCCTGGATGTAAGCATTGAATATAAGAGGAGAGAGAGCACATCCTTGTCTCACGCCTTTTCTAACTTTTGCTTCTTACTTTTGGTGAAAATTCCTTATCACAACCATTTCGTTGTTGTATAAGCTGAGTATTACCCTTTGTTTGTTGTCTGTTGATTATGTTGATTCTGTTTGGTTTGGTTTGAGTCTGTTGATTATGGATCTTAAAACTTACCTGTGTTACTCAAGTAAGAAAAAAGTTCGCTGTTCCTTGAAAAGTGTGACTATTCACTCCTACATTTCTGTGGTCATGAGAGGAATTTTCCCGTTGTAAGATATAGGTTTGGTGCTTTATATAATATTAATATTTGGCGAAATTATGGATGATATATTATGAAATTGCATGAATGCCTGAATGACATTTAACTCGAGTAATCGGTGCAAAACCTCAGCTTCTTTGCTATAGAAATATTTGTATTCCACACAATATTTCTCTCGACAATGCCATCAAGTGGCATTGCTTCGGTTTTGTAGTGTATTTATTGGCTTAAATCGATAGTTTAATCAATTGGATTTAATTTTGTTCTTTGTGCATCCATAAAGGGTTAGCAGAAGTATTGTTTCTTTGAAATAATTATCACAATGTAAGTGCAGAGTCCGGAAGTGGACAGATTCATTGGAAGAATAGTAAGACAGAAACAAAAGCATTGAAGGATCAAACGGCAGGGGTAAGGAAAATGTTTGCCAGTAATTGCATCCGGCGGAAATAATCGAGTATATACGTTTCCACGGCGAGGCAGTCGAAGCGCGGGAAGAGGGGAGATAGTCTGCAGGCCCTCTCCTACACGGAGAGCGGGTTCCTCACCGCCTCCTCACCCCGGAAATAGCCGCTCTCAGCCTCCCCGGATGCTCCCCGGAGTGGGGCCCGAATGAGCGGGCTGTTTCTTTTTTCCGGGGATGTACCACCACCGATGGGGCACTCCGCTCTCTAATCCCCGACCATTTCTCCCTTCTTCTTCCTTTCCTTCCATCTCTCCGGACGAAGAGAGAGAGAGAGAGACTGCGCCGATTTGAAATGGACGATGGTCACGTGGGATAAGGCGGAAGAAAACCGTCACGGAGGATTCTCTCTCCTGTTTGTTCGCTTTATTGTCGCAGTTGTGTTTAATTTTTCCAAATTTTTCGCTTGAAAAAATCGTGTATTATATACATCCGTCTGTCAATGCCTGCCGACGGGGCATATTTCCTTTCTGTTTCTCACATATTATTTTATCTAGATGATTCTTCTTCGTGACCTCTTTTTTTAATACTAAGTTATTTTCCTGGAGATTGTAGGTCATAATTCATGTTTAAACTGTTACTCTTTCGCCAACGTTTCGCTTCTTTATTTATGCTTCATCAGGGCTACCATGAAAATTTGTATACTATTTGTATTGTACATTAAATAAATCCAGTTTACAATTTAGGTATTTGATTATTATTTAATTTGATTTGCTGTACAGTACAAATATTATACAAATTTTCATTGTAGCCCTGATGAAGCATAAATAAAGATGCAGAACGTTGGCGAAAGAGTAACAGTTTAAACATGAATTATAACTTACAATCTCCAGGAATATAACTTCATATTATTTTATTGCATTACCATTATCATGCGGTTGAGGCTCATTTTTAAAATTAGCATGCTTAGGTAGCTACGAGAAATAATATGTTTAATTTTGCATAAACCTCTCTACGGAGTAATCTCTGTGGAAAAAAAATATTTTTGTTTCATCTTTTTTTTTGTATACGTACTTACATTAGAACCTAGGGGGCTTTAGGTCCCAGGTTCTCAATAAAGTTATTGTAATATTGTAATAATCTTTTTACAATATTTTGATAGGAGTATGTTTTATCTTTGCTCAAAACTCCATTTCTAAATTTATGAAATAGTTTTGGTTAAACACACGTCCTATGGTAATACTACCTCCTAGGGTTTGTGTGTCTGGAAAAATTGAATGATGATGAAAGTAGCCTCAATTTTGTTCACAAAAAAATGAATCCTCTGTTGTACTAGATTTCATTTGACCGATGTAAATTTGCCATACACCCTGAATACGCCCGTATTTTTAACTGAATTACATGTTGGTGAACAGAAGTTTTGTTTTCTAAATGTAAAATCTCAGACCCTTCTTTTTATGCTTGATCTGATCTTCATGCCCCTCCAACGAGTCAGAATCGTCTTGATTAGTCATTAGTGATTCCAATGAAAACTAATGTACGTTGAATTAATTGATTGTCGTAGATATTTTTTATGAATTTCAATAGCCTGCAATTTACGCTCAATACTAGGAGATGATATATTGCACTCATCGAATCAGGCTCCTCATGCTCTGATACTGCACGTACTTTTGTAGGTATTTGTTTATATTATTTGTATCGCATGGTATTCTATTACATCAATGGACGCATTATACAGAAGTGAGATAAGCAGGCTCTGTGGATTTTTTCACATATTTGGCGAGAAAAGGCATGAGGCAGGGTACTGGGCAAGGGAGTCAGAAGTCCAAATTACGTGGAGGTAAATGATTTTCAACGTTAGGGACAATGTTGGACACCTAAGACTGTAAAGTGCGACCATTTCTTTAAATTAATATAGAGCAGATACGTGCAGAGAGGTTTAACCCCTTACCTAGCAGTATCAGTGTATTTTAGAATAGTTGTGAAAACTGCTTCGGATCATTGATTTGACAAAATAATTAGTTTAATGATAATTTTTCTGTCCCCGGCATAGTAGAGCGGGGAGGTTGGTTTTGCATTCAGCGTACGATTAGAATTTTTTAGAAGGTTTTGGGCACATGTCCTCCTGAAATTCGGCAAATTTTTAGTATTTCGCGTGCAGTAATAGTATCTCATAGCGTAAGTCATCACAGAGGCTTATGAAATTGCTCCTTCGGTTTCTGTTAGTGTGCTATTAAGATTACTTCTCTGTATTCTCTGAATGTTGCTCTCGTAGTCCATTATTATTGGTGCTATTTTGTCTCTTGTGCACTACAATCTCGAGAATCAAGGTTTCTTCGCTCATAAAGTAAGGAACCACTATCCTATCCGATGACTTAACCAAACAGTGGTAGATGGCGTGTTCATGGACTCCGCAAAAGTGGCCTCTACAGGAAACCCCTCCCAAGGCTGTACCGATATTTCGAAGAAAAATCGGGTAATTTTTTAGGTATTAAGTGAATACGTTGTGATAGCTACTTTGAGAGTAGCTAACGTTTATCGAAACAAATATTATTGTGAATACTTTAAATATTAATTCAGTTAATAAATGATTGTAGTGTTTAATTTAAGTGATGCTCTCTAACTGTAGAAACTTGCTGAAGGTATTTTACTATAGTTGTTGATTGCCAAATAAATATTTGTATATTATTGATCTGACGCTGAAGAGGAGTTATCCTATAACGGGCATTTTTCTCATGCATGTAATTTGTTATATGCTTTTGGAAATAATCATCCTACTGATTTCTTTGTATCCATGTCTCAAAAATCCTGATTATGCTTGCCTCAATTACACTTTACCGATTATTTTGAGAGAATTCCTACTCATCAGATTGAAGAATAAACGGCTGTTCACACATCCGAATTATTGACCAGTGCTTCTGTCTAAACCTCAACATGGATGCGAAATGCCTGCAACTCGATACGGAAGATGATTTTTATGACTGTTATAATTATTTGCTTATCTGCTACGAGCGTACATATAGTGTCTTATAACTTTTAGAGGGATGAAGGTGGGAGCCCCTAGAGACTCGGAGGCTACACGGTAGGCTTAGGTTGCTTGAAAAATTCAGAACTGAAATTTATCGGAGCCACACAGAGAATATTATCATGACTCCTCACTATATGTCTAGGTCTGATAGATGCGATAAAATAAGAGAGGTACTCTGCCGAACAGATAGGTACAAACACTCGTTCTTTCCGCGCACAATAGGCCACCACAATAAAAATTGCATAAATACATACATACATACCAAACACGCCGTTCCCTTCCGGGGTAGGCAAAGTCAAAATGTTTCACTCATTAATACATAATTGTACACCTAACTCTGCTTCAATGATTACCTCCATACTGACCTATCCTTGCAAACCTCTTTTGCCTAAATAATAATCCTAATATTCCTCCTCCTAAGAATTTCCTCAACCACAACTTTCTCGGCCTACCTCTCTCTCACACAATCCATTCTACTCTCTTGTATCTGTTTCGTTATTCGACTCTCATCCATTATCTCAACATGGCCAAACCAACGAAGCACACTCCTTTCATAAATGCCCATTACTGGAGCATCTAACCCACATTCATTTATTACCCACTCATTCCTGACCCTATCCATCCTTCTTTTGCCGCAAAAACTCCTCAGATAACTCATACCCACGACGTTTAGTCTACTCTTATGTTTATCCTCACATACCCATGTTTCACTACCATACAACGAAGTGGGGAGAACTCTAGCACACCGCGATTTTCGCTTCCTTAGACGGGCACTCATTCCTTGATATGCTCCACATGCTACCTACCAATTTCCTTCCAGCATTCACATGTGTCTTTATATCCTCATCTAGTCTTCCATCTTTCGCATACATCTTACCTAAGTACACAAAATCATCCACCTCTTTAATTACTTCACCATTCGCCCCCATCATAGAGTTATTCTCCCCATTCTCCTTATCATTATCTCCTTTTTTCTGTATCGATTGCATGTTCCATAGGTCCTGTCCTAGAACAATAAATTTGTTTTCTATTCTATTCTATTCTATCAAAAACTACTACTTTAGTCTTGCACGCATTTACCTTCAATTCCATTCTCTCCGTTGATTCACAAAACTTATCAAGGAGCTTCTGTAATCCCTTTGACTGTCTGAGATCAAAAAGGCATCATCCGGATACAGAAGAACTCGCACGTTTAAATTTCTAATCAAAACACCATTGTTTTCACTACATGCATCTCTAACACATTTATCCATAAATACATTAAACAGTCATGGTGATCTCCTGATCATGGTGATAGTACGCTCTTCCTCAGATTTGGCAGCAATCATATCCTTGTACGCCTCTTTCTTTTCTCTGACTGCAATTTTCACTTCTTCATTCCACCAAGCATCATCTTTCGTTCTCCCTACCACTCCTTTTCCACATACACTTTCACCACATTCCACAATCACTCCTTTTAAACACTCCCACGCATCATTTACGTTCTCGTTTCTAATATGCTCGTCACATTCTCTCTGCTTCAACGATAGAGCACTCTCAAGCATGCAACCATACCGCATTCTTACCTCGCTGTCTAGCCACCTTTTCACTTTTACCCTCAACTGCTCACGCGCAACATTCTTCCTTGGTACCCACTTTCTGCCCAGATTCACTTCGGAGAGTACCAAATAGTGGTCTGTTCCACATTCAGCACCGCTCATCTCTCGCGTGTCCCACGCTAACTCTATCAATCTCTCATCGTACACAATAAAATCAATCATGCTCTTACATTCACCCCTTTTCCAAGTATACATTTGTATTCTCTCATGCTTAAACATGTATTCGACACAAACAATCCTTTTTCCAAGCACACTCACCAAGTTTTCACCATTATCATTCACTCGGGAGTCACCAAAAGGCCCAACCACTCTTTCAGATGCATCCCGCCTCACACCAACACACCCTTTCATGTCACCTAGTAAAATTATTCTCTCACCAGGATCACATTCATTCAAAACCTCTCTCAATTTTTACCACAACTGATCCTTCACACTGTCACTCTCTCCATCCACTGGTGCATAGCACGCCACCATCACAACTCTCCTAATACCTACTTTCATGCGAACCCAGTGCAGTCTAGGGGATACTAACTCGTACTTCCTTACTAGAAACTTAGCTCTCTCATTAAGAATGAGTCCTGCACCTTGACTGCCGTGTACATTATCCTCAACTCCTGACCACAATGCCAGACTACCGCCATCTAATGTAACAGCTTCCCGCCCCTCACGCTTGGTTTCATATACACACAAAACATCCATTCGTCCCACTTTCATTTCATTCAGCAACTTATGCTCCTTTCCATTAACTCCTCTCACATTCCAAGTACCGGTAGTCCAGTTCGTTTCCAGTCCGTATCCTATTCAGCTTCCGCCGCCCATCGTGGCTTCTGCTGTCCGAGGCAACATTTTGACGTTTAGCAGTAAGTTGTAATAGATTATGCAAAGTTATCAGCCTTCGCAGTACCCGCACCACGTGCACCTTTCCCTGCTAACGGTTACGGCGCTATACCGGTCAGTTTTGGCACATTTTCGCCAGAATGCCACAAGAGAAACCAAAGCATAGTAATACCCTCGGCCCGCTTTCCCTATTCTGCTCAAGCTAGGATCCCTTCTGAAAGGACTACCTTGAGAGCCAGCATACTGTTGCCCGCAACCCACCACTAGGAGGTACATGCGGTGTACTGACACACGGTGTCACAAATAAAAATTGAGCTCCACAAAATACACTCCTATGATTTATGTCACAATTTCATCTTCAAAAACTTCCACCTTTACTCGACTGGTGACCTAATACCCCCTGCCATACGCCCATGCGGCTGCTCGCAGGGTGTCATGTAGATGCAATTATCAGTAACGTCTCCTATGAGACGATATTATCATCTGAATTATGGATAATATAATTATCAAGAAATATTCACTTTCCGTATGCGGCCTATATTTATGTTCATTCTGATATTTTCCCATGTGTAATTTTCACCTTCATACTCAGTTTCGTGGGTTCTTCTTTTAAAAATAGTGTTTCGCTCAGCAGCCGGTCCTTTTCGTCGCCCTCTGCCCGGGACCTCCTCACGGACCTCAATCCCTCACAACCTGGAACCCTGCCAAGCAAGCCCGTGGAAACCCTCACTCACCGCCATCCCTTTCGGAGAAATAAATGTTTTGCCTAACACTTTCCCCGGTCGGCAGACTATGTCATGTCCGGGTGTAGAGAAAGGATCGATTCCTCTTCAGAAATTTCGAGTGTGCGGAAACCTCGAAAGTATGTGAGAGAGCTGGCGCGAGGAGAGGGCTCTGTGGCCGCGAAAAAATAAAATTGGCCGATGCATAGCTCGAGTATTTGAAGTTGACGTGTTAGCATGCGCCCCTACATCCGGTTGCTTCGTGAATGATCCGTGGTCACCTCCGTGCTGAGTGCATGCAAACATTTATTGTTTCGAGTTATTTCGTATTTCTCACGGAACATCGCTCTTCGATTGTTGTCGGAGGAAAATGACTCGAATGAACTAACTGATTTCAAATTCCGTTTTGATCATCCGCCACTGTATTGCTTCGCCTCAAACGTTTTAAAGTAGTTTGAGCGAAATATCATTTTACTTAGGAATCAATGAATTTGGTCTCATTTTAAAGAAAAGTATCTCACCCTTCTAATGACACAAAAAATTTAACTCCTTACCGCATTACTTTCGGAGATATTTTCCAATAAATACCAGCCCTTTTACATGGGAAACGGTACGTTTTTGCACTCCAGAGAGAGATTATTTACCAAATGAGGTATTTCTAACACTTTTATGTCGTAAAAAAAACTAAAAGCGTGCAGTTCGTATTTTTATCAACTATGTTTGAAAGTAAATCAAATTGTTACCGTAATTTGTTCCTGGGTATCACATAAAAAAACCTTCCGTTTTGAAGGAGTTTCAAACGCACCACGCGAAAAAAATGAGTCAAGTTAAAGACTTATTTAGATATTTTCATTTCATTGCTCACCATTTCTGTCTTTAAAAACAATATTATTGCACCATTAATTATGCAACATTTGATTTGTGTGTCCTACAGCTGGTGAAATTAAAACGTAAAATTCGAATATGGTCTCTATAGTGATTAGGGAACTATCTCGCTCGGACTACCTTAACCGATTCTACTTTTTAAAAGCAGTGCATGAAAATGATTTTTGTATATTTTTTAAATTGCTTGAATTATCAATTGTATGTCAGCTCATAGTCGGAAATGAAATAATTTTCGCAGCAAAATAGTGTACCCTTAATGTATACTAAGGTGCAAAAACCTTTCCGTACTTGATATTTATTACTTCTAACTTTTATTCGATTAGGTTTCTTACCTTTCCATGTTAAGTAAAAGAGTTCAGTAGAATAAAAAAAGCCCTCTTTTGTGTTTTAAGCTATATAAGTAATCGTAAATACCCGTTTAGAATTCAGAAAGTGTACTGGAAACTGATCTTTGAACATAAAAAAGCTGTTTCTTGTTTAACTTTGAAATGTCTAATTACGACGAGAAAAACTTTCATTTGTTTATTTGTTAGATTTGACATTGTTTGCATTAATTATTATATTCACAATATTGTCCGACTGAAATTTATCAAGAATTTCTATATTTTTTACGATAATGAGCAGTTGAAAAAACTCTCTGGGGAAAAATTCCCAAATTAATTTTACAGCTATATCGCCTGTCTATGCTTAGCCTTTGAATGTGTTAGTTACTTTTCATTCCCATTACAAACCTCGATTGTCAAATTATGTGCCCTCATCTTCTTTAAGTTTGATATACGCTTAATCTTCGTACGTTACGTTTCTATATTTATTATTATTTCTTCGAAGGATGCTTGAATAATCTAAATTTTCATGAAATTTTCCGCTGTTGATACTTTATACCATTAATTGAGGAATTGGCGCTACTTAAAATCATCTACCAGATTTGCCAGTGCAAAAAGCTGGTCACTACAGCCTCTCCCTGACATAAACCCACACTGCACTCCCCATGTTCTGTCGGAAGTAATGTTACTCACTCTTTCGGTTAATATTTTACTGAACACTTTTCCCGGGATACTCAATATACTAATGGCCCGATAATTACTACATTCGGTCTTTCCTCCCTTCCCTTTGTGCAACGGAACGATGTTAGCATTCTTCCAAGCCGATGGGACAACAGAAACCTGTAAGCATAAGTTGTATAGTTCACGCAGCCTAAAAATTAGTAATTTACACCCAAACTTGAACATTTCACTGGATATCCCATCTATGCCTGCAGCCGTCCCACTTTTCATTATTCACGCAGCCGTTGTGACCTCTTCCTCACTGATATCGTTTTCCATCATCACATTCTCACATTCCACTTCACAAGACTCATCCTCAATGCCTGCAATATTATTGTACAATTCTTCAAAATACTCCCTCCAGCAGTCCCTGATATTGCTCTCGTCCCACATGATCTCTCCAATTTTGTGAATTTCTGATAATCTTGTATATAGTCATGAGGAGAAATGTAAAAGTTAAGCTAACGATTTAGATACGGGATTCATATGCGGCACAGCATTAATTAAACTAGGTTTTGTGCAGCGTATAATATGAAGGTCCTCACTTGGAAAAGAAAAAAAGAGATGCTACTTCGCTCTGGTTAGGCCACATCTCGAATACGTCGCGAGGATTTGGGACCCTCGTCATAAAGATTTTACCAAATTAACTTGTACATTACAAAAAAAGCTGCACGCTTTGTTAAAAACTGCTACAGGCGAACATATAGTGTTTCAACTTTTAGAGGGATGAAGGTGGGAGTCCCTGTATATTATATTGCATAACCTTGTCAGAATGAATTATTAAAGATTTAACCAAAAGATTTAATAACATACTAATAATAGCTGCACGCTTCGTTAAAACTGCGTTAAGATAACATATAGTGTTTCACAACTCTTAGCGGGATTAATGTTGGGAGCCCCTAGAGAATCTTAGGCTGAACTCTAAGCTTAGGTTGCTAGAAATTTAGAACTATTGAGTTTCAGAGCGACACAAGAGGATTTTTACATAACGCATCACTACATCTCTATGTCAGACAGAAGCGATAAAATAAGAGAGATACATTGCCGAAGAGATAGGTACAAAAACTCGTTCTTTCTGCGAACAATAAGCGACCACAATAAAACTGAGATCTACTAAATACACTCCCATAATAAACTTCACCATTTCACCTCCAAAAACCTTATCTCTTACATCTTCACACGGTTAGTGTCCTAACACCCCCTGTCACACGCCCGTGTTGCGGCTCGCAGGGCAGTATGTCGATGTAGAATGAAAAGAAAGGAGGTGCTAGCTACAATTTATGTTTGCAAAAACTTTGATTTAACTGAGGTTGCAATCAATCCTGTTTATACTTTTAAATTCCGAATTTCAACGTAAAAAACTGTCGACAATCATGAAATGTAGGTACTTAATCAAGCCCGTGGTCTCTCAGTGGAAAGCAATTATATTTTTTTATTGTATCTTGGCGATTGTTTTTCGATTTTCATAATCTTGAAATATGTATGTTTTTCCACAAAACCTAAAAACACTATATAATTAGTAATTATGAAGTTCTTTATCTCCTGTGGGTAAACTCAATCCCTGGGGTTATTGCAGTGACACAAACATGGCCATTTTCACTATTTATTGCAGAACGTACAACCAGTTAGGCTGTAATGACATCATGAAGTATACTGAGGTATATTAGCTCAGAGGACATGTACATAAATCATTACTTGACCTCCCAATCCTTAAGGACACATCGGTTTTCCTCTCAATAGTAGACCCTCAACCCCCTTGCCATCCTCCTCTCGACCCATCCTACCTATTTACCCGCACTATTTCCACCCAGGCTTACAGACTTGCCTAAAAACTGATAGACCTCAAGTGTACAGTGATGTGATGTGACCTTAGTGATGGCGTAACAGCCGAAACATTCTGCAATGCAATGCATTCTGTAATAAATTGTGTAAGTGACCAAGTTTGCGTAATTGCGCTGTCATTCTTCCACCATGTGAGACCATCAATATTTGACTTTATCCCTGGGGTTACGGTTGGTCTCAACAACCCTCGAGTTGTTGATACCAATACGATTCGAGGGTTGTTGAGACCTCTCGTGTGTTTTCGCCCCAGAGTCTGGTTTCCCGTGTATGCCCTGTTTCTCGCCCGCATCCACCGACGTTCCTAACAGAACTCCAATCTCTCTTTCTGCAACCGGGCGTGTTGTTTCCGTCTCTGTCTACAAATTAATGAGGGCTCAGTGTTTGTTTATCCCGTGCGTAACCACGGGAATGTTTGCATTGATTTCCTTGTTTGGTGCCATACAATTACGCGAAGTGAAAGGTATCCTCTGCATAATTTTAAGCTTTCAGAAAAATCAACTCAGTCACTGAAATTACTAAGTGGTCAACGCACGTGTGCGTCAATAGTAGATTCTGTGGAAGGATGCTGGATTGATTAAGGTGCGGCGATGATGGTGTTCACATGACGCATGTATTAAGATACCAGTAGCCAGTGAACTAAGGCATCAAAGTGAGATGTAACCCTACCCATTTAACATTTAATTCTATTTCTTGTATTACTCCAGCTCGTCAATTTGACAGTAAAGTGATCAAAATGCAGTTGGTGACTGTAAAATGTTTAATTAGAAGATTTACTAGGCTGAGGTTAAAAAGCTGAACATGATTAAGTTGGAATAATGGTTATATCATAGTTTTGGATTGATGGTATCGCAATACTTATATCAATTGGGTTATCAACGCTTAGAGCAATAGTGACACATTAGTTTAAACGGAATTTAAAATTTGTTCAATAGGGAAAAAACTAAAGTCTAAGAGGATGTTCCGTGGGGAATACGAAGTAACTCAAAATAATAGCATTACGGAATTTTAGTGATACTTCCTGAGATCATCATCTTAACCTTAGTGATTTCTAGAACTCGAAAATAGTTTTAGAATTTAATATGTGCGAAGAATATGTTATTTATAGCTGCTAAATGATAACTTTAAACATGGCATCCCTCAATTAATCCGTGACATCATTTATTAACATCCCTGGATATTCCCCGCCGTAATATCTGATTCGCGCTACGTGTCCGAAGTGCCTGCCGCCTTGGGCTCAGGTAAGTGACGTCAATGGTGTAGCTCTCTTCGCTGGTGTCTTTGCTATTTCAACGTTTTTTCTATGATTAAACGTTAATATGCATTTTAAATCACAGAAAAGTATATTTTTCATAATTTTCAGTCGATTTTCCACAAATTTGTAAAGTTTTTTATAGAAAAAATAATACCAACGCCTTGTTGTTAAGGAACTATGCTTGTTGCTACTGGATCAGAGCCAATAAGTTTTATGATGCCATTGAATTTTTTCATCAAAAATTGAGAAATGCGTACCTACCTTTGTTTTTTAACTTCCAAGTTAGATAGTAATTTCGCACTATCGACTATATTTTCTGTTTACTTTTAAATTTTCAGTGCCATCATTCACCGAACTGAAACAGATTTCCCGGATTGTGAAAATATTTTGCGTTTGTTTCTTAATCAGTGGAAAATTAAGCCTCTTAGTGATGATTAATATTTTTATTTCATTTTGATCTAACTGTCCTTCTGGTAGTACGTTTTACGTATTTACAATATTTATTTTCGCACGTATATGTACTAAGGATTTACGAACTCCATTTAAAAATGAGAATTCTTCATATGTGATACTTTGTCCTCATAAAATGGAAGTCCTGGACTTGGGATACCTTTAATGGCCTTGAGAAACTTCATGATACTCAATGTTAAGACGAAATTACCAATATTCTCTCGTGTGTAGAAAATATAATGCACAAAGACAACAATGGATGTGTTGCTCTTGGAACGTTTGAACATAATCTCGACGTATTGAAAAGATTTTTGGACTTAGGATTTAATCAAAATTAAATTAAATTTTTTCACACAGCTTTTCAGGGAAGATCTCAGTCCTGGTGGACTTTTACTCACTAAATTTTCTACGAATTTCGTGCCGTACGTTTTCTTAGGTTAAGTGCCAGTCGCGATTGACCATCATCCACCCAAGTGAAGCCACTTACAGAGGCCGGAGAGGAAAGAGGTATGAGTGGTGATGTTGAGGGTCGAATACTCAACTGCGATTCGCAATGAAAATGTTTTTGGAAAAAATGCGACATTTTTCATCATTGAAAGCAATTCATTTTGTTGGTTCAAAAAAATATTTAAATTTTTCATTAATTCCGTTTACATGTATATAATATTGTGGCAAAAAAATTCCTTTAAATATTTTTCTGCTGAAAATGAGCGAGCATATTTTTCGTTTTTTAAAACAATGACATTGTTGAAAAGAGCAAGCATCGTCAAATATTTACGCAAGGTTTATTTTAGTAAATTAAACAACTCTTTTGACATCGGCTTTGCGTGAAAACCTCAAGTTTACTAAAATCCCTCATTTTTATTAGTAATCATTAGTTTAAAATTGTAAAGTGTGGAATCAGTTGCGACAATACGATTCCTGATCCAATTGCTATGTTTACAAATATTCAAAATTGGGGGAAAATGTCATTTGAAATGATTGCAATTGATTAATTTTTTAAACTTTTTTATCTCTTCTCTTACATTTTCTATTACGATGGGCAAAGTAAGTATCAATTTTAACCATAAACGATATTTATCAATCGTTCATTTGATTTTAGAGTCATATTGAATGAAATTTGCGTCTTATACGTTGCACGGTGCCGAAAGTTATTTTTACAGGCAGGTGTTAGGGCGTTTGTTTAGAGATTCGGTTGTGGAATGTGATGAAAAGGACGAGTTGTGTCTGCTATATAGACCGGTTTGCTGAATTAATTGGGCAGGCTTAAAAAGAGGAAGGGTAGACCTGGCGAATTGCGCCTAAAAGTCCTCAGAAACGACCCTATCTGACGGATGGACTAGTACCCTCCGGCATTCCAAATCAGGCCGTGGTACATGGTAAGCCATCTCTATGGCTACCAATTCATTCTTTCATATCTTGTAATCGCATCTGCTATAAATCCGTGATTGCCGGAGTTCCCGCCACTTCTTACAATTATTTCTGTAGCCATTTATTGCCAAGTTTTCGTTTTGAATCATGCCTTTTTTACTGCCTCCTTCAATACTACGCTCTCCTAAATATTTTAAATCTTATTTCCTTGAAACGTGTCTCTTATTGTCATTAAAAATTATCACAAATTAATTTTTGTTTTTTAAATGAATCTATATATCCTTAATTCGTTGCTCAACAAAAGTTGTCAGCCATGAATAATTGGCATTGTTTTCTGATTTTTAATCAAAATTATCTTTTCTTTTCTTTGCTGATTTACTTAGGGAATTTCAATGAGCTGTTTGTTAGTGACATGTTCAAGCGTAAGTTAGTAAATTACGCTGAGGAAGGTCGTCGTGTATGCAATTGTCTCGTCTTGTCGATGCGATAGTTGTTTCACTAATACTTACTTTGTGCCTAAGGTGTATGCTAATTAGAGATGATTTTTTGAGCTGGGTTGTACGTTGCTCGATATATTTTATCATTTGAGTAGGGTATGGCTGAGTTAGTTTTCTGTAGAGAAGGGTATATTCCAAAGAATCAACTGGATGCACCGCTGCTCTATCAGGAGATGCTATTATTGATGGAGCCATTTGGATATGGAGGTGATTTTTGTGTAGATAGGATTGGAGGAGGGCGGATACATTAAGCTAATAAAAACTGTTAAAAAATCTACCAGCAACAATCATCCTAGACTTAAGGATTTAAAAGCTTACCCTTACTCACTACCAAATAACTCAATAACTTAATACCCTGATTAATGACACCAGTCAGGAGACCTAATCATCCCAGTACATACTTATTGAAAGTCATTCTTTTTTATCATTTAAGCATAAACTCCGCAGTTTTAAGGGTTACCTTCTGGCATTTGGTAGACATTTTGAAATGAGAAGGAAAGACTTGTTGTTCCACTTAACTTTATCAATTCATGAGTTAAATTTATCAACATCATCATCAGATGGTGATGGCATTAACGTTGGAACTTTGGTCGTGTGTTAACTCTGCAAGGCTTGTATGTACGTGGAATAACAACGTTATCCTTTTCATTGAATCAACTGTATCGGATAATCGCAGGTACGACTACGCGGAATTAGAACAGAGTTGAATTTCCCTGGAGTTCCCCATTGGCGACCCAGTTCTCTTTGTCTTCAATTATTACCAATAATCTTCATTTCTTATCACCATGAATTTGAATAATATTTGGGAATATCCGTGAAAGATTTTCCGGCAAACAATACGTATGACGGATACTGTAACAACTTAATTTTCTTTCTTATATGGATGAGTATTATATTGAATAAGTTGATCGACTTTTGTTAATAATCCGCTGTGAATGTGGTATGCTTTCATTTATTTTTAAAGAAAGATGACCTCTCCGATTGTCAATTTATCATTTCATTATTTCCTTCATTGTGACTTGTCCACTTATTTATTTTTTTGAAGAGACGCAGTAATTAAAATCCTCTGTGTTACTGTGATCTCTTATAATCTAGCGATGGACTGCGTGCGGAAGGACTCGAAAATGGGAATTAGTGCGTCGGAAAATAAAGAGTTCGTTATCCCGCCGAGGACAATGCTCGTCCTTCTAATGAGGAGGATTGTTTGATTTGAACTAAAAATATTCTCTGATGATCGGATCCGCATTTCGCATGTTCATTATTCCGAGCGAGGCAAGAGTGTAATCGGTTGTGTTGCGATTTCTATTTTCTCGTCTTTCCCGTAATTAATTCCATGTCGCCGATTCTCTCAATTTTTGACATTTTATTTTTGCATGCTCTTTCGAGGAGTCGAGTTCAAAATATTTTCTGTAGCTACAAGAGTTATTGCTTAGCTGGATCGTTATAGACCCCTTAATTCTTATTTCGCCTTGTATTATTTTCTGTCAGCGTTTCATTTGATTTAAAATGCTATATCTGGAGTGCTGGAGGGAAGTTTATGTATGGAGATGGAAGAATTATTTTACCCAATTTTTCACTTTATTATACCTACAACATTGTATTGGGTTTCTTTGCATTTTATAATCGCCAGGTTTTAATATTCATGAAATCATGGTAGATATAACAGTATCTTTTTCGTAACTATTTCTATGGTCTGAAAGTTAGGGAGTTGAGTGGAGGACAGCGTTTATTCGTCAAATTTTTGGATTTATTTGTCGAGCGTGATGTAATTTCGTTCCACGAACATGTTCATGAGAAAGTATAACTGGTTGCGTATTTAATTGTGGTGTAGATTTGCTTTTCATTAAAAATTTTCTAATTCTGTGCTCGGTTTTCTATCTATTTTTCCTAAATGTCCAAAACAAAAAACTCCAGACTGTCATACTACTGTAGCTAATGACATAAGCTAACATGTTCATGAGAAAGTATAACTGGTTGCGTATTTAATTGTGGTGTAGATGTGCTTTTAATTAAAAATTTTCTAATTCTGTGCTCGGTTTTCTATCTATTTTTCCTAAATGTCCAAAAAAAAAACTCCAGACTGTCATACTACTGTAGCTAATGACATAAGCTAACATGTTCATGAGAAAGTATTACTGGTTGCGTATTTACTCGTGGTGTTGATGTGCTTTTCATTATAAATTTTCTAATTCTGCGCTCGGTTTTCTATCTATTCTTCCTAAACGTCCAACAAAAAAACTCTAGACTGTCATACTGCTGTAGCTAATGACATAACCTGTTCTTCATGGGGCGTAATGATGACTGTGATGGCTCTTATATTAATGATTGATGGGAATGCGTAGGAATTTCGTATGCCATTAGGATGTATTACATCATTATGGAACGATACGCTTGTTATTGTTGACAAGAGTAGGATTATAGTGAATTTAAAAAAAATGTTGTTATTCTGATGATTATTACCTTTGAAACATACCGTGTTGCTTTTTTTCAAGATATTCATTTTCATAGGAGGCGGTGACGGTTTGAAAATGGTGAATATTTTCTTTAAATCTTTTTTTATTCTTAGATTGTCGAATTGACATGTTTAGTGAGGAACTTTTGGTAAGTATTTCAAATGAAGGAAGAGTTTGCACGAAACTGTTGATGTTTCTGTTTATGCCTATTTCATATGAAAAAGTTGTATTCTTGTTTGAAAAATAATGAGAATAAGCTTCCCAATATTGAAAATTTTTAAACAAATTGTCCAATCAAAACATTAGTCTCAAAATGAGCTCTGCTGGTAATAGGAAATTTATTTTGTTCGGTGAGGAAATGTTATTTGTGGAAACAAGGCCTATTAATCTTACTGATCTCACAGAATATGTTTTTCTAGGAGCGTATTGTGGAATTACCTCTGCACATGTACTTGTGTCAGCATCGAAAGAATTGTTACATTTTTCAAAAACGCAGAACTCATGGTTTAATGAGAAAATTCTAATTTTCATAGATACGATTGAGTATGCATCAGTTCGCAAATGAGCTTCTCTAAAATTTGAATTGTCTGAATTGAAGTCTTCTCGAAAATTGAAATTACCCAACTGCGAACCGTTCCGGTCATTGCACCCGGAAGTGAAGTGAGCGACGCAAGTGCAGAAGGGGAAAATTGGTGCGGACTTAAATCCATAATCTTATATTCGCATAGACGAAACTTTTGCATTTTCTGAATGCGCTCATCATATCCATTTTTTTCGTTAAATGAAATGAAAGATAGGATTAGATGGAACTTCAAGGAATAGAAGGACAAGAGAATATTGGAACCATAAAAATGAGAAAAAAAAGCGAAGATAATGCACTTAGCAATGACGCTATTGAAAAAGTTTGATCAGAAAATCATCAACCTCAAATTATCAGGTTATTATATGCAAAAGTGGGTATCCTTATTTTTACGGACTTGCATAAATTTATGGTGGCGATGGATACTTAATTTTATGAAAAAAATACTGTGGCATTAAAAAAATCACTGAATTAGTAAGAAAAATAGTCCTAAAATTTTGTACCGAGGTTCTACAATTACTATGGGAAAAATTGTTTACACATTGAAGCACCCATTCTTATTAATAGTGTACATGAAAGTCTTCATAATATTTAAAATATTAGTGGAATTAGATGTATATTAAGAGTGTTTGTAAAGTCAGTATAATAGTCTATTTAAAAAAAAACTTGTGTGCCATATGAAAAACAATCTGTATGAGTATGTATGTGAAATATATGCCCTGCGTCTTGTGTTATGCCATAATTTAATTACCAAGCTGGTATCATCTAGAAGTAACGATCTTATTAATTTGAAATTATTTATAAATTGACCGACATCATAAGTCATGAAAACAAAAGTTGAGTTATGTTGGCGCAACGGAACCTGCTGATGAACGTTAAAAGGTTTGGTGAGACTACTTTGTTAAAGGTTTTCTTCTCATCTGTATTGAAGACAACAATAATGTCACCTGGTGCAGTAGGTGTCACGACAGCAGAGAAATCACTTGGGGAGTAGTTGATGTAAATGCATGCAGACTCGGATCAATTTTAGAAAACGGGAATTCATTTTACGAACTCTCAAATGAAATACGTGGCGGTACCTAGTTAAATCTCCATTCGCAAAATTTGGCATCGCGCCCGTGAGACATGACCCGATGCATTCTCATCTTGCATTTATAATCGTCAATAATTATCGCTTACGAATTCAACCATATGGCATTTTGTAAATAAATGTTTACTCGGTTATTCATTGGTCTGTGGTTCTCAATCTTATTGCTTTTTACGATTCTGTAAATAATTAATATGCAGTCCATTTTGCCCTCTTTTTTTGCACGCATAACCTTTGCACCTAATCAATCATATTGCCCTCCGCGCAGAATAACGGGCTACAATGATAACAATAAGATACCTCCGAAACTTAAATGTTAACTTGGATCTAAAATTCGTTTTATGTGTTGAAAATCGTGAATTATTAATTTTATCTCTCTTCATTTATATCTTCAGAAGCAAAATTTGTAAATGGTTTATGTCAGTTTAATTTTTGGTTGTTTGCATATTTATTTACTTAATGGAGTCGTTAATTACTTTATTAATGTTCAATATCAAGCTCAATGTTAGGTAAAATTTCGATTCCTCAACATTTGTAGTAAAATTTGTATAATTATCTGGCTGTGTGACTCTTTGTTTTGTGTTGCAAAGCCTTGAGGATGTCAATACATTTGGCGAAACGTTGGCTATTAGTTAAATCCATGAATGACCTAATATTCCAGACTCTTATTATTATCTGTATTATATTGGCCGAGAAAGTTATAATTGATTTCAATGATAACGCTCCACAGAGCTTATGCTACTTTTCCGTCGCTAACCTTTGCTATGTTAGGATTTGCTGTTATTTCTTGCGTTACACTTAGCTATAGTCTATTATGGCAAATTTTATATTCCGGGAGCGTTTGCTACCGTTCCGTAAAAATGGCTTATGTTGACATCGATTCAAGGTAGTAATTCATGTTCCGCCTTATCGTTAAAAAGTCAGTGGTAGATAAGCCTTCCCGGAGTGTCTTTTTTTTGGTCCGGAAGGAGGTAATGAATTTTGTTAACGAGCAGCAAAAAAAGTTGGGTTATCTTGGATATTGTCCGATATTTAATTGGATGATGGAGATGGCGTATGCTTTAAGTAATCGATTTGTATAAGTTCGTTAACCTGAAATACATGGCTGTTGTGATTAAACCAGCATCAAATTATTAAGGTCGTTTTCTCACCTATTTCATTATCAACAGTTCTCATGATGCAATTGATTTATCGCGTGTGTATCTTACCATGTTTTGCGTTACTCGAATTTTTACTTGAACAAAACCATGTTGGACGTTAGTATCGATTTTTAGTTAAAAAAAAAGAAAGTCACCTTAGCCTTAGCATTTGCTGAAAATATTTAAAGTACTTTGATAGCAGAGATCCGTCAACTTGGATTCAGGATAAAATACTTCGCTCGGAAGACGCAGTCTACAAGAAACGTCACGAAGCATTACCCTACTCCGCGCTAGTGATGCAGAAATAGTCTTGATAGTTTTCTGTTACCGATATATTTCTTTCGATCCGAAGTATTTTCGTACTCGATACTGTTCAATCGATAAATTCCTCGAAACAGTACTCGTACTGTGATATCAAAACCGTAGGTATCGACTAGAGCACCGATATTCCGTGATAATGGAATGGGAAGCCCAAGAAGATAACCGAAAGTGAAGGACAATCTGTTCTTGTTCAATTTCGTCTCAAACACAATTATAAAATATGAATGCTGAAGGCACCATAAAAATTTGGCTAATGGAGGACAAAGAAATAAGATGAAAACTGGTTGAGAAAGAGATGAGGATGGGTTTGCCTTATACTCAGCCAGCCCTATTCCTGCTCACAGTCAGACCAATGAGGAGGTGTGGGGGGACATGAAAGATATCTTTCCACGTTTTTGAAAATGAGCCGGACAGTTTTTAGTGATGCCGGTCGCTTCAGTTTGAGCAAAGCGTTTACTTTCAAAAGTAGGCGCTTTCATCCCGAAAGCTGGAAATAGACTCTGAATGAAGAAAGAAGGAAGAGACTCCACGAATTTCTATTTTTGGAGTGATTTCGCAGAGGAAAAAATGGAGCCAAAATTTGCGCTTAAATGTATGTTTGTTTTATGTAATTTTATTCTACTACAATCCACATCTACATATTACCCTGCGAGCCGCCATATGGGCGTGTGGCAGGGGGTGACAACAGCCGCATAAAGATGTAAGGGATGAGGTTTCGGGAGGTGAAATGGTGAGGTCTATAGTAAAACATCCTCATCCTATTGTTTTCTTAATGTTCGCCTATGTCTCCAGAATGAAAAACCACCACCTACAGATCTACGAAAAGTGTTATAACCAATAACTTGAAGAAAAAACTAGCTGATCTACACAAAAAGCAATCAAGTCCTTATCAAGGAGTAAAAAGTGAATGTCATGTTTTTTATTTTTCAGAAAATATTCAACGGACATTTTTTACCCGGCAATAGGGAAGATTATATTCATTAGTAAATAATTTGTACTATTTTTCGATTCGATATCTACACCATTGAATGAATGTTTTTATCAACTAATTTGTTGAAATTTTTGTTATTTATCTAATTTGATGTCGATATCCTTGTTTTTATGTTAGTAAACATTTCATACCATACTCATAGCGAGTATATTATTTTTACACTAGGTACTTTACTAGTGACTACCTCCGTAGCTGTTCGCAAATGATGACTTTAGGGTATGGTTAATTATGTTTTGACATGCATTATACATGAAAGCTCCACAGTCGTTATATTTACCAGAAGTTATTGAATGTCATCTGTGGCGTGCTTTTATAAATGGATAGGAGAAAACAGGCGTTGATATGCAAAATATTTTGCAGACAATTATTTAATAACAATAACCTATCGTCAGTGCAAGGTAGGGAATTCATCAATAATATTTGTGGACTGTTCATAATACTTACTTACTACTCGGCGCTACAGCCCTTGTAGTGCCTTGGCCTCTCCGACGATGTTAGCCCAGACATCACGATTCTCGGCATTTGTTCTCCATCTTCTATTTCCCATCTTTCTTAGATCATCCTCTACATCATCCAACCATCTTTTCCGGGGTCTCCCTCTCAATCTTCTACCACCAGGATGACCACGAAATATCTTTTTCAACATCCTATCCTCAGGCATTCTCTCGACATGTCCTAACCACCTTAATCTGTTGCTCTTAATCTGTCTATATTAGGATGTTTGTGGAGTTCCTCGAGTTCTCTGTTTCTTCGTATTTTCCACCGTCCACCTTCCTTTGTTGCACCAAAAATCTGTCTTAGTACTTTCCTTTCCCATCTTTTAAGTAGCTCTTCTTCTGCCGTGGTCATGGTCCACGTTTCTGAACCATGTTTGGCCACAGGTCTAATCACTGTTCGATAAATCTTTGTTTTCAAGTTCCGACTGAGGTTGCGTGACTTGAGCACTTTCAATAAAGCTCAATACGCCCTATTGTGTGCTGCAATCCTGGTTTTTATTTCTTCATGTATTTCAATATCTTTTGTCACCAGCACTCCCAAATACTTAAGTTGTTACATCTCTCATATTTATTTCCATTTAATCCTATAGATTTATCTCGAACATTAGTACTTTTCCTGGAAGAGAACAAGTACTATGTTTTGGCAGAGTTCACTTTTAGCCCAACTTTTCCTGCCTCCATCTCCAATCTCTCCAGTCCTTCCTCGAGATCTTAAAGTCTTCTTGATATCATATTGACATCATCGGCATAGGCTAGATTTTGCGATGAGCTGTTCATAATGAATGCGAGTAATTAGGGCCCAGCCAGAGTTTATTACTTTTATGAATGCCCTTATTCGTTTCTCTTTTTTTACAATTAGTGATCAAAGAAATTAAGTGTAAACTTGATCTTTGATCCCGAGTTAAACTTGCGTAGCTAAACCCTGGTATGGTGATATATCAAATGCTTTTTAATGCTTCCGTTGCTGACATCTCTCGATTGGAGAGTAACGAAGTGGGAGTGTTAGTAATTGAGGAACTAATGGTACGAACTCATCTGCGTCGGCGAGTACCGATTCGCCCTCTCACAGTCTCCAAGTGAACGCATTCGGCGTGCAAGACTAGAGTGCGCGTCTAAAATTCATTCGTGTGCTTTGGCGCTCGCCGAGATTATAGGCGAGGTCGAACATGGCAGTGGACGACGTTAATGATGCGCCGAGTATGTACCCGCTCTTTTCCCCCTGAATTATGCCGTTATAAGTTGTCCTGGCTCGCTTGGATGTACGGGATCGGCAAGTGCTCTGTGCGGAACCCATTTTCTCGTCCTACGAGCATCCACCGCATGAAAACATTCCTGTGGAGCATACTAAGTATTTTCGGATATAGCTCTAAGTTCACCATTCCCTACCCGACATTTTCATCATGCGCATCTATAGCTACTTACTACCTTGCAAGCCACCTCAGGGATGAATGGCAAGGGTTGAGCTATCAGCGGTATGCACATAATATACCTGTAACATTAACCAACACGCATTACACTATTATTATTTCGTATATTTCCGTGAGCAATTGGCCCATGAGGCAATTACAAATTAACACAATAGTTGAGAAAAATAATCACACAACATAATTACATTTAAAAAGAAAGAAAAAAAGCACTTATAAACAAGAACATTGTGTACGGATGGTTAACAGATGTAACTAAATAAGGTTATGCATTGAATTTCATACAGTAAATCGCTATAATTCATTGATCAACCAGAAAAATATGTACATAGCATTACACAATGCAAAGAATTGGAAGTGCAATGATATATAAATATTTAAGGACATTGTAAAATCTTGATCAGTAAGTTTTTCTCTATAGTTATAACATGTAAGATCATCCTTTTGCAGTAGCTTATATACATAGTTTTTAAATTGATTAAGAGTTTTGGCGTGTCTTATTTGAACAGGTCGGGAAATCCAAACTCGAGAGACGGTAATTACAAAGGATTTATTCAAGTGGGAGATGCGGTGCTCAGGGATATGAAAGTCAATTACATGGTTTCTGGTGTATATGTTGTGTAGCTCTGATTTTCTTAGAAACCTGCCGTATAGGTAAGGTGGATTATTATCAGTGGTTAGGATGTGGAAAGCCAAAGTTACTAAAAGGTAGATACGACTATAGGTATGATGCCAATGGTACGGAAGCTATTTGTATCGATCTATACGCAACTACATACGAGGTATGATATTTATGCAGGGATCTTGCGTAACATGGTGTTGGTACTGTATTGCAGATTAAGAAACAAGTATTAGTTAACACATCAACTAATTACGTACACAACCTGTTGACTAACCTACTTCAAAATATCATTACGAGCCATTAATATTCTCTTATCGGTCACGGGAAAAACGGCAGTTTAAACCCACTCGTTCTACAGCCTATTTCACTTACTTTATTCTCTTGATCTAAGCTACCGCAGTTCGTTGGAGTTAGTGATATGATACGTATTGTCGTCAGATAATAGGTAATTTTTTCTCGGGAAATACTGAGTGCCGACTTTAGTTTTGGCTATGTTTAAATTCTACCAATTGAGGTGGCTCCTGGCTCTATAATTTTTATTCGTTTTCGCTCGTTTTTTATCGTTTCCACTACCGATCAGCGAAGTTTGCTGACCGCATATCCTGGGTTCCTGTTCAGTCTTTTCTTCACTGAACTGATTTCAGTAACTTCTTTCATTCGGTGACCCAAAATCTATTAAATCGACAAAGGATTTTGACGTCGTCAAATTAATCTTTGAGTCTGGTAGAGTTCGTCTTGTGAGTCTGGTAGAGCCTGGTGGTTCACTACGGCTCATTCTACGGGTTGATTGAGAATTAGTAGCCCCTGGTATTCTTTAATTCTAGTCTCCACGGTGAGATCTCTCCAAAGGTAGGCTTGGCCTGGCTCGCAAGGGATGCGATAGACAACAGGTGCCTTGTGGCTAAGGCGCAGACGTTGGCTAGGGAGAGCCTAAGCTGGTGTCATACCTTAGAACACTTCATCCATATCATCCCCCGGGTAAGCCTTCGGTATCCCAATTCAATGAAATGTTGCTCCATATGGCTCATATACATATACCATGATATAGCTGGAACAGAAAAGTGTGTAGACTTTCGAAACTTGCTGAAGGTGGGTGCTGAAGATCGAATTAATACAAGATCAAAAACGAGGCTGTGCTCTCAAGAATGCGAGAGGATAAAACCATATGGTAATCACCCTATTAGGAAGCGACCACCCTTGAAATATTACACGGAGGATACTAGGTGAGACAAAACGTCCGCGAAGGAAGCTGAGAGGAATGTGTGCAGGCCAGATAAAACGGAAAATGAAACGATAGAACTTCAAGGACATAATGGAGTTGGCTGGGGACAGGATTGCGGATGGCTGCAGCCAACTGATCTGAGGATTAAATGTAGATGTGGAGGATTCATCGGAAATGCAAGTGTATGCGGTCATTTTTACGCGCATAATAATAAGCTTTTAAGCATTCACCGGTACTGCAAGCTCAGGCGTTATATTTATGCGCATTACTTTGAGCTTTTTCCATCTCATTCCACTCATTTCATTCAGTCCCCGCCATCTGACCGGACATCAACGAATTCCATATCACTCCGATCTTGGAAGAGATTTTGATTTCCAGGTATTTATTCCCCCCCATGTTCTCTGCCATCTGCTAGCATGGTTTTTTTCAAAGTGTTGTTTAGTCTTTCGCTTATCCTTGCTCTTTCCTGGTTAAGGACTCAATGTCAAGGCTTGTTTGGCAATGCCGTTCTCATCAAGTGCTACCTCTCAACGGATTATCGTTGATTTCCCTCTACCTCACATCTTTGAGGCGGCTCGTAAGGTATTAAGCAGATGTGGATTCAATTCTAATGCCTGCGGCCTATCAAAATCTCTTTAGGTACTTGTTTCGACTTATTCTCCTTATCTAATTCCACTTAAGTGGCAGATTGAAACAATATCTGGATTATGTATAGGACATATACTGACGAGTTGAAAATCATATGGTTAATGTGTTGGTTGTATCACAGGCACGAAAGAAGATGGGCTTTCAGTTTGGGTCCTGTAATTTCATTTGATCCTCTCTTCCTGATTGTCCGTCGCATCTTTGATGTGAATTTGATCTCGTTGATACGGTTCTTGGAATTCTACTCAGAGTTTGAGGTTGTGCGGTAAAATCTGATTCATGGATAGATAATGAAACCGCCGACCCAAACCTATTTTGAGACCATCTCCCTAAACACAATTTCCAATTCCATTGATATTTATTTGGCGTGTCAGTGGGAACTAACAGCCACGTCTTTATACCATCCCTAACAGGTGAACTCACTATGCTCAGCCATTTTTCAAGGAAGGCGCAATATGTAAGCGAAAGTCCTCAAATTTGTTGTATCGCGTGATGAAGAGGATAGTTTATAATAATTATACCTGCCGTAATGTATGGTAAATAATTATGTGGGATAAAAACCAATGAAATGTAAGATTTTAGAACAGGAGTCAAACCTCCGATCTTTTGCTTCTTACGGGGCACTGTTGTACGGTGGGTTTTGCATCTTCAGCGGGCTCTGTTTGGTATGAGATATGGTCGTGGCTTCATTATACGCAATGGAAACTTTCTACTGGAGTAAACAGAAAAGGAAATGAGAGCTTATGATAAGAGATTAAGTTTAGAAGATAAGAGGTAATTCAAGTAATTCCCGAATGATATATAAATTACCTCGAGAAAAAAAATCGTTCGGGAGCGGGAATAGAACCACGGAACTTTGGCACTATGGCACTAAGGCTCCCTAATTCTTGAGACTGATACTTTTTCCTCCAAAATTACCACAAGAGTTTGGAAGCCTGGGTAGCGTAGCAGTCTGCACATTGGCCCAACAAGCCAAAGGTCCGTTGTTTCATTCTCAATTTTCCTCGTTGCAATTTCAATGTCAATCCCTCGGTTTTCGTAGAATTTGTTCGTCGTCGGTTTCGGTTTTGTCGTTTTCCTCAGATTTCGTCGGCGTGCCCACGTAACGTCGCTGATAACTGTGCGAAAACCGAGGGGTACGCAACTTCAAAAAAAGTGTACATCGCATTTCCATTTCAGCCATTTATATCCATTTCAAACCATTTCTGTCCATTTCCGACCATTTCTATCCATTTCTGTCCATTTTAATCAATTTCTGTCCATTTATATCCATTTTTATCCATTTCTGTCCATTGCAATCAATTTCTATCCATTTCTATCCATTTCTAACCATTTCTCAGGAAGCGTACACCATTTCTCAGAGCTGCATACCCCTCGGCGAAAACTAAGGGCGACCTGCGCGATCTCTTTTTAAGTGTGGCGTTGTTTCTTGTTGTGTGAGCATCGGTGCCAGACCTCTTTGGACAGTTTTCTTGTGTGACGTGAGTCCACTGACTAGAAACACGATCTTAGTGCCAAAATACCAAGAAGGAAAGTGACTCCAGAAAAGTGCTCTGTTCCCTAGGGTCTTTGTGAAGGTCTAGTTCTCTTCCAGACAATTATACCTCCATCTCTTTCTCCCCTCTTCGCCGTCATCCTTACGCCATACGCCATCCTCCATACATTGGTCTTTTTGTTAATTTTATTTTAATTTATTATTGTTTACAGTATTGAATTCTATGGTTTTTCTCTTTGAAATTATTTTGGGTAGGCGTTAATGAGTGGCTAGAACGAATTAATTAGATTTTCATTGATTCTCATGGGAATAATTGCCTCTCTTTACGTCCGGTCGGATTACGCCGTTTGTTCTAGGACTATTTACTGAAGGAAAACGAGTATGTACTGTACTTAGGCCACACCTCAAATACGCCGCGAGAATTTTGGACCCTGGTCATAAAAATTTAGCCAAATAAATTAATTAAATACAAGGAGAATAGCAACGCGCTTCATTAAAAACTGCTGTGAGCGAACATATAGTGTTGCACAACTGTTAGAGGGGTTTAGGTGGGAGCCCCTAGAGACTCGGAGGCTTCACGCTAGGCGTAGCTTGCTTGAGAAATTCAGAACTGTAATGTTTCAGAGCGACACAGAGAATATTACCATGACACCTCACCACATTTCTAGGTCTGACAGATGCGATAAAATAAGAGAGATACACTGCCGAACAGATAGGTGCAAGAACTCGTTCTTTCCGCGCAAAATAAGCGACCACAATAGATACTGAGCTCCTCCAAATACACTCTCATAGGACATGTCACCATTTCACCTCCAAGAATTTTACATCTTTACACGAATGGTGACCTACCACCCCCTTCCACACGCCCATGCGGCGGCTCGCGGGGTAGTATGTAGATGTAGATTGTCATTATGATATTGTTACTATTGGAAGTGTGAAGCTGAGCTTAGGTTGCTTGAGAAATTCAGAACTGATATTTTTCGGAGCGACACACAGAATATTATCATGACTCTTCCCTACATCTCTTGGTCTGATAGAAGCGATAAAATAAGAGAGATACATTGCATAACAAATCGGTACAAACATTCGTTCTTTCCGCGCACATTAAGCGACCACAGTAAAAACTGAACTCCACTAAATGCACTCCCATAATACACGTAACAATTTCACCTCCCAAAACCGTACATCTTTACCCTGGTGACCTAGCACCCCCTGCCACACGCCCATATGGTGGTTCGCAGGGTAGTATATAGACGTAGATGTACTTAATTTTTCGTATATGCGACAGGCTTGAATACCTTCACAAACCTCTGGATTGATGAGCACTGATGGCAAGTTCCAATCTGGACAGCATCATTCCCGTCAAAGGTGCCGAGTCTACCCTTGGGAATAACTTTGTAATGGCGATAATCTAAAGTGCACGGAGGATAGGGGTGTCAAGGGGTGGCAGAGCGGGGAACACTCGAGTGAGGTCAGGGGCGAGCGCCGCCAGCCTTCTGCGGCCGAGCGCAGCCGCTCCTTCGTACATCGCCCGCACCACAGTCGGCGCTGCATTTGAAACCGAAACCACTCCAAGTGACGTCTGCTCGCCTCCGCCGATCCATTTGTTGACTTTTCCGACGCTCCCGCACCTTCGTCTGTTACCTATTCCATCGCCTGAAGGGGGCGCTTCACAGGTCGGCGGCCCCGGCGATCACAATGGATATCGCCGCGGACGGAGGCGGCTGTGGGCCTCTCACAGCTAGGCGCGGGAAAACAAATGAAAGAGTGTTTACGTCACAGTAACATTGACTGTAAATGTTTGGTTTTATTTGTGAGATCAAATGGATTACTTTTGTAAAAAAATAAGTTGGTTATTATTCATAAATGCTCACTTGTTGGCACTAGTTTCCCTCTGACCACTTATATCATACAAACGTATCCTGCATCCATCGTTGTTATTATTTTATCGAAATAGGTCGAAAAATGTCCCATCACTCAAGTAATGCATCTTACTGTGATTTTATCATAATGTTTGTGTGGATTAAATAATATGATTTTTCTTTAATTCGCCAGACAAAGTTATGTCGGCATTTATGTGTGAATAGCTCCACTGTTCCAACATGCAATAATTAACAGTCGCAGCCTAAATATTCCACCACTGACATTGTGGCTTGAAGAGTGGATAACTATTTCTTTGCCCTCATATTTGTTGAATGGCTCAGTTAAGCCCATTTTCGTTGGATACCGGAGTAGTTTCTCTCAAATAATTGTAGATTTTACTCCAAGTGGCTACAGTATTCCGTATGAATTATATATATTGATAAAAAGAATTTTTTTAGGAAAACAGACAGTTTCCTTAGGCACCGAAAAGGGTTCCATTCTTGATAGGCTTTCCCACTTGTTAGCCGTGGCCGCTGCCGAGGAATTCAATCGGGGTGAAAATTTTGTGGCCAGTCAGCACAAGCCGGCCACAGTAAGCATCCTTACGCCATGGTTTCTCGAGACGTATTCTCATTTGCTGAGTTCCGCACCTCTATATCCACCGCCAAACTATGTAGCCACCCCTAAAAGATTTCGTGTGTCGTAGCGGTTCTTCTCTCCACCTCAATCCACACCCCTACGTTAACGTCCGTATCGTAGGGACTCAAGAGTTCTCCTTCAGGATTCTTCTTTACCAATACGCCAATATCGAATGCAGACCCATCTTTTTTTCCCTTTCGGAGTATTCTCAGTCTTATAAGCATAATTCTCCAGGGTGGCCATCGTCAGGGAAAACCGGGAAAACCTGGAATTATCAGGGAATTTTGAATTTCTGAAAAAGTCAGAGAATTCTAGTAACAGTCCGGGAGAAACTGGGATAGGAAATCCTCGTTATTTTTCTACCATTACGTTTATCGGCCAGTATTTCCCGCCCTTTATTTCAAAAACTGAAACTACAGTCCGTCGCTGACGTGCATGGAATAAACCCCCTCAATTCTTGAAATATTCAGTTGTGAATCTTATTAGTTGTGAATCTTATTAGTTGTGAATCTTAGTTATTTAGTTGTGAATCTGGCGTGCAATGTATCCCTTTTATATACCATTATTGCGATATTTGCGTAGTTGTGTTAAAATTCATTATCACAATGTATTACGCTCAACCCAAGGAAGCCGAGGCTATGTTGTTCGGAAAGTTTTACCTCGTGTTTTATTTTAACTTCCGAAAATCAGGTCGAGAGTTAACTTAGGCACACTAGTTTATAGTAAATACATGCTTGCAGCTCTAAAAATACGAGACGATGATTTGAAAAATTAGAAAATTTAAAGCCGCTGTAGAAGATTTAATGCAAAAGAAAAGAAATATTCCAATAATAGGTGACCTTTTGGCGATTGGTCAGGGAAATTGATAAATCCATCATGGAAAATTCAGGGAAAAATCAGGAAATATAAAATTTGGATATCAGTAGTCACCTTGTTCTCGGTATTAGGCCTGAGAAACGGCTATAGTGATTTCTTTCTGGCTACCATATCCTTCCTCTCTTGCATCCCACATTCCTGCTGTATTTCATAATCGCTTCCGTTTTCTTAACCATTAATCGGTCGCTCTCAAATGAACACGCATACGTTCGCGTTGAATCAATGTGACCCGAAATTGTAAAAATTATTTTTAATGGCTTTAATTACGCAAAATTACGTATATGAATCTGAATTAGGAAAATGCTGCAATTCGAGCAAATACGATTTTTTGTTCCATAATTGTGCTGTAAAAATACCTCAATAAACTTCTTTGATAAGTGACTCTTTAAGTAATGAAGAACTGGGATAGACGCGAGACTCCTTTATTTATTAAATAAATGAAAGTTAAGTGAGAAATGTAAAATTCTAAACGTTAATATAGGATAATTTGCTACAGTAACTTGCTTATTTGTACGCATGCATCCCGCGAGTGGCAAGTATATATGATATTACTCTTTAGCTAGGGTCTCTACTTTCGACATCGGATATTTATTGGCAAAAAACTATTAAACGATAATTTTATTTCTACTTACGTATACTAGAATGCCAATTTTGTGCCTCGTCATGATAGGATAGATGTTTTGAGGCAATGTTGAGCGAAATACTTGGTCTTAGATGCAACGTTGACGCTATCGTGTCGACATCTCAGTTGGCTTGTAACGCTCACGGTCGCGTCGGGTCAAAATCTCACTTCCAACAAAATTGCTAAACCTTTTGGATAAAAACTTTCTGGGTCGATAAAATAGCTCTAAATAGGTGAATGGACGGAAAACCAAAGGAATGCAATGCATAGAAAATATCTTCCAATTAGAAATACCAATTGAGGACGCCTCCAAGCAGTCATTCACTTTCTATTTTACACAACATTCGAAACCCTGTCTTTCTCAATTTACTTTTATATCTCGGTCCTCTATCACGGATGTGTGTGGTTATTCGACTCTTATCCATTGCTTTAACTCGACCAAACCTGGCCTATCCCTTCAACCATTAAGTTAACAACGTCATTTACGTATTTTGTATAATACTGCAATTCAGGGGCGATCCCAGGGGGGGGGGGGGAATAAAGGGCATAATTCCCCTCCCGAAAATTTTGGCTTTTACAAAACAATTTTAACAACTAGGCGCAGCTATCAAATACAACGTTAAACTCTTCGATCACTGTTCTGAAAAGTATAATCGTTATTATTATGCTCATTATTACATAGATATAATGATGTAATAGTTTTATAGTTTTTTAGGATGACTGATAATTGTCATAATTTAACCGTAGTCTCCCCTACCCCCTCCACCTCCCCGAAATAAATTCCTGGGATCGCCCCTGCTGCAATGCGCCTTTTATTTCATTGCGTTCCAACTCCACCGTATCACGCCTGGATTTTTGTAACTTCTTCAGTTGCTCGTTAAGGAGAGGTGTGCAGAAGTTGCAGAGGACACAATGGAAAAGCTCAAGACTTGATACCGCCCCGCTTGCAATCACCTTCACGCCCCGTTAAAGGGGTCACGACGGGAGTGGGGGGGCGAGAGTGACGGTGGTGCGTTTCCCGAAAAGGGACAACTCCCCCCCCCCACTCCCCCTCAAGCAAGGGCTGGCCTTTCAATCGAAGGGGCGGTCCGCTATCGGACTGACCCCGAAATCGGAAGATTTCGTTTCCAGGTCACTGCCGCTCTTCTCTAAGCCGCCGCCTCGGTGGAGATTCGGCAAACGGGTGCCCACTCTTCCCCAACCACTAGCCTCTACCACCCCCACTACTTTCTCAAATACGAGTAGATCTCACCCCCTTCAACTCTTACCTCGCGTTATTGGGAGTGGATATGTGATGGTCGGTCTCCTCAATGCCGCTCCTCTATGAAATCACTCTGAAGACTGAAGGCGAAGGATGCCACGTGAATAATGAGTCATATTATGTACTAGCATAGGTACCCGTTGAAATTCAACGGGGGATGAAAGAAAGGCAGGGCATATACCTAGGTTGTAGGTTTGAGTCACTCATGAAGTGTATTTTTTTCTAGGCAAATCAGCTATAATTTTAGTGTTAATTTTTAATTCAGCAAATGAAAACTGCATTATATTATGTTCACCGAGTATCAACAATCTTTTGCAGTAACATATGGAAAATAAACTGCTGACCATTTGCATTCCAGAGACTTTCCGCATTAATATAACATCGTGGCATTCTCCTGTTTTACATGGGTCCAACTTAAATTAGTCCACTTGAAATGATTTTTGCCAATTTTAGGCAAAAATATCCCTGAAAATATCGTAATCAGCAACATTTCAGTATACGGCCTAAATTTCCATTGTAATACATATCTCAAGATATAAAATTCAGCCGCCATTGTAAAGGTCCCATTTCCCTTCTCAAGCTAAAACTAATTCCACGGTTACCAAGGAAATATCCTATTGTTGGCAGAAGTAAAATTCACGATTTTGATATAAAAACGCGATTTCTAGGGAGCTTTTATTCGTACAAGAAATTGAATGCTAAAATAAACTACAATCTTTGATCCATGTAATGGCGAAAACTATAGCCTTCTGTCTTTAGTAGAACTAATTAAAATATGCGAAAAGATAAACCTCTGCACTTGAACCAAAATGTTTAGACTGGAGTTTTTCAAAACCATATGACACCAGAAGGCCCAATATGCTGCCCTTGGGGCCCAGGGGTCTTCCTTATAGTCCCAATTTCCTTAAAAAAGCAATAATGATCCCATGTGTGAAAATTTCACTAAAATCAGTTCACTCGTTCAATACTTGTAAGGCTCTTAAGAAAGCATTCTTTTGGAACCTTGGGCCCTCTTTGAGCCCCAGCGTGACTACGACCCCATGATTGTTGTACATTCAGTATAGGTATATTGTACGTGTATCTACAACAGGCAACAATTATCTTCCAGGGCCAATTTTTGGCAATGAAAGGGCCCACTTGAGGGCCTTATAAGGCCCCAAGGCCCTTGTTGTACAGCCTATTCGTGAACCAGATATACCAAGTATCTTCCTGCCAAATTTTGTTTCAATCGATTCAGTGGTTTATGAGTGATTGAGTAACAGACAGACGGACATCACTAAATTTTTATATATTAGTAAGATTACCAGAGAAATAAGTGTAGTTCTACATCTACATATTACCCCGCGAGCCGCCGCATCGGCGTGTGGCAGGGGCTGTTAGGTCACCAGCCGTGTAAAGGTGTTAAACGTGTAAAGTAAAACCAGGGTCCCAAATCTATCTACTCCCGCAGGGTAACTACCTCCGGCTCGGCAGGAAGCTTTCTCTTATATACGAGCGTGGACGGTAGCGGGAAAAGGGGAAAGGGAAGGGAAAGTTAGCGAGCCACAACCCCTTCGAGGCCGACACCAATGAGGCGGATTGAGGTCAAAAGGACCGAATGGCCGTAAGGACCAAAGGACCAAAAGGACCTAAGGACCGTAATTGTGGCCTAACCAGAGCGAAGTAGCATCTCCCTTTTACTTTTTCATCAAAGGACCTTCCTATTATACCTACGCTTTACAAAACCTAGTTTCTTTAATGCTGCGCCACATATGTTCTATATGTGTTATCTCCTCGATATATCAGACGTCAGGGTAATTCCAAGATATTTTACTATATCTGAAGATTTTATGTTTACTCCACCCACAGTGTAGGTATGGCATTTTTGTGATGAAAATCCTTATCTTTTAAAGCTCTTATCCTTAAAATAGAAAAAGAATACACTAAATTAATAAATGTAAATTTATAATATTTACTTTCGAGTTAAGACTTCTGAACATTAATACAACGGTAGATATCCGAAAAATATGCTGATTCCCTGTATATATACTGCGCGACTGTACATGGGGGTGATGCGGAGTGTTCAAAAGTGGGGCGGATATGTATCTTATTGGAGCACCACGCAAAGCACACTCGGATGGAAAAAGTGGTTAATGACCAGTTGTCTCATGGAATTAGAAGGAACGCAACAATCGGACGAGTGACAACAATCTGTAGCAATTATTTCTTGGAATCATCATTCGCCAGGCCTATTTTCTTGATTTTAAGGTAGTGCGAGCGAGATGGTTCCCTAATCATAATAGAGACCATATTAGATATATACGTTTTAATTTCACCAACTGAGAGACACACGAATTAAATATTGCATAATTAATGGCGCGATAATATAGTTTTACATGGAAGAAATGGTAAGTAATCAGATGAATATCTAAATAGGTGTTTTACTTGACTCATTTTTTTCACGCTGAACGTTTGAAACGCCATCAAAACGGAAGGTTTATTGTGATTCCGAAGAATTTACTGCGGTGAAAATATGATTAATGTTTAAAAATATTTGAGAAAACGCAAACTAAACGCTGTATTTTTTGACTAGGTGTTAGAAATGCCTCATTTTGTAAATAATGTCTCTCTAGACTGCATTCACTTACCATTTCCGATGTAAAAAGGCCGCTTTTTCCTGGCAAATATCTCGGAAAGTAGTGTAGTACTGGTTTTAATTTTTGGTGTTATTGAAAGATGATATATTTTTCTTTAAAATAAGATCAAATTCATCGATTTCTAGGTAAAATGATATTTCGCTCGAACTACCTTACAGTAGCAGGGTCATCTTGAAGATCGAAGACGCAACTTTGTTACTTATTACGAGCTTGATCCCTTCTTTCTGGCAATCCATGGAATAGTTCGTCCAAAGGTATTACCAAAATCATAATCGTACTAAAGAAATCGGCATCCTCTAGATTATAAGAATAGAAAATAAATTTATTGAATGACTTCATATAAAAAAATTTAAATAGAAAATATTTACTATTTCAAAATTGTTAAATCTCAGCCATTGAAAATAGTGAAGTTTACTCTAAATGAGTATAATAATACATAATAGTAGCCATGCTCATTTAATGTCACTGATTACTTAAAAGAGCCACACCGCAAAAGTTATATAATTGGTGCATGCTTATTATTAGAGAATACAATTGAAAGTGCAAGTAAATTTGTTGTTTTTTGAAATCTTCCCCTGTCTATTTTCGCATTACAACAACTGTAGATGTTTGAAAAATCTGTTAATTCACTATAATTATGCTGCGCGACTGCACTTGGTGGGTGATTTGGGGGTTGTATGAAGATTTGAGGATTTGTGTCTAAGCGAAGCTCCCAACAAACCACACTCGGAAAGAAAAAGTGGTAGATATTTGAAAGAAAAAGTAGTCATGCTCATTTAATGCCATACGCGAAGGGGAGCTTGTGCTCTCTCTACTGCTTCGCGTTAAGCAGCCTTCATTTTGGCAGACTTTTCAGGATAAGGGTATATGATTTTAGTTTCACATGAATAATCATGACGATCAAGACATGGCCGCCAAAACAATCAGATATAAAAAATACACGAGGGGCCACTTCAAGAACCCTGGGAAAGAAGGCCTGGAAAGAGACACAAATAAGCCTCTAATGACTAAGCTGTGTGGTTCAATATATTGAGCACCCTAGAAAGCTACCCTGAGGGTCTCGAAGAATACACGAAAGAGTTTACTGAGGACAGAATGTCGGCGTTAGACATGATATATAATGAAAAATACCATTTTGCGAGCTTCGCTGGAGGCCCCGTTCCCTTCATGTGGCCGTAAAAGTTCTCTCCCATTGAATATCTATTTTACCAATATTGAATTCCGTTATATCTGTTCTTTTTTTCCTCCCATTGGTTGCTTGGGAAAGCGACCGAAATCTGACGTCTTTTGCGTTCCTCCCCTATTACTGTCCAAAACTCCTATTTTTCTCCTCCATCTCCCGCGTTATTCCAACAACCTCCCATCTTTCATCTTCAGTAATACTGTTACCTCTCTTCATATCCTCCATCTACTTCTCTTCTGCCTCCTTTGAATTCTGCCTTCCCTTAGCCCTCACTCCATTTCTTTCCTCCTTCCTCTTCAATCAACTTTCCATATCTTATTTTCATTTGTCTCATCTTCCTGCTCGCCCATATCTTGAAAGCTCTCTCTTGCTCTTATTCCGTCTCCGCCGTAGCAAACTGGGTTTTGGGAGCTAGCTATACATTCTGGTTGGTTGAATGTCCATATATAAAATGGGCATTTTACCATTTTTCCTCTTTTTCTTTGCGAAAGAGTATCCCACGCCAATTCCCTACTTTTCATTGCTGTAATTTTTGCATTATATTGATGTGATACGCCCATCGGGATTGTTTCTTTCTCGATAAATTAAGGTTGTCTTACGACAGTTGCAACAATTTCATCTATCTGAGACTTACTGGTTTTTCAAATCATTGGAGCGTAAAACCTGACCAGGGTATCGATTACGGAACTTGAGAAACGCTAGTTATCTTACGAAAAGGTTCCTATCCTTCGATACGTATGGTCCGACAAGTGATATGCTATTACGGTTTACCCTGAGTAAACGTACGATAAGTAAAGGTACGACAGCGGAGGAGTTATCGTACCATACGATATATTGCCGATAGGATATTAGGCCGATAAGGCTATTATGGTTCTTCATATCGTACGATAACCTCTTATCGATAGCACGATATCCTATGGCCGACTGCGAAGCTGCTGTAGCTGTCGTATCGTACGTTAACGGAGTTCACTTAAGGTTTTAGTTCAAGGAAATAGGAAAATATATTGATGGATAATGCAGTCCAATTAGTATTGTCGTGGAATGCACTTCAAACTGATGTATCTTTGGATGAAATGCGGTGAGAAGTTGAGATACGATGAAGTGATGTGCGTTCTTCCATAAGAATGTACACGAAAAATATGACTTCGCGTAACCAACCAAACACTCGCCATTGTTTACAGTAACCAACATCATTATCAATAGAGTGCGATAGTATTGAAACTGTTACTATTGAGGTTTTCTGCTATTGATTTAGTGGCATTGATACTCCGAAGTTAATCTTCTAAGTTCGTACGTCAAAGACTCAAGGTGAGTTATTTTTTTACTTACGTTACCTTGATCCATGCGGAGCTTGTAGCGCCAATTTCTGCTCTGACATCATTAATGTACTATACCCTCCCGAAGAAAGCCGAAAGTAAGCGTACCATACAGACACTGGAATCGTAATAGCACATTCGACAACCTCTATCGTATCATATGATACGAGACAGCACCGGTATAGGACGTTAACTCTTATCGACGGATGTTCCGTAATAGACACCCTGGTCTTTATGAAGTAAGTTTTTACATTTTGAGGTGTATGAGGTTATTATAAAATACTTATGAAACTCTGAACAAAATAAAAGTTGACGATGCATTGAAAGTGGATGGAAATTGAAGTTGAATTGAAAAATAGCATGTTTATTTTGCATCGGTTATGTGGTTTAAATTTCAGTACGACATTAAAAGACAAATGGTACCAAAACATTTAATTATGGCTCATCATTGAGGTAGAAAACAGGTGACAAATGAACCGAAAAATGTGGTCTTTTCAACACGGTCGTTTACAGCCAAAAGAGTGAAATTTTTCTCTCGTTCTTAGAAGGCGTAAAAACATCAGTCTTTTCGAAATTATTTTTTGAGCATATTTACGAAAAAAATCGAAGAAAGCTTTTCATTTGATGAATTTGTTACTCCAGAGGCGCTGAGCGTTAAGAAAAGATGCTTTTGGTGCGCACCCTGTATCTCATCTTGCACATTCGTGCGGAATTTGTAGCGAATGAGCGTCAATCATGCTGACGTCCTGAAAACCTATTCAAGCCGACTGGACGATAAATAAATCCCGCGTCATTAAATTCAGTGATGCGGTTTTAACGGCCTAGGTGGCGCGGCTAAGCGCCTTTCCCTCCGTGTCCCTTTACTTTTCTTGTCCCCCTGCGGATTCCGAGATAATTATTTTTGGTCGAAATTCCATTTGGAGCGGAGTACTTCAATTTTTCCACCGATCGCTTCGCTTATCCTGGCGGTTATAAAAAAAAATGCAAAAGCCTAACTCGGTTGCTATTCCAAGAGGCCAATGCGGATAAGTTATATTTTTTTATTTCTTTAAATGTGTCAAGTCATCTGAAGTGGGTCGTAAGGGTATTTTTTTTTAAATCGCTCCAAATGGGGATTTAAAAATATTGCTGGATGTGTCGTTGATGAAATGGCTTTCCGCGAATTATTTCTCTTTCAGCACCGAACAGGCCCACCAGTGAAAAATAAATTCGCGAGGATATTTAAACATTGTAAAATATGCGTGAATTACTAAGATGTATTTTAGGATAAAAAATTGGTCACAGTTCTAAGTAAAAACCGCCTCTCGCTCTGTCATCTCTTTCCCTATGTCATTAAAGCGTATTTCTTAATCAAGGTATTTTACTTTCTTTAGATAATTTCGTCGAAAACTTAACACATTTGCTTTGCAATTTTTGGGAGTATGGTGGGTAAGCAACAGTAAACAAGTAACATGCCCGAATGTCACTTCAATGGCCATGCGCTCATTATGTGACCTAACATTGTGGTTCATTTGGCGACTCCGATGAGCTAGACCGCTCCCTTTGTTGAAAACCTCAAGATATTGTCTGAAACTCTTCTGGGTAAAATTAAATAAAATTTGTGATATGCACAGTGACGGTCTAAACTATTTCATTAGTGTACCTAGGTAAATTTCATTTTTCCGCCCATCCCATAAATTAAATTGCCTCTTATTATATCCTGAACCGCGCATAAATTTTGGGTTTCAGAAAAATTTCCTTTTCATCTTGCTCCGTCGTCTTTTCCCTCTATCATTTCGAAATATTTTCGTTTCTTTTCCCGCGAGCATATAGATTTTTAATACAAAATATCACATCCAGCTTCAATTTTAATGAATTGTACGTGCTTGCATTTTTCTAAGGACGCATATACCACAAAGGAAACTTATTTGTTACAGCTGCGACTGGCTCTTCATGAATGTTTTACACGAAAAATGTTTCCAAACAATTATTTCCAAAAATAATGCAAACTCAACTGTGTAGCATATGTCTCGCATTTAAGACCGAACTTTTTACGTAATTTCGCCATTTTATTACGTGAATATGCTGTATATGCATATATATAGCATAGCATAGCATATATAGAGCATAGAGAATATACGTTAATAGGCTCTAGTGGCGCAGGTAGCACGCATTCGAATAACTGCCAATCCGTGAACTCTTTTTGCGATTAGTTCTGAGGAATATTTATTTTCAGAAAGTACATAATGTCCCATATGCAAAGTGCATTTATATTCTATTTCGCCTAAATAAAATAGCGTATAAACCCGGAAATATGAGTATTCTCATCGACATTGGAAAGTCTGTTTATTAAATATCTATATTTGTTTAAAGTTTCGGGACGAATTCCTCCCTAGGTTCCTAATTTTGGAGCGCAAATAGTTTTTAAAAGTTTACAGCACCAAAAAATGCAAAAGTTTAACTCAATCGGCGAATTATTTTTATGGGTGAAGAGACGCAGGAAAACGCTCAGACCTACGCAAATCCATCTTCATGTGTAGTTGACATAGTTGGAGAAAATAATTTTGGAAATGTGTGAATCTACGTATAATATTTTAATCATAGTTTATTTATTTATTGTTTTTAATGTTTACCCAACATATAAATTTAATTACAGGGTAAACAATGAATAATTGAACAAAAAATACAAATATTATTAACATTGGTCATACCTGGTCAATACAGTCAAATGGTTAAATACATTATTTAGTCTACATCTACCACCAGCCACGCCTTTCCCTTCGCACGAGGACGTAAAAATATTCCAAGTCAATGCTCAGTGACTCCCAGCTCACATCTAAGATTTCCGGTCCTATTTCTGTAATAACAATTATCATGTAATCTATGTGAGCGAGACGTGGCTTCAGCAGTCAAAAAACTCGGACTCGGTTTCCCTACCCAGATACCAATTATACCGAAAAGATCGAGAAGGAAAAAGGAGGAGTAGGAGTAGGGGTTGGAATTTATGTTCACTCTTCATTGAGAGTCAAATGTGCTGGCGATCGTATAATACTTAGGAAAACAAGCCTGAGTATATCTCTCTCGAAGTCAGCTGCCCACACTCAAAGTTATTCGTGTCAGTTGTATACAGACCACCAAAAGTGGCCTGCTTGAATTTGAAAATTTTCTTGCCAGTTCGGTCCCTAGGTATGAAAACATCGTAATTATGGGTGACCTCAACATCAACCTTGTAAAAGAAACGGCGAATAAAGATTCTCTCCTTAACTTAGTACAAGGATGCAATTTGAGTATCGTTCCGATGGAGCCTCACGAAGAACACCAGCACTCTATTAGATCTTATCTGTGTTGACGACCTCAGTAAAATTGCATCCTCGGGTCAAACATCGGATCCCCCTCTTTCCTGTCACGATCAAATATTTCTAACCCATAGAATGATGGTTCCATCCTTCCTGCCAAAAATATTAACTTTCAGAGACTTCAAAACATTTGACGAAGAAAAATTCATCACTGACCTCTGCAAGGTTAACTGGTCCTCCGTCAATGAGCAGATTTCTATTGACAACAAAGTCACAACCTTAAATTCCTTGCTCCTAAACACAGTGGACTCGCACGCTCCAATCCGAAGTAAACGTGTCACCCACCCACCGCCACCGTGGCTCACTCCAGAAATTAAGTTAAAAATAAAAGAGAAATATTAGTAGGGCTATGTTTCGGTGTTACAAAGATCCGGGTCTCTTCACCACGTTCAAAACGCTGCGTAACCAAGTGAAGAATATGATACGTAATGCAAAATCTGTACATTTCAAACGGACTCTTAAGTAAAAATTCTGACTACACCACCGTGTGGAAAACCATTCGCAATCTCGGCATTATATCTCCGAAAACCAATAAGAATACTCTAAATATTCATCTGGATGTATTAAATAACCACTTCGTCAAAAGCGAACCGAGAACATCTCTTAAACCCCACACTCCCCCACTATTTAATCAAAAACAGTTTTTCTTCTCTCACGTTCTACCTTCCTCAGTTACTAGCGCATGGAAAGAAATCACATCAAATGCCAAAGGCCATGATATGATCCCCATCTCTTGTATCAGAAAAGCTCTCCCGGTCATACTTCCCTCATTATTGAACATATTTGATGCCTCCCTTCAAACTTCACAGTACCCTGTGATCTGGAAGCACTCATTTATTCATCCAATTCCTAAATGCTCTGAGCGAAACAAACCGGCTGATTTCAGACCAATTGGCATTATATGTGCGTTTGCCAAGATATTCGAACGAATAGTATTTCAGAAACTAAATAGCTATATTTTCGAAAATAACCTATTAAATACCCTGCAGTCTGGCTTTCGTGTTAGCCATAGCACCCAAACGGCGCTTTTGAAAATCACTGAGGACATAAGAGGTGCAATGGACAAGCGTCAAGGGACGATTTTGGTTCTATTTGATTTCTCCAAGGCTTTCGACTCTGTTTGTCATGAATTGCTCCTCTGCAAGCTGAGTGGCTTAAATTTTTCTAAGAGCGTCGTCGACTGGTTCCGGTCATACTTCAACGGTCGCACTCAAGCTGTGGTGGGTGCAAATAATACGCAATCGAATTGGATTCCAAATTGCACCGGTGTTGTCCAGGGCTCAGTTCTCAGCCCACTCCTCTTCTCGTTATTTATAAACGATCTGCCCGATGTCATTAAGCATTGCAACTATCACTTGTATGCCGATGACTTTCAAATATTTCACCACTCACCAGTATCAGATATACCCAATCTCATCCATTTCACTCATCAATGAGGATATCGAGCGAATCATCCGCTGGGCGCAGAATAAAAATTTAGTGCTAAATGAAAGCAAAACAAAAGCAATATTTATCGGGAGCAATCACTTCCTATCCCAAATAAACCTCGAATCTCTGCAAAAATTTCACATTGGAAGTTGTACCATTCCGTATGAAGAAACAGTCAAAAACCTCGGTGCTGCGTTTGATCGTACCCTTAGCTGGAAGCCGCAAACCCAACATGTAAGGCGTAAATGCTTAGGATCTCTACACCAACTAATTAGAGCGAAGGAGATATTACCCCCTGATATACGTTCTATTTTGGTGAAAACATAAGTCCTTCCATATTTTGACTATTGCGCTTCTTTGCTCTCAAACCTTGATGACGGTAATAATAGCCAACTACAGGTCACTATGAATGCAGCTGTTAGATTCATTTGTGATCTAAAAAAATGGGGCCATGTAAGCGACTTTTATACTCGCTTAAACTGGCTCAAATATAAGGAGCGTCGTATCTATCTTTTGATGACTTTGGCTTTCAACATCCTAACCACCGGTAATCCACCCTACTCAAATGACAGGTTTCTAAGAAAATCAGAGCGGCACAACATATCCACCAGAAATCATGTCATTGACCTCCATTTCCCTCAGCACCGCACCTCCCACTTGAATAAATCCGTTGTAGTAACCGCCTCTAGAATTTGGAATTTACTACCTGTTCAAATAAGACACGCCAAAATTATTAATAAATTTAAAAACAACGTATATAAGCTACTGCTAAAGGGTATTCTTTCACGAAAAAACCATTGAGAAAAACTTAATGTTCAAGATTTTACTATGTCTTTAAATATCTGTGTATCATTGAACTTCCTATTCTTTGTATTTCGTAATGCTCTATGTATATATTTTCTGGTTGACTAATGAACTGTATCGATTCACTGTATAAACTTCAATACTTAACCTTATATAGTTAAATCGTTAACCGTTCGCACTCAATGTTCTTGGCTATAAGGGCTTTTTTCTTTCTTTTTAAATGTAATTATTATGTATAATTATTCATCTTTCTCAACTATTTTTAATTCGTCATTGTAATTTGTAATTGCCTCATGGGCCAAATGGCCCACGGAAATAAACGAATTAATAATAATAATTATACATATCGACAACATTACTTCAGTATTTTTGAAGATGCCTCCTTTAAAAATTTGTTTCTATCTTGATACATATTAAGGTCGTTACAATGTTTGTAATATGTAATACACAATCTGGTTATAGGAGAATTTTTACCGTATTCACTATTAACATTCATTACATAAAATGTCATTATATTTCTACCTTTTCTCAATGGAGCATGAAAATTTAATCGACTCAACAACGTGTCACATTCTCCTTTGTTTACTACATCACGTAAAAATGTAAGATCATTCAATATTCTCCGATCAGATAATTTATGGAAATTAAACATTTTCAATAAGTTCTCGTATTTTATATGATTCTCCATGATGGGATAAACGTGATACCGAATATAATACATATATCTTAAAAACCTTTTTTTTTAAGTTAAATGCTAAATGTTTTTCAATGAAAATATGAAATAAACGATTTAATTTATATCTAATTGTTCACTTTATTTTCACTTTGTTGCTGTTTCGCCTATATTTTAGTCTGTTTCTGCCGGCCTTTCAACTAGCATTTGTATATATTCCTCCGTGAGCGTGCTCTACCTGCTCCGTGGAATGTGTAAGGGAGCCGGCCACTTTGGGCCGGCCAATCCGTCTTCTTCTCTTCCCTCGCTGTGCCGACGGATTCATTTCGGGGAACGTCGAAAATGGGGAACGTCAGGAAGGGAAGGAGGGACGGCGCGAGCAGGCAGCGGTTCGTGGTGGAAAGGAGAAAGAGGACCGCCGCTTCGTTCGTTTGGCGGTCCGGAGAGAGCGTGAGCGGCGTGGGAAATGATCCACCCTTCCCTCCTCCTCTCTTGACGCACCCCACCCCCTTTCAACCTTACCCTCTCACAACCCACCCCACGCGCAAAACCGTTCCACGCTTCTGGAAATAACGGCCCGGAGAATGAGAATCGTAAATGCATTAAAAAGAAACCTCTCTCTCTCTCTCTCTCTGTAGGAGGGCGACGGGTTGACGCGTTGAGAGACGAAGACATCGCGTCCGCTCCTGAGGTGCTTCTTTCGCGTCCTCTTCCTCCATTCTTGAGTGGAAAGAGGACACGCCCCTCTCGGAGTGTTCAAATTGAGGAAAATGGATGGGAGTGGGGGCAAGTTGGGTGGGGCTACGTCAAATGGGGCTTCCCACTTTCGTGAGAGCGTGTGAGACGCATGAAATGTAGCTGATTCGATTTATGTGTGGTTTTCCAAATGCGTAGCTGAGTAACAGGTGGGTTTTTGTGTATGTGACCTATATTTTGCAATAAACTTTCCGATTATAATCATCAACTAAATAGTAGGGGTCGACGTTGCAACCAAATTGTCCTAATATCTGCTTCTCATCAGTTGTCAGTAGTTCCTTATCATTACTTCCTGAACACCCTTCAAAAACTGCAGCCACGGCCTCTCCCTGCTTTTCCTTATAGGTATCTTTCCCTCAAAAATATTTGTACATAGGTACATGGTGTACAAGATGTGGAAATGTTTGCATACTAAGAATATACAGAATATTTAGGTCACTTTCTTTCTGGTTTCCCAGCAAGAGGTACAAAAATGTTAAATAAATGACATGTACATACATGCATACATGCCAATTACGCCGTTCCCATTCGGGGTAGGCACAGTCACAAAGTTTCACTTATGAATACATATTTGTACGCCTAACCCTGCTTCAATAATTTCCTCCATACTGACCTATCCTTGCAAACGTCTTTTGTCTCATTTATCCCCATACACTGCTTCATACACGCCCTCCTGTTATTAAGACTCCTAATATTCCTCCTCCTAAGAATTTCCTCAACCACATTCGACCACAAATTTCTCGGCCAACCTCTCCCTCTCGCAGCATTCATTTCACTCTTATATATCTGTTTCGTTATTCGACTCTCATTCATTCTCTCAACTTGACCAAACCATCAAAGCACACACTTTTCATTTATGTCCATTACTGGACCATCTAACCCACATTCATCTGTTACGCACTCATTCCTGACCCTATCCACCCTACTTTTGCCGCAAACAAACACCCCGTTGTAACAAATTTATTGTTTCTTAAAGATGTCCCAGATATTTTATTTTCCTATTCTCCATGTATTTCACGAGGCTTCCCTTTTCTTGATCTCTCTCTTAATTCTCTTGCTTGTATTTACCTACCTCCAGCAATCAGATGTCTGTAGCATCTTTCTCCATATCCACATTCCTGCTTTCTCAAGGCGGTCTTTCCATCTCCCTCTCTTCCCCACATTCTTACTCTGAACTCCATGAAGCAGCTTGTTCCTGATGAAGGTTTTCGCAATTTTTTTCTTATTTGTACACCGTTAAGTCTCCCGGTCTGGATACCTCTCTTACTTTGGAAGGCCTTTCAAGCCTAAGACTAGCAAGCACTTGTCTCAATATTCATGGTAGATTCATCCATGGACATTGGCCACTGTCCATTGAAATACCATTATAAACCAAACATGTATACACGACTCATGTTTTAAGCATTATTTTCAATTAGCCACCTAATTAATATTTTCTTTACGCAAATTACTTTATTATCTATAGAGCTGTGCGAATGTTTCGAAATCGATTCGAATCGACTCGAATCAGGCTTAATTCGATTCGATTCGCTTGCAAATCGGGATGCTTCGAAACCGAATGATTCGAAACATTCGAATTTGATAGATTCGTCTCCAAATCGTTGGATGCATTCAAACATGGCGCTCATTCTAAAAACGGTGCGCCGTCCGTTAAGACGATATTTTCCTCGCGTGATACGAAAATGTAAACGACCTAATGTTACTCTTTGCTATTCCTCTTTGTTGCTTTATTTGCGTATAAGCTTTTGCATTTTATTTAGATTCGAATTCCATTCGCAAGCGAAATTTTAGGGTGATTCGATTCGCTACCAAAATTAAAAAAAAAGTTCGTTTCGATTGGATTGGAATTATCTTTTGGGAGATTCGATTCGGTTCGAGATGAAAATCCCTGAATGGCAATGCATTAGTTATCTAATTTTTTATTTTGGAACAAATATGTCATTATAAGGTAAATATTTTGTGGATGTCGGACTAAACGCCGCCCATCTGCCTTATAGGCTATATAAACATTCCTGAAATGTAAACACAAAATATATATTCTCGACGCATTGAAGTTTTAATGTAATTGTATTATTATTATTGCAATCGTACCTCTCGTGGCTGAAATAAAAGGTGCGAAACCGTTTATTATTAATTGGTTTATTTCGATACCGGTAATTGATATTAGTAGGTTAATCCAGTGAAAATACGCACTTCTTATTTTATAACGTAACTTTTATCGCATGGCCAAAATAAATAACTGTGTATTGCAAATTATCTGTTTCTTGACATAATCGAAAGATTTCTTCTGCACTTATTCTTCGCAACGCATTCTTGCCGCCTTGTCTACTAACCAGCTCTTGATTAGAAGTTCATTAGCGGGCGTTGAATCGTTTCATTTTTCAAGAAATCGAATATGTACCTATTGTTACCAAAATTAGTAATTTGGTCCTTAAGCTAGGAATGGAATCGAGCGTGAGCTTGACCAGCCTTTACAGTTTTACATGGCGAAGTTTACTCACTAATTGGTTCAAGTGCTTTTGGAATGTTTCTGCTAACCAGGCTTTCTGTTTGTTGAGGTTCTATTAAAAGTAGATCTGTTTTTTTTATTTGGAGTATTACTTTGTTTAAACATGTATTTAACAGGTTAAACTCAATACGTCTCTTACCCCTATAGCAAGAAATAGGTACAGATCATTGATCTCTTGGTAATAACCACTACAGTTGATCAAAGTGTAAATGTTGTACGAAACACATTTGCGTCTGGAGACAACGAATATATATATTTTTAAATTAAGCATATATATCCTTGCTTCAAATTATTATAATTCCGGGAATTTTTGTAGTGTGTAAGAGTCATTAGCTCAAATTAACATGATAATGGTCATTGTAAGTTTTTAAGATGTTTTTATTCTGCAAGCCCTTCACCTATTGGGCATGCTGAAAACTATGTTTTTGTCTTAATAATGCTTTGGAACTTAACTTTACCTGAAACGTGTTCACTCTACAGCACAGTTCTTTTGTGCCCTTAAACTAATTGACTTTATTTCTTTGAAGGCTTCCGCGACTCATATACCTGTTAATATTGCTCTTTTCAGGTATTCTCGTCGCGTGTTTAGTTTTTCTGACAACAGTTTCTCCCCTCTTCCTGGGGGCGTCTTTAGGTCCGTTGGACTTTTTGTAATTATTGATTATTACAAAATGTCCAACGGACCTGAAGACGCCCCCAGGAAGAGGGGAGAAACTGTTGTCAGAAAAACTAAACACGCGACGAGAATACCTGAAAAGAGCAATATGAATCGACTTTATTTTGGGATTAACTTAACATGTCGAAGTATTTATTTATAACCCCTAAATTTAATGCTAAGGTTGTCTAAATCTGAACTATATATCTGTTAGCGAACTTATATCTTTCTGCTCGAGTTAGTGCAAATCGGTGGCATTAGTGAAAGTGTCCTGCCAATATCAAAATATTTTTCGGATCTTCATTGCTTACGTTCTAATGCGTTATTCCTCCAGCATCATAAGAGAAAATAGCCCAATGCCTGAATGGTCTCTTCAATTGCATTATATCGCATGACATCCGTTTAGAAATGACTTCACATTCCGAGGGCCAAGCTTCGAATCCCGATCTTTGGCGGAGACATTGTGGGAGAATATTTATACCAATGGGCTCCAGTTCGGACCAATGGTAGCTTTATTTTCCTTAACTCCAGTGTTATTATCCTTATCAACTATTCAAAGATTATTTCACTAGTATCACCGCCGAAGATCCCAATGAACCAACGCACCATATTAAACAAGTCGATACCTTAATCTCATTCAACGGTTGCAACTTCTACTTTAAACACATTACTCCTGATCTCTTGATCAGGACCCTCCGTGGCTGTAAATCGAACTCCTTGGGCATCGACGAATTTCAATCGACTTCATGATTAAAGCTGGAGACGTCTTGGTTCCCGCCATCCTCAAACTCTTCAATCGCTCCCTATCCGAATCTGTCTTCCATTCAGTCTGGAAGTCAGCATTGGTCTTATCTATAAAATAAATTCGAGAAATCCCACGTGGTAGCGTGTTCCTCTTCCGTTCCGAGGGTCGCCGGTACGAGACTAAGGGACAGGTGATTCGGGTCTCCCCGCAAGGGCTAAAAACCCCCCACTTGGTCTCAAGCCTTCGCTTATAACGTAGTGGGAAGTAATGGGAAAAAGGATAATGGGAAGGGAAGGTTTGCGAACCACAACCCCTGCGAGGCCGACACCATGAGGCGCATTGACGTCAAAAGGACGACAATGGGCCTCCGCCTCCCCGCAGTCCTCGTATCTGTTGGGTTCCCCCAATAACGTCACACGAGTCCCCTTGCAGTCTCGCTTTTGAGAAAACTTACCGCACATCTTATGAGAACCGGAGGAGCATGTTGCTCAAAAAATTGGGATTAGGTATCCCCCGACTCCCTTAAACGGTCGGTGTCGTGCGGAGTCTGCCGTAGTACTTCATTGTCTAGGGACCCTCCGGACCAATGGATGGTCAAAACGGACCAATTTTTGTAAAAAAATTGGGTCCTTCGCCTCGGTACCCCCTGCCGACCGATAGACTAAGTGACAGAAAAAAATTGTCCTGGCTGGTGGTTACCAACTTCTGCACGCTACCCGAACTGACACCACTGCTGAGAGGCAGAAGGCATTGCTGGCGGAGATCAAGGAGAGAGGTCCGGTGGACCAAGAGAAACACTTCGGGTGAGAATGAAGTTCACAGAATTGGCTGCAATGTGGAAGGTAAACGGGGAAACCACCACGTTAGTCTCCTTAGAAGATGCAGCCCTGCATCCTTACTATAATTGACACGATGGCGGTCCTTCCGGTGAAATCTTCCGGAGGTAAAATAACCCCCTCCCGGATCTCCTAACAGATGTACCCCTGCCATATGTCCTCACCCGGAGATCCGGGAGACTTAGTGAACTCTGTGGGACTACTGAAGAAGAACAGCCAGGTGGGGACTAATGGGAAGGGTGCATTAGTCAGCAAGGACAAGGGCAGGATAGGAAAATGGAACATGAGATCTTCAGGGGTGAGCGTGAAACTTGAAAATGTGAAGGAATAAGACGGAAAGGCTAGGGGTGGATATACTGGGATTCAGCGAGATCAAGTGGGTACTTGAGATTAGTTTGTTACTATCAGATCTTAGTTTTATAGAGAGAAATATTGTGTTGAATGCCGATCAGAGTTCTGATCTAATAGGGTTCAAAAGTCTATTTATAGAAGAAATCATCTGGAGAGAATATTGAAGAATTTAAGCAAAAAAGCCCGTGAGCTTGGTAATACCCTAGTTAAAAACCTATTTATACCCTATTTAAAGGTGAGTCAGTTGAAATAGTTTCTTAGGAGAAAAAGTAATGCTATTAAAATCGTTCAAACAATTATTCCACAAGCCATAAATCAAAAGCTCTGCCTGGGATGCGGGTGCGAGTGCGGGAAGTATTGGCAATCGGAGAAAAGCCTTTTACTGGAGCGATATATATCGAGTGATATATTCAGTAGACGACCTTAGGATTACTGGTGTAGGCATCTTACTGAAGAAAGAATGAAGCAGGAGAGAGAAGTCAAGCTGGCAGTATAGAGAGAGATTTCTGATGGTGAAGCTAGAAGGAGAGCCTACTGACTCCGTGATAGTGCAGGTCTACATGCTGTAACACAACGCGGGCCTCCATATTCTTTTCCCACCGCGTGGGAGAAATAACAATTAAAACCCACCATGTTTAACTTTTCGCGGTGAAACAATAGGGAAACGGAGGGCAGAGCCAAAGCCGACAATGAAGAATTGGGGAAGGGGACGAATAGAAAAGCACTAGCGGGGGATTGACAGCAGAGTTCTTGAAGGGAACGGACGTGTGGTGGTGGTTCTGTGCCATATTCCGGAGGAAACGGACATTCAGCCGCGATACTGGATACTGGATACGCGATAGTTAGAAGGAGCAACGATTACTGGACACAATGAACCGTAGAATAATCAGGCTTCGATAAACCTTCAACCAAAATAAAAGTTGTTAATCTATCCCACACAACAACACCAAAATAAACTTTGCCCACAGTTATGTTCATCAAACATAGGCTTCGATAAACCTTCAACCAAAATAAAAGTTGCGACTCTTTCCAACACAACAACGCCAAAATGAACTTTTCCCTCTATTAGGTTCATCAAACATAACAGGAAAAGCCTGAATAATTGTGCTCTATTTTTTACATTAGCAGTACTGCACGTTTAAAACAAAAACATTTTCGTGGCGCAGGGTATACTTCGGGATATTTTATATATTGACGTGCATTCCTTCAGAGACATGTCAAGCATATTCGTAGCTAGAGGTTATTTAGGCAAAAATTTATTCAGTGTATTGTTGTGCAATGTTTTAATTTTTTCTAAACTTAGTAATTTTTGTTCGTGGGAAGAGGCTAAGCTCTTGATCAATCTGTTATTTGATTCTCCCCGAGCATTAAATATTTTGTAAGAAATAGGACGACTTGCTTTTCATCTTATTTTTCTGATAATTTATCTCGAATTTCCACGGAAGGAACCAGGATTTTACGGAGTTTTCCCGCATGAATTCTTGTTCTTTTTTACTCACGTCTGGGCCGTTTTAAGCTCCAATGTTAAATCAATAAGAGCTAAATTTTATCTATTTCCGATTGTAGAAACTGCAGCTTCCGTCTGTGGTGGAAGGGCCTTCTGATTTATGAGTTAATCTCTGTTCTAGGTTGAATGAATTCTGACATTTTCTTTGTTTTACATTTCCGGCGTAATGCATGGAAGCGGAGTGGACTCGGCACAGAAAGGTTGTATAAATATGTAGCCTGCATTGAAAACTGAATTTTAGCCAAAGAATTTCATTTCTTGAAACTGGAAAAGGTTATCTTTATTTTTTTTGCTCTGGTATCGGTTCCGTGTAAGGTACAATAAAAAAAACAAATTTTCCACTGCATTGAATTCATTTTCTGAAAGAAACGAGTATTTCAATGGTACGTACGGTATATGAAGATGTTGGGAAGATAAAATCTTGCGAAGTGTTATGATAGTGAGATATATACTATGAAGTAATATGTAAAAAATTATAGACCAAGGATGTCCCTAGTCCCTAAAGTCTAGTCCCGTAAAGTTCACAAAAATCCACAGGGGAAGAGGACGCATCGGTAGCTTAACTGGCTAAAGCACTCGGCCGGAAATCGAGGGATCAGGGTTCGGACCCCGGACAAAGCGGATGATTTTTTCTCTGTGGAATTTCGCACCAAGAATGCTTATGACTTAGAAGACAAGTACCTGCATGTGTTTTACGTATCATGTAGCAACTATTAAGGAGGGTTACTTGTAGTTAAGTACGGTAGTAAATAATTAAACGTTTACTCAAGTAAAGTTCAAACGAACATTTTAGGATAGTTCTGAAGTTTCTCTTCACTGCTTGAGATTCTAAAGAAATCTTTTAGATTACTGGGAAGAGATTGAACGCCCAGAAACTGCCTAAAAGGTAGAAGTTACCTGAAAGTTTGAGAGAATGGGATCTTCTTTCTTGAAAACTTATTTTATTTCTCAAGCGGTTCTTTTTCAGTATTTGACTTTCCATTTACGGAGAATCTAGTGTTTGATTTTATCTAAACGGTCATTTATTCAAGAGTTAGCGGATAGATTATACTCTATTAGATATCATTTCGGTAAATGGGTTAATTTAATAAATTCTTCTGTTCTTTGAAAATTTTTTATGAGAGAAAATCTTTCCGTGAAACTTCCAAGGGAAGCAAATACTGCCCTTCTGCGGACATATATGAATCACTAACGCCAAGACGCAAAAATAGGCGCACTTCTTCGGACTATGGCACCGTTAGATGACCGCATAGTGCATACATGAATTGCGTTGAAGATGAAATCTTGCAGTGTGTTCTGGAGAACCCGGTGTACCTATATACAGTTAACATGTAAAACGTTATATTCTTCTTATATTTCTTTAATTTTCTTATATAAGTTTCTTATATTTTGTTTAATTATTTTCTGGATTTGAGAATCGATAAAAATAATTATTCGTCTATATATCAATATAGGTACTTAAATGTTTACAGTCCTCATGAGCTAGAACCATAATTGGTGCATGTAAAACCCCCGTTTAAAATTGAAAAGATATCTTCTGCGAAAATCGGAACTAACAATTGGGAATTGTTGAATGTTCCAAAAAATTATTTAAAAACTTTGTTTTTTCATCAAACATAGGGGAAAGTGGCTTGAAACCTTATGCATATGTACCGCAATCAGGCTTTTCACTTGAAGCAGTCACATTTATACTCAGCACATCACAATCTCGCCGGAGGAGACAGTCATAACTTATAATTATTCTGAATTTATTCTGCGGAATAAATGCTAGCCTCTTTTAGAATTTTTTTAAAGCAGAACTCAGATTTTGTTCAACTTTTTTGTATGTGCAAACTCCAAAACTACGATTTTTACTCCTTTTACGCCTTTTACGCCTTTTCTCACGCAAATTGCGCGAATTCCAATGGTCTTCATTCCGTCAACAAAATTAACGAAAGTATTTTTCGTCAAACATTACACCCCTATGCACGCACAATATCACGAGTGCTCCTTCATTATTACACACGCACACATGAATAAATTTTTATGCTAGTCGCACGTTTTTAACAAAGAGCATTGTGAACGACTCGTGTTCTATTTTTATAAAGGTGAAATGTAAAGATTATGTTTTTTATAAGGAATTGATATATATTACTTCATCCTTGGAGTGAACATTCTATTTAAAAAAATCAACTTTTTAAGTCCATTGTTTTTTAAAGATTATTCCTAGGACGAGATATTTTTGATTCGCAGCGAAAGCATGTTTTTGTATTGTACTATTTGATTGCTTTTCATTGGTTTTTCCTTGGAAACCAAAATCCATTTTGTTTACATGGAAAAATAACATAAACAATTGAACAAACACATTAATTGAATACAATACAAATAAGAAAAATTCAAATAATTTATGAAATGTGTGTAGAATCACTACATAAATAACTGAAATTTGAAGCGCCGCCCGAACCTGTCCTGCTAAATCAAAAGTTATGATAGAGTGAATAGCTCCGTGAATCCGGGCGTGCATGAGTATTGCGAGACAGAAAGATGGAGGAGAAGGAAGCATTTTCGGGGGATGAAACGTCATTCTTGTCGAGGGGAGGAGCGGTGGCGAAGACTTTTTACAGGTTGTGTTTCATGATTGGAGAAGGGAAGTGGCGGTGGACGGAAATGAAACGACGCAGTTTGTGTCCGAGTTGGTATGAGAATGGGCCTCTCATGCGAATGAGAGGACGTCAAGGAGAAAGAAGGATATGGATGTGGATGGCACCTGACCAGGCCAAAGAAGAGGGTGGTGACCGAAAATCTCTACACTCGGGAATTGACAAAAACAGGTCACGGATTCATCACCTCAGGCCATCATCGGGTACCAGAAATAGGTTTTCAAGTTTGTCCCGCTGATTCCAATACATAGGAATTACACTATTGTTAGAAAACCTCTTCTTGTGATCTTTAAATAGAATTGTTACCATACACGCTGGGAAAACACCAAACAGCGTGGGGCCGTATTCATTAATGCACGCATGAGTGTTTTTTCAATAACTTGACGCAAGCAATAAAACGCACACTCAATTGTAGCTCTCTTAACTTTGTATATTGCTTTTTTTTACAAAAACTATCCGACCGTTTCTCTAGAGATTCAGTATCTAAGGTACGTAGAGTACGAGGAATCCACCGATGCAATGGCTTCACGACCCTCATAACGGGGCTCTATTTTACTCCCATAATAAATGCAACGGAATCTGTGCATATGCTTCTTCATAGGCTGTTTTAAATTATTTTCAATCGCTCAATCGGGTTCAAATTTTCACTATTGGATGGAAATAATAGAGTATTTTATTCTTGCCATTGATTTTGGTTTTACGTTTCTTTTTTGATTGAATGTTACGTTTTCAAGGAAAATTATCATACTCCCAGATTTCAGCAATAGCATCTTCAGAATAGCACGACCACAACTATAAAATAAAATTTAGACGAGGAAAAGCTAACATTTTGTAACGCCATTCCTGAAATCGAGGGATTTAGGAATGAAATGAGTTTCCTGAAGAGAGTTTTTATGTACAGAAGAGAGTTTTTATAAACATAATATACCTGTATTTCTTGTAAGGCAGTTTAAAATTTAGCTGATTTATTTTTCCTTTTTCCACTATCTCCTAGTTTAAATTTCAATCACAACTAGCTAAGATGATTGTCTTATATTAAAAATGTTTTATTTAACAAAGAATAAAGGAATTTAACAGGTAACGGATTCTTATATTCCCCTTGAAATACAATATTGTGACATGTTTAAAAATTATCCTAAATTAGTAAAAATCATCTTTTATTGGACACTCACGTTGAGAATATGTTTGATGATCGTAATAGTGGGCAAAGTTTATTTTGGTGTTGTTTTGTTGGAAAGTGTAACAACTTTTACGTTGGTTGAAGGTTTATCGGAGCCTGGTTATTCTACGGTTCATTGTGTCCAGTAATCGTTGCTCCTTCTTTTAGGTCTCACGTAGCTACCTTGGACATAGACGAATGCCCTGAGTTTTAAACTATCGATAAAAACGGTGGTAATTGAAAGCCTCTATTGGATCATGAGTAGCAGCTGGCCATTCAAGTCCTTCTGCGCAGTAGTTGAAAGCACTAAAAACTGCAAAAATACCCATCTTTTAAGAACAATTCACCATAAAATAATGCTACTGTGAGAGAAAATCGTTGTCTCGATTTAATTTCGGTGTTCGAGGAAGTATTATATATTTCTAAAATATTTTCCGAGGAGTGACGTAATATCTACATATACATCTGCAAGCCGCCGCATGTGCGTGTGGCAGGGGGTGTTAGGTCACCAGCCGTGTAAAGATGTAAGGTTTTGGCAGATGAAATGGTGACATGTGTTATAGGAGTGTATTTAGTGGAGCTCAATTTTTATTGTGGTCGCTTATTGTTCGCGGCAAGAACGAGTTTTTGTACCTATCTATTCTTTATCTCTCTTATGTTATCAATTCTGTCAGACCTGGAGATGTAGAGAGGAGTCATGATAATATTCTCTATGTCGCTCTGAAAAATATCATTTCTGAATTTCTCAAGTAACCTAAGCGTAGCGTTTAGCCTCCCGAGTCTCTAGGAGCTCCCACCTTAATCCCTCTAATAGTTGTGAGACGCTATATGTACGCTCGTAGCAGTTTTTAATGAAGCGCGCTGCTTTCCTTTGCATTTTGTTAATTTTTTTGGTTACATCCATATGACCAGGATCTCTAATGCTCGCGGCGTGTTCAAGGTGTGGCCTAACCAGAGCGAAGTAGCATCTCTTTTTGACTTTTTCATCCAAGGACATTCCTATTATACGCTTTACAAAACCTAGTTTCTTTAATGCTGCTCCACATATATTTTGTACGTGTAACCCCCACGATATATCTGAAGTTTAGGTAATTCAAATATATTTTACTGTATGTTAAGATTTTATGTTTACTCCACCCACAATATAAGTATGGCATTTTTGTGATGAGTTTCGCAGAAAGTGATCTGTGGTGCATTCACTAATATTTAGTTCTAATCTCCACTTATGGCACCACGAATGAACGTTGTTGAGGTGAGATGACTGAACTTCAAAGTCCACGCCTTCGATTATTTCGCGGTAGATAACTGTATCGTCTGCAAATAACCTTAATTTACCACTAACTCAAGAACTTAGGTCATTAATATGAATAATGAATAAAAGTGTAAATGCCCTAATATATGGGGAGTAAATGGTGAGAAAAACCTTGATAGTTGATTTTAATCTTGATATGATGTTTAAACATAGTACTTACATTCACTGCCTAAAACATATAATGTCATTAGTGAGCCTTGATGTTTACCTGTATGTTTTATCATTTCTATTAAAGTCGAGCGAGGAGGATTTTGGTGATATTTTTTAAATCCCACAGAGCGATTGTTCACAGCTTAAAACTTATGCATTTCTTCTCGGGACTAAAAATGAAACTATTTAATTAGCGAAGAATAAGTTAGGCGTCGCATCACCAGGTATATTTTCACCCGATATTTTTATTCTTTCCCAAATCTTTTTTTAGACAATTCTACTTGTTCTAGAAGGCTCTCTCCGCAATTATGTTCGTTAAAACTTTACGAGTGATATGATAGGGTAAAATACTCCTGGGAAAAAATTGAAAAAGATTCATTTGGTTCGATCTTAAAAAAAACTACAATTACCTCGCCCATCTCTTTAATGAGATGAAACTGTGATTTTTCACATGCAATAGATTAGGATCATCTTCATATGAAGCAGTGCAAATAAGTGATTGTCTTTACTATTGATATAATTCTAGATATTCTAGGTACATTTTAAATTCGCTCAGCATTATTCTTTTACCTAATTCATACTCCTAGAATGTGGAAGATGAATGTAATACAAATACCTAGTGATGTATTCGTCCATATAGTGAAGTCAACTGTTTGACAGGAATTACAGCTCAATATTTTTTATATTTAACCGGGTTTTGGTAAACAGCCGCACGTTCTCTAATGGCATCGGAGATAATTTTAATTAATTCATTTTTGCCTATAACCAAGCTCAAAAAAGTGCTTGACTGGAACGTTTAGTGAACTTATTCGATTATCAAATGAACGCCCTGGATTGTTAGATATGCATACAAAAATTTTCGTCAAGTGATGTGGGCTCGGGGAAATTTACAATTTCTTGGTTAATTCTTGAAAAAACCCTGAACTCGGTGTGAAAATGTCCTTTTGTTGAAATATTTGTTGGTATCTTTGTTTTATCTACCAGTAAAAACCATGCGTAAATACAACGAGATTACTCATTTCAGGTAGGTTTTCTGTTAGGAATAGATAAATTAGGTAAAGACCTCTAAATATATCTTCCTTAAATAAAGTAATGTTTACTAAACTCTCTAGACGTATACACGTCATTTACATGACATTCGTGTCAGTCATCTTAAAAATTTATGTTTTTATTTTTTGTCTGATTTTGTTAGCTCATGGAGATACATATTTTACATGATGTAATATACTAGGCTCATTAAAGCTCAATGCTTTTAACGGTGCGTTGGCCTTCTAATTGTATTTAAATTAGTTATTAAGATTAATTAAAGCTAATTAATGTATTAAAACACATTAATTATCTATTCACAAAATCCTCGGTGTTTTCTTTGGTGAAAAAACGTGGTGGATGTCGGTAATGTATTTCTCCCATGTCTTGCAGCTCAGTATAAAAACACATTTGCGCGTTGTGAAAACATTTTCTATTTAAGCTCACTATTTAAGATTTTTTCATTTACGATGCAGCCAAAAAGTCTACGGTAGATTGTATTAAAAGTTCTTTATAATTTCCTAAAACCTGAGTGAGCAAATATCCATCTCTAGAGGTAATCTTACTACAGGTCAAGCTAACTGATTTCCTGACTCCTGATCCTGGCGGTGTGTGTCTTCATTTTATTATGATGTTCATAGTATTGTGGTGCTTTCACTGTCTGATTTTCTAATATATGTTTTGGCGTCTTCGTTCAAATTTAATCAACTGCTTCAGGAAAAAATTTAAATCGATTATTAATGTATTTATTGTTCTCCAGGCAAGAGTAGAAATAAAAATACCTTTTGATCGTTAGAAAAGTTTTTCTTGGATATCTCGTTTCCTTTATACAACATTAGTTTGCAGAAACCTTCGCTAATAAGTGGGAACGCAAAGTAGATTTTAGATGCCTTTGCAAGAAACAATTTTCTGCGTGTTTGGATTGCATTTCGTATGTGAAATCGCATCGCAACCTGAAAGGAAAATTATCGACCTCAAGAATGTGCTTCTCTAAAAAATGCCCTGCGTTCTGACACAGAGACCACTTAGTTTGTTCTTCCGTTCTAATGTGCACCTTCTAGGATGAATTCAAAATTACATCGCAATATTTGGCATAACCATGTCCAAGAATCGTTGCTTTTTTTTAATTTCTCGTAAGAGAAATTTTAAAAAATTGCACCTTTTTATGGCAATCACAAATAGCAATACCAGCAATACATAGTCATTTCTTGAAATACCTATTTATGAGCCTGATATAAAGTATTTCATGTTTTAGCCGTGTACTTTAAACTAATTTCTATGCAAAAATGTTCCATACCTAAGACCGTTTGAAACACCTTATAACATTGAAAAACCTGGAAGCAGTGGGATCATCTACGATGTTTCAAACGGGACTTAGTGGACTTTGCTTTATATTCTGATTGATGAGAGTAACGTGTTTATTTCACCTATATTTATTAAAAGTCGACCTAGATTTCTACGTGGCACATCCGAATTAGTCCCTGATGATAACGTGCCACGTTTTAGTCCAGGACGTCTTAAAAAAAATCATGTGGGATTAGTAAGTTACTCTTTTCATTTTAAACTATGGCACCGTGTATTCCTTGGTTTCGCTCCTAGAAAAAAAAAACAATCTGTACGAATGGGACGTTTGAAGAAGGGACTCTCTTCAGGAATGAATTAATTACTGCGACTCGTAGGTTGACGATTCCATGCGATGCCGGGGAAGAATTCTAATAAATGATAGATGGATTTGTGTGATCGTTCAGGCTGCACGGAAAGGAGAGAGGTTGAGATTAAGTCGTGTGAGGAGTACGTGTAAAGATAGAGATGTATACGAAAATTAGGAAAGAAATACTAGAGGAGAAAAGACGAGGTTTTGATAGGCGTGATTAGGCAAGAATATTGGGAAAAAGTTCACTGAAAGTGCCAAGAATACTTAGCAAATTACTTATAAGAATTACTCTGCCTACTGGAAGTTAATCATGGATTCTCGATGGATTATCTGAATTTTATTCTTAAGTAAAGGTCTTGTCTGCACATTTAAAATGACTACCAATTATAGTAAAAAACAGGGTATGATTTTTTTAACACGATTTCTGAGAAAATAATTTGTTTTCGTATATTCATTCGTAATTTTGAATATTATAAGGTCATAAAAAGCTTCGAATATATCTAAAATATCGTGTATTAGTTTTATTACTCACTCATTGCAGTTATACACTCTCGAGTCGATTACGTTGCGGAAGTTTTCAAAGTTTGCTCTAGTATTCGCTCGAAAGGAAAAGATGAAAAAGTATAAAATTATATAGATCATTTACTGTGCATTAAGCATTTTAAGAAAAAGGGACTCATATTTACATATTTCTTGCTCGTCTAATTTCCATCCCACCAGAAAAATGTCAAAGTTTAATTTTTATGACGAAAAAGTCAGTAATCCGCTATTGCGGTCATTTTTTTCTTTTTGGGCTCAACCGCATTGTTTTAGACTCTCTCGACTTTTCCGTCTTAACTTTCCTCCGCTCCTTCCAACTATTCGCCCCGCGAACTCTCCTTTGCAGCTAAAGAGGGCCTTTTAATCTTTGAATCGCGACGATCGCGAAGTGCGAAGGTGGAATCCGTGTGGAGTTTCCTTGAATGGGGGCGTAGGGCGTGGACCTAATTTGTTGAGTTTTACCGATTATGCAGTGGAGTGCCCCGCCCGACCTTTCTTCTCTCCCCACGGAGGAAAGCTGCTCTCTCCGCGCTATGATGGATGGCGGATTAAATGCCCCTTAATACACCGATCCCCCTCCCTCCCTTTCATCCCTCCCGGTTCTTCCCTTCGGCTCTATCCTGACCCCTTGCGCCCCCGTTCCGTCCCATTGGGAGAAAGAGGCTAAAGATGTGGGGGGGGGGGGACGGAATGGGGGGGAAGATGGAGACGGAAAAAGTGAAGCCTTTTTCCCTCCCTAACCTCCATTGCTCTCCAGCTACTATTACGGGGAAAGAATTGGGGCTTTTAAGAGTAATTGAAAAAGTTTCGGAGGGAATTCCTCCTCGATAGTCGGTGGCGGCGGGACTATCTTTTGCCGTGGCGGAGGAGAGAGAGATTCCTTGGCCAGGAAGTTGTTTGCAATGGAGTCTGGGAAGAAAGCGGTTGTTGGGGGTGGTGTGTGGAGGAGCGGTGTGAGACGCTGCAGGGATGTGGCATCCTCGAGAAGGAGGGGGGGGTGGGGACGCTTTTTCGGGGTTGGGCTAAATTTTGTCCTTCTTGATCCCTAGGTGCCCTGCCTCCTTCAGCCGGGGAAACTTCATAGAAAAAAAAAACCCCTACTTCTCCGGAAAAACACCGCAAGGAATCGAGGCAGCGTCGTGAAAGCAATTTCGGGGCAAGAAAGAAAATGGTATCTCTTCTTGCGAGTGTGTGTGGAAATATCGGGTTGGTTTCGACCGAGACAAGGGGAATGCGATTTCTTTCGACGCAGAGAAAAGGAGGAGGAGAGGGAATCTGCCGGAGAAAGGCGAGGACAGGCGGGCAGGCAGCATCTTGCGCGGTCCATGGAACGAATGCTGCCCCGGCGACGACTGAAAGCATCTAATAAACGATCATGGTTGCGAGCTCGGGGAGTTCTTCTGAGTCTGATGAGCCTTGTATGATTGTCTTTTTTATTGCAAATGTTCAAAAATGTTCGTCTCCGCGATAACATGGGCACAGCGTGCTGGGAAATACAGTTACGTCGATAAACGGTGCTAGAATAACTTTTACTCCCTTGGCGCGGGGTGAAATGGATTTCCCCAATGTGCGTTTAAGGTTCAGAGCTATTGCACTCATTATGAGCTATTGTAGCTTTTAGTGGTCCCGCGTTGGGCTGAGATTCTGCTTAATAAATGTTGAAGTGTAGGAATAATTACTTCATGTGATACGTGAGATACTTAATACAGAAAACTGGTATATTTTGAGGTGGAGGAATGCCGATATTTCATGCAATATGTGGATCAAAATTTGTCCAACACTTCAGAGATATCTATTTTTACTGGTATGGGCGTTGTCGATATTTTTCAATATTTCTTCAGATTTGACGTTCATTTTGATATTCGACGCTCAATCGTTAGCGCGATTAACCGTTTTAGTTCGGGACTCTAAAATGTATATAATTTCGGTTTCGTTCTCCAGGGGAGAGTTATTTCATGGAAAGTAAAATATAAATTTTACGTTCCATAGTTTGAGCCTCAACTATGTGGAAGTTGAATTTCGCAAATGGAAAAGTAACTTAATTTTCTTGGCACAACATGTTTCGACAAACTGTGTCGAAACATGTTATACCAAGATATCGCATAATTGTAAAACACACAGTTTCGACGCAGTTTGTCGAAATATGTTGTACCAAGAAAATAAATCTGTGGCAAAAAATAAAGTTATTTTTTCATTTGTGATATAAATTTAGTTGACCAATTAATGCGAAGTACTGCATTAAAACATACATTTTTGTGTGACTCTTGTATCTGTGCATGACGGGATGTATAAATTTTATTGTTAATGTGGGCACAGAGATAAAATAAGTGAAGAAATGGTAATCCGGATAATATGCGTTATTGTTCGGGCGAATTGTTTTTCACGTTAGATTTGATTTGAATTTCTACGATTCTGATGATATATAACCTTGCAAAGATTTGCCAAGCCTCTGTCTTAACGTAAGAAATCCCGACAGTTATTCTTTAAAGAACGTGTTCAATCATCGCGGCAGTTTTGTGTCTTCAATGTTTCGGGAAAGAACTTACCCCTCTTTTAAGTTGACATAACATAGCCATTCAACGTAAATGCAATGTGTAAAAAAATTGTCACTAACATTTTTATACATTCTGGTATAAATTGAATCTGATAATTGGACCATGTCACAGAAGTGTAAGAGGAAAATAATTCCCCGTAATCTTACCTTTTAATTGAGTAATTTATCATCAACTTCTAAATGCGCAAATATAATCAATAACCTGTTAAAGATGACCCAAACTGCTCATCGGGGACTTTAATGTGCTTCACACTTATCTGTGCACCTTTTGAAAGTACTAAGCAGAGTACTGTAATCTATAATTCAGTGAGCGTGATAAAGTTTGTGAGATTACACGTACGTTTTGCTTCTATGGCTCTGAAGTTGTTTTTGTTTAAATTAATCGTGGTATTTACTTAGAACGAAGAGCTTTAACGATACGCACACTAAAAACATGCAAATTAAATGAGGAAATGAACCTTGGGCTTTTTCCCTAGATGCTCACGTATTTAACGATAGATTTTAATATTGGGAATCAGAGGTAGAGGAGGGGGAGGGATCGGGTTGGTGTGGTGGCTAGAGTACTGGCTAACCATACGGACGGCCAGGGTTCAAATCCCTGCAGAGGAGGATGTTTTTCAGAGGACACCCGATCACTACTTGGGTGTCTTGTGGAGGTCACTTCAAGTGCAGTACTCCGTCTGTTGGATGAGATGTTAAACCGTGGTCCCCTTGGCGCCTTTTGTTAAGAGTAGGCTAGCGCCGACGCTGGGTTTCTATCCTCCCTTCCTCCATTACCTGTCCCCTATGGCACAAGTTGCTTTAGCTGTCGGTCGCCTCCCCCAATATCCAATTAAATCCAATCAGAGGTAGGGGCAAAAGCTATATCATTTGAGGCTCCATGTTTAATTAACAATTATGCGCATTCGATAAGATATATACAACTATTAGTTTTTGCGTAATACGTCTTCCACCGTGGACGACCACCGACAGTCTGTTTACTTCTCGATTTCCACAAGCCTCCTGCTTTCGATCGCGTTCTCTGTGGGTTCGTCTGAAGCGCTGACTCTAATCTCCCTAAAATGCGATGATGATGATGATTCAATGATGAAAATTTAAATTTATAAATTTGTTTCACTTTCTGGTAATGAGATGCTAGCCCAATTATCTGAAGATTATTCCAATATCAGAGAAAATGTGTGAGAAATAAATAGTTGTGGACGTGTGCGTTATAAAATAAAGTGACTAGGAATAACGTTGCCTAGCGTACACGTGTGTAATACTAAATTAAAAAAACAATAGTGAATTAAGAGTAGTGATGTCGGTAGTCTTCATAGTTCTCATGACGAATTATCTAAAATTATTAATTAATCTATCTAAAATTAATACCTTCATTGTTTTTGTAAAGCACTACCGTATGAATTCATCACATAAATTATAAATAATATAAAGATATTTCTTATTTTATCGTGGTTACTCCTTCGTAATGAATGATACGTTAGGTCTAAATTATCTTTACTGTTTGCTGTGAGTTCTAATTTCCATCCAACAATGTTTTTATCTGCAAATCCAATGTAAAATGGCTGTGGGACTGTTTTTTATGATATGGAGGCTTGTGGAAGTCTGACAGCAAAGGCCAAAGGTAAAATAGGCTTTGGAGCAGGTTTCTCTGCGACGTTTTTTTCATTTTCTTTTACTGTTACATTATACTAGGACATGTAAATTGTCTCATCCTCTGCCTCTCTTTCCCTCGCTCTTATGGATTTTTGATGGCACACTTGGGTCGCCGCAGGTCTTTTTCTCTTCCGACTAGGGATGAGCTCACCCACGAACTGTGCGAAGGGGAAATCTGTCAGTCAGAGGACCCTTAATGCATATATGCGCATATTTTTGGAGTCACCTTCTCATTGACTGGTGACACTCTTTTTTCACTGCTACGGATGGCTTAGTAGGATGAAAGAAACGCAGAGCTAACAAGACCCAGCCGATCGGAATCTATTGAGAGATAACTTTTGAACTCTTGAGAGGCCGCAAACAATTGTGAACATGATCCGGACAAATATGAGATAAACCAATACAGAATACATTGTCTCTAGCCAGAGTTGATACGATGCGTTATCAGTGGAGGCATAACCCGGCGATTCTTTGGTTGCATTAGACCAGCATTTCCCAATCTGGCGTACGTGTTACGAAAGTCGCACTTACCCTTGTATATTGGCAGATGAATGATCAATGGATATTGGCAAAACTTTATGATATCGGTTAGTATACAAAGTGTGGTGGTATTATGGGATATTTATTTTTTCGAGATGCTCACTTTGAAATTTTTTGAAAGCGGTATACTAAAATGAAAAAATATTAAACACGCTGCAGCTGACACCTTGATCATTTACCGGAGAATTGTTGGTTTGAGTTCAGTGTGTTACTTTTGGGTGGATGAACTCGTGGCGGGTACTATGGCCGGCTGAGAAGCATTATTTGCTCTGGCTAAGTATTAACTTTGTTATTAAATTAAGTGAGATCAAACGAATTGTGTAATCTTTAGTGGCTTTGATTCTCTCTTATCCATATCATTGAATCTAATTATCATTATTCCTTTTTTTGTATACATCGATACGATATACCATGGTAACGGGATTTTTTCAGCAGAAAAATGATATAATAGCTTTGAGTGGCGTAATATGAAGAAAATGGAATTCAAAGAAATTTCAAATTCGATGTTAATCCTCGGCTAACGGTTGCATTCCGGAATGAAAATCCTAGCTACATGGAAGAAACGTCTGAAGACTGGGAGAAAAACGGGAAAAATGAAAGGAGTTATCGTTGAATTGGATAAAGGATGGGTCAGGCTAACCAATCTTGACATTCAAAGACATGATGCTGCTATTTTCTCCTCTGTTTCATAGCCATCTGTTAGTACACAATAATAAGCCATCGGACGGAGATATATTCTTCTGTCTTAGATTACTCGACGATGGCGGAAAAGGCGGATTGGCTAAAATTAGCCTGGAGTTGACTAAGGGACGAAAATATAGTTAACCTCCTTTGGGGCTGCTAAAGATTCGAATTTTGCATGCTAAGCTAAGGTTACTACAAAAAAGCTTATATCAAGATAGGTTCCCCATGATGGATGTTACTTTACTCATGCATGCATGCGTTGCAAATTTTAGAGGGAGCGAGGTATTATTTTTCCTAGAATGAAATAAATCCGGTCTCGCTTTTCCAAAGATACCAAAAATATCTGCCAATTTCCGCTATACATTTCGAGGTATTTGCCAACCACAACTACCTGCCATTTTGAACAGGAAGTGGTACAGCTACGCACTCCAGAGAGAGCCTTGTAAGTTTTCCCTTATATTTTTAAAATATTACCAAATACTCTCAACAGAAATGTTCACAGAATTAAAAGAAAACTTAAGAATTGAAGGCTTTTTCCCCGAACGGCGTGAAATAATTATATTTTTACTGTGGCTGCTTATTGAGCGCGGAAAGAACGAGTTTTTTGTACATATCGGTTCGCCAATGTATATCTCCCACTATATCCCTTCTGTCAGACCTATAGATGTAATTAGGCGTCATGAAAATATTCTTTGCGTCTCTCTGAAACACACAAGAAAATATGAGTTAAGTTGCAAACGTATTTAGAAATATTTGTTAATTTACTGAGAATTCCATTGGAATAAAACATTACTTTTTCGCAATGTAATTAAAAATATTTACTTCGTGCTTTTTACTGCTGCAGAAATAATTCGAATACGGTCTCTGTTGTGACTAGGGAAATATGTCGCCTATGGTGGTTTGAGAGATATATCATTTTACTTAGAAATCAATGAATTTGGTCTCATTTTAAATAAAAATATCTCACCTTTCTAATGACACCAAAAATTAAACCCCTTACCACATAATTTTAGGAGATATTTACCAAAAAATACCTGCCCTTTTACTTGGGAAATGGTACGTGTATGCACTCTAGAGAGACATAATTAATTTACAAATTGAGGTATTTCTAACACTTAGATATCGTAAAAAGCTAACAGCGTGTAGTTTGTATGTATAACAACTATTTTTGAAAATTAATGATATTGTCACCGCAGTAGGTTCTTGGGTATCGCAAAAAACCTTCCGTTTTGAAGGAGTTTCCAACAAACTGCGCGAAATAAATGAGTCAAGTTAAATACTTATTTAGATATTTTTATTTAATTACCATTTTTGTCATATAAAACTATATTGATGCACCTTAAACAATGCAATATTTAATTGATATGTCCTACAGCTGGTGAAATTAAAACGTATAATTCGAATATGGTCTCTATAATGACTAGGTAACTATCTCGCTCTCACTACCTTAAGCCACCTCCAGGACTAGAATAGTAACTGGCTAGGCAATTGAGACACTAGTCCATCAGAACTTATCACATTTTCCCTCACCCTATTTCCATTCCCTCAACCCTTCACATTTCATGGCTAGAGTAGTTACACCCCCAACCCCTACGCCCATATGATATTGCGGATGCTCGCGGCGTGGTGCTCAGATGTAGACGAACTCTAGAGACATCTCCATTTAACTCCGGATTTCCGTACAACCCTCACGCTATTTGGTAGCCATCGGATTCGAGCACTCTGGGAGGCGAGCCTCGCCAACTCCTCCGCAACAAACGCCAGCCCTGAGGGACCACTTTCCTCAATTGCCACGCAGCAGCACTCCCCCCATCGACGCACAAACAGTCCCGCCCTCCACACGTCCTTCAAAGGAGGGGGGAGGGATTCTCCGACCACCCCTGCCATAATCCTTAATACGACGACCCTTTACATCCCATGTCCTTCCTCCCCTCCGTCTCAATCAGCACCGCCTCCCTTCCTTGCCTCTCTTCATCTCGCCGTGAGGTCTGCCGTTTGACCCGTTTGACGCGAGATCTCAAAGGTCAGCGCGTATTCTCTGACATCGGGAGCGGAGTGGAAGGGGGGGAGGGGTTAAGGCGGGGGCAAAGGTGAAACGGGGGCGAAAAGGGGCGTGTGCCGCGGTCGGGTTTTCGGGATGCGTGCGGTTGGCCCGAAAAATGGTCGAAAGACCAGCTGCGATTGAAGGACTCACAAGCCTTTGAGTTCCCACACGCCGTTGTGGAATGAGAACCATATTCCCAAGCCTTTCCCTCGGTTTCAATGGCCCCCGATTCCACAAACAGGGATATCAGGATTATCATAGTCATGATTCCCAACTCTCGTAAGGTAGCTTGAGCGAGGTAGAACTCTAATAATAATGGAGACCATATCCGAATTATAAGTTTTTATTTCTGCAGCTGTAAGAAGCATGGATAAAATATCGAATTATTAATGGCGAAATAATATACTTTCATAATACCGAAATTATAAGAAATTAAATAAAAGTAACCTTAAATGTCCTTCACTTCATTAATTTTTTTCGCGCGGTACGTTTGAAACTCCTTCACAACGGAAGGTTTCTTGTGATCCTGAAAAAATGACTGCGGTGACAATATGCTTTATTTTCAAAAATAGTTGATTTAACATATTATCTACTCACTGTTAGTTTTTTGACGAGATATAGGTATTAGAAATTACTCATTTTCTAAGTTATGTGTCTCTGGAGTGCATTCACGAACCATTTCCCACGTGAAAGGGGAAATATTTTTAGTCTAATATTTCGGAAAGTATTGCGGTAAGGGGCTAATATTTAGATATCATCAGAAGGGTGAGATATTTTTCTTTAAAACGAGAATTCATTGATTTCTAGGTGAAATGATATTTCGCTTTAACTATCTTAAATACAGAAGACGATATACTGTGGAAAATACTCCTTATGAACGAATTAAAGAGACCAGTATTCCAGAGACCAGCTTCCATTTTTAATGCTTGTAAGTTGGGATGTTTGTATTGAATACACCACAAGTTGTCAAATAGATTTCCTTTTCAAAGTCCTCCGAGAACTTAATCACGGCCCAAAATACCTCAAAAACTATTCAGGGTTTAAATGCTTTCTTTGAGCATACAATTGACCCTCGACGGCAGTGCTTAAAGAGCCCAAAATCAATTATTGTACAGCCAATCGCCTACTGTAAATTACGGACTTAACAGTAATATAATTGTAAAAATTTTTAATGCGTATTAATGATAAGAATTTCCGGCTCCTAGAGAAAACTTTTTTCTATCATTTGCTGATAAATGATCTCAATTGCTGATTAAAACCGGCATATTATAGCCGAAAATAGGGTAATTACCTATGTTAAGAATATTCAGATCTAACTTCGAGTTAGAATTACAAGAAGTACTTATGATTTTATTCCATGTATGGAAAATTTCGGCAGTTAAAAAAATGTTCCCCATACTTTGACCTCCAAGCTCCTGAAGTTGTAAAAATTCCCATTTTTCCTCCTTGGCCTATAGATTTTTCTTACTTTGCCAAAAATATATGAAAACGTTGTATAATTTAAAGTGACAAAGCGTGGTGAGGGGAATTAAAATATTCAGCATGATTTTATGACAGGTGATAAAAATTTGTATACATTCGTTCAGAAAACGATATTGACAGTTTCTTGAAATCACATCAAATTCTCACAGCATCTTTAGTACCAATGAACTTCTCATCCATATTCACCTTTGCTTTGACATATGTGGCCGACGTTGAACGTATGAGTTTTTAAAATTAAATATAAGTCAACTCAAAGTCTTGGCAATGAATCATCAGTCTTTCCTATCCGCGTCGACGTTTCTTTACCACGACGCATATAGAGTTCGATACGTTATTCAACGGAACTAGTCAAAAATCAACGGCACATGGTTTTGCAACGGCGGAGTTTTTATGTCATGGCAGTTCTGGCACAGGAGGGCAAAAGCAGCGCAGTGATATGCGTAAAAGAAGCGGAAATATTTGACTAGACGGCCACGCCGAGATAACTTTTGTCACGTGCTGTACGTCGTGTCGTCGCGACACTACTCTTGTTGAGGAGAAAATAAAACTTGTCACTCAACCTGAAATAAATATAAGCGAGTAAATATATTGCATAACTTTATCAGAATGAATTATTAAAGAGTTAACCGAAAAATTTAAAAATGCACAAATTGAAGCTGAACGCTTCGTTAAACACTGCAGTGGGCTAACATATAGTGTGTCACAACTTAGAGAGGGATTAAGGTGGGATGCCCTACAGACTCGGAGGGTACACCCTAGGCTTAGCTTGCTTTAGAAATTTAGAACTTGTTTGAACAAGAAATTCAGATCAACACAGAATATTATCATGATGCCTCACTACATCTCTCTGTCTGACAGAAGCGCAAAATAGAGATACATTGCGGAACAGATAGGCACAAATACTCGTTCTTTCTTCGCACAATAATCGACCACAATAAGAACTGAGCTCCACTAAATACACTCCCATAATACACGTCATCATTTCACCTCCCAAAACTTAATCCCTTACGTCATTACACGTCTGGTGTCCTAACACCCCCAGACACATCCCGATGCGGCGGCTCGCGGGGTAGTATGTAGATGTAGATCAGTTTATACCGCCCACCTGTATCTGGAGGAGGCCTAATTAAATGAAAGATCTGGTCCTTTCACGGCGGGAAGTGTTGATGAATTTTGCTTTAATTTCACATTGATATTTCAGACCCTTTGCGGACATTTCCATGGTCAACTTTAGGCCCCAGCGTAGTTGATGGAACTGTAATCCCGCCAGTCTAATCCAACCATAATGTCTGAATATTTTGAGGGTATCATTATCTTGGCATCGTCAGAATCTTTGGAGATCGACCATGGTATAAATTTGGAATTCGACTTCATCATTAATTCATGCGTGGATTGGCTTACTGCTGATATCTTTTGCGTTAGTTTTTCAGGTAATCGCTGATTTTATTATTGATTGATTTACTATTTGGAAATCTCTCTTAATGACAAAGTATTTTTCGCCCCAGGTATTTATCAAAAATTTTAGTACCCGCTTCCACTCATGATATTCTCTTCAGGAGACTGCTATTTCCCGTGGTGTGTTTGAGGCGTTTGTTTCTCTACTTAAAAGTTTAATTTGCTTATTTTCGCTCAGTCCTTTATCCTTGTGTTCTTCTTTCATTAGTCTTCCCATCCACCGGCCAGACGACATTCTCCTATAACAGCACATTTCTCCTACTTCTACGTCTCCTTGTTCATGTGCGATTCTGGCTTACCATAAAATATGTCGTTTTAAATAAATGTCAAAGAAATCGAATAAAAGAATATTTCACATGAATCGTCTCTTTTTTTATTCAGTGTGAAACGCTGGTTCCAGTAGTCTTACACTCGAGAAATATTGATTGCAGATAAAAATTGTGCTGGATAATACCTTAGGATTTCCAATGTTTTTATGTAGGTCTTTTATTTCTCCTGTGATGTTTTGATAGCGTTTCAACCTTCCAGTTTCATAAAACTCACCACTCCTGATTTCAGCTTCGTCATTGAGGGTTGTGTGGCGAGAAGTTCGCTAAAAAATAGCCTGGATTGTCAAGTGCTTTTTTTTTAAAGCTTTGCGCGTCCCTTAAATGACCCATTTTCCTTCTTTCAAACGGTTGGGCAGCGGATGAACGCGCAACCTCGCTTTTTTTGAGTGTGTACCGCTGAGGAATTGGAAAAATAAAATATTTAGTCTTTCTAAAGTAATAACTTCAGCATACGAAGATTTCCATGAGCATAACTTAGATGAATGTACTGCTCGTTGGTAAACTTGGTTGGCTCATGGTAAACTCATATTATGATCGTGATGGACGTATAATGACGTAGTTAAACTTCATATATTGGTATTAGTTTCAAAATCGCATTACGTTTTATCAAAGTTGCTTAAAGGCTCTTTACTGGAAATGCAAAATGTCAAGTCCTGTCAATATTTTAATTGTAGGAGGCCAAGGTAATTAGACCACGTTTTATTCTCATCGTGAGAAGTTATATTACATTGTTTACTCGTGTCAAAAATTCAACCATGAAAATTGTTCAGTTTTCTTTTTCAAAATGGCCTTCACTTCCAACTTCTATGTTTGGTAGTTGCATTCGCACGATAAATGACACCGGGCTCATAGCAATTCGAATTATCTTTATCGCTATTATCAATTGCAATCTAGTCTTGGATTTTATAGATCAATGCTGCTTTTCTGTCGTCTCTACTGCTTTCTCGTAGTTTCTTTCTATGATATTTACACATTTTGTGGACATTATAAAAGAAACTTAAACGATTTCAATTCTTAAAGCTACCGTGATGTTGCTTTCTGGGCAATCACATAATATCAATCCTATTTCAAACATGGTCGATATAACCTATAGCTTTGTGAGTAGGTTTTTCCCATGTTGCCGTGTCCAAAAATATTGTTCAGCTGAGCAGAAAAAGACCGATAGGTATTTATTTTAGTGTGAAGATTCTTGCGGCTTCTTTTATCAGTAAAAAATATTGTTAGGATTCGCTGCCTGTTGTGAATTTATAAACTCAACTCACGGTGAACGTCGTCAGCACCAGAGGACAATGGAGGCGCACAAATGGGAAGCTTTAGCCGTCGATGAACATTCTATTTCGACCCCGCGGGCACAAATCATCCTTGACTAAACTCAGGAGATTTGAAATAGACATCAAAAGTTAGATCGTGAGGATTTCTCTAATAGATAATTTCTCTAATAGTATAGATGAAAGAAAAACAGCATTGATCTAAAAAATCCTTATCACGAAGATTGCTTAAATACCCATATTTGTTTCCAAGTAGATAAAATAAATCGAATTTAATGGAAAATAATCAATTTATCGAAAAAAATTTTCGGTAACTAATTTTGGACGCTCCGTTCTTCCTCGGCACGAGCGGTACTTGCTCCGCATTGAACGTGATAGACGAGAGATGAGTAATGAGAATGAGAGGAGGATGAGGCAGAAAGACGTAAATTGAATCGTGCGACCGGAAAACGAGCGATATATCGTTGTGTGACTGACCGCGACGCCCCGCTGCGGCGACGTCGGGAACCCCTGGCGTGGACCCTACAAGTTCGCGGATAAAGAGAGGCGCCGGATTATTACAACTAATATCGTCATCATCGTCGTCTGCTTAATGCGGCCATTAATTTGGAGTGCGTTTCACCCACGGCTGCTCTCGGTCGTCGCTCAATCGGATCCACATCTGCACGGGCGACATCCGAGGTTGAGTCGCGGGAATAAATTAATCTGGACCGAGCTGAACGCGCCATTCTCCCCTTATCCTTTTAACGACCGCGTGCACGCCGTTCAAAATAGAGATCGGCGCAAAGAATGCTGCCCTGTATCAAAGCACCATTTCGAAATAGATTCTCATCCATGAGGATTGCGAACTGGGAATATTAACTCGCGTACTCGTGTATGTTAGAGATACAGCAATTACAGGGAAGCCATAATTTCGGGTCGGTTATTATTAAAGCAAATTTATCTGCGTGCTTTGAACGGGCCGGCAGGTTTAGACCATTGTCGTATCAAGCATATAATTCGGCCTTTGCTAGATAAGAGGCCGCACTTTGAAAATTCGTCCAACCGTGCCCCCTTTGTGAATCACGTTCAATCAATAGGCAAGCTCTATGGATCACACTACGCGTAGGCCTGCGTCAAAATCCTTGACGGATTTGTAAACAGAGTTCCTTTTCACTCTAAATCGGGTCAATATCGCTTCGGAACGTGATTTTAAATATTCATGCTTGAATGATTGGCTTATGTAATGAAAAAAGCTTACTTTGATATGAATAAGATATGATTAAGGCCACAAGCGGTAAGGGTCTCACGAGGTAAAATGATTATGGGACTGATAAAAATGGCAGGGAGAGAATTAAAATGAAGAGCGAAGGGGGATTCCAATTTTACGTTTAATCAGTTCATGTGAGTTTAGGCAGATACGGGGATTGAGTTTAGGCAGGGACGTATTCTCGGATTATGCGTAATTATTAGGCGGGATTTACGTATTTACATGAATGTGAATGGGTGTAGATAAGCTTCTTAAGTCGCAGGCATCTACTTCTTCATTTTGTGAAATTTCTCGTCTTTGGGTACCTCTCATACCTCCATTTTATTGAAGAAGCCTAATCACTCCCCCCCCCCTCTTGCTTATTAACATGCATCACGTGTACCCATCGCACTTCCTTCGTCTTCCTCCAAATCCATTTACCCAATCCCTCCTCTGTAATCTCATCCTCTCTTCGTATTGCCCAGGTTTCGGTACCTCTCTGTCTTTCTCGAGAATTACTCTGAAATCGCAATATATTTGATGAGTGGCTCGTTGATGCCAAGGCATCAGGAGATAAACTGGCTTAATCAGATTATCGCATCATACTTTCGCATTAACATTCTGGTCTTCTCACCTATACCTCAAGATTCTCTCGACCTCTGAGACTGGAAATAGGGACAGTATTTCCTTATGACATTCATGTAAACTACCAAATGGAAATCGCAAAATGACTTCGATATTGTGGACCCATTACAGATAAAACTGATGGAGGCAAGCGAAACTCTGAGGTTTTCGCTACGTTATGGATCATTAAAAGAAACCACTGGCTACTTTTTCAATTAGGAGTTTTTATTTCAATCGGTTTTTACATCTAAGTGTGTGTAATTGTCTAATTAGCAAAGACTATTGGCTTTTGGTTCTTTAAAATTCGTGAATTCGAGAAATTATGACGTGGAATGTCTGGTTTTTGGGAAGCGCGTGGTGCATTTGATTCTAATCTTCGTGGCCATGGAATGTATATTTTGATTGTGGTTCGCTCACAGTTATTTAACTGAGTTTACCATCATAAGACTCCACGGTACGTTAGTTCATGAGATGGGTGTTATATGTAAAGTAGGTGTAACTATACTTGGAACAGTCTGGAATCCAGTCCAGTTATGTCACTTTTGACTTCATGAGCTTAGTTACCAATATCGTCAAAAAACGACTTCCTAAGAGAAACGCTTCTCGCTATAGGTTAGAGGAAGCTATTATTGAAGTAAAATAATCTGCTGCGTTATAGAACATGGCGTTATTTTACATATCAAATTTGTTTTAGGATAGCATCGTTCTAGTAGCTTATTGGAAAACCCCTGTACCTAATCTAAGGTTGACTTTTATTACTCTATCAATTTGTAAATATAAGTTTTCACCTAATCATTCTACATCAGTCAGCAGGAAGATACACTTTTGAATTGCCGTTTCACCGCTAGTGGTGAAATTTTTCCCCGTTAGAATGCGTTTCATGTGACATTTGGCCTTGTGTATTGAGTTAAGTTAAATAAACGATCAGGGATCAGGGAACGATTTTCGCCAGGGTTTGTAGCAAATGCCGCAAGATTTCCTGGAAACACTCCAATTCTTATCTTCATTTTTTTTCTGATTTGACCTTTCCTGTAAGGTTCAGACACCTTTAAAATCCTACGCTTCAATTTAGTTAGCCTCCATGAGGGCTCCACTTGATTAGAAGGTGAATTCTCCTGGCTGTCCACGGGCGATTGCTCTACACACTTGGACACCGTTCGCTTCATCATAAACATACCTCAGATAAATATTCGTTATGTCAACAGTAGACCTTGAAGGCAGTTAGCTCCCTTAATTGACGTCGAAATTCGTCTCATGGGAATCCCGAAATGGAGAATTTACTGTCCTAAACTAATAGCTGCCACTGCTCCATTGCGTAGGAAGTGAAAGGGATAGCTAAGAGGGTTATTCCGCCGAGTTTTATGCTCTAATGCGTATCCATCAATAAGTCAAAATAAAGTCGAACTAAAAAGAAAGCTGTATTTATTTATTGGCATATAAATAAAGCTAGATATGATAATCTTATCTGAAAATTACCTAAAGTTCAATTATTTGAAAAAATCCTTCGTATTTTATCCACAGAACGAAAGAAAAATCGTAGACCAGATACTGCTGATGAAGTACCTTTGTACGATGCTAGTATGCCACGATGACCTGGAAAAGGAGGTTAACGAAAAAAAGTAATGACATAAAATATTTGAGGGGAGCGGAGTCAAAATGACAAGATAAAGAGTAACAAGTATGCAACAATTGAAACCAAAAGAAGAATACATGGCTGACATCAAACGTGTTGGAAAAATATAACAACTGCGTTCCTTTAAAATAACAAGTCCCAGGTCCAGAAGGAAAACCTGCACGTGTGCTCAAGGAATTAGCCACAGATTTCACCATTCTTAGGTATTATCTTTAGCAAATCATTATCCGAAGGCAAGGTGCCCCAAGACTGAAAAATAGCCTGCGTCACACAGATATTCAAAAAAGGAAATAAAAGTGACCCAGGAAATATCCGGCCTATATCATTAACATCAACTTTATGCAAGATCTTCGAACACATTGACGTTAGCAATATTTTGATATTCCTGAATAATCGTAACTTCCTGCATAGCAATCCGTAAGGGCAGGTCGTGCGAAACACAGCTTGCGCTCTTCCTTCATGATAATTTAAAATCAGATGAATCGAAAAAGCAAGTCAACGGAATATCCCTTGATTTCAAGAAGGCATACCTATAGTAAAACAAATGCCATACCTACTGTTGGTAAAGTAAATGTAAAATTTTCAGATATAAGAAATTATCTTGGAATTATCTTGACTTCT